>JBAMHX010000014.1:9364645-9378822 GCA_037177515.1 Pseudomugil tenellus | reverse complement strand
TATATAATGTAGAAGGATAATGTACAAGGAATTTAAAACTATGGTACAATAAGACATATATATTCTGATTGGTGGATTATTTCTTGTTAAATTATCAATATTTTAATTACATTTTTAGTTCAGTATTACTTGAAAAACTTAAAACTGGCATATTTATATTTATAAACACCAACCACTAACATGGAGGAGAAAATAAGCTCTTCCATCAAAAAGGACACTGCATGCTAATGTGATCATGCTAACAACAAGCTAACATTTTAGCTTAGAAGACATGTCCACATATTGTTGTTACAGGTTTGTCAGCTTTGATAAGTACAAAATGAAAAGTATAAGTCAGACTTTGATCTGTAGTTTTAGATTACAAACCAAAGTACAAACTGGACTTTATGTTAAATACAAATGTGGAACATCTCACCCTCCACCTTTCACTCAAGACAAAAACCAAATTGTTCTCCTTTCAATGGTTTTTGTTGACATGGCGTGGAACTTTCTTAGCTTAGGTCACTCTTTTGTTTATGTGAGGAGCATGTTCAGCGTGACTTATAAGGTCAGAGAAGAATGGTGAAGGTTCACAGCACTGGCCACTAGGGCAAAGGGTCAAAATAGTAAAAGTCTAAAAAGTACGAAGTCGATCACACACTTGTTTAAAAGCATTAAGACCCTCATTTACTTGTTGTCCGCTTAAGATTCCCCACTGGCTCAGTGACATCATGAAAAAGTAAATAGTAGCCAAGTGTGACATCAGAAATGAAAAAAACATACTTTTAAAAGGTACTGACATTGTGTGGGATATTTTTGTAATAAATAAAACAACACTGGTTTCTTTATTAGGAGGCAACATAGCCTGTTCAACTAATGCTGGACAAGCAAACTGATAAGGCTTTGGGGATGTTTCCACCAGGTCTAAATTCCACAGCTCTCTGTGCCTGCAAATGAGGTGACATGGACACTTTTGGATGTTTACTTCTGTTTGCACTGCAAATTCCTGGATTGCCTCATGGTGAAGAGGGAAGGAGCGAGGAATGTGGGTGCCTTACAAACACGGATGCCATAAACTCATCTGAAAATGTGGCCCAACTATGGGAGAGCAGATTGCTATGGCGATGGGCTCACTGTTAACTGCTTTATGATTGTAAAATGTAAACTCAGACCACTGGGAATATTTAAAAGTGCATTTACAGTTGCCATGTCACACTGGACAGCTAGCTGGCAGGGACCCAGTGCATGAACATACAGCTGAAATATTGAGGTCACAGTAAATAGTTTTTGAGAGCCGGTGATCAAGAAATGGACACTGATGAATAGTACACTTAGTGTAGGTTGCATACTTACACACACGTGCTTTCCAACTATTTTCTGTCCAGCTGCCAATCTGTCTGTCAACTATTATGAAGCATATTTATATGAGGGTCAAATGGATGTTTTAGGAGAGCCTCTCGGTTGTTAAGCACTGAAAACGCAAACACTGTACTCTCATCATAGAATCTGGGCAACCTCATGCACAATATGCATCATAAACTTTCTCATGGCACAAAGGAGCCATGCCAGCTGGTGGGAAAACAAGGAAGCTTCCTCTTACACACTGTCACACCATTTGCTATTTCACTACACTGCAGGATGAACATTGTTACATGGCTGAACTGTCTTTATTTCATTTTAACAGATCAGAGACAAGAGAACTCTAAATGACGTACTCCTGCTTCAGATTCTTGGATTGCACCAAATGGAGCGACATATACTTTACACATACACATACTTTTCTAACTATGGCCGTATTCAGCAAAGCCTCCTTACAGATACTTACTCTAAAGACAGTTTGTTTCACAGTTCTTGTCATTCTGCCTTTTTATTCAACATTAATTCACCTTTCATCTAAGACAAAACATGCACTAGAACTTCCAGCACAATAGGAAAGGAGACAGTTGCTAATGGGAAAGCGGCTTATAATTTCTTAGTTCACTAATGTGACTCCAGTCAATTTTTTTCTGGTATAAGTATTAAGATCTTGATCTGTTCAGCTTTATATTGACTTTAATCACTCTTCTCATCCGACTCTTAAACAGTTTGAATGCCGAGAACATTTGTGGAATGATTCGTGAAGCATAACGATGAATGGGTCTACTTTCCTGTGCTGCGGGATGGATGGTTTTAGCAGTTGTGAGGCCCATTGAGGCTTCATTAATGGAGCAGGAAGAGAATTGAAGCACAAAAGCAAACACACACAACTCATTACCCCCTGGCTATCGTGTACCTTTCACACCACAACTCAAAGTGTGTGCTTGCATGTGTGCATGTGTGGTGTATTCATTGCATTTATATGAGTTTTGTGTTTGTGCGGATGGATAGAAGACAATAACAAGCTAAGCTCAGTAGACATAAATGTTTATTTAAGTTTCAGCTGAAATTAACGTTAAGGGCTCCAAACATCGTAGCAGTCGCTTTCACAAAAGATGGTTTTGAATACTCACTTCATTAATGCTGTTACAGCAATTAGACTCAAAGAAAACAACCTAATCTTTTATTTTAAACAGCTCTGTATGGATTAAAAATGCTTGATACTACTGAACGCACCTTTTGCATTAACAGTGCCCCGCTAAGAGAAAACACCTGAACCGCTAAGCTGACTAAGCTGGCATGTAGTTGCTGGTTGCTGGACATCCACCCTTTTACACCAGAGTGTCGGTTTCAAACTGTTCCTACAAACACGCTGAAGTCATCATCGATTAGGACACACTCTGTAAGTCTCTGTTCAGTATGTAAAATGACTAGAGCATTGTATGCACAGGAAGGACACATGCATGGTCACAGCAGAACAGTACAGAGTCGTACTGTATACACTCAGGTGGTCTAACACGTCAGTTACTGTAGTTTGTTGTGAAAAGAAAGTCTTTTAGCACAGGTATGAAAACGGCCCTGGAAAGTGTCTGTCATCACAATCCAACAAAGAACCTCTAAGAAAAAGGGTATTTTTACTCTAAAGCGCTTAGTACTCATCACCACACGCAGGGCTGTGAAAGGTTTTCACACGTCTAAAGGTGGGCTTTCGTTTTTTTCCCTTTATTTTTTCAAGGAATGCAGACATTGGACTAACACTCAGGATGGACAATCCCAGCATGATTTAAGCCAAATCTCCTGTCAAAACAGGCCATTTGTTTGTTTGCTTGTCTGTTTCTGTGCAGAGCTGCAGTCTCAGTGTACAGAGTGGCGGGAATAAAAAGGAAATTGCGTTGTTACATGAAGTTCTGCATTTAAATGTTATTTTAGCAGTTCTGTGAAAGCAGGCCAGGGCCAAGGCATGTGCAAAGTGTCAAAGGTGAACATAGTTTAAAATCATGTTTTCAATGTTTTTTTTCTTTATGTTCCAGGTTTTGGATTATTCAGATTATCTAAAAAAATGGAAATGTGGACATTTCTCATCTAAAAGGAATTCTGCTGTCACGTTCTGATGATTAAAAACTGTTTTGTATGTTTAAATAAAGCAAACAATCATGTTGTACTACTTCCTTAACCCTTGGATGCGCGACCTAATAATACCTACACTCTCCCATGGGTCGGCTAAAAAATAACCCCAATTAGAATCAATGTGTTATTGCAAATAAACTCCTTTAGAATCTTTACATTTCTTTCATTTTGGTTAAAGATTATGATAATTTTTACTATATTTTGGTCAACAAAGAAGGGAGGTTTTTTTTTTTAAATCACTTTTTATCTACATTTTACATATAAAAAAATTCATCAGGTATCAAAAAATGTCAAAATCCATTGTTTGTGTCAGTGATCTGTTTGAACAAACAGACAACATTCAGTCGGTACAGAGACCATAATACTGTCCACATATATGTACACCAGGGGTACTTAATTCAGTCTTATGAGAGCAGCAATCCAACATGTTTTCAAGGACTGTGTCTCAATTCCGGGTCTGCATAGTTCGAAATACGACAACTAGTGTATGAGCATCACAGATATTGTCCAGACCTCAGTTGTCGAGCAACTTCATATGTTGTTAATCCAATTAATAATCCCAATAGTTCACAAAAACACATAGATATATACAAAAAATTACCCTAATATATTCAAACAATCAACATTTTATTTATTTAATAAAGAGTGGTGCAAAGTGCGCGACATAATAAAAACTAAACAATAAAACTAAATTAAAAACAAGTTTTTACACATAAAACATAGCGCTTACCCAAAATCAAGTGCAAAAACACAAATCCAATCATTTTCTCTCACAAACGCACACAGATAAATTACATCAAACGCTCCCATCTGCCAGCCCATATGTTGTTCATATGACTATCTAACTTTTGTCTATGATAATAACTTTAATGTGTGATGTATGTGTGTGTATCCTGCTTCACAGGTTTTTTCTCGGGCATTTGCCAGAACAAGTGAACCCAAGCAAGCAACTCCAGTGTGTCTGGGCTCATACAGAATAAGTACTTTTTACTGCATTAAGTGGTCAGTATATCACAGCATTAGTGAAGGAAACATTCCTTTTTATCATTGTCATCCTCTGTGGGCGCTTAGCCGGGGTATGTGAGCATGTTTTGCAACTATAAATTATGGCATATTAGAAGTTTGTATTTACTTTCTGTTGAATCCCTATCCCTCCGTCTCTTCCTCTATTCCTTCCTTCTTCCATCTGTCTCTCCCACCCACCCCAGTGACTCCACCCTGTAGCAGATAAAACTGTGTCCACAAGGTGTGCATCTCTTATGTGCACATATGCTGGGGTTCCCTCTTTGTGTTTGTATGTCTGACTACTAGTGAGACTGCAGTGATTATTCCACCATAAACGGCCACTCAAAAAGGTAAGATGCTCACTGAACAAATGCTTTCTATGCATCACATTTTTATCTGTTTTTTTCTGGTCATATTAATACTTTTCCGAGCTTCCTCTCAGCTGTTTTATTGCTCCATAAAAACACATCTTAAAATGAGCAATTTGTTTAATTTACTTTATTTTAACTATTGAATCTAATGGATTTTTAATAAAACCTGATCACAGGGAAAGTTTTTTTCCACACCCACTGCAACAGTTCAGGAAAAAACTTAACACTTTTTAAAATGTAACTAACTTCAAGTCAAATATTCAAATATTTATGTTTTTTTTTACTTGTTCATTTATCAGGGACAATTCACAGAAACACAGAGGGCATGTGCTTGCATATAAAGTATATAGCATTAAGCTCATTCTCAACACCTGTCCCTGGTTCCAAATCCTGGACAAATATGTGTCATGGATGTAATTTAGAAGCAGAATATCTATAAGCACAACATTTCTTGCACCGTCAGCTATGCATCCTTCTGCGTGTGAGAGAAAGAGACTCTGCTTAAGGCAAATATACATTCAAAGGCTCTGTGTGTATGCGTGTGAGCAGAAAGTTGAAGCCAAACTGTCAGATGAAAGAGATGGGGGCAAGAGCAGCAGTTTGGTGAGAACAGACTGCAGAGCAAACAGCGCCATTGGCCCATAGCAGCTCTAGCTCCTCAGTCTGATACGCTTTATAATGGCTTCTTTCTCTGACGTGGTGCTTGTAAGTCTTCATGACTCCTTAATGACTGGTTGGATAATGTACAGGATTATTCCTCCGGATGTAGAATTTCAGGAAGAGTTAGTGAAGTTAGAATCCAGTATTCATGATTATTCAGCAGTATGTTAAAGGTTATTTATTATTGGAAAACATCCTTACTGGGGTTTCTGAGCTAGTGCTAGCTGTATCAGTCTTACATGCAGATGCAGGCGTTCAGCTACATGAGAGAATGGTTAGTATATTTATGTTACACTAAATCAATTTCGATCACATAATTCTAGAAACACATACAAAGGAACTTGTGATCATGAATGTTTTATCACTTTATTTTGCTGCCCGCTTTCTCACAACTCTTACAAGATGTTCTGGTATTGAAGAAATTAAGCAATGACAATTTTCAGGAGGTTTCTTATCTGATTCTTAATGCAAATATGTATGCAAAAATGCAGGTTTGGCATTGTGGTGTTCTGTCATACATACACAGTATGTCCTATTGAAAACAGTCTTGATGCATTTCTCTGTTGGAGTTGTTTTTTTTGTATGTTTTTTTTTTTTTTTTTTATGGGACCACGCAACATCAAACTTCCATACCAAAAAAAAACCTCTTCCATTGAAGTATCATTTTGTTAGGCTTTACAACCATTTTCCACAGTAAGTTTTTTAAACTGTATAGGTAAATAAGATAAATGATAAATGAGTATTCGTGGTGCATTAATGAGTAAAGAGCTTTTTATTCATAAGCTCATACAGCTGGTGATAAAGCAGCTGTATGAGATTATTCCTCAGCCCAACTTTCGTTCTACATCTTTTAAAACCACATTATTAAAATGACTTTCATTGCTGTTTGATGATAGCCTGCCTTTTCTTCTCTTCACTAGTGCCTAAAATAAGCAACAGTGCAACAACTTTTTAAATGGTTGTGGACTTAAATAAACAAATGCTGAAGGTTCATTAATAAAACATGAAAATGTGTGGTTCATACTGCTCATCTGCATGAATAAAAAGTCAATGTAGATGTAAAAATTATTGCATTCTTTTATAAATAGCATTCTGGACTATTCCAAATCCTCAATTTGGGGCATTAAATATTATGTCATGTTTTCATGTAATCTACAGTTAATCAAAACTAAGGTGTGCCAGTTTTTTTCTCATTTATTCTAATTTTCTGGATCAAAATATTCTCTTGTTACTTGCTTTAACTAGATCTGTGTGTATTTTTTAGATGATTTAAGGAATACTAGTTTCAGTTCCAGTGCTGGTTGTATTCTCCTCATTTATTCCACTGGACTGGATGCATCATAGTACAGGATCAGTATGTGGCCTCAGTTTTAACCTCGGTGTGTGAAATGTGATGAAGACCTTAAATCTTAGCAGGCTCTGTGCACAAAAAAGTAACCTTTCAAAAGAAGTGTGTGCTCATACAACATTGCACCCCCTCTATGCATTATTCAGCAAACTTCAGGAATGCATGAAACAAAAGGGCGAAAGAATGCTATGAAAACCGAGAATGATGGTTGGTTAAAGCAGGAGGAAAAGGAGGTAAACACTGTGGTAATTTAGCTGCACAGCTGTGCCAGTGTGCATGTGTGTGTGTGTTGTAATTGTGTGCATGGAGTAGCTATGTTCCCCTGGTATGCGTATGGTGTTTGTTTGACTGAAAGCGTCTGCAGCGTGACTTGAGGAGGTGTTAATTTTACAAGGTGTGCTTTGTGATAAAAGCTGCGTTCAGGGAGGAGAGGAGCTGCAAATGTTTCCCCTTTTACTGAGAAACCACTACAGAGAGCCAGTTAAGATTAAGGGCAAAGCCAGAGAGAAAAGCCAGCAGGTTTACTATGAGTTATAGTGGGATTTAAAAACTAATGTTTTTATAAGCAATCTTTATCTTGTGTCAAATGCGATTTAACTGAATATCTTAGATGGTAAAAGCTCTTCTGAAGCTGTTTTAAACACATGAGCAGACAGTGGAAGTGTTGTCAAGAGACTACTTCTCAAGGCTCACGTCTCATCAATTTTGTCTCTTTTTGCTGGGATGTTGGTGTTTTGGGTTGCGGTCACACTCTGCCTTGTCCTTTGACCTCTATTGGACTCTGCAACTGGTTTAGGGGCACTGAACCAGCATGTTTCCAGAGGCAGTACGGGGCCAACGAGGGCAAACGGAGAATTATAGCTGATGATGCAGAACAGTTACAGCTCTGTACAAGCAGAGACACAGGAAGAAAAGGAGACGGTGAGAAAAGTCTATATGACACAGTCCTGGAGAAAAAAAAGGAAGAGACTCATATTTCCATTGCTGTGGATGGAAGAGAAGTGCTTTTCAGGAAGAATGTGACTCTCTGCCGGGCTGTGTGTGCTTGGCTGCCACATCCATCAGCTGAGACATGTTCCTGTGTGTGCATAAGCTCATGCTTATGTGTACTAGTGTGGATGTGTAGATGTGCATGATCAATAGAAATCCAAACGCCAAACAGTGTTTCCATGAGTGAGGAATTTGGCAGCTGCCATTCTTCATCATTTGTGAGTCAGTGAGGTATTCATTTAATTGTAAGAGTCTTTCAAAAGTTAACTTGGTCGGTTGCTTTATGAGATATTAATGACGTTGTCTGTTATGGTGCAACATGTGTAGCTGTGAATTTAACATTAAAGCATTTATTTATAATGTTCTAGCTCACTAATTTAGAAATGTTTTAATGTTTTACTTCCTTCCAGCATGCAGTGGTAAATCATAAGAAGTAAAGATGAGTTTTCTATAAACTACTCTAATAATGGTAGCTTTCTTTTTGCTCATGGTTTTCCAATGTGTTGGTCAACTTCCATGCCTCTAATGAGATTTTGGAGGTTCCAGCTTGTATAAATATGTCAAACACCTGAATTCGTGTTGGTTGCAGGACAGCTTGGTATGAGCTCTTATGGCCATATGATACCCATGAGTCCTCTCACATTGCACAGCTGATGAATAAATTACTAAATGTTATTTATGAAAAATACCCCCCCCCCCCCCCAAATAAAAAAAAAAGATGGACATCTGGAAGTGGTCAAAGCCACACAGATGTATGCTGAGACACATACGGTAGACTTACAAGCCAGACTAGTTCAAAGTCTGATTATTTATTAAAACTGTCTGGGCTTAGCTGCAAATGATGATGAAGTGATTTATAACTAACCACAAACTGTTCTGGAAGCAGATCCTGAAAGTGCATCTTTTAAATTTGGATATTTTAACTTTTTGTGTTTGTCTGTGCTGTTTTTTCATGGTTTGCAAGCAATAGTTGTTTGTCTTAACATAATATTCTGTTTTATATAAGTGCCATAGCTTTAAGAAAAGAATAACCAGCTGCTCTTTAAGTAAAGGAAAAAATTGGATGGATTACGAAAGGATGAATCCCAATGATTTCACAAGTTTTCCATTCCAATGTTAGAATAATTTACTATAAATCTATATACACAAATTCAAGTCACATTTAAAAGAAAGTGTAACATTTAGAGTTATTTTAAGCCTATTTTTGGTTTATGGTTAATTGACAGGAAGCTAATGGCATGGGTAGTCCACTTGCTATAGAGACTTTATGAATAGCTCATGTTTTTATGTTGTCAGAGTTAAAACCTTTTGTGAACTATTTACTGACTTGTAGATGTCGTCTATTTAGAAATAAGTCTGAAAACATTGAAGGCCGAAACACACATGCTGATTGGTAACAATATAATGATGACATGATAATGACGTTAAATTGCATCTTGGGAAATAAGTCCCATCTTGTAAGAACCAGTCTCTTATTTCCTTTACTCATTGCAAATGTTGCCTTTTAGATTTAACTTTGTTTAGATAAATATGGACAAATCTAAAAGAGAAGGGAAAACTTGTTAAGGTCATGGATCTAATTGCAGGCTTATGGGGTAGGGGGCAAGCCTTAATTAAAGCACTTAGGACCAAGGTTGTGATTTGGGACAAGTATAAATATGATTTATCTTCTAAATTATGAGTAGTAGTTAAAATTTAAGGCCTCTCAGTGAGAAAGTTGCTTGTTTGAACCTCAGCTCGGTCAGTGTCCTTTCTGTGCTGAGTTTGCATGTTCTCCCTGTGTTCTGGGTTCTCTCCGGGTCCTCCAGCTTTCTCCCAACATCCAAAGACATGCCTGTTAGGTGAATTGATCATTCTAAATTGTCTTTAGGAGTGAATGTGAGTGTTCGTCTTTCTGTGTTGCCTTGCGATGGACCAGTCCAGGATGTACCCTACCTCTCGCCCAAAGACTGCTTGGATAGGCTCCAGCTACCCGCAACCCTGAACTGGATGATGCGGTTAAGAAAATGGATGGACGAACAAAAGTCAGTTTCAGAGAAGCCTAGAGAATAATACGGAATCTAGATTATAAAACATATGACATTACTTTCACTCACGACACTATTAATGAGTGTTAACTTATGTATTATACTGGTAAATGGTGGCGAATCAGCTGTCTGTTCTGCTCTTCTCGAGATATTATTTCACAGACCAAATCGTGAACATTTTGAATTTATTAATTAGAGAGAGAATGTCAACACAAGCAACGATTTGTGTTGTCATGCATCACAATATGTCGTTTTGGAGATGCAGTTTACATGCATCACATGACAAACTACATCAGAGAACCACCATGCATTTAAAGGTTTGAGGACAGAAATCTTTCCATTAATGGGGAAATCTCACCTTTGTTCAATTTACACTATAGTGTGTGTAGATGTGTCTATAAAGTGCCATAAGATGACATTGTTATACAAATATACACTGAATACTATGGAAATAAAATAAACTGAATGTTTAATTTGTCAACACTGAGTAAAAATAATGTGCCAAGTTATTTTTCAGCACTTAACTCAGAAAATGTCCATCAATGTATATCTGATTCAACACCTATCTATCCATTCATTTTTTATACCAATTGGTCCAACTCAGAGTCGCAGGGAAGCTGGAGCCTATATCCAACAACCAGCAGCAGGCATAATGCAGGGTAGAGCCTGGACAGGTTGCCAGTCCATCACACAGATTATAACTGGGCTCTGTTTCAACACACTTGAGTCAAATTAAATGGATCCAACAACCTATGAAGTCCTGCAAGGTGTTGATGTGCTTTGAGTCAAGGGTTGAATGATCAAAGATATGAGATATAGGTCTATCAGTACAAAATAGGTTGTCTGGTCATCCTTATAAAAATAAATAAACTTGTTCAAATGAATAGCTTTTCAAAAAACTTGACTGTGTCAGCTGCTGCAGCAGCGTAATGTCAGCGTGGTATTCAAATGAATTCACAGTGAGAAGCTCAATTTGTGCCTGCACCACATATGGAACACTTTGTAGATTTATCTTCCTGTTAATATAAAAAAATCTTTTAAACATAAGGTATGCATCATTATAAATCAAATTTATATAAAGTTGTAAGCTTTCCCAAGTTTTGGCTTTTAAATGGCAAAACTTGATGTAACTGTGTAAAAAACTATTTTCGACAGTCAATTCCAATTTTTTGAAAACATCGCATATATTTTCTTTGCCTGGTTAATTCACATTGTAAATCAAACTGAATTCCTGTTAAACTCATGTGTAAATAATCTAGAGTTCTCAAATGACCTAGATATACAGAAGAAGATGTGACATCACATGCAGTGTGCATGTGTTTACAGAAGTAAAAAATAAATATGGATCTTACACACGTCTGCATGGATAAATTGTAAAATTACGCAATTAGAGCTTGCAAAACGATTATAGAACTTTGTTTCATCCATTGTTTACAAATGATTTTGCTGGTTAGACAAAATGACTGAGAAAAGGATTCCCATTTTTTTTCTGAAGCAACACCACTAATAAATCATTCAGGTTTATTGATCTTGTAGTCATAGTTTGTTTGTATAAGCCCTGTCACATCCCAAGTAACAGGATTAATTATCCAAATTTGTTCCATATTAAACTTTGGTTGTCTAATCTGGAGTATTTTAGACCGTACTTGACACGTTCTTGTCTTGAAAGACTCTGTGTTCTGTTTTTCAATAAAAAAAAACATTTTGATAACAGACCTACAAACTTGATGTTTATTGTAAAGGACTTTTAAATAAGTAAATTCATGTTTCATTATAGGCTAAATCTGTTTTACACATGATGCTGTGAGGGATTTTTCTGGTCTCTTTCCTTTGTGTAATGAACAAAACAAGACATTTCTACATTGGTGATAACATCAGGATATGATAATATGGAAACATAAGGGTAAACATAAGAGTCAGTCTGCACCAAATTAGTGACTGAAAAAAAGTATAAATCCCAGAATTACAGATGTTCCCCAATTACATGCATCTGACTGTCATCTGAATGGACTCAAAGGAACAATATGAGCAGTTGAGCAAGACTTTAATCCATATAATACACTTTTTTTATAGTCACTTTGTCATAACCCAACCTTTACTTTGACCGTTTTCTTTAATAACAACTCCAAAATATGTAAAATGCAAGTTGATGTTTGTGTTAGAGAATTAAACACCCTTACCCTATCCCCCCAAATTAAACCACTAGAGAGGCAGCACTTGTGTAGAACAATGTGTTGGAGAAAAAACACAAGTTAAAGACAGGAGGTGTTTCCATCACTTTGCAGTTGTTATGTGACCCTTAACATACCCTTGTTGTATAAACCCACTGATCGACAGCTGTAAATTTTGTCTGAATATTTCACTATTCTGACTATATAACACTTGAAAACATTTACATGTGCAGACACGCATACCAAAACGGAGCTAGGTTGCGTCTGCAGGGTTGTAAAACAGTGAAATGCCATCGTGTCATAGATTTATGGGCTCTGAAGGTACTGAATAAATGACAAGAGATTTGGGAAATATTTGCGAACACGTAATATTTCTTTTTACAAGTTTAGTAGTTTCATTCAGTCATTCTCTGTTGTATCACTTCTACCTCAGTCACAGAAATTCAGATGGGATCTCTTATTAATTCCAAATTATATGTAGATGTTCCTAATTCAAATTCTAAACTATGTTCTCAGTGGTGTCTGTAGCTTTTTGGGATCTTGTCCACTCTTTGACCTTTTCTCGGGCATCTCGTGATTTTGACATGGCCGTGCTACTGTCTCCCGCAATGAGAGCTAGTCTTTGAAGGAAGTCAAACTTTTTTCCACAGCAACAGCAGACATTTCAAAGACTACAAGGAAATGCAGATGACTCTTTTCTTTTTTGTCTTTTTAACAATATCAGTATCTTTTTCAGTTGCTGTTTAAAAAGAAAAAATGGTAATCTTGAGATCAGCATGATACAGATTGCATGCTGGAAAGAATAAAGGCTATGAATGCACCGTGTGTGGGAATGTGTTACGTTCCCAGTTAAACTGTAAAGTTAAACACTGTAGGACAGTCCAGACTTTTAGTTAATGTGGATACAGACAAGCAAGAGGCAGAAGGAGAACTTATGCATCAAAATTTAATATTTGTACCAGTAAAAGAACATTTTCTTTATTCTTTTTCCAGTCGTTAAAATATGTTTGCAAACAGTTCTCCAAGGGTCTCCTTCCCTCAGAATATTTAACTGCTTGTTTTTAGGTAGTACTGTAGTGGTTTATTTTAACTGTGTATCTAATCAGTCCAAAAGTAAATAAAACTAATATATCGAGCAGCACTGACAATTATGATATAAAATCTACTTTATTATTGCAAGTAATTCAGATAATTTTAAAAGATTTTCTTTGATAACAAGAATTTATCTGTGAAACTATGAAAGTACTATAATTTATAAATATATTTTTACCTTGAAATTTGTATAGATTCAGCTTAATTTTATTTTTTATTTTTTTTACAACAACGGAAGTCCAGTTGCCTTTTTTAAGCTCTAAAGATGACCACATCCTGAAGTGACACTTTTCCATTGTGTAGTTAAAATTACTGACCAGCAGAGGGAGACAGAGTTTCACCCTTATAGATTGCACAGTGAAACTGGTTTTCTTCTATCCATCCATCCATCCATCTATCCATTTTCTATGCCTTCTTTTTTCTATGCCTCGTAGGAAAGTACTCAGAGAGAATTCGCACATTTATATGGAGAAAATCAATTGGCTCCGTTAAATATGTTTTTTTCTGTTACTGTAAAGTAAAAATGCTCAAACACAATCAAAGAGAATCAAGCTGATGCAACTTTCCTAATATTTTGTCCTACTTACTCTCCATACAGGCTTGGCCATGTCTTCTCTCCTTGTCCCCCTCTTTCCGACTCTACTACAGCTTGTGGTCCTTTCATGTGTGAGTTCTGGGGCATACTACGGACACAATCAGCACCCTCAGCAATACCAGCCACTGCAGCCAATGCAGCACCTTCAGCACATGGGCATAAACAAAGGAGGCTTTCCTCAACAGCAGTACCACAGCAAAGATGTGTCCTACATACCATATCCTCATTACAGGAAGGAGCTCCCCCAGATGCCCATGGTGAAAGGCAAAGAAAATGCTCTTAAAGGGGTCAACTTTAAAGCTGGCAAAGAAAAAGGTAAGAAAGATTATTTAATACTATTTGAAATGTAATTACCAAAAATGACTTGAATATGTTTTTAAACATTTAATTTAATTTAATTTAATTTAATTTAATTTAATTTAATTTAATTTAATTTAATTTAATTTAATTTAATTT
>JBAMHX010000014.1:9319346-9339948 GCA_037177515.1 Pseudomugil tenellus | reverse complement strand
CTGTGCAACTGTGTAAGGACAATTAGTTATATTGGAAAATACCTTCACTGCCTTGAGCAGCTGAGAAACAACAAAATAAGCAGAAGTTGTTGTGTGAATCTTTTTGCTTTAAATTCTAATTTGTGTTCATTTGTATAGCACTTTATTTTCATCTCTTGATGACCAAAGCGCTTTACAGATCCTGCTATCCACCCATTTACACACACATTCACACTGGTGGCACCAGAGCTACCATACACACCAGCGCTAGCCTGGCCAGCAGAAGCAACTCAGGTTTTAGTGTCTTGCTCAAGGACACTTCAGACGGAGTGGAAACCGAACCCATGACTCACCGATCAGAAGTCGGCCACACTACACTGAACATTAATATAAAGTTTTTTACTGAACGTGAATAAACGCTACGATTCGACACAATTGATCTATTTGGAACATTTCCTACATTAATCTGCAAACAGACTGATTTGCTTATTCCACTTTAATCCATGAGATATGAGCAGGTTCTCTGTTTGAGGCCCTGGCTGATAACCAAATGAAAACTCCTCCCACTCAGCTCACCTCCTTGTCATCCAGGTGGTAAATGGTGCGGACCCAGTTACCAAAGGCGGATAAACAGTTACTGAATATGCCCCTCCTACATTTGGGTTCAGTCTTACCAGTAAGTGAGTCACTCAGGTAGATCTTGTATCTCAAGGAGTTGCAGAGCTGGATACCCACAAACTTTCGGTACCAAGTTCTTTTCACATACTGCTTCCCACTGCATTCAGAGTAGGCGTCGGCTTTAAATGAGAACTGGGTCCAGATGGCATCCTTGCCTGTATGGAAACAATTAGAAATAGAAACTTAGCATAACATTTGTGGTGTTCAACAACGCTTAAAATAATTAGATTAAAAAAATACTTACCTGAGGCATGCTCACTCACACGTGGATCCGCTACAGATGTGAAGGAGAATTTTAATGAATCATTTTGTCAAAACAAATTGAAATTAGCACACTACACTACACACCCAGACTTGTTTCTCAGCTAGTTTGGCATTGTATTTACAGTAACACCTGAGTTTGATTCCACAGAGGCAGGAAGCCAGTTAAACAAAGCATCTTCTCCTCTGGATTGTCATCTGGAGTTAGAATAAAACAGCTGATGAACCCAGGGACACACGTCAGCTGCTATCCGAGTAGTCGGACCACCAGACGGAAACCTGTCTCTGATGAGACCCTGTAGTTTTAATCGTAAGACCCTGGCACCACACTAAAACTATTCAACTTACAAGTCGCTTCACAGTCTGGCTTCTTATATTCAAAACAACATATTAACATCCAGCACATTGGTTATTTTGCAAGTGTAAACATGTTAAGGTTTATCAAAGATGAGATGAAAATGGTCCGGAAAACTTGCCTGATTCTGTGCTAAAAGAAACGGGATCACTGGAGGGCCCACTTCCATGCTCATTCTTCGGTGTTACTGTGAATTCATAACTGAAACGAAAATAAGTGTTGACTCCATTCAGTTTTAGTAATATAAGAGAAAAGGAAATGAAAAGCTGAAAAACTTCTAATTGGAGTCCTCCAGAGCTGGGAGACTTTAATGGCTTTGACAGCTAAGTATGGCTTCACGCTTACAGTAGACTAACACTAACTAACACACACACAGTCTCTCACACACACAGTTGATGGTTATTTCACGTGTTGTATTCAGATGTGCTGGCAATAATCTGAGCAGCAAACCCAGCCCATGGGAGGATTCTGCTGAGTCTTGAGTCTCCAGATGCTGAGATCTAATTAAAAACTCAGTGACCCACTCCACCTCCACCCACATTTCCACACATTTTTTGTCACTCTGGCTGGTTTCTGTTCACAAAACCAAATGTGATTCACTGCACAGGCTGCCAGAGTCCATGTGAGTCCAAATACAAACAAAAGAACACAGACAGCTGTGCGCTGCTATTTAACGTCTTCGCCATGATTCAATGTACAGTTAGCCTTAAAAGTGCAGTTACTGGTTTATGCCTGCAAGACCAGAAAGTCCCCATAACTGCTGAGAAGATGGACAGCTTCTTCCCAAATGTTTCGGCTTCATACCTGCTGTCCGGAGTGAGATTCTCCACAGCTGTGTGTGTCTGGTTGGTCGTCAGAATAGATACCTCCTGTCCGTTTGGTCCAGTGGTTGTGGACACAACCTCATACTCTGCCAAGACAAAGGACACCATGAAGGCATAATATAAGATGCACACGTACAGTCACAAAGTTCAACTTGGTGTTTAAACTTTGAACCAACTCGGTATGAGATCGGGACAGGATGCATCCTGAGGTCATGACCTTTTATTTTCACTTGATAAGGTGAGACAAATAGTTCCAGATATATAGCCAAAAATCCGATTTTTCATGAATAAAGCACCTGGTGGGGAAACCATAAATCCGACAATTGTGAATATATATACAGATTCTCCTCTTGGGGACCTAAACAGGTATTGCAATTGTAAAAACTGTTCAGGTTATCGCGCTCAAACAAAGGATATCCGGCAGCGGCGGTCGGGATGAAACTATTATATCCTTGACACTGCGTTCAGGGATATAATTATATTTCCAAGTAGGGATGTAATGGTGTTGTTGATAATCTTTATATTAAGTTGATGAAACCTCCTTGTAATATTAATAAATGAATAACTTAATAATAGAGAAATTATTAAAAGTGTGATTTGGTTTTCACCAAATATGGCCTCACATTGCAGCCAGTGTTTTGTGTTTACATTCTCTACCTGTGGTTTCATTATCGGTTTTCTCCCAGTCAAGAATGACAAAAGATGGGCAGCCCTCCACTGTGACCACAGTGAGGTTGGACGGTGCCATGCGAGGAGGACCAGTCACATTAAGGTCGCTGCCTTCTTCATCAGGAAAGTATGCCATGGAGGAGGTGATGGAGCACGGCTCTTCTGGCTTCTTATCTGTTTTGTAGATGACATGAGGAGCTACAGAAATAAAGAAAATAATATAATATAAATAATCATTTGGATTTCATTTAGTGTGGATGAAAAGAGCAGAGATGTAAAATGAAACTAATGAAGTCTTACCCACAAAGCGTTTCTTTCCCATTATGTCTACCTCAGAAGCAGGCAAGGGCCGGAAAATGGAGGAGTTTTCATTTATGTCAAAGCGGCTGTCTGAAAAAAAAAAAGGGAGACGGTGGGGTCAGATGTTTCTTGCCAGCAGTCCCTGGCAGCTCACCGTGTCCTCTTCTTTTACAGCTCTGGCCTATGTGACACACCATCCAGCACAGCACCTGCTCTGGCACTCCATTCGCTTTTTATACTCAAAATTTTCTTCCTTCTTTAAGTTACTGTATGTCTTTACACAAAATGCACTAAAAAATCTCCTTGTATATTGTACATGCAATAACAGGAAGGCTGTTTCAATTTTTCCTACATTTACAAAAGTCCAGACACTGGAGTTCAGTTTTCATATCCCTCAGAAGAAGCATTAAAATGTGTTACACATACTGTTTACTGTTGGAGCCACTGTGGTCGTCTTTGGTTTGGCTGTGACCACCGTGTATGGCTTTAAGATGGACTCCTTGTCTCCTTGTTTCAGGTCCATAGGTTTATCTGAGAGCAGTGAGCAAAAGGAGGAGGAGTTGAGATCAGTTCTTGTCCTTCAACGTCTAACTCACAGTCATACACAGTTGCAATCCATCTGCTCTGGCCATCCTCGCTGAACAACTCAGCGGCCTTTTCCGGTCTGCTGAGTGAATCAGTGAATGCATGTTGAATAATGTCTTTTGTATCTCTTAAAAAAGATAAAAGCTTGTAAGTATTTATCAGCAGAGACCAATGGTGCCCAGATGTGTTGACTCAAACACAGATTTCTTACTTTGTGCCAATTAGCCCACCAAGATGAATTATATATTTAGATTAATTCTCTTTTGTGCATTAGCAAACACTATGAAAGCACTTTATCATTTAAAGAATGCAGTATGAGAAGATCGCCCTCAAACTATGCACCATGCATCCAACATCCTGTGGAAAGAAATCAAACAAATATAAAATAGAAGATAGATTTCATACACGAGGAGAGGTTTATTAAACTTTTATTTGTGTGGTAAAACTGGTTTATGCTAGCTTTGAAAATGGTCTGAAGAAAATATAGACTATCAGTGCCTGAAAAGTTCACTTTTGACTCATTCCAACTCATAACTGCATAGACTGAAGCACAAAAAATCTGTAATTTAACCGATAATTTAAGCTTTATTTGTACATCTTCACTTCACGACAAAGTCATTTCATTTAAAAGATTCAGTATAATTAGAATCCCTTCAATCCAATTTACTTTTATCGAATTGCAGTTAAATAATGTTATTTAATTCTGTAGTTTTATATTCTTTTTAAAAAAAATGGCATTTTTTTTTTAATAAGAAGCAAATTGGTGAGGAAACCATTGAATGTTCTTTATTCAGTACCCTGGCTGATTTTGCACATCCAGACTTTTGGATGTGTAAATTTTAAGCTTTATTGTTTTATCCTGTAAAGATTTCTGTGAAAATGAAACTTTTTAGAAATGCACTTTTGTCAGTTCATTACTGAGTCAGAATGATTTGTACCAAATAAATCTAAGCAGAAGTAGCCTAAAAGATTGGTGAAATAAACCCCTCCTCACATAGTTATTACCAGTGGAGGAATGAAAAAAAAACAGAGATAAGTAAGTAAGTAAGTAATTAGTGGTTTTCTCATGATAGACAAATAATAGCAAATATTAAAATGATCACCTTACCACCTCATCTTTAAATTACTTTCAGTTTCAATCTGTTTGGTTAGGTTTAGGAACTACGTTACAAAATACTTATTTTTATTTTTACTGAAGTCTGTGTTGAGATGAGTAAATACAACAAAATGAAAATGAGTTTAGAGTCTCCAATCAGCCTATCCCCAAGGTGCATATCTTTGGACGGTGGGTGGAAGCTTCAGTACCTGGAGAGAACCCACGCTAACACGGGGAGAACATGCAGACTCTACACAGAAAGGCCACCACCCGAGTTGAGGCTCGGACAAAAACAAAATAAAAAACAAAAAAATTATTCACTAAGTATTCTTGCTGCCCAAACCTTCTTTGGTTACGTTTAGGAAAACAACATATTAAGGAAAACTGAAATTTCTGCACTTCTCTGAATAAATAGATTTATTCATGGAATTTAACTACCACAGAGTCAAACTATTCGTAAAGTTAACATTTAATCAGTTGAGCAGGAGCATCTAACGAAGTGTTATTAAAGAAAATGCACTTTAAATGAAGTCTGGCCTGAAGTCTGATGTTCTTGGCATTGCAAAGAACATGTTCACAAACTCCACTGTTGCCCTCACCATGATCTCTAGGTTTTCCCACCAGGTTGGGTCTCTTGTTGCCAGGAACAGGGGGATGTTGAACTGCTAGAAATAGTGGGGATAAAAACAACCTTTCTTCAGGTGAAATTCACAAGCAACACGAAGTAAAAAATGTCCAACACTGGAGAAGTAATACAAAGCTGAAAACGAGTGTTTTTGATTAATTTAACAGTGCAATGAAATTTGAAAATGGCAAGTTTGAAGGCACATGAAGAGACATTTAGAAAGGCAGAAATCTACAGGAATACTTTGTGACAAGAATGCAAACAAATGATCAAAGCAGTGATAAAACAGCCAGACTGTGTAGAAAAGTATTCAAAGTTCCTTTCTGGAGTGCTGCCACAGAAAACTGCTTTGACTTCCAACTAATGAATATCTATGTTTCTGTTGAAACCATAAGACAGCTTTTGAAAAATGCTTTCCTTAAGATTCACAGGAGATAACAGGAATTTTAAAATCCTGCATAAATGAAGACAGAAGGTCTGATAGCTTCTAATTTTTCAACTCTGTTCTGTTACAATCAACCAAACCATGAGATGAAGACAAAATTCTTATCTTATTAAGTACTTAAATGAATAAACGAAATGAAGCAGATTTGATAGCAACAAAGGGGTAGGTATTTAAATAACCACAGCTACAACCTGTCAAATTTTTATTAACACAATACTTTCTCTCAAATTTGCCATTTTTTATTTATCCAAACTTGATGTTATGGTGGCTGAGAGTAGTTCAAGAAGCTCTGTTGGGCTTTGTAATGGCAGTTTCCTTTCCATGTTTCATATCTGCTTCGCACATTGTAGTAATCATGATGAGCAGCCCCTCCTTGCCTTTGCAATGTCATATCTTGGAGATTTATTAAAGGTCATTTTGTTGAGTGAGAAGATACAACAATTATCCATGGTTTGAGGCCATTTCACAGCTCTCTCTTGGAATCATTCCCTCTTTTCTGAAGCTGACCTCCCCTTGATCAGAATAAATCAATGATCTCTGGCTTTACTGCCAAGACAGAGAAATAAAGTATATCAAGACAAACTGAGACAGCATCTGCCAGCACGTCTCACTGATTAACAGAGAATACAACGTAGGAGGGCCTCTTACTTATAAAATATAGCTGTTAGCAAATGGCAAACATATGCTCACATTTAAAATCAAACAGTATGGTGTTGCAGTCGTTTAAAATGACTATAACAAGATAAATACACAGTATTTGGAGCATTATGATCTACAGTGACAGCTCAGACAAGTGATGTTATGGTCAACTGAGTAGGGAAAGAAAATCGAGCCATGGAGACATGATGCTAATTATATATGTCAACAATAAGTCAACACAATGTTTGATAAGAGCTGATCTGAAGTTTCTGCCTCAGGTGTGTTTGGTTTGCCATGTCGCTTAAGGCGTGAGCAAACCCTCGGCTTTAGATAAAAAACAGCAGTGGTGGTGGATTGCTGATTTCTGTCAGATAATTTCACCATCATCATCAGTGAGAACCTGAACAAATATCCAACGAAAACACAGAGATTCACAGTAAGTTGGGTTATGTGATTCCCAGGAATTGGAAGTGAAATACCCATGGGGAAACTAGCTCCAGACTGTGATGAATAAAAAAACATTATTGCTTTGGTTTACCATGCAGTAATGTTAGCTTTACGACAAGTTAACTGTTTTAAGCTAGTTACAAGAACACCTGTGTTACACCCTTAAGATTTCAGATTAATCATTTTTACTTTCTGTGCTGAACTAGTGATCACTATTTATTTCCAAATATTTTAAAGAAATACTTTTTTGTCACACTTAAAGATGAGTTCAGAAAGGAGACAAACCAGAGAACAGCAGCAAAGGCCTCCATGCAGGGTCTGCACATGTGAAAAGAGAATATGCGTGGCTGAGAAAAAATATCTATTGCATAAAAGTGGCTATGAGGGTATTTTCCACATTTCTTAAAGTCAGCAGATAAAGGCCAACTTTCTTTATTTTTATTTATTTTGTACATCTGTGCATTGCATTTCACTAAAGCTTTGATGTATTTAGTGTTGTGTCACCTCTATGTTCATGCTACCAAATTTGATTATGTGGTTATCTTGTCATTGCCCTCCATTTTGTGTAATAATTTGCTTACAAGACCGGTGTTTTACTGAATATTTCATGTTCAGTGTTTTCATTTGACACTTAAATGGTCCTGTACATGAAAGGTGCTATGCAAATAAGCTTGTCTTTCCTCAATGATCTAGCTTCTTACCCTGTTGGTTGGAAGCTCAAAGTGTTAATTCAACTAAAGTTTGGCATCTAAAACTTTAAATTATGTTCATATATAGTTTAAAGAACTTACATTCCCTGTGGCTTTTAGTAATTAAGTGGTTCTTTAACTACTAAAAATAGCTCTCTAAAAAAAGGCCCCCTCACTTCTAAAATGGTGGTTACGGCCCTGTCTAGAGTGACGATACACTGTTCTATTTTGACCCTACATGGCCATAATGGAGAAGCCATTAAACATTTAGAAGATAAACATTTAGTCACAAAATGTGTTTGTAAAAACACATCTAAACAATACTGTTGCATTTCAGATACATGCCCCATGAAATACTTTGAAGTTTGAACAGAGCTTTCTGACTTCAGTGAACAAAGGCATGTTTGGAGGGAACAAAAAAGTGTTTACTGCTGCTACAAAGCATGAGGAACACATTACTGGAGAAATAATAATTACTCCTACAGAATATCATTGACCAAAGGTGGGTCGGTAGTAGTAGGTAGAGGAATTGATTAAAATAACCATGAACTATTTCAGGAATATTTAAGATTTAAAGGCAATGTTTCATCGTCTAGAGCTGAAAAACTTCTCTACATCCAACGGCCATTTAACCAAATAATCCATATATACAACTAGTTTTTAAAGTGCAGAAATGGATTAAAGATGATCAAAGAGTCAAACAGGAGTATTTTACAAACAAAGATTCTTAAGAAAAACGTCCTTAATACATAAACTGGAAGGATCTAAGCTAGTTACAATAATGTTTGCAAAAATGGAGACGCTGAAAGAGCTGGAAATCCCTTTTTATTCTCATACTTGCGAAAAATAGAAATAAAAGGCTGGTTTGTTAGAAGTATTTAAAAGATAGTTCCCCTTAATGCAATACCTTCAGGACATTCAGCCATTTTTTACTCTTTTAACCACTAACAACAGAAATTTTGATAAGGGGTGCCCAGACTTTTGCATTGCAGGGTACAAATAGTCACATTGTGCTTGGATGTGCAGCGGACAAAACTGCTATTCCTTTCCATAGAGTTGCTTCCAGTGAGCCTTGCGACTCCTTAAAGACCTCTGCAACAGTCCAAGTTTCCAGCAATAACACACACTAGCTGTGACATGGGACTGAAGCACAATCTCTCCTCACAACTCCAAACAATAAGAACTAGAGCAGCTTCACCATTGCTGTATGTGGTCCAGACATGGTTTGCCTCAATAGTTAAGATGGATTCAATTACTCTAATTAACTGAGCCTGCTTGGCTGAATGGAAACAATGTGATTGACCAAAAAGGGGCAAACCACATTCACCATTCCCAACATTCACAAATCACTCTTCTTTAACTAATCTGGACCGGCTGATTACAGGACCATATGTAGAATGGAGCAAGCATTACACCGATAATAGATACAGCCAAAATTATAATTGTATATGAATTCAGTCTCAGGTCAGATATAAGCTAATACAACTGTACCAATCAGAAAACACAGACTGTGACAGGGCACATAAAATTGCAGCGTGTGAGAGGATTGTGACAAAAGCACATATCAGTGCAGCAGGATGTAACAGTGGCTTTTAGCTTATTATTTTGGTTTATCTTTACCAGGTTTTTCTTTGGACCTCATCACAGGTTTACGGAGAGCATTGCCCCTGTGATGCACCCCATTTGCTGTTGGAGGGAGAAAAATGCCTGTTATGACAAAGATACCAACACCAAATAAGAAGAAAGTCATAAAGTTTAAAAAAATGGTGCTGCTTTTTACTTTTACAGATGTTCTGGATGAATAAAATGGAACTGCCATGGCTAGAAAGCATAAATTTCTTGCCTTTTGACATTTGCTGCTTTCTTTTTTACTATTCTTTGGGGAGTATGTGAGTTTGAAAGAGAAAGAGATACAGAGACAGAATGGGAGGCTATGGCAGCTGTACAGTCTTTGCAATGATGGCTTGGCCTGCTTGGGGAAAAATGTGGTGTGTCCTGGCCAGTTGCTATGGCCAGACTTCCCACCTGGCCAACAAGTGGGACTGTAAATCATGTTAACAATCCTGACCCTGAAATGCAGCTCATGGTGAAGGTGTGAAATGCACGCCGAGCACATGTGGCAGAGCATAGACAGCATATGTACTGTAAGAAAGGTGAACAAGAAGAGAGCAAGGGGAAAAAGAAAGATATTCAACACAGATTGTGTAGCTAAATACAGAGCAAACAGTTTGTTTTGCTTTTCTTCTGTAGGTGAAGGTACTGGGCTGCGGATAAAGTAGCTGCTTGGGAAAAAGGAATGAGGATTACCGCCAGGTTTGCTGGAGCTGCGAGAAGTGACTGTCTTGGATGAAGAAAAGGGTCTAACACCATGATTATCGAGATTAGGAGGTACCCGGGTGCGAGACATTGTGGTGTTTCTTTCTGTTGTAGGAACAGATGTGTTAACGGGTGAACGAGGGACATCAGCAATGGATGATCTGACGGAGCCGGTACCTAGATGAGCAGAAAAGCAGTTTAAAGTTAGAGAAGATCCACTTGTGAGCTTTAAGGCTTTTACCTAGACGGGACAAATGATAAAGTACTTTAATGAAAAGGAATGAAAGGAATGTGGACAATCAATGAAATGACAGAAAGGCATTAAATGAGATCCAAATCAAGTCACACTGCTGGTTGTGAGTTGATACGGGTGAGGCGAGTCTGTTGTGTCGACAATGGACGCACACATAGAAACAGGTACAATGACAGGTTGGGGTGTGTAGACTGGCAGGATGGAGTGGGGAAAGCACTGCTTTCCATGTGATTTGACAAAAAAGATGGTAGATGGAGATGGTAATGGGACAAAATTGTTATAGTCTTTGTTTACCGGGATTGTAACTATCAGCCTTTTCTGTGGCCAGTTCAGGTCTTGGTAGAGGCTTGCTCTCTTCTAGAAGACTAGGAGCTGTATGAAAGAAAATTGACTATTTATCTAGGATTATGAGAGTATAATGTGAACTTTTAAAGAGGGCATACCTTACCTTTGTTAGTAAAAACCTGACAGGATATGTTTAAAAATATATATAGTGGTTAAAAAAATCCTTTTCGTTACTACATCAGTCTGCCATTAAGTGGAAACTTTAGCTGGATGATGACACAAACGATTGGTGGAATTTGTTGATAATAAAATGAAAGAGAATTTTTCATTCTTTCCAACTGAATAAAAATGCTTCATAAATGCTATTTAATATGCCCCCTTTAAAACGTCATTTTAAAAATGTATAAAAAGGAATGCTGATGGCAGAATGTGGGGTCTTTACCCGTAGGAACCGCCTTCTTTGGGGTTCCCCTGAAGCAGTCAGATTGGATCCTGGTCTGAGGCAGAAACTGAAGCTCAGGCTGAGGTTCTTGTCGGACCTGAGAAGCCTGGTGTGGTTTAGGGGGAGGGCTGAGTTGGAATTGGGCCTTTGGAGGAGGCTGAGGTTGGGGGCATGGCTGAATGTTGGTTTGATGTTGTGTTTGGTTCCTATCTCTTTGGTCTGTTGAGGGCTTTGGTTGTTTTTTTGGTACAACCTGCAGCTGAGGATTGGATTTGTTCTTGGGTCTAGATTGTGCCTTGTGTACAGGTTGGGCATGAATTGTCTTTGGTTTATGTGTTAGCACGGCTAACTGGGGCTGTGTCTGGTGTGTCTTTGGTTGAGCTTGTGTTTGGGTTTGTAGCTGATTTAGAGATTGATTTTGTAGAAAAAGTTGGGGACCGGTATGAATGTTTGGTGGTGCCTCTTGGAGCTGGGGTATGTGCTGAGGTGCTGGCTTTGTGGTTCGGTGGTGTGCAATAGTTGGTTGAACTTGTCCTTGATATTGATACTCTCTATGAGTTGTAAATTGCCGTTGTGTTGGAGGCGGGATCTGGAGTTTGGTCGGGTGTGTTGAACTAAAGCTAGGTTCAGTCTCGAGTAGTTGTGTGGTTTCAGGATCTGATTGATGATGTTGTTTCGGCTGAGGTTGTGAAAGAAGGTGAGTTTGCAGAATGGGCTGGGTTATTGCTTGCAGTTGGGGTTTGGTCTGGTGCTCTGGCTGTGATGTTGCGTGCAGCTGTGGTACACTTTGACTGGTCAGTATTGTTGGAAGTTGTAGAGGTTGGGACTTTAGCTGCGGAGGCTGATATTGAGGTTGATGCTTAGAGTTTGATTGAGGTTGTGCTTGAGGCATGGACTGAGGCTTTTTTGGTATAATCCTTTCATGTTTTTCCAGTTTGGCCTGGTAAACTGGCACAGATATCATTGTGGCTGTTATGTGTACTTGAGGATGGAGTCTGGAAGTTAGAGGAAACTCAAGGAAAGGAGGCATCTCTGACCTGGAAAGCTCTCCTCCTCCTGGGTTGCGTAAAGGAGACAAAATATGGCAATGAAGCCACAACACTATGAATCTCATTTCAAATGTTATTTTCTGTACGGAAGAATGATTTGTTAAATAAAATAAAGCAAAATTTTATTTTTATTATCTAGAAAATGATAAAAGCAAAACATCTACGGAATAGCATAAATTTAGACCAATAGATGTGTCAGTAGCTATTGGCCTACCAACACACACATCAATACTTAAACTGAAGCAGAAGCTCCACAATAACTTTTATCTGGCACCAGTTTGATAGAGCAGGTCCAATTTCAAAGACAGGCAGACCATATGGAGCTATTTGCAGTGAAACAGCCATGTTACTACATACTATTGATGTCCAAGATGTCTGTGAGTGATGGCCATTTAAATCCATTGGCTATGCCTCTGAGAAGCTGTGACATCAGAGGCTTTAATAGTTACTGACTGATCGCTTGCTGTGGGATTTTCATAGACCATTCTAAATTGGTCGTTCAATCTGTTCAGATGCTCACCTCAGTCAGAGGATGAAAGAAAAAAGGGAGGTCAGAAAGTAAGAGAGGGGGAAAAACTGTTGAACAAAATTAATAAGCAACATGGAATTCAAGTATTTAAACAATCTTAGTCTGTACTTGTGAAATACAATGACTTTCAGATGATTTGTTTATTATTTGACTGGATTAAGTCCATTTTTCATTGGTCACAATTTACAATAATGAATTGTAACCTCTTCCTGCTGTGCTTTTTTCCCTACTGCTTGAAACTGCGTCTGCTTGTTGTCTTAACAGCTGCAACAATTCCCATGGTACAATTAGCAAGTTAATTTTACAAGCTATGGCAAACATCGACCATAGTATAACCTAGACAAATTGTTGAAAACAAGTAGAACATTAGGAGCACTTAAGATAGACGTGTTCAAAACAAGCACAATCTACAGGGTGTCCATAAAGTCTCTTAATATTTTTTTTTTTAATTACAAAGGTAATTGATGAGATATGTTAATCAGACTGGTTCTATGTAGTCAGAAGTTTTTTTTTATTATTACATTTTATTTGTATATATTGCAGGTCCTCTGTTGATGACACAAAAATTGGTAAAAAAAAACAGCTTCTCTTCAAGGAAGGGCACAATGTGTATTATGATTTATTGAAAAAAAAATCAGATACACAAATTCAGCAAAACTGCAGAATTAAATGTGGGAGACATCCACTGTCAGGTCCATCAATGCAAGTATGCACAAGACATATCAGGAACCAGGAAGAGTGTTGGACAAACAAGAAAATCTGAGGAAAACAGATATTGAGGTGTAAGAAATGAGACAAAAATACTTCAACATCTACTCTTCATTTTGTACTCATTTGCATATATTTGACCTGATGGACACCCTGTAGATATATACATACATGTCTTGTTTTGGTTTTTTTTTTCTTTGAATGAAATTTGGGAAGTTTAATACGTCTTAAGTGCATTGAAGGAAATCACCTGCGCAAACGTGTTGCATGCTACTTCAACACAAGAGATCAGCTCAGCTTATGACTGTTAGATGCATGCTTTTCTAAGAAAAGGATGGTATTACCCTTCCATATCCTTACTCAGCAAATCGTTATTAGAAATAAAAAGTAAGACACTGAAAGAAATAAAACTTCCAGACAGAAAGAAAAGAAGATGAGACAACTGCAAAGATTCCTGCTGGAGAGAAAAACATGTGTTTTATGTGATGTTCTCATGTATGTTTCAAATCAAATTGTGCACTGCAGTGAAAGCAAACAATACTATTTAGTGACAAACAAAAAAGAATCATAGTTGTAAATCCTGCAAAAAGAAAAAAATTATATACAAGTAAAAAATTAGAGGCAGAGGAGAATTAGAGAATATAGAGCACAGGTGTTTTCTGTCCTAAAGGTCACTGCACTGTAAATGAACAAGAATCCTGTATGATACTTTTGGCCTGCAGACTTTTCTGACTAATTTATTAGCTATAGCCTGCATTAAATCTGCAGAAAATGTGCAACAAATCATTTACTGGAAAAACAGCAGATGCACAGATCACAGTACCATCACCTAGACTCTTCAGGAATATTTTATACTCATCACTTATTTAAAAAATGGATTGTATCTGAGTAATGTAACTCTATGACTGTTTGCCATTCTTATCAATACTCAACGGAAGCATTTTCTAAAAAAAAAAAACTGAATTAGTTGTTTACCGATTGGCAGCTTGTTGACGACAGGCAGTTTGGGCCGAGGAGTTGGCAGAAATTCCTTTCTAGCGGTAGTGGTAGGAGCTGAGAAATATAGAGTAAGTTAGTAGACCTGCAGAAAAATGAATTACTGTATGCCCTGTGTGAAAAAAGCCGAAAAAGTTCCGATTTTAGAGGTAAGACTGTTTTCTGAGCCCTGAAGTTTTAGGTCAGAAAATCTTTTACCAAGCGTTGTTTTTGGAACTATGCTGTGGAGGGTGGGCTGTCTGGCCCAGGTCCTGTTACGGGGAACTGACAAGGAAAAAAGAAGAAATTAAAGTCAACACTTAGGATGTACATAGAATCCTGCAAAGAAGAGTCATCATGATAACCAGTAGTCCACACATTTGCAAAACTTAATGCTACAAGATATAAACTGATCGCTTAAGAGACAGTCGGGGGAAAGTTTGAAAGCAGGAACAAGCCATAGATCCAAGGTTGACCTGATGTCTGCTTTGAGCTTAGCATTGGTTAAGCTTGTTAACAAAGGGATTTAGATGTCTGCTGCTTGGTTCTACAGTGATTTTAGTGGCACAAATAAGTGGTGAGGGTTGGGGGGAGGAAAGTTTGCTTGTTGTTGGAGTAAGTATATTTACTGCTAATGATTACAACACATTTCTTTTCAAACAGCTTTACTTTACTGGACCTCAGCAATAAGCAAAATTAGACCGAATATAAGGAGCTTGTATCTGCTATATGGTAAATCATACTTCTTGTTATAGTTCTTTTAGTGTTGAGTCTTAAAACATGGGTCAGGGAGCAGATCTGAAACAAACATTTCAGCAAAATATAGTTCTGTATAATACATATAGTGCAGGTATTTACTAGCTTACCGTGTTGAGGTGTGAAGGGGAACGAGTGAGAACCTGGTGTTAAGGGCTTCTGAAAGGCGAGATAAGAAGAAGTAGCCATTAGCTAATCATTATAATAAATTAGTATACTTCCTCTGCCACATCTTACCCTGCATTGCATAACATGAACACTCTGAGCACCATGTGAAATGGTTAAGTCCTTGCTCCATGGATGAGTTGAATTCTGACAGAAAACAAGTGCCATCTTTCTGCTTTCCACTCCTGTTATTCTTCCCTTGTCCTTCCAACTCATCTGCCCCCTTTTCACTCTTTCTATTCCACTACCAACTGCTCTGTTTAGCTTGGCTAGAGCTTGATGTCATTTCCATTCAACAGTTGGATGGAAAAATAATTAGGCAACTCTGAAAGGAGTTCAATGACATGTTCAAGAAGGACTCCAGGGCAGTATATGTGCATCCAGTTCCCTAAATTTTGACTTTCAACTTTTCTTCTTATATTTATCTGTATCCACATATAACTGAAGACAGAAAAGAGGATAGAAAAATCTGATTAGATTTGTGAATCCATAACATACCACAGGGTTGACTGGTCGTTTATAGATTTTCCTGACGACTCTCTCTAGAACAAGAAAAATATCAGTTTTTAGAATAAAGGTATGTCTTATTCTCAAACAACAGAAATGTCACTAAAAGCACACACATTGTCACAATATCATCAAGTAAATGGATCTCTGTCCAAATTTGACCATCTTTAGAGTAATGTTGTGACAAGAATGGATTTTTACCACACACTTTAAGTCTTCCTCTGTCAAAAATTCCATGTTTACTCTTGTTTTCAGCTCCATAAGACATGTTTTATATGTTACGAAACATATCCATCAACAAGCAATGCTCTGGCTCAGAATTTCTACTTTGCGAAGCAACATAAACTGTTTCAGAAAATCTAGGTCACACAGCCTGCATGTATTAAACAGAAAATTTGCAGAACCTGATTATTTTGATGCAACTATAAAGCCCTGTTCTCATACCGTGATAACAATCAATTAAACGAGACATAAGTAGTGGAAACTACTTGCAGAAGTCACCTGGGGGTTAGGAGCTTCTTGCTGACTACTACTTAGCCCAGGAATGCTAACTGCTGTGCTATGGTGAGAGCCAGATTCATATATTAATAGCCATCCTCTTACTGTGTGAGAGTAAATGTGTGGAGCAGTGATTGGCTTCATTTATAGCCCTAATAGCAATTTTTGCCATCCATCTAAATAAAACCATTTAGAAATGCAAATAATTAAAAATATCATATATAATTTTAGTAAATATCTACTGCTCCTTTCAGGGACCAAATTTTATTTCTATTTTAGGATTTTAGAATTAAGACAAACATAAAACATCTGCAAAAATAGGACATATATATTTTCTTCTATGTGATGTTCATATTTTCTAGATTTTTTTTTTAACTAACAACAAAAAATACAATTTTATAGTTTCCATGCTAATGACAAGAAAAATAGATCTTAATGTCATTAGTTAATGGAAATTCACTGCAACTATTCAAAGAAACAGAAAAGAAAAACTGCTAAAAACTTTTTGTTGTAATACAATTCAAAAACATGTGTCTGTCCTTTATTTTTTTATGTTAACAGGTGCTTTTGTTGAAGGTCCAAAGAGCCACTTGCTGCTCTGTAGTGGCAGGCTGCAGATCTCTCATGTAGAGTCAATTTTAATGCAACAGGAGGTCACAAATTCAAAAAGTCAAGTTCTGAGGCACAAAGATGATTATTTAAAGGAGCTATAACCACTGACATTGGGCAACCTTCCATGAATATAAAGGATACAAAATAAAAGTCAAAGCAAGCTGTATTTCACCAGAGATGAATGAAACTTACCTTCAGTCCCAGCCGTGCTGACGTTATGAAGGACTGGTTTGCTCCACATCCCAGAACCATCTTTGGAATTAGGCTGGACGCCAAACTCATAGACTGTGTTTGGCTTCAGGTTGTCAATAACTGTATCACTAGTCGGGCAGGTCTGGTAGTTCCACTTCCTGTTCTTCTCACGATAACGCACCATGTAGTGTCTGAGCAAAGGTATAAAGACAAATGGAGAAAACCTTTATTCAAATAAGATGCAGACAATGTAACAAAATCAGGCTGCCCTCACCAAACTTTCATGTTCATTTAACTAAAGGTGCATTTGTTTGAAAACATGTGTCTAATTATTTGTTCCACAACTGTAAGATCTTTATTTTAAAGTTACACCTTTTTAGCATCATATGGAGATTCAAATAACATTGCTGTAGCAGAACTATAAAATATGACAGAAACTGGAAATGATTTTTTATTCAGAATTAGTCTAAGATTTGTTTTTCCTATAAAATGAATTCAGTTTCACAGTTTCTTGGTGGATATCTTCCTGTACATCTGTGTGCACAAACTGTCCTGAATCCTTTTCTATGCAACCTGAGAGACTTTAGAAAGTCACTTGCAATTACACCAGACACACAAATCCGGTTCAAAGGTGTGGGCCACTCCACCATCTGCTCCTCTATTTACTAATGCAATACAGCTGGCCTCCATGACAACATCTCCATGTTTTTGGTTGGTACATGCATTACAGTACCAGCTGTGTTTCTGTCTTTTTGCTTTGTGTGGCTTCACGCTTGAGGATTAGATGACAAAGGAAAGGATGAAAAGTAGATACAACCTGAGGTAAAAGTCCCAGGTGTATGCATCTCTAACAACAAGACCTATGTCATCAGAAAAGACGGCTAGGGGTATGTCCCCAAACGCCCCCAATGCTCCAATTCGCCAATCCTCGATTAGACACAATACAATAATATTAAGACGCACATGTTCAGTCACAAAGCGCAACCTGGTGTGGAAACTTTAAACCAGCCCGGTATGGCATCAGGACAAGATGCGTCATGAGGTCATGACCTTTTATTTGCACTTGATTTGAGGTCAATGAGAGAAATAGTTCCAGAGATATAGCCAAAAATAAGATTCTTTGTGAATAAAGACCACCTGGTGGGGAAACCAAAAATCAGATAATCGTGAAATTTGATACAGATCGTCCTCTTGGGAACCTAAACACGTACACTGAGTATCACATTCCAATTGTGAAAATTGTTTGAGTTACCGTGCTCACACGAAGGATATCTGCCAGCCACTCGGATATCCTTTATCTCAGGTTGTATCTACTTCAGATATCCGGTCGTGATGAAACCATTATATCCCCGACACTCCATGTTTGTGGATATGATTACAGGAAGCTACTTATTGTGCATGAAGGTAATTAACAACCATCTTAAGCTCACCCATCTTCTATGCAGTCATTCATGACATTTGCTTCATAGGGGGTTTTCAGTAACGTTCCCCAGGACAGAAGAACTGAAGTGGGCGTCACCGATCCGATAACCACGTGTAGCGGCTTCTCCAGCTCCACTTTACCTGAAAACAAATGTGTTTTATTTGCAAATTGACTGACAATATTTGCCTCGTAACAAGTGATGATTGCTTTTTGACATACCGGTACACTGTTTTTTCACCTCATTGGATAGGGTTGGCTGGACAGCTATAAGGTACTTTGGCTCGGCATCTGAAGAGAAACAAGTTGGACATAATATCATAATATATCATAATATCTCTTTGCCCATAAGTACATATTTGCAGCTTTCATAAGTGACTAATATGAATAAAATCTATTTCACATGAGAGCAATCGTTATGGAGCAACACAAGCATGTCTTACCAAATTCTGTTTCGTACGGTTGCCCATTTTCGGGTAGTTTAATAAATTGTTTGGAGAACATGCTGCTGCCGTATCCAAGGATGTAGCCCTCAAGCTTAGTGTCAGCGTTGGGTTGTACAAACTTCATCACAATGGTGTCTCCAGTGGCACTGATTCGGACTTTCATGTTCTGGCGCCTCACTAAGGAGTTAGGAGAAGACACCACTGATCCATATATTAAAGTACAACAAAAATTTTCCATGGCTGTTGCATTGTATTAAGAATTAAGTATAACAAAAAACAAAAAACAAAAAAAAAATCCTTACATGGATAAAAACAACTGCATAGATTTGCGTGTCAGACAGATAGAATCAACAAAGCGTGTGGAATAAAACTAATGCAGTGCAGTTTATGTGTGGTATCTGTAACTTAATGAGCAGAAAACTCCATTAATACAACATATTTTATTTACGTTTATAAGGAAAACCAAAAAAATGAACAATGAAAGTTTAATTTAAATAAGTAATGAATATAAAGCATGGAAATGTTGGAAAAAACAGGCAGAGGGCCAAAGAGTCAGACCAAAGATGATATTTATGGAAAAAGAAACAGAACATGAAGTTAGTTGGGGAAAGAGAAGATCAATGCAGATTGCTTGCTAAGATGCCCTGAAGGAAAGAAAATAGAAAGTCTAAGTCAGTTAAAACAAGTCAGTTACCTGATTATACTTTTGTGTTCTTTTAAATTACGAAGCAGCATTTTTTGTAGAGTGTGCAAAGTTAAAAAATATGTTGCAGACTACTTTAGTTTTTATTCGGACAGTGTAAATAAAATATATGAAAGCATGAAGTTTATGAACATTTGAGAATCAGAAAATAACATCAGTTGTAAACAAAAGTGGCTTTTACAGCTGCAGCAAACTGAAACCAAACAAGACAGATGTGCTTGTTTTCCCTGATCATGTCATTTACATAAACTTGACTTGTAAGAGCTTAAAACAAAGCAAATTCTGTTGCATTTAAATGAATGGAAACACTAGGAACCATGCTTTTGGTACATGCTTGTCTGAATGCTGATTTAATTAGGTTTGTTTAATAATATGCATAAGAATAGTCCTACAGTGTCCCTTTGTTGTGTAAAACCTAATAAATGGTCCATGCACATTTGTTGATTTCTGCCACAAAATCAGCCGCTGCATGTGTCATAAGTTCTTCCAAAGAAAGTAAAAAAATAGGAGAAAAGAGGAAGATTTACCAATCTGACACGTTGTTGCTTGGACTTTTACAACCTACTGAAACACGTTTGTGTCGGTTCCTCCTTAATGGCAACAAACATGCCCCTCAACCCAACAATAACTATTCATTAACACCTCCAGGACGACAGACAAAGCCCAAAGCATAGATAAGGTTTGCAAACATTGCAAAGTTTTAAAATCCCAAACGTATTAAACACCAGGATACATCAGACTAAGCTGGCCAAAGTAAGGAGACCCAAAAGGCCCAAAAAAGGCCTCAGTGCCTGACAGGATGAGCAGCTTTGTTAATGCAATGATATAATATTTAGATGGCGTATTAATGTTATCAGTGATCTAGCATATTTTTTTACTGCATCACCTGAAAATTGTGGTAAAGTTTAGATTTAAGCAGCTCTTTAAAGCAGATTTCACAGTTTGTCTGGCAGTGAGACATCTTGTTGATGCTGCCAGCAGACACACTGCTCAGCCACATTCATTGTTCTTATACTTTAATTAAGACACTCATACTATGACATGACCAGACGAGCTTGCTCTCTCTCTCTCTCTCTGTCTCTCTCTCTCTCTGTCTCTCTCTCTCTCTCTCTCTCTCTCTCTCTCTCTCTCTCTCTCTCTCTCTCTCTCTCTCT
>JBAMHX010000014.1:9254132-9294714 GCA_037177515.1 Pseudomugil tenellus | reverse complement strand
CAGACTTCTGTGTGACGACAGATCTCTGGAGGGATTCTCCCTGGGTTATAACCTTGTACCATGTCTGTATGTCTTAATTTATTGTCTCCATCTTGTTTTAATGTTTACTGTATGTTCAACTTCTTTTATTCTTCATTATTAAATTTATATTCTTCTCAATCTAAAGAAACCATTCTCCTCGTCCTTAACAGGAATAACGGTCATCTACAAACGTAAGACTCTTTCTCAGAGTTTATTTACTATGTCACAAATTGGTATGTTTCTATCACAATCTTATGGGAATGTGCTACATTCATAGCTTTTGCGGGAAAGTTCAGACAAACTGCAGCAGTTAACCACTCTACCTAAACCAGCTTTTAGTGTTTTCTCTTAGGTTGTTGCACGTGGCACCAGGTATGTTTTAGTACCTTCCAAAACAAGCTGAGTTGAGATAAAAGTAATGACATCTACAGCCTGCAGGCCACTGATTGGTCAGGGGAATTATATTAGTGGATAAGTCGTGGGAACCTGGTGAGAACGACTTGGTCAGTGTTTTGCCTCCCTACCTCTCTTCATCCCTTTATCTCTTTCCTCCTTCATCCCTCTTCATATCATTAAATTTGAGTTTTTACTTCATCCTTCTTCTTTTCACATTTGATAATAGTTTTATATTTATAATTATTCTGTTGTTTCATTTATGCTATTTTTGTTTTAAATAAATTGAAAAAAACTAATTAATCTGTCCAGTTTTTGCAGGTACTAGTAGTAGACATCTCGATCAATTCTTCCATTCAGACACCCCAGAAAACCACCATTCATAACTGTATCCCATAATACCTCCCATGAAACCACTAACTAATCTCACATTGCAGCAGTGTGGTCATTCCTAATAGTTGGATTTTCACACAAGGAGGATATGAGATATGCTTTAATCTGCTCTGTCAAAGATGATGGAAAAATAAAGGATGAACAGTGCCATGGGAGAGGATGAGGCAAACCGAGGGGAAAATTTAGTCAATATATAAATAAAACTGGAGGGATATTTTGTGAACCAAGACATTATTATTAAGAAGTACTCTAATAACAGATGATGTAAAAACATCCTCTTCTGTCAAGCCCAGAATGTTATTTCGACTGTAATTTGGTTGGTAAGCCACAGTTTCCTCCCTCAGAGTACCATATATGTAAACATTATCACTGTCAACCACAAACATGATGAAGTCAGTGGAAGGTCCAAGCAAAGCATTCTGTGGGACTAAAACACAGCTGGGCGGATGCAGAACCAGTCGTATCAAATCTGTTTTTTCTCATCTGCTCTTTCAAGTTTTACTTTAAGTGACATCAAATGCTTGCTAGATGTATTCCCTTTCATTCCCGATGGAGCCAGCAGTCAGTTATCTGATCTAAGGCTAGACCAAAGAAAGAGGAAACAGTAGTCTCACTCTTTCCTAAAGGCAACAAACTTAGTCTAAGATAATAGACATGGTTTATGTGAAAGAGTTGCAGAGGATCTTTTTCATCCCTCTAGCAGATGGAAAAAATCCATCCATCATTTACACTTTTCCTCTATACATGCAAAAAGGTTTCGTTTTATTAGCTAAATGCTTGATTGATGCAAACAGTTGGAGTGTAATCACTATTTTTTGTAAAATTGGTGAAAAAAAGAGGAATATATGTGGTTGAGCATAAATAAAGTCAGATATACTACAGTAGACTACCAAAGACCATTCCAGGATTATATCATTTACAGGTAAAAAGCACCTGATTGGAATCCATTTACATTGTATTGAGTGTTTTTATGAGAAAATGTGCTCGTTATTATATTAATGTGGCCTTAAAGTAGACAAAGTGTCCCAAGATGAAAAGATAAGGGTTGGATGAGACTGTCTGCTCCTCATAAACTACAGCAAAGCTCAAACCAAACAAAGTGGGCAGTTTGGTCTCTGTTCTTGTTACATATACTTTCAGAACTGACGCACCTACAGATTAAGTTCTCATATAGTTTATCACCTGAAAATAGACTTGATTGATTGATCCATAAGTCTAAAGATCAATTTATTTAATACATTTCTATTGGTGAATGTGATGGCTATCTCCATAGCCAGAGATCTAAGGCAGTAAAACACCATATACAAACACATTTTGTTGTTTTCATTATTTTCATTTAGTTGTAATGCTTTAGCTCCTCTATGTTTACGCTCACATTTAGGGCTATTGTATGTTTTTGTTGAATGTTAACATAATCCTAGTATTAATATGTTTCATAACTATATATACATATAATTTGACAAAAAGCCCAAAGATTTTAATAACACTGAACCAAATTCATATCTGATCAGAACAGATTGGATTGAATTGTGAAAACTGATTCTAAATCTTGAAAATCAGAATTGAATCGATTCTTGAAATCTGAATCAATACCCAGGCCTAATATAAACCTAACCAAAGCCTGTTTTTTGTGTAAGTGTTGAATGAACTGAGTGAAAGCAAATTATCTTCCAGTTATCAGGAAAAAATGTCATTTCTTTGGCTCTTTATTTTTCTTTTAAATGACCAAAGAAACAGAGCTTCCACATCCTGCCTGCATACATACAGACATCTACAAACAAAGTGAGTTGATATTGTTTGTCTTTAATGCAGTGCTTTGTTTATGTGGTGCAGACAAAAGGCTAAATAAGACCATTGAGCAGTGGCTACATAGCTGGATAGAAGGTGATGTTGGCTTGGAGTCTTTTGTTTGAATGGCACACACTCTTTCTGGCTGCATTTACTACTAATCGATGAAGGTCTGCATTTATGTACATATCAGATCATTTACAGGAGAAAAAAATAGGCAATTTAAGATGATCATACACTATCTCAACATAAAAATACTCTAAAATCCGTATAAACTCTATACCTACCTAACAAACTTGCTATTGAAATCAGAATTACAGAAGACTCTGAATTTATGTGAGCAGGTCTAAAGAAGACTAACCTGTCCCAAACCATAAGAGGAGTTGACAACTCAGACCGGGCTTTCCTGTGATGTGTTTATTCCCAGCTGCGTCTGCTGGTCTCTTTTGACAGATGGTCTGGAACAAAACAGCTGAGGTCATGTTTTTCACACTCTTGTTTTAGCATTTCCAGTGCAACCATAAATAATGTCACAGCGTAAAAGCTCCATGACAACAGCGAAGGAGAAACATAACTGGAAAAGTCTAGAAACCACATGTTTAATTAGTTTTCTTAGTGGGAAGAAATGTCTCATCAAATCAACAAGGATTTGTAACATTGATTTTTCCAGCTGTACACGGTACATTGAAGTGTTTTCACAACGCAACAAACACAAAAGCAAAAGGACAAACTTTCAAAATTAATTTTGTTTATAACAAAGTAGCTGGTTAGTTATATGATTCGTGATGACACGCCTCACTTGGGCATCAGTGACTGCAGGTGATCATGCTACATTGTTTGGCGTATCTGTACTGCTGAGAATTTGGTGCGGCCAATAGTTGACTTGTAACTGACTTAATGGTACATCGTTGGATTTCTTTCTCAATATTTTAATCTCTTACTATCTTGGGCTGCATGGTGGCCTCACAGCAAGAAGGTTGCTGGTTCGCGCCTTGGCTGGGGTGAGATCCAACCAGTGTGGAGTTTGCATGTTCTCCCCGTCTATGCATGGGTTCTTTCCACGTACTCTGTCTTCCTCCCATCGTCCCAACATATGCGTGTTAGGTTATTTGGTCAATCTGAATTCTCCCTAGGAATGAATGTAAGCACGAGTGGTTGTTTGTTTCTCTCTATTGGCCCTGTGATGGACTGGTTACCTGTCCAGGGTGTACCCCACCTCTTGCTCAAATGGCTGCTGGGATAAGCTCCAGCTTCCCCGCGACCCTTAAATGAATTAGACATGTTGAAAATGACTGAGTGACTAATTATGCCAAGCAAAAGAGAAAAAAAAAGTGGTTGGACGAATATGTAGAATATGGATTCACATGCATAACAGAACTTGATGGGAGTCAGCGTCCTAACTGCATGATTTGCAACATTATATTATAAATGTGCTTTTTTTATTTAAAAGATTAAATAAAATTTTCCTGCAGAGGAAGAAAAACAAAAAACATTGTTTTATTACAAGACCTGAGGAGTGTCCCTTTCAGACTTGGACCTGTCTGTATTCCAGCTAACGGCGTTAAGCTCATCACACAACCATGCACTTACTTCCCAGTAGGATAACTGCTCATCCTTGAACATCTGTGTAGAATAAATCACTCTCAGAAGTTAATTCACAAACCACCAGGCTTCATGGTGACTGAATGAAGCCACTGACAGTAGCCGCCAAGTAAAAAAGGGAATCACAAACTGCCGGGCATTAATTGTAATTGATTAAACACTGGAGTTGTGTTCAGAGAGGGATTTGTAGATGAAAAAAATAGAAGCAGGCCATATAATGAGGTAATGCAACATAACATTTAAATTAACACCCCATTATGTAAAATCTATCTGCAGAGGTCTGGATAACTGTAGATGTTAAACTATCAGTCTTGGATCCAACCATGCCACTATAAATTAAATGAAGCAGAAAGAGAAGTCCATAATTTTCCCTAACAGGGAGTTGGCTGAAGCTCATCTGTAGTGTGTGATTACAGGTCAGAATAGGTTAAACAAAACTGAATGCTGTAAAAGCCAGAGGATCAAGGGTTTTCATTTGAAATGAATAATGGGACATTTATCATGCAAACTCTTCTTCCTTGCTGAAACTATCAAACAGACAGTGACATGTTGATACTGTGAAGAGGCTCTCTGTGGATTTTAGCTGTATCTTTATTAAATCTTACCCATTAAAACACATATCCTTGAGGTTTAACAATAAAAACTGAAATTGATCTCACAACAGAATGTCAGCAACCCTCATCAGTGCACTAAAAACTGTTGTAATTTCACTCAAAAGTGAAACTACTACCTTTATAATTAACCAGATCCCTACACAGTAGCAGCTTATAAGTTTTGGTACATAACGCCAACTTTGCATATGTGTTTGTAGAAAAACATTCCCATATGACAGGCTTCTCGTTTGAAATTACTCATGTGCAACCTTTCTGCTTCCATCTGACCAGTTTTTTCTCACTTCTATCCCCATATGGTTAAGCTTAGGAGGTAAAGGTCATTGTTAAGAAAAGATAGAACAAAAAAGACACCTCAGCTTCACAGAATGCAACATAGAGCAGGGTTATCCACAGTCCTGCAACTTTTAGATGTTTCCCTATTGACACCGGTCTCAAGTTATCTGTTCATTAACGGTTATGTGAAAAACATGAGGAGTAATAATAATATTAATCTATTAATTAGTAGAAAAACATCTACACCTGCATAGAAGTGGAATTTGTTGTGGATTTGTTTTATTGTTGCATGATTGTTTGGCCCCAGACAGGTTAGTCTGAGTATTTCAAAAACTGTCGATCTACTGAGATTTAAATGCAAGAGCATTAGTAGGATTTACATAGAATCATTTATTTTAAAAAAGAAAGAAAATATCCAGTTAGCAGCAGTTGTCTGAAAAAATACCTCTGAGGAGAATGGGTAGACTAGTTGAAGATGATAAAAAGTAAACTGAAACTCAAGTAACTACAGGTCATGACTAAGGTAAGCAAAGAAAAAGCCTAAAATCCACATAAACTCACCAAAACTAAATCTTAGAATATCTGAAAAACTTTACCTGGTCTAATAAGTCAGATGATATGGCCAGAATTTGGCACAATCAACATGAAAGCATGACTCCAACTCTTCATTATCACAGTGTACACAGTGTCACGCAACCATGTCAATATGGAACATAATCCCTGAGTGATGATTTCAACACCTTGTTACCTCTGCCAATGGGGTCATGCTTTTGCTGGTGTTTATCTGTTTGTTTGTCTGTCTGTGTACAACATAACAAAGTTTTGGAAGGATTCTCATGAAATTTGCAGGATACGTCCAGGATGGGAAGATGAAGTGATACATTTTAGCAGTGATCCAGATCATTGAAGGATTCTTTAAAGGTCCCATATTGTGCTAAATTGACTTTTAAGAGCTTTTAACCTTCTATATGTATTAATTGTACCTTCAAACGATCCCAGAAGTAGTTTTATTTTTCATCCATGCATTTTTGTAGTTTTTTTTGCTTTAAAAAGAAGAGTGCAGCTTAAGGAGAGCAAACGGCTGACCCCGCCGTTCCAATGTGGCAAGGTGGAGATTCCCCCCTCCTCTACCTGAAAACAGTAGTGCACCATCTCCTCCAGGAAGTGTGTATGTGGCTGGTCCTATGCTCTTGTCAACGACACGTGTGACTGCACGCTCACTAAGATCACGTGTGACTGAGCTCTGAGAGATGCATCACCCTAAAATAAGCCCAAACATCCTTCTAGTCATTTCTAGACACAACGATGACATAAAGCCATACAAATGGATGTGACAACATCATGTGACAGTGTGAGACTGTCTGGTTAGGACACGGACTTTGCCAATGAGATGATGCTCTTCAATGTTACAGAAAGTCTGCAACACCTTAGCTTTAGGAAGCCAGAAGTGTTGTCTTTTCAACAAAACAAAAAAAAGTCAGTAAGAATTTCATTTTTGTAGGGGCACACTGTGGTGCTTGGTGGAGGTCTGCGCTCTCCGAGTGCTTTTCTAGTTAAATTCTTGCCATAAGGAATTAAGGTAGCTTTGACAAATAAAAAGGGGTCCATGTCATCACTAGCAAGGTGTACATAATAAAGTAGTCGCTCAGTGTACAATTCTGCTATTTTTTTCAGCCTGTTGCAAAAAATCCTAACACTGATCCTAATATCAGGATTGTCCAACAGTAGGAATTTCTTCCCGCTAAGATGCAAACACAAGTGTGAGTCTTACTTAATCATTAGGATACAATTACTCAAGAAAAGACTGTGAGGATCTCCGATTAGCCAGAAAATTCTGAAAAACATGCAAAGTCTTCTGGCGAAACATGAGGGTTAAAATGAGAGCATTCATTCAGCCATGTGCCTTTTGGAATCCCCTTTGATCCAGTTCACCCATACTTCCCAACACACAAACACACATACCAGAGATTGTGAATAAAACACTGTGATAGGCTGAAGAAAGAAAGGCTGAGCACAGGTGTTAACGGGAAAACAGGACATCCAGAAAGAACAAAATTATTTTAAAAGTATGGACAGTTGATTAACTCGTAAAAGAAACCCATTGCAGTGAAATATATTTTATAAAGTCTGCCTCCAGATATGAGAATTTAACATGATGTTAAAAAAAACCTCAAGAACGGCAACAAGGACACCCAGTTTATCAGCAAGCAAGATGACATAGTGAAGTACCCACTTATTTAATGGTGAACGACTTCCTTTACTGTTTCACAGTAGCAAGAGTTAAACTATGCACCACCTTTTAAAGCCAAGTGGTGACAGCCAGGGTTCACTTCCCTCTCTGTGTGTCGTTTGTCTTCACATAAACCAGTAGACTTGTATAATGTGCTTAACAAGAATCTGCACACAGAGGACACAGAGGAGAAATAAGCTGAAGCAACACCTCTGCTTACTCAACAGCAGTATTACATGTTGTTGTTGAGGCAGAGAAGATCCATATAAAATCCTGTAAACCATTCCTTTCTTTTGCAATCATAATCAGTTCCGTACCGTATGAAGAAATACTAACGATGAAGAACACTAAGCTTATTTATCTCAAGTGACAGTAGCAGAGATGAAGTTTCCAAATAAGGAAATACAGCAAATGTTCAAAGTGGTATTAAAATGTTTTTGTCCAATTCTTCTTTTATCAATCCAACACCCCAGTCTGTGAAAAGACTGGCTATTCTCTGGTTTTAGTGTATCAGATGTATGGATTTGCTACTTTTAAGCTGCTCTTCTCTTGCCAGGCACAATTAATATTCTATTACATTTATTTTGTTCATTCATTTTCTATATCGCTTAATCCAATTCAGGATTGTAAAGGAGCTGGCACCTATCCCAGAAGTTAGCAGGATAGAGATGGGATAAACCTTGGACAGGTAGCCAGTCCATCACTGGGTCAGCACAGAGAGACAAACAACCAGTCACCCTCACTCCACCAGGGACAAATTACCATGACCAGTAAACCTAACTTGCATGTCTTTGGACAGTGACAGGAAGTTGGAGTACCGGGAGAGAACCTATGCTAACACAGGGTTGTGGAATTTTCTGGTTCCATATTGTTATGGCGTACATAAAGTACAGAATACATCCATGTGTCTGGTACAGTTCTGTCTGGGAACACTATGATCATACAAACAAGAATATCATTTCATAGATGTTATGTCTTTAGCAATGTGCCAGCTGTAAACTCATATCACTTTGGTCATCTCTGTCCCACCTTCTCCATTGTTGCAACTTTGTATTATACCCTTTGTTCTTATCATTTTAATAAACCTTTAATCCTTTTTCAATCAGACTCCTTTGTCTTTGACAGGCTCGCCCATTTTTTACAACAGGAAGAACATGTAACTTTATTTTTACCTCACACTGGACCACCATCCATTTCTACAGTGGTTGTTTTGTGCCTGCTTGATTACAATTAGCAAAGTTATTACAGATTATGAAATCATGTGAAACACTAACTGAAAAATGCATTTAGTATTGATTTTGAACACCTTTTCTGTTTTTTCAACTCAACTTTATTTATAGAGCACTTTAAAAACAACAGTGTTGACCAAAGTGCTTTACACATTTGAAACAGTTAAAACAATAAAAGAAGGAAAAATTGAAAAGGAAATAACTGCGCAGATGCATTCCCTTGCCTAGAATCTCATAAACAGTCATCATAGATAAGTCTGTCAAGTCTCACACGAGTCCACAATAAAGATTTGAGACTAAATGATTTGAGACTATTCAGGGACTCTCTTTTTTTTGGTAAATTAGAGATTTGCTATCAATTTTACAACTTTTAGAGAAAACATCTTGAGGTGGAAATTTCCTTCACCACCTAACATTTAAATTCATATATTGCATATATCATTTTATATGTTATCTGGAGGATTAATACTACATTGCGTTATGTTACTTCTAAAACTAACCGCATCATTCTTATGACATTCCTTAGTTGAGGTCAGTTTAGACCTAAGTGCTGCCCTTCTGTTTATCCTGATATGCTTAATCCTGCTGCTTGATGGAAAGTGTGCAGTGCCCTTTCGGGTCATGAAAGGCTGGTCATAAACTATAGTGATAGTAACTATTCATCCCTCTTAACCATCCAGAGATGAGTGTTTGTTAGATGAAAGGTGCCAGGCAGTCTCTGGTAAAAGCCTTGGATAGAATGGTTTATCTTGTGGTTGAGGGAATGATGGTTAATAACCTCCATTGATGTCCTTTCACTGAAGGTGTAAAAGACGCTCGTATCTGTTCCTCAGATAAGAACCTCTCCAGCGTTCTGACTGATCAGACTCATAAACATTTTCTCCAAGTTGCATTTCATAATATTTTGTTTATTTTTACTTTTCTGCTTAATAAACTTTGTCCATCTTTTCCATCCACACCCAGACTCATCATACTATATGATGAGTATTTATACTATAATTCTAAGTTTTTCCTTAACAATCTGTGAGCACCTGAACTAAAATGATTTCTCTCCCTCCACTTTGCTGCTGCTGAGCCTGCCTGCCTTGCTCTGCTTACCTGTAACCAGAGTTGATCCAGATAGATGACTGATGGTAAAGGTGGTGTAGTATGACCAGATCTAGTTTTTCTATTTGTACTTTTTTAGTGTACTTACAGTGATTCAGTGTTCAGGACAGGCTCCATTCTCCATTACAGAAACATAGAGTGGTCACTCAAATACAAAGTTAGGACCTTATTACTGATTGAGATTAAGTGAGTGTGGAGGTCATTGGGGTATTATGATCTCATGTTAAAGAATCGTATCCTTAAATAAATGATTGCATGTTGGAATACATAAACACTGACGGGAAAATGTTTGTGATGTATGTTAAAGAATCCCTCGTGTTTCATTATCTGTTCCAACTTTTTGTCATTCATTATTCACTTTTTGCTCACAAGAGAATCAATAACTATATTTTTTTTTTAAAAAAATGTTTTTCAATCTTGACTCCAAGTGAACATTTGTACTAAATTTGCAGCAATCCACCCAAGGCGTTCATGACATATCACAGTAAAAGAATGGGATGGACAGATGATCCACATCTGGACTCAGCGTGGAACCATGAGGAACAGCTGGATTCAATATGGCTTGCATACAGTACAATGACACTGTTTATAGTTGTATTGTTTCACCAGGTCAGTGGTATGTTTGCAGTGCCTTATTCCTGTGCACAGACAATAAATTACACAGCCAGATCCTGACACATGAGCTCATACTGGTTGTGTTTGCCACACTGGTTGGTTACTGGAATGTAGTCTTTTAGACACTCAAGGGGGTTAATCTCATTTTTGGATTATCCAGACAGCAGCGAAATAAGCACAGCACCCTGTCATTTACAAAGAGCATTAAGTCCTGTTAAAGAAAGTTACTTGACTACAAGTAAAGTAATAGTGCATTCAAAGTACGTTATTGCGCTGCAAATGTGTGTGGTGTCATTTTAAACAGAACAATGTGGAGGCTAGCAAAGAAACGAAGTAACTCTTGAGTCAAGACTACAGCAGGATTCTATAAAGGTGGCATTAGAAGAGGATTATCACCTTTCTAAGGTGCACATAAAAAAATAAAAAGGTAAGCATTTGGTCAATATAAGGGCACAAAAGAAAGAAAAAAGGCTCCTAAGGACCCTGGTCTTTAATCTTTCCATCACTTTTATCACAGGTGATCATCAGATCGCAACTCCTGAAGAATTAAGCAGCATACAGCCCTTAACAAACAAGGCCCTCATGACAACCATGCATACGTGTGGTTAAGAGCTGATACATCTTTGCCCTTAGGACTCGTTTATTCTTAATGCTACACAAATTTATAAATGGAGTTTTCTGTTCATACCCAGCATTTACTTTGCGCATATTTCTCTGTTTTATCAGAGCTTACAGAAGTCTTTTCCAAAAGGGCAGTTCCATCAAAAGATGTAGGGCAGTCTCACACAGTACACCTCACATCAAAAAGAACAAAGAAGAAGGAGCCACAACATATTTAATGGCTGCACAGACCACGACCGTCTACTGAGCAGCTTTTCTTATGTCTCTTTAGTAGAAAGTGCATAAAGATGACCTCCTCCACATCATCATGTTTACTTGTGTATATTTTTACTGAAATTGTCAGAAATTAACTTTGAACTCTGTGTTAAGATCCAGTAAGATCTAAACTAAGCAAAAATAAGCCATAAAGTTTGACTAAACGCTCCTGTTGACATTTAATCATTGCACCAGTTTTTCCACTTTATATAAAACATTTTATTTTTATACTCATTGTATTTTTTGTACACAGCTGCATAAAATAGATAATATTACCATGGTGACAGAGTTATCAGTATAAAAATGAGATGTTTGCATAGTGAGACACTGGAGACTCGTAATTTACACCTTACTAAGACTACTAAGACATCTATTATATATTCATTTAGATGAAACAACATTGTATTTGATACCCAGCTGTCAACGTCTTAGATGTTGAAGGACACAGACAAAAATGATCGAAATAAAAGTATACTTTTAAAAAAAAAGTTAGTCTGTCAGATGGTTTCAGATTGAGGAGCGGGATCGCAGACGAATAGGTAGTCACGAGACAGATCCTTTTCTGAGAATCAGCGTTTTTTCTGGATGCAGCTACAGATAACACACACTTTTCCAGAGTGTGTGCTATTTATCAGCTTGCTTTTCTTGTTCTCTAAGTTACATGTGACAACTGAACCCCCATTGTTTGGCCAAATCCCTGGGCTGCATGCATCAGAGCACTTCTCCACTGAAACATGGTCTTAGTTATTTCTGAATAGAGGGTTCAAGCTCTCAACCTCTCGTCCCTCAGCACCGTTTCATTTCTCACTTACCTAACTCATCATTCAGTTGCAGACACAAAAGCTTCTCACTGATGCAGCTGTTAGAAACGGCAGAAAAATTACCTGCCAGAAGAAACATGCTAAAAAAAAATAAACCTGCTAAACATTCAGACTGTTAAATGACATTTTGATAGAAATTAACCATACAGTGCACAGAGGAGTATTATACACAGCAGCCTCAAAGGAATAACTTTAAATTTAGACCTAAATTGGAATAGATGTCTGCACATTGAATTTATAAAACTACAACCAGCAGCTATTTAGCTTAGCACAAAGTAAGAGATCTGATGGAGGTTAATAGCACAGCTTTGTCTGGAAAGGACTGCAAAAGTACAGCCTCTAATGGCAAATCCGCACAGAGGGCATTTTTTGCAAGCATGGTCATCACCACAAGTTTCAGAGCTTTTTTTATGTGATCATTTTAAAAAACTAGTTCAAAAACCACTCTTTTCATATATGCTCATCTTTTGCTGTCAGTACGAGCCAGCTTGTTTTATTTATAAGTTGCAAAAGTCTGAGTGCAAAAAAAAGCCTAATTGCCATCCTATAGGCCGATATTTGTTACATTACAGCTGTTTTCTCAAGTTAAGCTAAAAGCTACTAGCTTAAAATTTTACAAAACTGGGAGCTTAGTCAAAGATAATTCATATTTATCCTCAACAATCCATATCAAGTGCATGTTAATTTGTAGGATTATGGAGATCATAAGCTGCAAATATGTCACTGTGGCCTAGAAGTGGAAGCTTGTTATCAGAATTTCATATAAAACTTTTATTCACACCATTAGAACGGATCAAAACTAAGCAAATGTGGTAAATTTAGTCATAATGCATTCAACTTTATTAACTGGGACAGGAAGGCAACAACCTGAAGCTTTAACAATCAATAGTAACCATCGTGGCTGCAGGTAACTGCTTTACTTTTGCTGCAAAGAGTAATTAAAAAATGAGTCCTGTATGCTTTTCTGAGTTCAGTTTAATGAGCTGACTCACCTACAGCATGTGCATGTCCAAAAGCCGGCATCCACATGCAAACAGCGATTTGGCCTCTTTGTGTATTGCCCCAAAATGTTATAGTACAACTGTAAAATTTACACAACTAAACATAGACAGCAACTTTACAAACGGCATTTAAATGACAATAGCACCATTGACTAAAACAAAATATCTCTATTAGTGCCTCTCTGGGATGATCTAAAAGTCCGTTTTAGTATACAACTTAGTATATTTCTGTCTGTCAACATTTCAAGTAATAGGATGCAGTCCAGGTTTCCTTTACATGGAGAAGTCCAGTGAATAAGCAGCAAACACATGAGCCGACACACGCCTTAACATCACAGCAAGCTCACCCAGTCGGAAGAAGGCACAGAGGAAAATGGAGGAGTCGTCAACACCTCTGCCAGCACAGATGTGGAAAAACGCAGCCTTAATATCGAGATTCTAAAAGTGCTAGAGAACGGCACGTGTACCATCCAGGCTTGCAGGAACATGGCAAAGAAGAAAAATATCTTGACAAGTAGCTTTGCTTTTTTTGTTTAATCAGAGCTTCAGAGGCATGTTTCTGTGGAGCAAAAGAGAGGCAAGTCAACCATCAATAGTTGGAAACTGTGTGGAAATGTGTTAATTCATGAGAAGATTAAACCACTGTCATCTGCTCAGGAATAATATGAAACTGGAATATAATGAAACTGGTAATAAGAGAATTCCTACTTAAATACTTCTGTTTAGCTATATGTGATGTGCATTTAAATATAACTGTTTTAACTGTATTTATCACCAAAAAGAGTAGACTAGCTGACTCACAGCTGTTTAGCGACCATGTCAGAATTATAACTGCTGTGCGTTGGTTGTGAACAAGCGTGGGAGGGTTACCATGAAATCTGCAACTTAGGACTGTTCCCTTATATATCTTTAAGACATAAAACAGAATAAGAAGGATATGTCTTGGAAAGACCCAGAAAAGAAGTATTAACCTCCTCTAAAAGCATCCAACAATTCCTTTGTTCTTTCAACATCATGTGATTAACACATTTCAATATAACAGTTTTCATTTAAGACACCTTTGCCTTCATTTAACGCACCTTTCTGTCCACTGGAGTTTTATGTGTGTATAGAGGAGCTCTCTCTCCGGGTATCCAGGACACTGCAACATATTCAGATACATATAGAAAAACATCAGAAACATTATTTTTTTTCTTCTGTATGTTAGGAACATTATTTACTACATAACAAATCTCTTCCAGCTGAACTCAGCTTTGTGTGGTATATAGTTTCTCTATAGCACCCAGAGGACTTATCTATAGCCAGCTAAGACTCAAAAACAGCCACTATGATTACATATATCTAAACTGTTACTGCCAGATTGTTGGCAGAAGAAAGGATGTTTGAAACTCATAATGCTTTCTGTCTAATTACATCGGCTCCCAGCCTGACTTGTGGAGATTTAACAAATAAATCTGTCCACTCTGGTTTTGCATGACCTCAGCAACTTGTCTTCTCCACCTCCCAACTAACACACCTAAAGAAAAAAAACTACAGTATTGTCAGTCACTTATATCTCAAACTCACTTCCCTTTTCTCCCTTCATATCCAAACTGTTAGCCCTCCTTTTTTATCTTATCAAATTCTAAAAGGGAAAAACAAGAGAGGCACTTACGCTTGATGCTGCCGCACAAAGTCTGCAAACTGCCGGTCTTTAGCGTAGAGTTCAATGATGCGTATCCTGTCTTGGATTTCCTGCGGAAACAAATTATATAATTGGAGACGGAACATTACACTGCAGACAGATAAACAGCTAACCGAGCAAACAGTGGACAAATCAGCAACATTTTACTGACAGGAGAAAACTACAGGAACTGTGGGGCCATAAGGTTGAACAAAACAAACAGCTTTCTCTGGACAGGTAAGATTTATCATGTACTAATGGAAAAATTATCTGTGTGACCACAGGTCATGCATACTTTACATCTTTACTTCTAAAAATTTGAAATATGTTTAACTTACAAAAAAGGTACTTCAAGACAGTTTTTTTTTTTGCTCTGCTTGACCTGATTCTAAAAAAATCCCTTTAAAAAAAGTTTTAAAGAAAGTCTACGTTTGTATTTTGTTCGGATTTTTAGGAGAAAAATAAGCAATTTATCCTCATTGTTCGACTGCTTATATATAAAAAATATGTTGTTGAAAAGTAAAAGTCAGCATTTTGTTGTTGTCATTGTGTTCTGCAAGATAATTTTATGTAGTTATCTCATGAGGACCTTAAAAACAGACAAACACAAATACAGAAAGGATGCAGGATACCAGCCAGCTTTTATAGCGTGTGCAAACATGTAATACCAGTGACCTTTAAAAAACACATTTGTGGAAACACAGAAATGCTAATACTGCCCTGTTATTGTACATCTAAAGAAAGAAATCACAGCAAAAGTTACTGTTACAGCGAGCTTGAATGGGATTTAACTGGTCATGAGTTTCCTTATGAGAAATGTCTTTGCACGATATTTAAATTATATTTAAATATCAATGCTAGTTCAACTTACATGACATATGGTTGCACTGAACGTTTAAGTACTCAGTTGCAATAACATTATGTCTGCTGTGATCCCCTTCTGTCGTCTTCACCTTAACTCTTTTTTAAGTTATCCTATTTTAAATCGTTTTTTTACACTGTACGCTTATGTTTTAATGTTTAAATGAAATGTGCTTTACAAATAAAACTGACTTGTCTTGCCTCACTAAACTCTATTTTTCCTCTACGTTTAGACAGTTTGACACAGTCCATATCCAGTCATGTTACTAACCTGTTGATAATTAACTAAATTTTATTAAAAAGTTCTCCATTTGTTTATTTGTTCAAATTATTTTTAATGTGAGATTTTTCCCGACTCACATAAAAAAAGACTAAGAAAATAAAGACGGACATAAATTTAGCAGTTTCTTTCAGGCATCTTTGTGCTATATATCAAATTTTATTTATAAGAAAGCTCCATGAAAAAGCATGTTGGATTGTTTTATTCTTTTCGATAATGGAGTAACGCAGTAAAAAATGATAAGCACACACACACACACCTCTTTACTGAGTTCACTGTTCTCATAGATGTGTCGTATCTCCTCACTGCTAAAGTCAGTGGAGGCCTCAGCGCTGGCACTGCTGTACAAGGGGGCTTCAGGATAACGTCGGTAGTAATGGCTGTAGCCTGTCGTGGCTTCACTCTCATACATGGGGTTGTACTTGGTCGCTCTCTCCAAAGATGGGAGGCTCTCTGCTCGCCTGAAAAAAAACAAAGAAATAGAATAGAAAGCTACATTATAGAGACAGGATGATAAACGTAGCCTTAAATCAAATAGGAAGTTTCCTATGTTAAATGTTAAAAGCTTTTAAAATATTAATCAGAAGCATTTATGATGAGTTGATTGGCGGAGGTGTCTCTCCGGCAAACATTCAGGGCAGAAGTACAAGTCAGGCAGATAGGGACACTGTTTAGAGCAGTAAGATAAAAAGATGTTGCTAACAAAGGAGCCAGTCATGGGATTCTTCTTAGAACTGTTAAATCTAAATTTATGAATAAAAGGGCCACCTGGTGGGGAAATCATAAATTCAGAAATCATGAAATTTGAGTCATGTCATTCCCATGGGGACGTAAGCAGGTACACCGAGTATCAAATTCCAGTTGTAAAAATTGTTTGAGTTATCGCAGTCACATGAAGGATATCCAGCGTTGCAGAGGTCATGAAGACACCATTATATCCACGACACTTGTTCAGGAATATAACTATGCTCTAAAAATATGCCTTCAATAAAAGTGTAGATATATCTATAATAAAATCCAACAATTAAAACCTTTCTGCAAACAAGAGATGCAACTAAAATGTGTTGCATGCAAATCAAATTCAGTTAAGCTTGAAAAATGTTAAAAAAAACTTTATATTTTTTTACTAACACAAAAAAAGAAAGTTGGAGGTTAAACTTTAAGTTCTTCAAACATGAAAACTATTTCCCCAAGGTAAAAGGCATTGCTCTCCCTCAGACACATCTCTACAGAGGTACTACTTAGGCAAAGTCTTTGACTGGCTCTCCTCACCGTATGGGATCCTCTGACTCATCTTTGTCATACTGGTCCCGTAATGTCCTGGCCAGGAAGAAGAGCACTCCAGATGCCACCAACAAGAATCCAGCCACAGATGCGATCGCTATGCCAACCACCAGCGGCTCTGACACGTACTCCTCACAGTGTTCACCTCTGTACCACCAGTTCTCTCCAACACGACACCTGGAGAACGTAACCATGGTGAGAAAATTACTTCCATATTTCAGGTGACAACTGAATGAAAAATCAAGGCTTTCTATTATTATTAAACTTCAATGAAAACCAAATGATCACTTAATGTAGAAAAACTATTATAATGAAATACTAAACACTGTCTTCATGTTTGTTCTTTCAAAGCTGATAACTTCTTTATATTTCTGTTTGCATCCTTAAATCCCTGATATCTTTCTGCAGAATAAAATCTCTTACTTGCTTGTGTTTCCATGAACAATGTTTTTTATATACAGTATATAAAAGTCCAGCAGCATTGGAGCCTTGTCTGCATGTTTTATGATGTAGCAGTGCATGTGCAACAAAGGTTAGCAGTCTCCTTGGCACACAGGCAAAAGTTTACAATCACTTAAATTAAAGTGGCACATGTGCAAAAACAAGAGCCAGTAACATTAATCAATATGGTCTGGATTATTAGCTTTATATTTATAACACATCTCTTACATACAGTGCACATGCTGTTTAAATGTGGGAACATGCATAAAAACATCAGAAAAATATTGTCACATTAATTTAGAGAAATATCAGTTTAAAAAAAGCAAGGAAAATAAATGTAATTTGAAACAAAGAAGGTTGAAAGCACATTGAAGCTGGAAAATGTAGTTTTGCACATTAAATATATTTGCAAATCACTATTCTGATCAAATGAAAGAAAAAACAAATCTCAAAAGAAAATACATAATTGTTCTATAATTTTTGTGAAAGAAAATAACGTGCAACATTAAATTTGTGTTTGTAATCCCAAGTTAAACCCTCCATCTCCCCATGATCTGTTAGGGTGCGGGTAGGTGGTGGACCCAAACACAGGTGAGGTGGAGAAGCAGGAGGCAGCCATGATGAGGATTAACAGGTTTTATTAAATACTGGAACACTGAACTGACAGACTAACAAACTTACATATATAATGATCCTGCAAACAGACACACCAAGTGACTTAAATACATAGGAAACAAGGGACAGGAAACAATAGGGACAGGTGAACACAATTACCAAAATCAACCCACGGTGAAACTAATAAACAAATACATGAAGCTGAACAGAAACACAAAGCAAACAGGAAACGAGGAAGTCTACAAAACAAAACTAACAAAATCCACATGATCAACTTCCAGTAGAACAGCTTTAGGGCTGAAACACTCTGGCTTTAATAATAACTTTAAAATCTGTTTATGTTATGTGACGATGTACCAGCCTTACAAAACTGCAAACTCAGAAGCCCTTTCCCGCACATACACACAGGCAGTTAACTTCACTTAATCTCCACCCACCTGCATATGGCTCCCTGACCGGGGATGACGTCACACTTGCCGTCATTGAGGCAAAAGTCCATCTGCAGCTCACAAATACTCTGACAAGGCAAGCCATCCACGCTGAAGTAACCAGCGTTGCAGACACACTCCGCCTCCCCTGACCACTTGTTAACTTTGCACTCTGCATATTCGTTGCATGCCTGGAACTTGCAGGGGTCTGCCTGGTCACCTGGAAAATAAAGAAACAGCAGGCTTTGAGTTTTCTGCGATAAGTTAGAGTTTTGTGTTAAAATTGGAAAAAATCAGGAAATTTCACAGTAAATGGATGGGCTCAGCTGAGTTGAGCCAATCAGGATGACTGTGAGATTGTATGTTATCTCAGTCAAACATTGTGAAACTATCATTTTTAAGCATCTATGAGGATCTATTTCACAAACATTTACCAAACATAAACTTTCTCCTGTTCTGGGGTTTGCATCGGTATCTCTTTTGCTGATAGATTTTCACATAAAAAACGTTAGTTTAAAAAAAAAAAAAAATCTTAAAAAAAGACAAAAACTCAACTTTCACACAAAGCATATTATTTATAATTTCTGTCACATTTTTATCACGTTTTCAAATTGATTACTTATTTGTCAAAAAAGATAACAAAACAAAAAACAAAGTAAACCACAAAAACAAGTATCTAAAGACTTTGGAAGTGTTGTCTTTAAGGGTTCCCATGTATCATTTGTTAACAGTTAAATACATTCATTTATATCCAAAAATTAACACAGACCAACAGAATTATACCAAAAGCAAGAACTGTAGGCAAATAAATTATAAACTAAATAAAAAGTTTAAAAAAAGCAATCTGCCTGAGTTCTGACGGTACAGCCATCTGTAAAAATATTCTAAAGCAGAAACAACATGTGACACTGATATAATAACAACTAAAGAACCACCGAGAGATCATAGTACTAAATGAATGAGCCAGTAACCTTTTGACAACAATTTTGTGTCTGTGCTGTGTGTGCACCAGCAACACAATCTGCCTCTCTGCCTTCCTGACACCCATACAGATATATAAACATCTGCCAAAGTACTCAGAACCACATTTGTAGTAGTTAACAGTAAAGAGCACATTTAGCCATGAGGAAATGAGATATGCAGACTCATAATGGGAGAACAAAATTAGCCACACTGACGCAGCTGGTAATCATATGACACCAGTATCTAAATAGTGTAGCCTTTTTTAGAAAATAACCAAGATAATGATTTTTTAAAGGGATGCTGAGACTGAAACATTAACTATTATCCTATTCTCTCTAAAGCAGCATCGTCCATGAAGCATGCTGCCAGCAGTGTATTGCAGTAAAGACTAAATATAATCAAACCATGGGCCACTGATATCATGTAAGCCAAGTTCTCTGATGTTGTCAGACAGAAAACCATACAATGGAAAAGTAATAACAGAGCTACACATGCCAGTTGATGAAAGTGCAATAAGTACTGTTATGTTGGTGTTATGTGCCCAAAGTTGGAAGAAATGTTTAAATGATGTCATTTTATTTGGTATGAGCTGAGTTTTTGCATTCAAGATATTCAAGATAAAACACAAGAATGATGTAACATCTAGTTTCTAAAGCCTTTTTATGATACCTCACCTGGATTGTCTGTATTAAAAAGTGTAAATTGACATTTACACATCTGCCAATAATTGGTTTGGTTAGCAAAGGATGAAGAACTGTGGATATTAATCTACTCATACAAGTTTTTCTACTGGAGGGAATGTTCATTATCTGCCTGGAGCGACCTCCATTACAATATGGAAAGCAAACACAGAACCCACCTGATTCCACATCCAGCGAGTATTTATCAATGGCCAGATTCATGGTCTGGTAGGCTGTGTTACAGAAGTCCTCCAGGATCAAATAAACTGTGGTGGTGACACCTTGAGCCACCGGCTTCCCAAATTTCATCCGGCTGTTGACCACAATACTCCCATTTCTGAAGTTCAGGATCTCCAGGTTCTCAAAATGACTGAGGTTGGACTGAAGGTAGGGCACAAGCTAAAGGAAGAATTGGAGAATAAAAATCTATATGTAAAAAAAACACACAGCTGTGATAAAACATAAACCCACAGTGATGTAAAATGTGTTTACCAGCTCTAGGAAGCGCTGCTCTAAAGCTTTGTACTCCGCTGAGCTCTTGTTGAAGAGATCCTCTGAGAAGATCATATTGGTCACCCTCAGGCTGAAGAACACCATCAGAGCTCGTCCTGGGTTTACAGGCATGGCAACACTGGGCGGGTCTGTGTCATGAGCCACGCTGAATGGGAATCCAGTGCTGCCCTCCTCGGTGTAGTTGATGAGACCATGACCATATGATACCACTTCATATCCATGGTCTCCAGTGACTGCCGCATCGACCTCTCCATGAGAGGTTGGAACCTGGGGCATAAAATAGTCATATAAATATGTTTAATTGTTATTTTCTACATGTATACTAGAGTTACGCTGCTTGAATTATTATTATTATCAAGTTTCATTAAGGATTTTTAGCTATTATTTGTCTGTAACTCAGTTTCTCTTTCTTGTTTGGTTGTTCATAAAAAAGCAGGGGGGAATAAATATCATCAAAGGGTCATTCCAGTTCCAACAAACTAAAACAAGAAGCTTAATCTGCTAAAGTTGGCTGTATTCATGGCCTTTCTGTTACTCAAGCACCTTTTCCTTCAGGTAAGGAACACATGGCCAAGTTTCCAGGATTATTTTCAAAGTTGTGACATGTTTACTTCACCATCACATCTTGAACAAAACAGAAGGATTATCCTTTTCTATGTAAGATGCAGGTGAAAAGTAGGTCTAGAAGTTACACAAACCAAGATTATCTGGTATAAGGTGCGCAACTAATTTACTTTTTCATGCAAAGCACAATTCCACAACTTGATATGTGTAAATAAATAGGCATGATTCAAATCATGATGATTAAATGCTTAAAATTATTTAATCATCATAATTAAAAATAGCATATTTGAGTCTATCAAATGATAAAACAAAGACATTACAACATACATGCTTGTTTTAGGTTTAAAATGAGTATCATGAACAGATAGAGCACCTCACAACCTAATGAGATAATAAGATAAAACAAGAGCTTCCCAGAGAGGGCGAGCGAGTATAAAAAGGATGGGTTGAAGGTTTCTCAAAGAATCTTACAAAGAACGTTTCCAAAGATAAACTAATAATAATTTAAGTACATTAACTATGTATTTTTAATTTAGAGTCATAACATTTACTTGGGATGGAGTGAAACAAGTAGAAGATGCAAGAAGCTGCAGATTGTGACATCAGGATGAACTGACAGTTAAAATGGTAAATGGAAGCATCCTACATCAAACATTCAAGCACCAGTAAAAGTGCTGGTTATTCTTTAACCTTACCTCTTTTACTAAAACGATAGTTTGGTCATCAGAGTCTGGCTTGATGTCAAAGATAAAGGTGAAAGGTGATTCCTTATCTGGAGACAAGGCAGTCGGTCGTGGAGGCCCTGGAAAATCTGTCAATGCTGCTTCTTCATCGTTTTTGTTCACAAGTAAAATCTCATCATCTGTAAGATCTTCTGCTGAGATATCTGGCGCTTGCTGAGTCTCTTCCTCCACAACTGGAGCTTCAAGGGAAGTTTTCTCCCTTGTCTCCCCTCTTTCATGCTCTACTGCCTTTTCCAAGTCTTCCTGAGTAAATGCAGGTTCCTCAGGTTGGATCGACACAATATCAATAGCTGAATCTTCCTCATGCTGTTTGGGAGTAAAACCCTCGCTTGCAGGTGGAACATCTTCATCGTTAGAGTCCTCTGATGTCTCCACTGCAGGGTCAACAGCATCAGTAGACAGAACCGTTACTGCTGTATCTGACTCTGACACTTCAGTCGCTACATCTACACCTTCTGAAAGTGGGACTATAGGAGGCAGGCCTTCTTCTTCTGTGGTTTCAGTTGAGACTGTAGAAATCTCAAGTTCCTCTGGTACCTCTTTCACACCAACCTCCTGCACATGCTCCTCAGTTACAGTTGTGGTTTCTTCTTCCACAGGAGACGTATCAGCTTTTTCCTTATCTTCTGTAGTGGTTCTTGGTGGTTCAATTGAGTTTTCTAGATCACATGGACATGAACCAGATGCTTCAGTGTCGACTGGTGAGTCGGGGAGTGGGTCGCTTGCTGGCAGCTCAGGGGAAGGAGCTTCATGTGGGTGCTCTTCAGGTAGGGTGCCCTCTACAGCAGGGGTCTGTGGAGGGTTCTCCTCAATACCTGAGACAAAAAAAACATTAAAACTAAGAAATAAAAGGTTGAAGAACTTAAATCAGGACAAGTGATTCAAAGCAAAAACAATATGTTAAACAAAAAAAACATAAAAGATATAAATGCATCAGCTCTTATTACCAGCTTCAGGTGCACTGGTGGAGGGAGCAACAGCAGGATAAACCATTTCACTCTCTTTCAGATCAATATCATCTTCTGTTGTTGCAACAGTGTTGGTCTCTGATGGTTCCGGCAGGACACCAATTCCACTTATCTCTGGTAGTGTGTCTTCAATCGCAGTGACCTGCATCACAGTCAGCTTTATTATAAATACTTTTTTTTATCACACATCCACTTCTGCACCTCTTTTAGACTGTATGATAGAAACCATGATAAATTCAGAGGCTCTGACAGCTCTGCAGCTTTGCATTGACACTGACAGGTGGCCCAAGTGAAATCAGTCCAATCAGAACCCCTGTTGCTACTTTCTCATTGAATCTGTACAATAGTTCTGCTATAGGCGTTCTTAGCTTAACTCTAATCCTGGTTGTCCTCAGTATTTGTACAGTCATTGTTGCACGATGGTTGCATCAATAGTTAAAGTTACTCATCGACATTGCCCAAAGAGGACAGCTGACAGATGAAAAGAAGCAATTTTATAATAGTAGAAGACAATTTATACCACAAGCATTTAAACAGATAAATGCTGAAAACAAGTAAAGGGTTAAAACACCTCTTGACACACTATTGGAATGAGTCTCAAGATTCTGTTTTATGATCAGTTTTGCAGGTATTTAATTTATTTGTTAGTTTAATTTGAATGGCTTAATCAAATTAAGTTGTTAATACCATTTGTATTCATTAATAATTTTTCTATTTAAACTTAACAGATTAAAAAGTCCATTTTCACTATTGTTTTCAGTTGTTGCACCTCTGGCTTTACTTACCAGGAATATTATTTGTTGCATAGCCACACTACAGAAAAGACTGATACATACATGTTGAACTCCACTTAACCCTTTAACTTCCACATTAAGAAAAAAGGTCAGAGAAAAAGGTTTCTCTGCATTTGTTTTGGACAAAAATAATAATAATAATAAGTTAATACCAAAAGGTTGTAATGTAAGTTATTAACAACATTACAACACTGAACTGGTGGAAAAGTGAAACAGTGGTGTGTGAACAAACACTTAGTTTGGGTTTTGTATACCAAAACAGGTTCAGGCGGGTTTAATTTCACAATTTGTTAAAAAAAATCATCATAATCACTGCAAATTTACCTCTACCACATGGTAGACCAGGAGATCAAAGGGTTAATGCAACTGTGATGATAACTGTGGAGGTATTGTATCATTTAGTTTGTTTTTATGTATTTATTCAGTAAAAATTGCCATATCATACAGGTTTTTTGTCAGATAGGCCTACCATTTGTAAAGCTAATCATTATTTTATAAAGAGATCTAAGGAGTCCCCAAAAAGAAGCTTAAAATACCAAAAATGATTTTCATTTATTGAGTAAATAATTTCATCAAACTGAATTTGGCTCTTTTTTTGGCTCTCTTAAACTGCAGAAATAATCTCTGGCTTCATCTTGTTGATGAATTATGATGCAACGTTTTTAACTTGTCTCTGCAGTGACCTTATTAGCATAGCCTGCTTAAGCTAGTTATTGACAGAAATGCTCTACAACAGAGGGACAGGCTGCATTTCCTATACAATAATACATTTTAGAAATTAAATTCGGAAGCCCGGCTCTAAAATAAGAATCACAATATGTCCAGCCCTTCACTTATCCTAATCTATCAGACAAGAGATGAAGATCCACACTGCTTTGCATACACCCAAACAAACAACAGCCTTCGTTCCAAAACCAGGGCAGCAAAGTGTTTCACTGGCACAGTAAAGCTCAGTGCTCTTCCCTGTAATTCAGTAATGGATTAAACATTTGTCAGACTCTCCCAACTCTCACTTTTCAAGTCAAATTAATGACTTGAAAAGTTGATGTAAAGTGGGGCAGCAGACACATCTAGAGCAACCAAAACTCTGATTTTCATCACAAAGCAAATCCAACCACAAGACATCCCGACTTTAGGTTGTATTACTGAATAAACTCATATGTGCTGTATTTCTTCTGGATTTCCAGTGGTGTGGAGCACCGTTGTCTTTGCCTCAGAATAGCAGTGGATGATTATAGCAAGAGCCAATCTAATCCTCACAGCTTTACTTCATCCTTCCCAGTGAGCTCATCCGGTACATGTACTGGTAAAGTCTGGATAAAATCTCAAGCCGTTTACAGGCTATCGCAACATTAGTCAAGCTAAAAAGGTCAGCATCCTTAAACTTGAGTGATTTATCAACTTTGTGGAGCTCAAAGCAGCTGGAATGCCTGCAGAAAGTTTGTTGTCAGAATGGCTGTGGAGGTTACTTACCATGGCTCCGTCTGCAGTGCTGATAGGTGCAGGAATCTCAGACACTGGAACCAGTGGAGAAGCACATATTAATACACACTGTCATATAAAGAGCAAACATTTTAACTGTAACTGCTTCAGCACTGAAAGCCAGCATTCAGGGTTAAATATCTGCAAATTACTGCTAAACTCTGGCTCAAGTATCAGCCTCTGTGGCCCAAGTGGTTTACTGCACCACCACCAAAGCAGAAAAACAAAGCTGAGCCGTGTCTTTAAGATCCTCGGCCACACATGTCGGCCATTTACAGTGTTTAGCCATTATTTCTGATGTCACAGCCTATAACTAATGTGAGCGTAAAAGAGCATCCACCTCCAGAGGAGATGGCTAACAGTAAACTAATGTCACGCCTCCTTAAAGAACACGAGCATGGAGAAATCTCCCAGGAGCAGAAGGAGATGGTATAGACATTATCACATCATTTAAGCACCCCCAAAAAAGTAGTTAACCTACTTACTGACTGCCTGAATCTACAGTAGATGTGCATGCTTTGTGTGTATGGAAAAAATTACCCAAAGAGATGTGGGTTCATTTTACACTTCACAACTTGGTTTATATAATGCCCCCTTTTTTTTTATAAGCCTGATCACTTAAGATCAGGCATCATGAAGATGAAAATCAGGTAGCTAAATGTTTTTCCATTGCATTTTCTTATCTACACAATACGTGTATATAGATTACAATATGTAGACCCAGTTCCTGAAATGGTCTAATCCAGAAGGGAAAAAGCATGACAATATAGCTTCTGCAGAAACCACAACAAAATGTTTGTGGTTTAAAATGAAACAGGGTTTGTTTTTCTTGTGCTTTTGAATTATTAGCTTAGCTTTGTCTATCATCAAAGTGATGATTATCAGATTACCTGATTATCTTATTATAACCCTTTTGATTGCACAGACCTCCTGAACTCTGACTTTAAGATACTGTTTCTACCCTCCAGCTGTGGGATCAGCTTGTAAAATCCTATCACAATCCATGTTTAATTCTCAAAAACAAATGTTAAACGTTTAATGTAATTGATTCTAAAGATTATTTTAAAAAATGTAAAAAAAATCTTCTGAATCATTTCAGTAGGATTGTCCTTTACTTTAAGTTTTAAAAACATAATGGGTTGCCTCATTTGCATTAGATCTAACCCTGACTGGGAAATTCTGTCCTGTTTTACCTTCTTCCCTCCTTTACTGGATTTGATCTACTTAACCAAAGACAACAAAAACAAACCAAGAAACAAAACTCAGAAGTTGATGGGAGGGTATTCCTTTACAACACAAAGTTACTCCCTCAGGCTGTAATGACATTATGTTTTTTTCATATTTCTACTGGTAGATTTACCACAAAATTGCTCTTTTGAAAAGCAAACATTATCTTTCAACAAAGCTGCTGTTTAGATTGTTTTGAACATCTCCTCAATACTGTTGTACTCTGTCTTGCACTGCAGATTGTTGGAGCTTCCCAAAGTCAGTGTAGCATTTTTAATAGTTGCTACATCTTATTGACATCTTATTATTGTCAATGATCCTACACAGTGAGTAATCCAGTCTCACCACTCTCACCAGTCTCCAGATCGCTAATGTAAACATTTTCTGTGAATAGATTTTTGAACGCGCTGATGTTGTAGACCACCGTTGAGGGGTCCTCAGTCTCGCTATGCGAGTTCTCCACCAGGTTCGATCGCAGGGTCAGGTAGTTTAGTTGTTCTGAGCTCACACCCGCTCCGTTCACCTCCACTGTGACTGCATAGTCCACAATTATGCCATCGACCCTGGGAATGAACAAATGAGTAAAGTGAGACATTTTAGAGACAAGTGAACAACCTATTGCACAGTTTGATCAGTTACTGAGTTCTGAGTCTTATAACTTAACACATTTACATGACATGGCCCTAATTTCATGAACAGATTTAAAATGGTAAAAGACTTGGAGAATCATTTTCTGAGATCAGAACTGTTCAGGCATGAATTTGATTCAATATCTGACCTGTAAAGTCAGCCATGCTGCTAACACATAACTGATGACTCCAGTGATTAATTTCTACTTGGAACGATGGTGTTTGACTGTATATAGCAAAAGCAGCCAAATCAGCAGAATTATCAGTATCATCATAATAAACACAGAAACCTCACAAGGGAAGCTAGAGCCTGGAAAAAGCTATCTATCTGCCTTCATTTGAATACTGGGAGCACTCCACTCTGACCTAGTTTGTTGGGTTTCTGGCAGACAGCTGAGCACGTGCAGTCCCAAAGTCGGACCCATTCAGAGAAGCAGCCAGCGAAATCATTGTGGGAAATAAAACCATTTGCTTTTGTTTAAAAGGTTAAAAAATGTCACTCCTTTAACTGTCCATTAAAGGATTGCTATTAAACTTACAACCATGTGTATATCTGAACTTGTATATTCCTATTTCACACATGGCTTTTTAAGCTTGGATAGATGCACTTTCCTCAGGCACTGTGTCATGTATGAAAGTAAAGAAACAGATCAGGGGTCAGTGTTAATCTACCATTGATAAAGCTCTGAACTGATAGAGGAGGTGGTAACAGAGCCAAAGCAGTACTTACAGCTTTACAGGAGTCTGACCTGTGATGCTGTCACCACTCAACCATGCTGGTTTGAGTTGAGTGCAGTAAAGACCCAGAAATGTAGGTCTAACAGTCTGTGTGAACTACATGGAAGAACACCACTGGGTTAACAAAAACATAATCAACCCATGAACAAGGTCTATGCCAGCAGAAGCGACTCCCAATCCTTGAATAGATATAATACAATAATATAAAGACGCACATGTTCAGTCACAAAGCTCCACCCAGTGTTGAAACTTTAAACCAGCCCAGTATGGCATCAGGACAGGATGCATCCTAAGGTCATGACCTTCTATTTGCACTTGAAATCCTATAACTTTAGGTCAATGAGAGAAATAATTTCAGAGATATAACAAAAAAATCTAATTTTTTGCGAATAAAGCGCCACCTGGTGGGAAAAACATGAATCTGATAATCGTGAAATTTGATACAAATTGTCCTGAAGGTGATGAGTTTTACCCTAAGGGGATGAGTTTTTACATTTAAATGTTTCCCACATGGGAGAGTCTGTCAAAGGTGGTGGTGAACGCTCAAACCAAAAACCTGTGAAACTTCCAGATCCAGACTCATAAACTGGTAATGGCTAACCAATCGTAGTACAGCGTAGTGATTGACATGCTCCAGAAGAAGGTGGTAGTGAAAGATGTAGCACTTCCAAACAACAGCAACATTAAAAAAAAGGATAGAAAAACATGGCTGAAGGGTTAAATCAAAAAGATGTGAAGGCAACAGCAGTGCCTGTGGGATATGGAGATCTTGGGGCTGTGACCTCCAAACTGGGGTAATAATTGTACCTACCCCAGGAATATCAGAGATGCCTGTTCAGAAGAAGACAGTCTTAGGCACAGCTAAGATACTACACAGAATCCGTAAGCTCTAGTTAAGGTCTAGTTATTGGTTTTAGCTGACTAGGAGCTGGAAACAATTTTATGCTACAATGCAGTTTTCATCTGGGACAATCTGCAATCTAGCACACATTAACCTTATTTTGGCACTTTCTACCTCCTTAGAACATGTTTACAGATCAGGAAGAGAGTATAGCAACGATTATGAGGAGTTCAACAAGCTCCTAAACTTCTCAGACATCAATCTGTTGGGATTATGACATCTGTGAGAAGAAAGCTGAACCTGAAAAGACCCCATTCTGGAAACCACAGAGACCATATTGAGCTACAATGAGGCACTCCAGGAAACCATCACATGTTTTTTTCCCCATGCTTTGAATGGTCAGAAGCACAAGAAGGACCTACTCTGTTTTAGGCAGATGTTATTGATGTTGGGTGGATACCATACAGCATTGGGACCGATATGTGTCGCCATCATACAAAAACAGTAGGTTCCATATCAAACTCGAAAATATTAATAACCTGCTTGAACATTAAGTAAAATATTTTCTTAAATCAAATAAAGACTATCTTCTCTCACATACAGACAATTTTATACACCCTCTGACTCCATCATTTCCATTAGATGCAGATTGATGAGGTCGTAAAGCTCTGATAATCGTCTCTATAGAGAAGCACCTGCTTACTCAGTAGGGCCCCACTTGATCCCACTTTACAGGTGAGTGACTGTACTAAAACCATTAACACAGGCAACTAGTGATATACCTTAACACGTGCCCTAGTTCACAGACCTACAGGTTGGGCTAAGGACTGATCTGTGGGATTAAGCACAACATAGCATCAGAAAGCTACTCAAGGGTAAAGGACCCCTACTAATGACTCACCCTTGGGTATCCGTCTGTGGTCTAAATAAAACAAGGAGGAGCTGTTAAACTTGTGCTGACAGCAAAGATGGCATTAATGACAACAAAATTAGGTAATTTTGACCTTATGTGCAGTGAGTCCAACAGGTGATTGAGGAAACTGACCTGAAGTCGATTACAGACACACTTTTAAATCCAGGAAGCCCCTTAAGACCATCTTCCATCTGCGCAGACAAACATGATCAGGCATCAGACTAAAACGGCTGTTTTTCCCTATTTTATCCTGACGGTTTGCCATGAACTTGTGCATCTAAGAAAATCTGATTAGTTGTTCCAGAAGAACTAATTTTATTAAAAGTAGTCGAAAGCTCTTCTTATGCTTTGGCTTTGATTGTTATTTGAAAAAGGCAGATTGATGCATTGTATTCAACTCTCAGCAATCTTCTTTTATTGGTATAGAAGGCCCTTTTTCTCCAAACAACGGGAAAATAACCCAGTTTATTTAAGAAAAGACAGATGCATAAAGGGCCTTTAAGTCTGCTACCTTGGCTTTCAATCACCCTTCCTTTACATTAATTCATCCCTTTCAAAAATCAGTAAAGTAGGCTCAACCTGATCCAAAGACAACACAATTAAAATGGTCACTTTCCCCATATTCCTCTACCTTGCCATAATCTAGCAATTCTTATAGCTAAATTTTTTTTAGAACACCTGGATAATCTATCATTTTACTTTTTGTGTACTTAATTAAAAACTTAATGAAATCCATGTCGGCCTGTGGTCTTGCCTGCCGTTTGTATTTTTGTACTGTCAACTGTAAAGCGCTGATGTTCTGGCACAATACACATCTAGGAAACAACACCATCCACACCCCGTCTTGCCTTGCAAGTGAACACAGCTCCACCAAGAGCTCCGTTCCTGCATTACTCTTCTTTTTACTCCTACGTCTAACACCTGTTACTGGTAATAACTTTCTTGAGCTCTCTAAAGTTCTGGTACCACATAAGCAAATCACTCAAACTGCCTGACATCTCCACTTAGTCCTCTATTCGCAGAAACCATCCTTTCCTGGTAGTACTGGCCAATAATGCTTTTCAGCTCTGGGAAAAAAGATGTATTGTCACCATTGGGGACTTTCATGTTGCCACATTCTCTCAACTGAAAGAGTAACTTTTGCCACCAGATTCACATTTGTTTCATTATTTTCAGGGAGTACACCTACAAAACTTCCCTTTTTTAAATCTCAGCCACTTCCCTGTATTTGGTGAGAATCACCTAGTTTTTTTTACGTACTTATTGTTCTCCCTTTTATAATTTCACTATTTACTGGTGCAATGTGCAGCAATTGCATGAAAATTTTAAATATAATGTAAAAAACTAAAATAATAAAAGCTGATGCCAAGACACCAAGCGGTAAAAAGACTATCCTACTAGAGAATAACAAGTATATACAAACCTTTTCAGCGAGATGTCTGCTAAGAGTCTGGAACTGGAGGCTGGCAGGATCTTTAAGCTCGTCACTGAACATCTCTCCAGTCAGAAGGGTCCTCAGTTCCACCACCTGTTCCAGCACAGTGGCCATTGTAGGCTGCACAGTAATGTCATTGAACCGCTGCGCAATGAGAAACAAATACAGTCACACTGTGCGGAAGTGTGTTGATTATTTAAATATTAATTATAAGCAATCTGTGTTTATACTCACTGGATTTTCTTCCACTTGTGATGAAATGACATTTGTATCTTCTTTTCCTTTTTCTACATCTTCTACACGATTGAGGTAATGTGCAAACACAAAAGAAGTGGGAGTGTTGGTTTATTTCAAGTCACTGTGATCTTTGACCTATGGCAGGTGCCTTGATAGCTGATGAGTGTATGGATTACACAGCCCTGACCCTAAATTCTCTCTAAATCTTAGGCTGGCCTTCAGCCAGTCTCACATACCAAACACGCAAAAAGATCCAGTGGCATTCAACATCCAGAGCTCACAATGCTACAGACTCAGAAACCACATGTTTGATAATGAGCTGACTTTAAAATAGCATAATTTTCACAGATATTATTTTCTCCTATATAACCTAAATTAATTCTTTTACCCAACAGCTATCTGCTTCTGTTAGAAGCAACTGGAGATGATACTGACCTGACTGTACTAGCACAGGAGCTGCAGCAGTGTCGGGTGCTGGTGCTGGTGCTGGTGTGCTGCAAACAAGGAACAATTGTTTTGAGAATGCTGATGTTGCATCACAGAATTAGCACATTTTTAAAACAGATTCGTGCATAGACAAGCTTCTATGAGGGGAAATATGAATATGGAAAAATGGAATGGGTCAGTTTTACACATCAGTCACAGCCTGGTATAACTGACCCTTTCTCATTAAGTGACTAAAGTACAGAACATTAAAATATAACTGGACACATTTCATTTGTGAATTTATGGTTGTGTCAGGTTGCGATTAATCAGGCTGTCCTTTGTGGTCCTACCATTATTTTTGATAGTCAATTGCTTTATTTAAGATTAAATGAAGAAGGTAAATTAACGCTCAACATGCCAGTGTTATAGAGAGAACTGAAACAGATACTAGTATCTGTCTCTTAGATGTACATTAAGTGAAACACACAGTTATAAGAACAAACATCAGAAGAGATGTGAAGTCATGTTTGATAACTGTTTTAATATGAAGTGATAAGGTTGAAGGGCTTTAACAGCCTTACCTGCACACATGCTGCCAGGACTTGGTGGGTTCACTACAAACAGCAGGATAAATTATATTTACAAACCACATTTCATTATAAGATATTAAATGTATCACAAAAATCTGGTACCACTGATAGGTGGAGAGTTTTCATTACCTTTTCAAACCTGCGTTTAAGATTCTCTAAAAAAGGAAAAACAGCGCTATTATCCACTGCCCATAGTTCTCAGATCCCACGTTTTACCAAATCGTTAGTTCTTTATTTACCTGTTTAACCAGGTCACGATGCTCATCTGACCGACTAAAGTAGCTGCCAATGTCTCGTGCCATCACTGTCCCCTCCTGGCACTGACTCATCCAACTCTGGTACTCGTCTTGCTCAGGAAGGCGATCCCAGAAGATCTTGAAAGCTTCCCATATGGTCTCCTGGCACACTGGTCAGACAAAGGAAAGTTACCATCACAACACCCAAATCTACAGAACTTGCTTTTATTTGTTTCAACATATTAAAAATCACATTGATTAGGATTTTATAAGGTATGAACATCTTGATTGCATGTGAACAGAAATATGAAATCTTTGGACAAGTCAAACTATGTCAAATCAAAATAAGGCCAGAAGCGAAGGCTAATGGTATATCCCTGAATGCCCCCAGTTCTCCAATTCTCCACCTGATGTAAAAACCTTGAACCAGCCCGGTATGACACCAGGACAGGATGCATCCTGAGGTCATAACCTTTTATTTGCACTTGATTTAAGGTTAATGAGAGAAATAGTTCCAGAGATATAGCCAAAAATAGGATTTTTCGTGCATAAAGCACAACCTGGTGAGGAAACCATAAATCCAGTAATCGTGTAATGCGAGCCAGGTCGTCCTCTTGGGGACCTAAAGTATCAAAATCTAATAGTAAATAGTTCCAGTGATATAGTCAAAACTCTGATTTTTCGTGCAAAAGCACCACCTAGTGAGGAAACCATAACTCAGATCGTCTTCTTGGGGACCTAAACATGTATACTGAGTATCAAAATCCAATTGCGAAAATTGTTCAAGTGATCGCGCTCAAACAAAGGATATCCACCAGTGACAGACGCGGTGTTGACAGTATTAATAAAACAATAATATCCCTGACACTCTGCATTCGGGTATGTAACAACAAAGTTCCGAGTCTCAGGTCTACATTTAGCATCATGTTAACATCATAATTTAATGATATTTCATAAGTCAGACAACTGGGTACTGATTCAAAGTCAGCACTTGCATATACACAGATGCTCTCCTTAATGATGGGCATGTTTAAGGCCCACAATGCATCAGAACATTTATGAATCTAGCTTTAATAAATCTCCACTAATAACCATCAGCCACAGAAGTAAATCTCCCTAGACTGGATCAAGACTAAGTGCTCTGCAGAACACAGGAGTCAAACTTTGATTTATTCACACAAATATACACAAGAAAAACCTTGGTAATGGCACATAAATTTGTCTGATAGTTTAAATATGTCTCCAAACCCTGTTTAAATATTGAGAAGTAGAAACATTGCACTTTTATTCATTTTATTATCTGTTTTCACTTAATTGTATCGTATGACTGTATTTGGTTATGATAGGCCAACTTTTAGACATGCCTGTCTCATTTTCCAGTAGTAGGGTAATTAAAATTAGGAAGAAATTCTACATTAGAGGAAACTAAATGATATAATTACACAAACAGAATGGTTATATAAAAACCAAAGAGAATAAATAGACCATCAGAAACGCATATTAATTCAGTTTATCTAGCTCAGGCTCCCCAATTAAAGGCTCTTCACTCCTTGCAACATGGGGTTGCTATAAGGCCGAGAGCTGGCTCATTTACCTTCTTACTGTAATTAGCCTCTATTTGAGCATATGCTATTTATTTAAAAAAAATACACTCCCAACAAGTTTTCAGTATTAGTTTCTCCAGTTTTTCATATATAACATCTGACCTTATCTTACTAGGTCTCTGATATGCAAATTCCAAATCTGGAGCCACAGGATTAATGGCTGATTTTCTCCCATCGCATAACATGTCATGGTCAGCATTGCGCAGACAAAGAGAGGAGGATCTTAACATTTATTTATTTTTGTTGTCTGTGACCTCATTTCCTGCTACTTGAGTTGGATCTTACCTCTGAGATGAAAGTAGCTCAGATGATTTGCAATAACCTGCTCGGTGGTCTCTTGTCCACACAGTTTGAGTCCATTTTGATAAAAAGTGTTCCTCTTCTGTCGGGAGATAACTGGATGGCCTTCAAGAGATGCTTTCACTTCAGACACACGAATTATGTGTGGAAACACCACAGGCTCCTGAGTATAAGGTTGTTTTAGGTATCCCATAAGGGAGCTTTCCTCTTTTGCATCTGGGGTACCACAACAATATTGAAAAGTTAATGTTTGAATTTGCTTTTAAGTACTAATCAAAGCAATTGTATTGTTAGATTACAATGAATACATACCTGTCTGTCTGTCCAAAAGAAGCACTAGACAAATTAGAAGAAAACAGAAACCACGTCCCTGGGTTATGTTGCTCATGTTAAATCCGTGATGGTGTTTAAATCCGTAGACTTGGAAAGGGATCAAGCAAATATGTATTTCCTCTCAAGTAATGTAACAGCTGTATGGACAACTTCTTACAAGTTTGCATAGTTCACAATTCATCAAATGCCGAGGAAAAACAACAGGAAAGCATTTGACAACACAACCGCTTGTTGGTTTCTGCTTTCCTGGCCGTAGAAAGGTGTGTGTGACAGCGCAGAGTACGGCTTCAGGATAAGCTAAATAGGCAGATGGCTTGTAGAGAGAGGAGGATTTTTAAATGCTCTCTAATCCTGTTTACTTTAAGCCCTTTAGACGAGCTTGTCAAGAAGTTACTGGAGCAATAGTACGAAGGCAGGCTACTAAGTGTGGAGAAAAACTGACAGAAAAGATGTACCAAATGCCACATGACAAACAAGCACTTACACGCATTAAGAAATGATGATGGATAATTGCAGTTTAGAGGTTTGTGGACATTTAGTATTTTCTAAAGACAAGTTTGGATTATGTTGCGAAGGCGATTGATTCATTTATAAGGCAATGTTTTTTAAAGTCACAATTATAGTAAGTTGAACTCCATAAGGAAAAAAATCCATATAAAAATGCATCCATATTAGTTACATGATGGATAAGTGTAGGATACAAACACGATGATAAAATTAAGCAAATATAAGCAGCTTAAGGGCATTAACAAATAGAAGATGTCATTTAAGAGAAATCCCACGCAAAGCCATGTCTGTTCACCCACTCTGACACAATAAAAACAACTGAAATCCTCTCACTTTTTCCATATAGACAGACGTGAGTCATAGGCTTAAGTGTCAAACATCAACATAAAGCCAGCTTTTTTATCTTGTTTGAACAAGGGAGATACGCTTTTTTAAAAAAAAAAAACATCTTTGTGTAAAAAGTCTGTATGGAAGATAAGCACACTGTCAGACAACAGCTCCACATCCGTACCAGAAAGGAGTGAGAATAAAACTGACCCAATTCCCCTGTGTATGAAGGTTCCTCTTTTAGTGCATTTTACATGTGACCACAATCATTTTGCATTTTGTTTTTCTTGGTAGTTTATGTATTAGGAATGTCAATGGTTTGTCTACTTTCCATGAGTCTTTATAGAAATTATATTTCAGTGACTTTCATCTTTACAAAGCTGTTATTTTGTGTCTCCTAGAGATATTAGGCAAGTCAATTTGTAATCCATCAATTGAGAATAGCTTAATCTAAGGTTAATCCAAATATTATTTCCAAGAAACAAGTAGCCTACCAAACTTGAGCACAAATAACAAGTCTATAAACATTCTTCTTACACTATTTACAAGCTAGCAGGCAAAACATGATAATGCCAACATGCTAATGCAGTTTCCCTGCAAGATTTTGTACTATTGCTGCTGTAAATAATGTTTTGGCAGGAAAGAAAATAATAAATACAGTTTAAAAATAAATAAATACAAAACATGATAGCTAATTATCAGAAAAATGATTTCATGACAAAAACTCAAGACAAGTAGAACCATATTTTAGCCTACTGGCTAGCATGTTAATTCAGTTCATTTTCAGGGTACAATATTGATGATATTTGGTCAAAATGTCAACTTTTGAATGACTGAAAAAAAAAATGAACAAATAACAGTCTCTTAAGAACAAGACTTTTTGTTCTGTCACATAACTTGCATAGCTCAATAACTTGTATTCAATTACTTTTTTGTATTTTAGGTAAACAAAAATATTTTTAAAAAAAATCTGGATTTTGAGCTTCTTTGTGACAAAGGCACAAAACAGTCATGGTTTTTTGTACTGCAGGTGATGGAGCAATGTTTACATCTTTGTGATTGATCCTGTAAACTGAAATCATGGAGAAAGCACATGGCCCCGCTTCACCTGGGCAGGAAATTTTGTTCTGGATGAGAAGATTCACTGAAGCTGCAATCCTCTCGGACAGCACCGCTGTGCGCCGACAGTGGGAAAGAGTTGTTTCCATAAACTTAGTGTTTATAGTAAAATAGCTACAACACGATGCTGCACAGTTCAGCGAGAGGTTTATTGAGTTAGACAGTTAGGGGATCTGAGACAGTAAATACACCTCGGCTGACCATGTAATACTCTGGGTAGATTATACTGGCAAGTACATTTTTTTGCGTTCTTTGTTTTGAAAGACTTTAGGACACTAGTGGCCTTGATTCAAAAGTAGCTTGACAGGAAAGAGGTCAGGAATGGCATGGATTAAAGAGCTTAACCCTACATGAGATACTCATGCATGGTTATATACTAGGTTACTACTCACCCAAATATCCTAACAAAATAAATAGAAATGTAAAAAAAAGTTTAAGAAATATAGAATTCAAGAGTGAAAAAAGAACTATGGTACAGTAAAGACATTCAGGGAGTTTACTAAACTTATTTATAGTAGAAAACAAGAACAGGGTGACAAATAAGTCATTCTTTAATTTTTAATCCACCATTGAAGTCAAAGCATTTTGGAATCAATTCTTGGACATTCATCCAACACAGTCTACTCAATGTGGGGGAGATGTAATGCATAAAACAAACGTACATCTGAAGAGAACAAAACAAAAAACAAAAGAAAACTGAAATAATAAAGATTAATCTGTGTTAAGAATTTGCACAGTAGTGGACTGAAGTGTCTAAAACGATGACAGGTCTTCAGGTTTATTCAGCACACATGCCAGTGTATGTACACCCCAAAAACTTTTTGCAAATTGTCCTTAAATTAATCAAATTTGTTGTATTTCCTAATATGGGTGTTAATAAAAACAATCTAAAATAAAAAAAAACATAAATCACTTTGAATTGTCATTATTTTCCAGCTTTACACCATATGGACAACTAACTGTCCTGCAATATATACCATAACATTTCTTCTTATACTGCTGCACACAATGACATAAATAGTTATATTAGGGCAAATATATGGTCACATATTGGTGTAAAAAAATATCCAAATACTGATTTAGATGTATATTATATGCACCGTCACAATGACCAAACATTAATATCCTTGTATTATATCTGTGTCTGTATTGCAGTGCAGTCACAGATAAACTACAAAGAAAACTTTTGCAGAGGAGTTGAGTGAAGGCCAACAACAAAGAAAACTCCTAAGACTTCACAATGCTTAAGAATAATTTGTAGCAACAAAAAAGACTACTTGTTCAAGCCGTGTTTGAGAAATTAACCAAACTATAAGATAAAAAATCTACTAAATGTAGAAAAACTTAAACATGATTTTAAAATATTTTTGTTAACAAATCCTTGCAAACAAAGTTTGACCATCATTTCACTCATACGTCAATCCTAGTCGTAGTTTTATTCATAACTAAAGATTGACAATTAAATGCAAATGTTATTCTTTATAAAAAAAAAAAAAGTTTAAAAAAAAAAACGTAATCAGCATACAAACAAACTGCAAAAAGTCTTGGGATGTACAAACCTTTGCATGGCTAGATGATGCAAGTCTTTTTGTTTGGAAGTACAGATAGCTTTTTTATTTTAAACATTTGCTGATACTTACCGATCACTCACAGCACCCACGCAGTTGAATGCAGATGGGTCGTGTTGAAAATAAAGACTAAAATAACACTCTAATGTAAAGGAACTATTTTCAGTTCAAACTGAAATGGCTGTCACTCAGTATGAGCAGTGATGTAAAAAATCTACAGGAATGCAATGGGCTCAGCAGGAGAGCTGCTTTTTGTGTTCCTTATCCAACTTCTGATGTCGGTAAAGGTTCAGTATCAGATCTCTGATTTCGTCTCGTTTCCTCCTAACTTGCTGCCGTGGGAACCATTGCTGTAGTTGTAGAGGGAGGTCAAAGTGCACCACGGGGTCCTGGATGCAGAGGCACAATTTACAAAGATTAATTAAAAGCATGGAGCTCTAGGAAGTCTCAGCTTTTTCACTTTTAAAACATATAAGAGTATGCAAAATAATAAGATCTTTACTTTTAAAAAACACTCGACATATTGGAGCAGGTAAAGGCCACAGTCGCTGCTGTTGTCCTGAAGAGGGACTTGGCAGTGGGAGCTTTTCATCTGGTCAGGACCAAAGTCCCTTGTAGATCCACGACGGACTTCCCACTCTGACTGCAAGTACCTGAGAGACAAATGTGTGTCACCTCCAAGTGCGCTGATAAGCACAAACACATTAAATAATAAAGTGTCACACTTACTCCCGCAGAAGTTTGACGACACGCTCGTGAAGAGAAAGTTTGAGGGAATCCATGATGAGAATACACGGCCTACAGAAAGGAAACAGGAAAGTCAGTGTTGATACTCCACATTCAGAGTGTGTGCTGCTATTTTTTCCACATTTTAGGAGGAAGCATAAAACGGGCAGAAACAGCTTAAACATTGCATGATTGGAAATGTCAACTAAACATCACAACAGTTAATTCCATTTGCTTTAATGTATTTTCACTTTTATCTTAATTTGTAATCTTAATTTGTAGTAAAAATAACTAAGCGGAGTGATCAGAGACTGGATATCTAAGGACAGGTAATCAGGAGCGTGCCAAGTGCAACAACAGCTCCATGGCTTGTCAGGCAGGTAACTATGGAAACCAAGTTAGAAAACTTACCTCTTGCAAACAGTTTTCTTCTGGCATGTCCCCTCTGTGCAGCTCTACAAAGAAAAGCATAATAACACTTAACAAATATGGCTTAACCGATTAGAGGAGAAGCAGAACAGTACAAAAATCTTTATTGAATACAATCAACTATTTCTTACTACTGGACAAGGCGCAGCATCTTTGGTTGAGTCTTCTTGAGCATTTTCTAAAAAATACGATAAAAAAATATCAGATTCAGCTTTCTCAGCAGTTATTCTTCATCACAAATGCACACAGAGGGCAAAAGAAAATCTTCATACCCCTAAAAAAAGAAGAGATACCTGTTTTTGTGTCCATGCTGTCAGTGCATTTTAATGTTGATGGTGTGTGTGCATCATCTTCAGCGCTTTCATGTCCTTGGGTCTCATCTTCACTCTGTGACCCTTCCATCCAGTCTTCAGATACTGGCTCATCCAGCCCAGGAAAGCAAATGACAACTAAATACCAATGAGCTCTAAAGAGAGAAAAATCCAATAAGATGTGATTTTTATACTAAAAAGGGGGATTAAAAAAAAGTCCTCCAACTTACTCCTGATTGACAGGCACAAACAAAAAGTCCTTTTTGAAGATGTCCACATGTCGTGTCCATGTCTTCACTCGCTGATGTCGCCTCTGCCTCTGACAGCTGGGTGCAAACAAAAATATATGTAAACAGCTTAATTCAATGTGATGTCAGCAGCGTGGGTGGAACGTCCCACGAGTCTGCTAAATGACTGTAATGTAATAATGAGTAATAATGTGACTGAAAAGTCTGAAAACTTAAAAAACAGTTTTATAAACATCATACCATCATACCATACCTTTTAAATATGTTGTTGCTCCATTTTTACATAAATAAAACATGCACTCGATCACTACTTTTGTTTTAATGGACCCAAAACACACAAAGCTCTACGTACGAGTCATTACTGCCACCTTCACTGGCATTGTCCCGGCGTGTCAGCTGCTTGTAGAAAAAGCTGCTGAAGATGTGGGAGCGCTCAGCAACAGCAGCAAGTGCGTTCTGCAGGAGGTATCTGGTTCAAAAACATGTAAAAACAATTCAACAGCAGTTCTTCACTCCAAAAATGCTTAAAGGAGAACTTCACTTTTTTTTAACCTGGGGTCTGTTGTCATCTTTCCTTCCATACATGTGAGTGATGT
>JBAMHX010000014.1:9225954-9247557 GCA_037177515.1 Pseudomugil tenellus | reverse complement strand
TGTATGAACGCCTCATTTTCAGATCAGTATGAAACATGTTTCTGATGAAACGGAACAAATGAAAATGGCATGTTCTACCAACCTCCATTTCTTGTGAATCAAGAGCCCCCTGCTGTTTGGGAGCAACCTCCTTTGGGGACATTTTCTCTTCTTCTCTGTCCTTCACAGTGACCAGTGTATGGTCCACACTGCTGGGACGGTGCGAGTTACCACCCTCCTCATCATCGCTGGAAAGCACAACTGAACGACAGAAAGTGTCAAGCTAGTGGAAATTTCTTAACAACATATGTAAATATATACATACTTGAAGATGAGCACTCATCTCCCTGATAAAGTTTATGAAATGCACATGAAAGACAAGCTCATATAAAAGCTAACAAAGAAGGTCCTCAGTTATTTTGTGTGTGTGTGTGTCAAGGTTCAGCTCAAACAACAAAAACACACTCGTGTTTGTTTTAATGAACCCCGGTGTACTTAAAAAATAAACTATAACAAAAATAAATCATTAATCTTGTTTCTAAGCTTAAATTCACCCTAAAAGCTGCATTTTTTACCCATGTGCTAACTAATAAGCTGATGAAACCTGTCCAACATCACATAAGCCAATCACCCATCCCCTCAGAACCTGATCAGACTGATCTCCAGGAATTTTTGGAAGTCCTGTCAAATATTTTTGCTCTTTAAATGATCCTCCAACAACCCACGTGCCATGTCTGCAATGTGGCAGAGCACAGCATCCTTCTGATATGAATTCCAAAAGAACTTTTGAGTCATGAGAGGAGTCAGCTAGCATTTTGATAGCTCCACAGCAATGCAGCCTGGAACTGTAGCTGTTCTGTGAGAATTGATTAATTAATCATTTGTATGTATGACCCTTTTGCTGGGTCACTAGATGCATTCACTGGACCCTCTTTATTAGATAGCTAATACTTTATACCACAAACACCCAATAAAACCGACTCTTTTCATCCTCTGGCTCTTGTATTACACGTGCCCAACTTTCCTTCTCCAAACATAAACTAATGGCTTGTTATGATAAATAGCTGGTACATCAATAAAAAACATTACCTGACAGTGATTTTAATGTTATGGTTGATTTCTGTATGTATACACTGTATTTCTTACCTCATAACTTGGATTGTGAGTGTATGAACTGTGTAAATTATTGATTCCTATACATTAACATTTCTAAAGTGCTCCTTCTTACAACAGTGAGCAGTGCTGTATGCTTCCTGAATTAAAGCAATGTGGGGCTGATACAAAGTACAATTAAATAAATCTGCCTAAACAATGTTTTTTTTACCTTTAGAAGAAAAAAACTAATACCAGTGGTTAAGAATAATAGGTAAATAAAGATTTAAGAAATTACGAATTAGCAATGACAATCACTTCCATGTGCTTACTTGGTTCAGGTGGGCTGGTGGGACTTTCATTCCTGGATAATAAGCTTTGTGTCTGGCTGCTAGTAATGTCTTCTGCTTCTGAAGTGGGAGTGATGACTGGAACCAGAGCCTCCATCCTATCATCTTCCCCGACGGTGAACTGTACAATGCAGCGGTCCAGATTCTCAATATCTACATCTTCCTCTGTGTCCTCCTGAATAACAGATGCTGGGCCTGGTTGTTCAACTGTTTCGTCTTCAATAAGACAAGGAACACTCCCGCGGTTGCGTTTTGGGGAGCTTCCTCCATTGCACTGGGGCTCCTTTCTTTTACGCCTCTGTTGACATAATAATGGATAGACTTACAGGCTGAATATACAACAGGCATGAAAAAGGATTGAGGAATCAGTAGGCCACAGAGCCATGAATATCTGCAAGACGACCAAATATACAAGTAGTGTTTGTAACATGTAAAGACAAAATCAGTGCAGTCTTTTCAGGAAGTTAGTTTTGTGAAGACAGCTGTATGTTAGTTTTTCTCTGAATCTCTTTAACTATGAAAACAGTTCCTTATATCTTTCAAATATATCTACAAATAAAGCTCCATTAAAGAAAAAGTCAGTCTACAATAGTCACTTAAATAACTGGCGACTGAAAATGTAATGAATTAAAATTTGTTATATTTTAATTTAGTTACATTAGACATTGTTTTGTAATTGAATTTAGTTTTAAAAATAATGACAAATAAACAAAAAAGCACTTGTTGACAATTTAAAGCAGTTTGTGGATGAGCAGTGAGGGAAATAAACTGACTGCAGGTCTGACCGAGTTACAGGATACACTGGATTGCAGTGATTTCCTCAAAGGATTGTTAAATAAATGTTAGTTTATGGTTGATGTAACATATATTAGTGCATTACATTTGTTTGCTTTCTTTTTTAATGTTTCTATTGAACCAGAAAAAGTCAGTTATGTGACTTTTACAATGTTTCTAGTTATTATTACTTTTGTCAATTTAAACTTTTTCATCTTGAACATGTAAAATACATAATTGTTTTTTACAGTGACGGCTGTTTTTTTTTTTCCTTGGGGTGGCGGGTATGCATATATTTTCAGGATGACTATATATACACAACTATCCAAAGCCAATGGGTTCTGGTGCACGCTATCTTGTAACAAACACCACAGGAGCAGAGAAAGTGCATGTTTATGAAGACATGTAATTATAAAAAGGTCATTAATATAAATTCATAGGACACAAACATTAACCGTGAGGACATACGTGACACAAAAATTTTCTCTCCTCATTTCAGCAATTACATTAGATTAACTTCCTACTTTCAAGTTTTCTATTTGTCTTTGCTGTAAATGTTAAATACTCTTGGGAAACTAGAAAACTTATTAAATACTAGCTGCGTAAAAAGCCCATTGTTTGACATGAATAAATGAATTTTTATTGATTGTTAAGAAAAATGGCAGATTTTATGAAGAAGCAGCTTGTGTTTTTATTCTAAATTTTAAGCCAGAATAAAAAGCAGCTGCCACAGGGAGTTAAAAAATGCTTTCACAGGAGAGCCTAAGTTTGAACTTGTGGATGGAGAGAACAGTAAATGTGAAATAAAATATGGACATCTGTGTTTTACGTTGGAAAAAAATGGATGAACTTTATATTATGTCACATGTCAGACATAGACTGTCGACCCCAAGCATTATTTCCTGTTGCCTGTCTGTTTATTTGGGTTTTTTTTTGGCAGGGGTTGATTTTTGTGACAATCTTTCCAATTTACAAAACAGACATCCATGCTGATACTCTGAGCTGAAATGGAAATGTGGTAAATCGGTTGCTGCATTTCAATAAGGAGTGAATTACAGAAAAAATAAGCCATTATGTGGAGACACAAACCTGTACTTTTTTGTATTTTTTCTAAATTTTTTCTGGGGTTGATTAGAAATCTTCTGTTTAAAAAACTTGTACCCACCAAACTGTTCTGTGAATCTTTGTCGGGATCAATCAGCTTGTCCATGTCGTTATCTGGAGACAAATGTTGTTCTGCTTCATTCTCAGTGGGCTCCCAGCTCAACGACAAGCCACAGCCTGTATGAAACAAACACTTATCAAGCTGTGATGCCAAAAAGTACAAATACAACAATGACAACCAATAAAATGAGCAACTTAATCACAGCATAAAGTTGCAAAGGCAGAAATTTTTGGGGAAAAAAACGGTAAATCTGTAATTAGTTCACTACTACAGTACCTGAAAAGGATTTTTTATTGGACAGCTGCTTCTTCAAGCTGTTAGAGCTCAGTTTCACAGCTTTTAGATGTGTTACTGTTCCTGCAATAACCTTTTAGAGGCTTTACTTAAGTTTGTCTCAAAACATTTGGTCTATTCGCTGATCCTCCTGATTCAGTATTTAAATACAGTAAAAATGACACAAATTATTACAAAAATAAATTAAGCACAAAATAAATCTCCTTCAGCAAGAATTGAGGAAGGATGACAAAATTATAAGTTATTTGAAAAAACAGAGACAAGCACACCAGAGGGGCTGACTCACCGACAACCTCAGAAAACTTTTCTTCTTCACCGTCTTTCCCTGTTATCACTTCACCAATATCTTGCTTTTCTTCCTTCTCCTCCTCATCATCATCTGCATTCTTTGTTCTTCTCCTGGATCTGGACCTGAAGATGTGAGAACATACCTGAATAATCAAACTAAAAACCTTACAACACATTCTTGTCCAGTTTATTTAGCTTTGTTTTATTATTATTATCATTTTGGTTTGAATCACCTTGTAACCTCATAAGAAAGAAACACAGACAAATCATACACTGAAGGTGAGTATCCATGGGTTCAGTTTTTCTGACGTCTGTCCAGTAGGATTATTATTGTTATTCCAAACAATTATATGCTTTACAGAAGTTTGGAAGTTGTGATGTCAGCATGGTCAAAGCAACTATTTATTTATGAGTAGTTTACTACAACTCTGACTGACAAAGTGCTGAACACAGCATTTAGTGAAATCAGAAGCAACAACACAATAAAAACAAAAGAAAATAATAAATAAATAAACATGAGTCTTGTGCAAGCTAAAATGCCACATGGGTGAAAATGGGTCTTCAGGCAGATCAAGTAGCTTAGAGAGGTACAGCGTAAACATTGTAATATTTAAAAATAAATAGAAGAATCTTAAAATGAACAGACAGCCAGCGAACTGATGTAAAAATAGGCATGATGCAGTCTTTTCATATCACTGATATAAGAAGCTCATTTTGATGAAAAGATTGAGAAGCTTTCACTTGAGTTCATTGAGCTTACTTTTGTCTGTTCCTTCATTTAGCATTTTCTGGTTACCTAGCAACCAAATGTTTATGATAACACTTGTGGACAGTTACTCCTCCATACGACAACTTGTACTTTTTCCATTTAAGCTTATAATCAGTCATGTTTAACAGTGCTGGTAATTAGATCTGACTTTTCTAAGTATTTTTTTTTTGGAGAGTATGGCGCTTTAGCAATGGTTTCCTACCTTTGAGAGGAGGGAGGAGTGGTGGTCTTCTGGTTGCTATTAGAAGTTAAAGACTTGCTTCTATTCCTGGTTTCCCTTGGACTGGGTGGCGTGTCACAGCAGGTAACAGGCTCCTCTTTGCGCCGACCACTGCTTTTCCGTGGACTTATAAGCTGGCCCCTATCTCTCATAGCGTTACTCTTTTTTATCCTTTCCAAATGAGACTTTCCCAGTTCGGTCTTTAAGACATCCGTTAGTACCAGAAGAGGCTTCCTCCTTAAGGATGAAACAGAGAAATGTTGTTTACCTGTCTAACCTTTCCACAGACAAGCCCTCTCTGTATCACCATCGTTCAAAGTTTTCTGACTTGAAGCTAAATTTTCATTGCAGATAATATAAGTACAAAGCAGCTGATCAACAGGGAGTGGTCGAGTGCAACAGATAAGGCACATGTGTGGTTATGATAAGTGTAGCATTTAAGTCATAATACTTAGAACTCATGGTTGTTGTTTTTGCTTGCTTTGTTTTGTTCTGCTTTTTTATCAAAAGCAACTTCAAACAACAAAAATTATTATAGTGCATGAAGAAAATTTGCCAAAACATGTTGACACAAAAATACACAAGATATGAAAATTGAAGCAATAATCTCACTGTAATACCAGATTATCTGAAACTGAGAGGCCCTGACAGAGAAAACAATTATTTTATTCAATTATGGAGCAACAATAATTTGTAAAATGGATTAATTTGTGCTTGCACTGAAATCTGAAGGAAAACAAAAGAACTCTGCTGCACTTTACTTAATTAACCTCTAATGTATCTTTAAGTACAAGAGCGCCACCTTGTGAAAGTTAAAGAGAATGTTATGAACACAACCAAACTCACCACACACCACTTAAACTGCCAAATCTCCAAGCAAAAAGGCTGTGCCAACATAAATTTTATGTCTGAATTTGGATTTTTTTTTCTTTACATGTGTAAATATTCCCCTGAAATCCCAACAGGGAACATCACACTTCTGCTCACATCAAAAACCCAACAACAATATTCAAATTTCATCCACCTGAGTTCTTGTAACTGGCTTACCGGGACGTTTCCAAAGTGATCATGGTCTTGTGGTTGTGATCAATCATCATGGATCCATTTTTATGCGTGGAATTACAAGATCTCAATTTGCAACCTGCAAATGCAGTCCAGGAAACCTTTTTAAACAAGACAAGAAAACAAATGAAACAACATTGTTCTGAAGTCTGAAGAATATCCCTCGGTTTCCTTTTAACCCCTGATAACATTTGTTCATGTGGTTAGACAAAGCAAATTTTTTGCTGTACCTGTCCTTCTAACTTCCTACAGTCTGATGAAAGATATGTCATGGGGATTCTGAATGGGTTTTCCACCTAAAATTCACAGGGTGATTAGTAAATAAGCTTCTTTTTAAAAGAAATACAGGCAAAAACCAAAACTGTAACGTCTGCAACAGAAATGGAGCAACGACAAAAGAAAATAGAGCTTGTGCTTCCAATTTGTAATGCAGTCTGTTGAGATAATATGTGAATATGGAAAGCATGAGGTGGTAGCGCTTACTCACACCAGGTCAGGATGCATAATCCCCTTATTTTTAGTAAACTCATGGATAGCAACTCAAGCACTTTATTAGTTCAAATGTTTTCTGATGAAGCCAGCAGGGACCTGCTGTTTTATTTTATGGCACTTAATGAGTAAAAATATCAATGTTGCCATGTTTGAGGCTCTCAGTCAGGACTTGTTTTAATACGTTTCGTTTTATTTAAAGTGTGTTTTCTGGTTTGTGATGGTAAGATAGAATATAATATTAGAGGATCTACACTGACATTACAAACCTCCTAAACAGCGGTTTGGTAAATCAACTGATAAATGAACCTAATGAAAACAGAAATAACAAGCAGATTGACGGGTCATAATGAGCAACAGCCACAGTCATTATGCTGCTTTTATGCCCAGATTATGGAAAAGTACCCAGGACTGCAGCTTCTTATGACTGAGATGAGAAGTTTCACCGTAACTGCAGAGAACATTTTAACTGACAGCAACACTGATATCACAAAAGCAGACCTGTATCACAGTAAAACCAAGATATTATTTCCTTCTTTTTATATAAGGTTCATCTGTGTCTTGTCTGCGGCGAAGAGAATATCAGAATGCTCTTTATTTTTAGAATCCACCACTCATTAGTTGCTTAGTCTGAGTGTAGACTCAGTGCAAAGAGGCAGCAAAATGTTGGTGTTCCGACCATACTTTCATGGCTATTAAAATACAGTCAATGCTTTCTTTTAATATAAATCAAAGGTTGACTTCTTAAAACAATATTTCAATGCTGGTTCGGTGATTTCTCTATTTGTCATCATGAATTTCAATGGCAACGGAAGTTGTTTACCAGCAGGATCAACTGATGAAGCTCTCCAAAATGAAGATAATCAACAAAACAGTGGATCAAAACCCAAAGGGATTGAAGAGCAAGGCAAGGAAAAAAGGTAGAAATTCAAACAATTTCTTCTAAGAGTTCTGAAGTGAGATGACTAGCTAGCAAAATGGACAAGCTTCAGGTGCTAGTAAGTTTTTAAAAACATAGAGGGAATGTAGTAAAATCATATGTTTCACCCTAACGTGGCTGCAAAAAACCCATCCTGCACTGTTATGTGTCTGCACACTGTGTTACGACTGTACAAACAGACTGTGATAAGAAAACCTCAAGGGATGAGGAATTACAGTGTTTTTAACCATCACTGGTGCCATCCTGGACATGTCACTGTAAGAAGGAAGATCTGCAGAAATGACATTAGCTGTGAGTTCTTATCCATACTATTAACCCAGAGAGTTTGACTTATTCAGACAGTTTATATCATACTTGGATCGGCTGCAGATACAGTGACATCATCAGCACTGTCACTGCCAAGCTACTAACACAGCATCCTAACGCATTCATTGCAATCTCTGGAGATTACAACAATCTCTCCCTCTCTACAACATTACCAACATATAAACTATTTGTCAGCTGCTCCACCAAACAAAATAAGATGTAGTGCTTTTTCTGCAAGTGTTAAAAATGCATAAAGCTCCTCTACCCTGCATCCTGGTTCATAAATAAGCTCCACCTACAAATTATTTGGACACTCTAAGGCCAAAGGCAGGAATTTCAATGCCATGACTGAGTGTATGGCAGATTATGTCAACAGCACAGTGAGGTGCTTTCCCAATTGCAAACCCCTGAATCACCAGGGATCTGAAAAAGCTGCTGAAAAATAGGGGAATTATTGAAGACAACACTGAAAGCAACTTTAATAAAGGTTAAAAATTTTCAAGGAAGATTACAGGAAAAAAATGTAATCAGGACTGAAAAGGGTCACTGATCAAAGGGAAGTCAGACTAATGGAAGTCTTAACAGAGCATATGAGCTGTTTAGTTCAGAACTTATTAAAGTTATATATACTTAATGTCTGGATTTCTTAAACTTTGTTTTTATTATAGTTCATTTTTAGACATAGAAATTGGAACAGCATCGCTATAGCATACCAATACAAATATCAAAAAAGGCAGTCATATGTCAAGCATTACCTCCTGTGTTAAGCTTTTTTAAAATTGAGGTAACACTATATACACAAGGTAACATGCAACTGGATAGTATATAAGGTCTTTTACCAGCTTATCTTTGTCAACAGTAAATGGAATAGTTAAGGCTCTTCTTCGTTCCATCATGATCCAAGAGGTTATAAGGCACAGCAAAAAAATCTAGGAGAAAGAGGGTAAAATAAACATAAAAAAGAATAAAAAACAGCTCATAAAGAAGTTATTTAGATTTTCCTGAAGTGAAAACTCTTATATCACTCAGGCTCAGACAAGTACAACATGTAAACAAACTGTTAGTATATTAGAGTATATCCTAACTAAAAAAAATGTTACAAAGTGCTTTACACAGTAGTAGATTAAATCTATATACAGAAAAATATACATAAATAAAAAAAATTATAAGCCTGAAACAAAAGCAAAGTACAACCAAAGTGAAGGGAAGCATTGGGGGAAGAAAGGTAAACCAGATGAGCAGAACAGGTTTATTTTTTTCTCAGTAACAAAACTTGTAATACCTGCACGAGACCAGAGCTCCTCACAAAAATGAGAATATTACGGCTGATAAGCGATTTATCAAATATATTAGTACTTCTGTATTAATCGTAGGTATACCGACATGGGCTGCACTCGACTCCAGTAAAAGTTCACTGCGGCTTAGTTGTAAATAATGCACATAAAGACACAACTTCCTTTGTGGTTGTTTAATTTCAATGTAAAGTCGTTGAAGTGAACATATTGATCATACAATGTTTACATCTTTTCAATAAACCACGAAGCCTTACAAACGATAACGTATCTTAGCAAAGTCACCATGCAGCCTACAATAGCAAATATCATGTGCAGGACTGTGGTAACAACATATATATTTGCAGTTGACCAGATGAGTTGGCTGCAAAGTTTAGCGAACAAGGCTGTTTCTTTTGTCATTGAAGTGGATGTTTGGTATATGGAACCTGTATCGTCTCTTGTTAACAAACAAACCTAAAGGCACAGTACCCCTAATGAGGTAAAGTACAAACCTGTAACAACAAAATGATCGATTTAACAGAACTGTTTCGCTACGTAAAACCAATAGAAATTTTTTTAAAAAATTATATTAGCTACAGCTAGCCGGCGAAGCTAGCAGCGCAAACGTTACACCTAACCAACGATGCATGCTAAATGTAGCAGAACCGAAGCTTACCCCTGGCCAGAAACCCTTGTCTGGTACTCAAACACTACTTGCAAACTGGAGACAACTGCTTTTCCAAGGATAGTTCCCCTCGCACCTTGCAAGCAGAGCAATTACAGAATTCGTACATTTCCCTGTGGCCGAAATTCTGGACTCAATGGCTTAATAGGCGCCTCTATTTTTCTTAGTGACTTCCGGTGAAAGGCGGAAGTTGATCTACACGGGTTAAAAAAAGAGGAGCACCAGATTTTATTTGTTATTTTTGTGCACCAACAAACCTGTAAAGGGGGTGTTATTTCTGAGGCTTGATTCTAAATTGCAAAATACGCCAATGTTTGTACATATTCCAGTATAAATTGGTTTTGATTTAACATGTAAATTTGCATTTTACTTTCTGATTTGCATTCACGTAACTTTCCTTATGGTAATGGTTTGATAATGAATATGCTAATATTTTTGGAACAAAATTCAGTTCTGGGTCGAATATTTTGTTTATTTGTATGTAATTAGATTTCTTGTTTACATGTTTTATAGAGCCTATGTTTGTGTGAGGGGACTGGCCGCAACTACATTTTAAAATAATTTTCCTTAATTAATTTCCCAGTTAATTTAGTGTTTTTTAGTAAAAGAGGAGGAAGAAAAATAGGGGAAAGGCAAAGAAAAAGGAGAAAATAACAAAGCAACATACACCTGAACATTCATTCTTGTATTGCAACTTAATAATATTGATTATGTAAATGTTTATGTTATTTTTGAAAAAGTAAACATGATGATGGTCTTATTTTGCTTAAGGGTATAACACGTGAATTACAGATTTTCCTATTAAGCAGTTTGATAGTAAAACAAAAATACATTAAGCTTATAAATTAAACATTTAAATGTTCATATTTCTTTTTATTGCTGAGAGCATCATGTTGGATAACATCACTACAACCATGAAAACTATGGATACCAATACTGGGACATCAAACCGTTTTCTTGTTTATTTGTTTTTTTTAAATACTAATACCAAAATCTTGGCAACTGACAAAGATTTAAAACACATGTATCCCTTGCATGTGCTTTGGAGGAAGAATACTATAGTTGAGTAATGAAGAAAAACATAACATCTTACCATACACAATTTAAAAATAATGATCACATATTTTGTATACCCAACTGAGCGGTTGAATTATAGAGAGTAAGCTTTCTGATCATATATATCACATGTCCACAGTGACAATGGTTTAGCCACGACTATTTTAATGCAAACTGCTGTGTTAACAGGAAATACATATAAATCAACAATGACTGTTTGTGCTGCTCTTATTCTCAGATGTAAACCGCTGTAAAGAAAAGCGTCTGCCAAATGACTGTAAAATAGAATAGAGGTTAATTACCTTTTCTACATTCATCTTATCTAATAGCACTTTAAGTTATGATCCTGTGTAAATAATATGCAGGTAATAACGCCCAAACAGTACTTTATAAAACCAATTTATTTGTTCATGTAACAACAGAAACATCAGGTCCACTCAGCCCCTGAACACAGAGGTTGATGAGTCAGCCTTCAAACACTGCAGTACATAACTGTAATATTTTTGTCACAAGAGAAATGTTGACTAACCAGTTAAGATTTAATAATGAGATGTTCCAGAGCACATCCCTGTACAGTGTAGGGTAGTTTAGAAAAAGGGAAAACATTTATTACTAGGTTTTCAGGAGAGTCAAAATGTCTGTTGTAAAATGGTCCATCTTGAGTTTTATTCTGAGCTGGAAATGGTCACTGAGAACAACTTCAATGCTTAGAAAAACTGGAAAAGTGTACTTTGAGTCTTTTTTTTTTACACAAAAAGTTAATTATTGCTTAAACATATCATTTTCCTGTAGCTTTAAAACCAATAAACCTATAATAAATTATAATTGGCCATTGAGTTGACTCTAGTGCCAGAATCCAGCCAGATGTTTAGCGTCAGGAACCACATTTGTTTACAGCTGTCACCTCCGACCCTGCTGCTCCATCGACACCTTCACCAGGTTCTGGGCTTAAGGCAGCAGTGGAGCAGGACCCTGCTGATCTCTTCCCCGCTCTCTTTCCAGCTGCAAGTAAAACACAGGTTAAACACATCAAACACACAGTTTAACTGTTACACGAGCCTGCGTGTAACCTCTGTCTTTGTCTTTACCTCTAATACTCCTAATCTCATAGACATGCTTCATGATGTAATGCTCGGATAAATTAGGAAACAATGATATAAGGGCAGGTAAACCCAAAGTGTTAATCATTTTAAACAGTACGTCTTTCAGTCTGGTATATTGAACAGGATATATGGATAAAATCATAAAAATCACAATTTTACTGGAATGTCACAGTAACCATAAAGTTTGTGAGAATTATCTGTTCATATCTGTTATCAATGCATTTACCTTTAGCACTACATGGTGTCAGGATGGGCTCTTGTTTTTGCTCTTCTTGAGCCAAGGAAGCCCGGATCTTTCTGACCACGTAGGCACCAGCTGTAATATTAAAGCAAAAAAACAAGTCAGAATGGGGAATAAATACAAAATGAATAGTGATCATTTTCAGAAATACAATTGTGTTGTCTGTCACTTCAACAGGGTTTCTTCACTTGTTCATAGATTTGCATCTAATCACACAACACAACTTAGTTTTCGGTGAGATGCTTACATTAAAACTATTGATAGCCACAGACAGGGAAAAACTGCCCAGTTATACAGACTCATTCCATCTTTTCATTAAGTATATGTAATGGCAGCTGTATGCAAAGATATCTTTGTTAGACAAAAACCCGCAATGCTTATTTTTGAATCTGTGGTTTTAGCTTTGATGTGTCTGTAAAGTGGCGAGATGACTATAAAAATAAAGTTGAATTAAACTGAATGATCTTCCAAGTCAATTAAAAAATAAATAAAAATCAAAGCTAAAAAGTTATCTAAAAATTGAATGCTAATCACTGATTTATTAATGCTGTCAAATACAAAGAAATGATAAGTTATTAGACAATATGTCTTCTATTGATTTTATGACCAGTTTATTATTAATATTTCAGAGACAAAGTAACTCGCCACAAGTAACAATAAATACAGAATGAAAAAAACTTAACGTTCAAGTGTAATAACGTACAAAGAACACATATTAAATAGATATATGCAACCTTTTCTTTCAATCCCGGAACAGCCTCATAAACAACGAAACCCGTGACAGAACATTTCCCAAATGGAACAGACATGCTCTTGTACAGTTGTTTACCTTTTATCAACAGTCACACCATTGTTTTTGCTCCGTTTCAGGCAGTAGATTTATCACTTCGTCCGTTGAAATGCTGCCCCTTCTTTTAGTCGATGATATAAACCCGGTCGTTATAAAAGCCAGATATATATATATATCACGCAAACGCTAGGGGCGGGTCCCGAGGATCTTATCTGGATTGTGATTGGCTGAGAGGTTACGTGGTTGCGTGATTAATATTTTGTTTACGGGAAGGGGGCTGTAGAAAGAAAGACAAGACAGAAGTTGCATCCAAGGTTAATATAAACTGTAACACAACCTTTTAATGTTCATTTTCTCCACTTGCTTCCATTTAAATATTCAAACGTTTTACATGTTGCAAGCAAAATACGATTGTTTGACTTGGCAAAAACCCAATTAAAAAGAAAGCAAAATTAGTTTATCAGCCATTTATTGGGAACAATCAGCTTTTGCTGCTTTCTTTTATTTTTGCAGCCTAAAATCACAATGTTTCTAAACATTGACATTACATTGTTGTCATGTTTCCATCTTTACAGCCAAGGTGTAACTTGGTCTCATAATCTTTTGATATGTTTTACAAAACATAACTTTTCCGTTATATTTCATAGTAAACTGGGCACAAATCAGGGTGTTTCATGTGATCATTTATTGTTAAGCATTCATTGCAATTTACAGAATGTTTGTCATTTTTTTAATCTTAACAAATAACCAAGTTTTTATTTAACCCATTAAACATTTTTCATCTGGGAAATCATTCACAATGAGACTACAGCAGTTTCTCATACATATGTATTTTTTATATTCAATATATACACATGAATTTAACTTAAAACAGTTTCACACAGCAAAGCAAGCACAAGGAATTCAGATTAATCTTCTTTCATAATAGTACAATATATATTTTTTACAATAAAAAATACAGTTGCAATCAACAGGGAAACGGATGAAACAGTGAGGAGTTAAAGTTGTATGGAATCATGAAAGCTGTGAGTTTGAAAGGAGGAGGTCTGAATTTGTTCAATATGTTCTCCAGAGGAGAATGATGTGGCTGCAGAAAAACTAAAAAGCCACTGAAATGCTGAGATATTTTTGTTTGTCTTGCCAGTATTGCCGAGCCCGGATAAAAACAGAAGTAGATGATAAGACGGTTGCCAATTACTGTGAACATAAAGGTCTTTTGGTATTGTGCTTCCTCCTATCAAACCTCAGCTTTTTCACTACACAAGACCTTGCACGAAACACAAACATTCACAACAAGGTTGTAAAGAGAGACCAGAAGTGTAGATTGCTTAGGACTTAGTCCATTCTGATCTTCTGATTGGTCATCCTGTAGATGATGCTGTCATATCCTGGATCCATGTTCCACAGGTTGTAGGCAATAGCAATGACAGCGAGGGCCAGCACAATCATTAGCCACAGCACAATGTTAAAAATGACAGCATACTGAAAATTGTACTTGTAGGCCAGGTTGTATGGGCTGCCTGGGTTACTCTGGAAAACATAGAAATATTTATGTAAAACAATTAAAACAAGACAATGTACACAAACATAAATCTGCAATGTTTGATGTAGTTAATCAAACTCAACTAGCTATTAGCAACCAGATGGCAGTTTCTTATAAAGTACAGCTACTTATCACTACAACAATCTAAAGCCCTTTTCTTATTTGAAAAGCGTGACTCTAATGGCTCACTGACCTGGAAAGAGCTGCGGTATATTCATAGTATTTGGCCTTTTTGCAACATTTGGCAGTATAAAACATGGGGGATGTCTTTTTTAAGCCTTTAGCGTGCCAGCAATGTAGTTATCCGTGTCAAATGTGGTATTACATAGATACAGCTTCTAATTTCTGTTTTGCACATATTTAAAGGTCATTGTGCAGTATTAAGTCTATTTGCAGTGCAGTAACAAGCATAGTCATCAGCTTCCAAAAAAAATTTACTTTATTTGAATATTATATCTCAATGTCAATTTTATTTGTATAGTATATTTAAAGGCCAACAACCATCCAAAGTGCTTTCCAGGAGGATGTACACATAAAAACACATAAAAAAAAAAAAAAACAATTAACAATAAAATCAAACCCAATTAAAAAAACTGTAAACTCTGCTCAGCCAAAGTGAATAATTTGGCCTTAAGACATGTTTTAAAAATTAAAAAACTATTTGCAGACCTTACATTCAGAAGTAATGTGATCCACAATACAGGAGCCTCAACTGCAACAACTTGATCTCGCTAGTTTTCATGTGGGATCGAGGAACGTTCAAGATCAGCTGCTCAGCTGACTTAAGGCTCTGAAGGGTCGACAAACTTTTAATTCAATGACTTAAGAGCAAATAAAAGAATCTAAAAATCTATTCTGAATCTAACCGGCAGCCAGTGAAGTGAGAACAGCACTGGCGTAATGTGTTCTCATTTCCTTGTCCTGGTTAGGAGATGAGCCGCATTCTGAACAAGATGCAGACGGCTGAGTTCGGACCGACTATATCTGTATACGATTACTGACGATTGTCAGGAGGAAGGATTTACAATCTAAAGATAAAGTAAATCTTTCTAGAGTTACAGTTTTTCTTTATAACATCTCTGGAAGCTGTTAAAATTAGTTACATGGTCAGAAAGAAGGTAAAAGATTTTAGGTACAGAGCTTTCTAAAGAATCACTCTCTATTTGTCTGTGTTGGTTCAAATAGTGGAAAAAACAGTGGTGGTATTTATTAATTGCATAAGAATCCTGTCAGACACTTCTGAACAACTAATCTCAAACCAATCTCTGCACTGAACTGTATGCATCAACTTAAATTACTAGTGGAGATGCATCAAAATACCATATTATGCATATTAACCCATTAATGCCAAATATCTCATTGTTTGTGAGTGACCAAAAAGTCAAAGATGGACTGAAACTGATCACATCATAATGACTGGCTTGTAGACAAAAGGTGCTCTGTCATAAGAGTTTAGCTAGTTTACTTCAAATTCCGTTAATGTCTTAGCGAAAGAGGTATGCAGCACACATGAAATATCAGGATACTTCTCCAAAACAAGGGAGAAAACATCAAGCAAGATAAGCACAACTAAATAACTGCTTAAACTGTTTTACTATTTTAATCATTTTCAGCTACGTTTGTTAATCCTCCGCCCCCCCAAAAAACTTACCATCTGTTTAGATTCCAGGATTGAACGGGACTTCCTGGTCAAAGGAGCTTCGAAGGTCTTGACAGTAACAACCTCTACCACAGCGGTGTTACCATAGAGACGATACACATCTTCTCCAAACTATATGGGAAAGTATACACATTGTTAAAACCAGTTAATACAAAAAGCTTTACTCCATTCTATCCAGTTTCACCTTTTGAAGGACAGATGCAAGAATGGCCGTGGCGTCACGGTATTGAGGAGAGTCTTTGCCATAAATCCGACTCAACTCCTCCAAGCCAGACAATTCCAGTGAGTACAAGTCAGGGGAGTAGTCTTTGGCCAAATGTCTGTGCCTCTGCAGCTGTAGGCGAAAGACACAATATAAACATTTGAATCAAACCGGATATAACTTTACTTTCACAAACGGAAGGAAAACAATCAGGTTTGGCCACTTACCAGAGCTGTTATATCATGTAGTACTTGAACCTCAGACAGGAAGAGCAAATCAGCCTATGAAGCGGAAGGGAAAATAAAACCGATTTTAGATGACTGAATTAAAATCCTATCACAACTTTCCTTCCTAAATACTGCATCTTAAAGACCAGCTAAAGCTGTTGCTTCAGGTACTTTTATTTAAGAAACTGACCTCTGAATTTCTGCTGAGAGAGTTGAGAGGAAGAGAAGTCAGCACTGAGCCATCCTGGGAAAGACGAGCACGGATCTGCTGCAAGGTGACTGGCAGGTCTTCAAACACAGCGTTAGCCTTACCGAGCATATAGAGCCGCTGAAAGAGGAAATGACAGGTTAGCAAAATAATAACAGGAGTGTCTAGCCAGTGCTGTCACAGATGCACGTCGTTCCCTGTACTGTGCTTGCAGAATATGATTACCTCTTCACTGGGAGCCAGCTGCAGCACTACAGGGGTGTACTCAGCAAACAAAGAGTGAACAGTCTCTGCAACACTATCCAGGGTGAATGGAACAGGCTAGATGGAAGAAGATAAGGCAAACACAAACTAAGCCAAGTCATTGTTATAAAAATCTTGCTCTTAATCAATTTAATATGTGAAAAGAATAATCTCACATTCTCCAGAGGATAGGAAGCCACGCTCTGAGTTAGGTCCAAAGTATCAACTCCTCTCACCACAATCAACACATTAGCTCGAGGTCGCTGAAACAGCGGACCGGCCTGGAGACCTGGCCAGGACAGATCCTGTATAGATATATATAAAAAAATATTCCACTAGCATAACAATGAGCTTAAGATGCTTCTATAGATGAACATATACTATATGAATCTAAAAACAAAAGCACCTCCTGAACGGAGAAGCCCATAGTGAGTGCCACCATGTCAGGGATCCTCTCTCCAGATATTGGCCAGTCGCCTTTCTGGAATGACACAAACTCTGGAGCCTGCAGCACCGTCAGGCTGTCTCCATGCACACCTGTGGGGCAAACAAAAAATCATCAGGACAAATACAACACGACAAATGAGCAAAGAAAAGGTTTTTTAGACCCTAACAAAAGGACTGCTTAACAGTTTTTTAATCATTCCCCAAAATGTTGCAAAGCTTCTTCAATAATGTTTTATGTTGAGTCTGAAACAATTTCCCATATGCTTTGTTAACTTTCCATTACTTTTTTCTGACAGATGTTTCTCCAGCTAGAAATTAAAATAGAAGTGTAATAGTCCACACATCAAGTCTCAATGCAGTTGCATTGGGTATAAGGTAAAAAACAAATACATAAAAGAACTGCCACAGCATATTACTAGACTTATAAACCTTAAAAAATGTCCTTATTTGTTTACATTGACTGAGACAGTTCTGAACTAGTGCAATTGGTTCAGTCACATCACCAGTAAACACTAGTGATTCAGTTGCTCCAGTAGCCCGATATAACACTGATGATTTGGAAATGTGATTATAATCTTTGGATCATCATCTTTCTATGTCACCCATCCCCACCTTCACTGGTTTTTCAAATCTTTTATTTATGGTCTTGTCAAAAAAAATATTTTTAACTTTGGGTTTAATTCTCTTTTAGTGTAAAGTGCTTTTGTTTTTGTATACAGCACAAGTTAACTTCATAGAGACTGGATGATGAATGACTGGGCGATGTTACAATAGAAATATTCCTACATTCACATTTTCAATGTCAATTTCTAAAAACATCCCTTTTCTTTTTTTCTCTTGAGGTCTATCAGTTTATCTGGCTTATCCCTTGTTCCTGCTCACTCTCATAATTTTGTCATGCATGCAGCCTATAGACAGCCTGTTTGATGAAAACTCACTTGGCCACATGTTAATATTCCTGATTATTTGCAAATGTTATATCTTAACTGCAGAAGTTTAACATAGTTACTTATGTAAGGAAAAATAAAGTGCCAAACTGTATATATAGACGAAAATGATTCAAAACGACTACCAGTATATATCTGAATCTCAAGACTATTGTACAATTTCGTATCTTTCATCAAGATAGGATGTGTGTTACCTCGAATTTAAGTTGAGGTATGACAAAAAAGTGGCATCTAAAAACTTAATTTGCGTTAAAATAAATACCAACTACAACATTTTATCACTGCAATGTAATGGAGGGAGGCATACACTCGTGACAGGGAGGAATGGACGATAAAGAGGAACTACCGGCTTGGAAACTGTCATGTGACGGCTACATATGAAGTACACTATTGTGTATTATTTTATTTCCCATTTATGCCCATAAGAATAAGTTCACGATACACAATGTCATCCTCATTGACAGCTTTAAAACTGCTAATGCTCTAAAGCTGCTAACAGAAAGCTAACGTTAGCACTCGGGGTGCTAACCAGGTTGATGTAGGTTAGGTTTATTTATTCATTCAAATTCAGCTTAGAAGTATTCTGGAGTATCTTCACATATTATTGCTTAGGTCTACATGTACATGTGACGCTATGCGACATGATAGCGAAATAATAGTAAGCTAAATACCTGTGCTAGCGATGTTCCTAAATTGGCTGGGTGTCTGTCATTAACATTCGACTCAAATACCACGCTAAAACACCGGGATTAAATCAGGGAGAAGCAATATATTAAGTGAATAACTGCTGTAAAATGCAACTTATTTATTACCAGTTGTGGCAAAGAAGGAAAATACAGCAACGACGAAAAGAAGAGCCTCCATCCTTCGGCAACTCAACGACATCTTTCTCCTTGCGATAGCAGCTGACCAGAGTGACGTCACGCTAGAGCAAAGCATGCTGGGATTGTATGAGACAACCTGGGCAGCTAACTGCTAGCAAAGTTGCCTTAATGCAGCTTTTAATTCTTAAAAAGTTTCATCCAAACAACCTTTTCTTGTAATTGCCACAAATTATCTTGTGTTTACATAAATGTTGTTTGTATTTGTAATTAATAATTTGCAAATATAGGCTTATTTTTATTTAACAATAGGTAAAAATACTATCAAGAGTACTATAACGTCACAAAAACATAACATTTTTTATAAGCTTTATTATGAGAATAAATATAGCTAATGATCAATCATCCACAGAGCCAGAACATAGGATAAAATTGACATCAGATCCCGTACAAATCAAAACACCTAAAAAAAATTTAAAAACTAATTAAAGCATCTTATTTTATTGAGGCATGTAGACTTGGCCAACATAATTTGTTGAAGTTCAAACTGAGCACCATAGTGGGGAAGAAAAACTTTAAATATAGCTGCACTGTTAAATGGATTGCTGATCTGCTGGGATTTACACACACAACCATTTCCAGGGTTTACAAAGAACTAACTGAAAAAATAGGTAATGTTGGTTGTGTTGGTGTTTTCTGGACAAATTTTTCTTTGACATTAGAGTTCAAGGAATGGGCAGGCTGGTTGGAAATTCTAAAAAAAAAAAACACTTATTCAACTGGTTTCAACCGTAGTGTGAAGAATATCTGTTTACACCACTACCTACCTGAATAATGTTGACCATGTCCTTCCCTTTGTTACCACAGTGTAGCATCTTCTGATGCCTACTTGCAGCCATGTCACTATGTCATAAAGCTCAGATCATCCCAAGCGGATTACTTGAACATGACTAGTGACATCCATGGTCACCATATGTCAATACCATTCAGCATCTTCGGGATGTGGTGGAACATTGCGTTCATCGCTGTGCAAATGTGTGAAGTAATCAATAGCATCAAGTGCTAGCATATTATGTCGACACCAGTCCGGTCCTCAAGATCTACCATCCTGCAACATTTAGATGCATCTCTCCTCCAACACACCTGCACCAAATCGCTGATTTCCCTCTTCTGCATGTTATCCAGCCCTGCAGAGGCCTGATAACAAGGCGTTTATTTGATTGAGGTGTGTCTGACAAGGGTTGCATCTAAAAGTAGCAGAATAGTAGGCCTTGAGGACTGAACTTTGCTATGCTATTGTGAAGTTACATTCAAGCAATGTCTTTCTTCCCGACACTTGGAAGTTGGTTTTATTTGATTAAAATAAGACACAAACAAGAAAAGTTAGAGATTAATTTTTCTGGGTTGATGATGATTATTATTAGTATCATAAATGTAGTATATAATATATTTTTTTAACTACATTGGCCACAACCAGTTTATTTATTTATTTATTTATTGTTTTGTTTGACCATAATGAACTTACAATGACCATAAAGGACATTGAAAGAGTACATGAAAGCAAATTTCTTGGGGTAATAATTGATGATACAAAACATTGGAAGCCACATATTAAGCATCTACAAAGCAAATTGTCGAAAAGTATATCCATAATAAGCAAAGCAAAACACAGTCTGGACCAGAAATCCTTTCCTGTTTTATTTTATAGTTTTTCCTGTTTTGCCCGCTGCTTTCTTTTTCAGCTTCATGCCTTGTTCATTAGTTTAATTTTGGTCATTGTTTTCACCTGTGTCTTGTTCTGTTTTCAGTGTATTTATACCCTTGGTTGCCATTCATGTTGTTACGGCCCTGGCCGTATGTTTTTATTTTGGGGTTTATGTGGGAACTGTTTTTTGTACAGCTGTTACCTGCTATACCCTTTCTGTCCAGGACCTGGTGCACACCTATCTCTCTGGCTTTTTAACAGCTCCGCCTGCACTGATTACAGCAGGGATAAAAGCAGGTGTGCGGCTGCTCAAAGAGTTCTCCACTCTCCTTCTACCATCAGGCTCTCCTCCGGCTTCGACTGTCGCTGTGCCACCTGCTTTCCGTCCTCATGGATCCTGCATGATCTGCGTTCATCCATCCCTCGCACTCACCCTCAGGACAAATAAATGCATTAAAATCATATCCTGCGTCGTCTCCCCTCCGTCTTGTTGCCATCTATGAGCCGGTTGGTAACAATGTGTAGTTCTTTTGGTTATTCCGTTAATAAATCCAGTTATTCTGTATCCGGCTGCCTTCTCCTTTCCTGCGTTTGGATCTACCACCTCGCTGCTTCGTGACATTTTTATGTTTGTGTTGTGTTATGTAGTGTGCAGATGTGGAATGGGTTAGAGGCGTAGCTCAAGCAATGTCCAAGCATGATCCAGTTTAAAAAAACATTATA
>JBAMHX010000014.1:9212366-9225854 GCA_037177515.1 Pseudomugil tenellus | reverse complement strand
AGTGTGCAGATGTGGAATGGGTTAGAGGCGTAGCTCAAGCAATGTCCAAGCATGATCCAGTTTAAAAAAACATTATATGGTTTTTCCACGATACAGGTAAGAAGAAAGACTTTAAAATTCATTCATTTTTTTTAAGAAAAGTTAATGGCAGCAAAATAAAATTATAAATGAAAATACTAAATATATAAATCATCCAATGTTATGAAATCTAAATGTACATTCCTTAATTGGAACTGTGCAAAATAGTCTTCAATATTCTTACATTTTTATTTTTTGTACCAAGTATGATATATGAATGGTTTGTTTAGGATTTGATGTTTGCGTTTTTGTGTTTATCCACATATGGTTAAGTTGAGGATATTCACAGATCTAAGCGTTGTTTTTTTCCCCTAAACTGACCAAAATAAAATATCACTCAGTTGTGTAAGGATAAATTCCCTCCATTATTTTGTCTTTCATTATCTTTTATCATTGATTGGCTCTCTAAATTGCAAAATGACTGACAACAATTATCTGGCAAAGTAGAAATTTACCAAAAAGAAGTATTTTTGAGAGAATGTGAACTTTCTTTTAATCTTATGGCTAAAAAAGAATATCACAGAGAGAAAAAAATCTGTCATAGAGAGCAAATGCTCACATCTATTCCCACTCACGCCTCTGGATGTCAACAAACTCATCAAATTTGCTCTAAAAAAAAAAGCAAAAGACAAAGCTTTTTAAAACATTTTTGAAATCCGCAATACGGTCAGAATAAAAAGAAAAGATCTTTTCACAAGCGGTTGTGAGATTGAAGACATCACTCTGACAGGTTGTTATGTGGGCTGGAGAAGCTGAGAGACACTTCCGTCCTGATTTAATGTGTTTCTCATAACACGGAGTAGAAATTCTTCACTATTAAACCAGTTAAACCTCTCTGAGGAACACATTAATAATGCAGAAGAAACTCACTGAAGTCGACACTAATAGCCAACCAGAGCTTAACACAAGCAATCATTTTTGCATGATTAGGAAGAAAAAGCCCCTTTCCATGAAGTAGGTGACCATTTGGTGTGATCCTGTGTAATATCTACATAGCTTTTTCACTTAGATGATGTCCATTCATAAACCATAAAAGGTGGTTATGTTCTGGGGTAAAATAAATGTGCAATTACATCCTCCCCTTCACTTGAAAGAGAAGTTAGAGTGCAGCTGAAACTGACCCTCATGCATTTTTTGCCTCAGGATACAACACTGACTTCACAGCTTGGGCTCAGAATGTAGCTTCTTTTTCAACATCTCAATTAGCTGCCCCTGACAGCTGACACCAGTCTGACATTTTCACCTGGGTGCGTGCAGGGGACTACCTCCTCTCCAGCTGCAGACAGCAGCGAAATCTCAGACTTCATCTAACAGAATTCTCTTGAACTTTGCTTCTAAATGCTCCAGCAATTCTCTGCAGGTTTATTTATAGACCAAATGGACTGGATTGCACATGCCCGTCTTCAAACCTTCTTCATTAGCTTGCAGTTCAACAGAAGAATCTTCTTTTTTTGTCTTTTTTTTTCCATTGGCAGCTCAAAATTGCAACCATTCTGCAAATACAGAACATTTGGGGATTTAGCTTGAACTCTGCATTATTGGACCAATTGCAGTTCTTTTTCTCACAGATTGATGCTTTTGTCTGCAGCAGCTTTGCAATGCTTATATTCAGTGATTGATTGCAGGAGTTCAAATGGGAGCAGTAGAAAGAATACTCAAGATCTAGCACATAATTGGTGAAAGAATTCTCTCTGGGGAATTGAGAAAGTTCTGTAAGCCCCATCAAACCTCCATCCAGCCATACAACTCACATTATAAATTGCCGACGATCTTCAATACCCACCCATGAAAACCTTGTCAAACATTCTCTGCCAATTTATTCTGCTATTGACTGCCATGACTGTCCTTCATTGCATTGGTGCTGAAGGCTCAAAATGTGAATAAAATGCAAAGAATGCTATGCTGATTGCTGCGCTGATGGAGTAACAGCTTTGCCAAGGTGACCAACATGGCCACACAGACTGACTTGCACCAAGTAGTTACATACTAAGATGCCATGCCAGAGGAGTGTGTGACAAAACTGGTAACCAGCATGAGGAGGAGGTGCTATGTAAAAAAAAATAAAAAAAAATTAATGATTTCTGCAGGACAGCTTTTTATGTGCAGAGAAAATGATACTCTGGATTTTATCTTTTGTCCTTTGGTACAAGCTTAATTTGCATTTACTGTTAATGGTTTTAAAAGGGGGCTGCACGACGCTGTAGCCTCACTCAGGAGTGAGTGTAAGTGTGGATGGTTGTTTGTCTGTGTGTGTTGGCCCTGTGATGGACTGGCGAACTGTCCAGGGTCTCGCCCAATGTCACCTGGGATTGCCACCCCCCCGCGACCTCATTCAGGAATAAGTGGTAGCTAATAGATGTATGGGTTGAAAAAAGTGTTTCTGAGCCCATACAATGACTTCCACAACAGGATTATTTCTTTTAGAGCTCATTTATAGTCTCGTCTTTGAAATAGAGCAGATGACATTTTTGTTTAGTGACAAATAAAATTCTAAAATAAATGCTGTCTTTACAGCTAAACATGCAAGTGACCAATTACAGACACCTTTTAATTCTTCACCATGTGGAAATGTGTTCATAAGGCGCTCAGAGATTTAAACACCAGATTCCCATTGAGCCAGAGAAGCAAAACTCTGCATCTCCTGAACTCTAGTAGTGTCTCCCTAGTTTTAGAGACATCCAGATCTAGTTTATTCTCCATAGACTGTGAGAATATCTCCTCCAAAAAGCTTGCTCTCCTCTTGGCAAAAATCATGCCTGTGTCAGTGTTATGAAAAGCTCCACCAGAAAATTTTATTTATTTTATTAATTTAGCCTTTTCTACTCTTAATGACTACCCAAACCTCTTTTGATGTGTCTGGCTTTTAACATACGTTTCCTTTTAGTTTCATCATTGAGTATTAATTTGATGGTAGGATATAAATGATTTGGTGGAAAAAATCAAATTCTGTACAGCTCTTTATGAGACAGTTGCCAAAAAATTGCATAATCCAATTATTTAATTTTACTAATTGACAAAAGAAAAAATATTTGCACAAGATAATTATAACTAACTGGTGCAGCTCACCTCAAAACCCCAATCTCAGTCCAGCTATGATAAGAATTAAACTCTTTAGATTTGAATGTGACACAATTATCTTTATGCAGTTTTCTTATTTGTAACTCATTTTCTGCCACTCTAATGTGAAATCAATTAACAGAAATTACAATTAAAATTCAACTCACAGTAAACTTGTCTTTTGAGGATTGTACACTAGAGGGCGCTGCGCACCACCAACTTTTCAGCAATAAAGGAGTTGGCAGCTTGTTCTCATAGCTACAGCATTAAACTGCTAGAGGCCAACAATACGAACATTTTCCAAGAGATGGCAACATAGGATCGTGCTTACCTCATGGTCACACACTGGGTAATTAGGCAATTAGACAGGTTTTGGCAGGATGAGCACTGAAACTCTCCTTCTCGACTTGAAATCAATTAGATTCAAGGAGGAGCAGAACACTTTGTTCATCTTGCCGTTTGTATATTTATTTTAAAGCAACTTCTTTTGTAAAATATAAATACAAATTATGCGATATTATAATTACAAAGTTAAAACAAGAAAAAATGAACACACCAAAAATTACTTTACTGCAGAAGCCTTCCTGTTATATACAAGCTCTGTGCTGCATGGTGAATATCAACATCGTCTTAAAACTATATTATACAAACAATTTTTGCAGTTTTGCATGTTAAATTACAGAATGAACAGGAAGCAAAAACTAAAAAAAAAAAAAAAAAAAAGCCCCTGAGGCTCAAGTGAGCGCTAAAGTCTGAGGACAGAAAGAGGAAAAAAAGGGGACATCATGTGCTTCCTATAAACAAAAATACCACATTCAATAGCACAGCCTCAGTACTATTCTGTACAGCTACACACATGCACAATGTGCTGTGTGCTCACACTCCATCTAACCTCTGACAACACAACGATGCTCTGTTGCCATACAAAATGTTTCAGGAGTTGTGAGCAGCATCTCAAAAAAATCTCTGGATATTATATATAATGTATATATATTTATTTATACATATATTAATTTATAAAAATAAGACCATTATTAAGTCTCTTGAGTCACAAATGGATTGATCCTCAGTTAACGGAGGGAAATGTTTCAGCAGCCCAGTTAGCCAGTAGGCCTGTCTGTACAGTGCACCAGTGCTGGTCCAAAAAAAAAGGAGAAAAAAAAAGAAAAGGGGGGGCCAAAGCGCAGGAACTAAGGGTTAGGCTAAGGCATGTCATCATAACCTCTGGTTGGCTCTAAAGCAAACTCCAATCGGTGAAGAACAAGGTCAGAGTTCGGCAGGTCAAAAGGTCAGGATGAGCCCAACTTGCCAAGTGCCTTGATTTTGTCTTTAAATTTGTCCCCTGGGTGGTCCCAGCGGTCGTCCAGACACTCCAGTGTTGATCCCAGCAGAGCAGCCAGCTCTCCACTGTCTTCCACCAGGTCTAGCAGGTCCTTGCTGTCAGCGTGGAAGCCCTCCAGCTCCTCCGGGCAAGAGAAAAGCTGCGACAGAGACGCTTGCCGATAAAACTCCGCCTCCGCCACGGTCACCACCTCCATGTGGGGGAAGGCCTGTCGGAAACCACGAGCGGACATCCGCAGCCGCCGAAGCACGTCAGACAGCAGCAGCCAGTTTCTCGGTCTAAAAGAGGACAAGCGTTGACAAATGAGAGCCGGCGGAGGCGGAAAAAAATTTACAAAGGCGTGTCAGCTTCTGCGATCAAAGCTCACCCCTGGGAGAGGGACACCTGGATGTTGTAGCAAGGCAGCAGGGGTCGGTCGGAGAACTCAAACTCAAACACCTCCCTTTTATCATCTTCATCTTCGTCGTCTGGGCCTGGGGGGTCTGCTAGGATGTTGTAAACACCGCCGTCTTCGCTGGACTCTGAAAGCACACATTTCAAGCAAGCGTCAACATTACCATAAAGCTGCCTCGACTAAATGAGGGGATGTACCGACACTGGTGATATTTAAAATTAAACACTTTGTAAGCACAAGAGGACACACACAGAGGGCTGATCAGTACTCACCACACACAGCGCTGCCATAGAATTCCCAATAAAGCCCTGGGTCGTCATCTGAGCGGCCCTGAAGGTCAGCAAAATAATCTGTGGAGAGAGGAGAGAAGCGAAGCCTGTTATTCAAGAGCCAGAGCCCTGGGGACAGGCAACGAGGCAAATACAATTGCCCTTGGAGACTACAGCAGAAAAATGGATAAAGAGCACAGTAAAATGGACGAGGAGGGGGAGTGTCGAGAGAGAAAAGAGAAACAAACAGAGCAAATGTTTCGGGGGAGGAGGGGAGGGAAGTGGGGGGGTAGAGGCCGATGGTCAGAGGCCAGCGGCTGTACAGCGGGGGAGGAGAGTGACTGTCTCCGCTGGGTTAGAGCTGGCTCAGTTCACAGCCGGGCCACAGACGGCTGCCAGGAATCAAACAAGAACCACACACAGTCGACAGAGTGCAAGCACACACGTACACACACACACACACACACACACACACACCACAGAGCGAGAGTGAGCTGGAAACAAGCGGAGGGAGCCGGATAAGCACACACGGCACAAGCAGTGTGTGTTCAGCAGGCGCGCACGCACAGGCGCACATTTGCAGAGTGAGAGCTGGGCTTTGTGCCAGTGCTGAGGCGTGGGGCGTCTGGCGTGTGTTTGGAGGGATTAACGGCCTCCAGATGAGTGGGACCAGGTGGAGGGAGGGCAGCAATAGCGCGCGCTCACTCATTTTCTCCAGTGCTCCGTCTCCCTCCTGACATCGATCTATCCATCCAAGCTCCATTCACGATTCAACGCAACCTTTCCGGTTGTCTACATGTAAGCCTCTCTTTGCCACCTGTACATTTACGTTTCCCCCCTCCTCCTCGCTCTGCGATCCTTCCTCGCCGTACAAGCCGTGGCTTCCTCTCACGCAATTGGGCTTAACTAGTTATGATTTTCCAGTAATATAAGGCAGCTGGCTACAAAGGAATCGCAGTCCTTTGGATGTTTTCCTTTCGCTCTCCTCCTGCGCTCAGACTTGTGTTAACTCAACCTAACTGCAAACATCCAGACAAGCCCTCACAGCGCACACACACTCCAAACACAGACCACGTCAGACTCCAGCGTAGCTGCCTGGTAAAACAGCCAGCGCTCACACACAAAAGCAGACTCTCCAGTCAGAGCGAAGCCCCTTTCCACACGTACGCTGAGCAAACACAGTCACCGTTGCTAAGTAACCAGAGAGAAGAGCTCAGAGGCAGCAGCACGCACCCCGGCGGGCTGAGACTCCCTGTCTAACAGGTGGTCGAATGAGGGGAAGAAGAGTGTGGGAGGGCATCAGATAGGAGATGGGATGACAGAGCTCTCCACATGTCGAGCTGTTTCTCAGAGTTGGAGGCTGAGGATTTACAGAACGGGACTCATGCCAGGAGGTCGCATGGAGGTCGCAGCATTGAAAGAACACCAAACAGAGAATGAGCCAAAATGGAGGCTTTTGGGAACTGGTTGGATGAACTGTTTAACTTGCTCTAACCTTGCTGCCCACCCTTGTGTCCATCCCCCCCATTTGTCATTTGATGGTTTATTTATCACAATGCGTTTCCCTTAAAATATCTTGAGGATTTTATCAGTGTGCTAACTAGAAAAAGACATGGATTGTTAACAGATACAAAACTAAATCTGTTATTTGTAAGTTGAATCAGGGTAATGTGTAGAAAACTTAATATGTATTTGTATTCCATTTTCAAGGACATTTGTAGTTTGCTCATATGGTGGAAGTCAGACTTACCAGTTAAGAACCGCTCCATCCCGTCGCTGTGGGTCATTTTGAGGAGCCCGCGGCCGGAATATGTGGCAAGGGTGGGGTCCGCTCCGTACGACAGCAGGACTCTTACCACATCCAGGTGGTCATTCTCCACGGCATCGTGAATGGGTCTGGACACACAAAGACAATTGCATAAATAAAGAGGTTTAAAGATACTAAATGAGCTCTTATTCTATTCACCAGAAGTTGTTTTGACTATCTTGCATACATAAAAAAATCTATCATTTAGTCTAAATACACAGATTTCCACTCCCTGACTTCTAGGCTACTGTCTCACCTGTGTACTGTAATAATTCACTTGTTGAAAATGTGGTAATGTCATAATGAAATTTAAAAACAAAGCTCCTTTAAGACCTGTGAGACATTTCCCAGAACTGACCCCTCCTGCAAATTTTAATAACACAACACTGAAAGCAAAGACCACACTCCCTTTAAAGCTGGAGCTAATCTGGAAATTGCTGCTCTTGTACAATAATATCCAATAAATCCCAGAAATGTACTTAAGAGCAAAGCTCCGGACACAGTGTTGACGCCTAAGCCTTTGGTTGGGCTTGTTGCACATAGAAGGAAAAAAAATTGTCCTCCTGTTTGAATTGTGGAATCTAAAGACATTAAGAAGGTGCAGATCTGTGTGCATGCAAGTGTTTGCTTACCTGGTGCCATCCAGTGCGCTGCAGTTAATGTCGGCGCCGTATTCCAGCAGGTGTTGGACTATGCTAAGCCAGCCATGGGCGCATGCCTCGTGCAGAGCACAGTAGCCAGCATAGTCTCTATGATTCACCTCACACACTCTGTTCTCCAGACAGTACAACACCACCTCCTAAAAACAGGAAAAAAAGCACACAGAGAGGGAGAGCAGAGCTTAGCGTGCGTGGTTGTTTTTGTACGTTTGATGACGAACCAAGCGCCGCCAGACCAAAAACACCCAAGTCAGATAGAGCAGACACAAACAGTCCTTCGCTTTACAGTTCCTGTGGGACAGAAATTAGGGAAAGGAGGAACCGAGTGTGTTCCTGTGCCGGACAAACACGCACAGAAATGCTCCATAATACCAGAGCTGGTGCCAAACACATTGAGGAGACCGAGTGACTCAACTGTACGTTGCCTGCCAGATTCTGTTCGTGCGTGTATGAGCGTGCGACTGTGTGGGTCTGTGTGCCATGGCTGGGCCTGGATGCCGCTGTGGCAGCCAGTTACAATGGCTGGGCTCTGAACACAGCATAATGGAAGCGGAACAAAGAGATTTGATAGAGGCGCTCAAGAGCTGGAAGCGTTTTCTCTGGTCGAAGGCTGTGACAGTTAGGCGTCCAGCAGTAAGTAGTCAGACTAGTTGTCTTTTTTTTTTTATTAGACTGGAACAGCGTCTGCATCCTCTCTGCTTAATAGCTGCAGAGACAGACAGCTGCCCGACATTGATAAAGGTCCTTTCCAAGTCAGGCAGTGCAGTGCTACACTGTGGGCCTTTTTTTCTTAGCCATGCCGCTTACTGTGGGACTGAAAAAGTATTCAAGACCAACAATATTCCAATTTTTTGTTATTGTTTTTGTGTGTATATCCAGATACATTAATACTCTGTTCGATAAACAGGTGTGGGGGCGGGGTGGTGCTCATCTCAACCTGGGGAAGGACTCCAAACTTTCATTTCTATGCTAATTTTGGCCTGCCATCCAGCCCAAGTGTGTCTCGTTCTCACCTTCTTCTCCAGTGGATGGAGGGAGGATGAGGAAAAAAAAAAGGACTTGACAGAGGGATGAGCAGAGGACAGAGGAATGGAAAAGAAGCGAGGCAACACCCCAACAGATGACAGATAAATGAATCTGAGGATGAAATCTGCTGGGGCCGTCCTTTGGGCCACAGCTGATAATAACAAGAGATGAAAGGGTGGGGTGTGTGGGTGGTAGTGTGAAACTGGAGGGGGATGTGGTGATAGGAGTGATACCAAGAGCGACTGAAGCCGGGCAGGAAGGAGCGATGGTGAGGAAACGAGGGAGAAGTGGAAATTGGGAACGCTGGAAACAGCGAGTGAGCGAGAGGAAGTGAACGTGCAAAAGAAGAAGAGACAAATGGGGGGGGGGTAAAAGATGCTCCAACTGGTTTTCTCTCACTGCCAACACTCTGTTTGCCTGCTGGAGAGAGATTCAGGAGCGCTGTGCTGAAGCTCCCCTCTGGGGGATTCCACTCGCTCTGTGTGTTTGTGACTGAGAGCAAGTGTTAGAGAGACTGACGGGCAGGGAGTGTTGATATGCAGCTTGCCAAAGTGTGTGTGTGTATGTGCGTGCGTGCATCTCCACATGTGTATTTTTGTAGAGCTTATGTGTGCGTGTGGCTATGGAGGAGGTGCAGCGCTAAACCTCTGGAGCCGTGTTTAATATCGCTGGGAGAGAGCGAGGAGCTTAGCACGAGAGCCCCTGCTTCCCGCCAGACACACACACACAGACACACACACAGACACACACGCTTCTCCGCAGTAAAATGAGACAACCCTCCCCCTCCTCTTTCACTCTTTCCCTCCGTCCTCTAATCTCCCTCTCTCGAATGCTTCCCTGCGCTCCCCTGCAATCAATGCATCACTCAGACATTTAACCCCTTCCAGCACTGCATTCCGAGTCCTCGCATACAGAGACCGTGCGCACGTATATGCGAACACGTATCATCTGTGCGGATGATGCATGACCAGCTTTGCCAGCACGATTGAGCTCACGGTGTGAGGGAAGTTGGTGCGTGCTCAGACAAGTTAAAAGCGTGGATGTCTCTCCCATGTGTAAGGGCTCGGCTCCTGATGAAACCAGAAAGCAGCCACTCATGATCTCAGAAATCACCTAACAAGGAATCTATTGTATTCTATCAACCTGACGGAGAAAGACAGAAAAGAGGGAACCAAGCCTCCCTGTATTTTTCTGCGCATTGGTTCAAATTAAAACATCATCATGCTCAATGAGTAGTTTGCTCTGTATGTTCACACTTAGTCCAAACAAACCACGTTTTAAGTATTGGTAGCTTGAAAAGAAAGATAACAAGTAAATTCAATTAATAGAAGTTAAAAAGAAAAACATGAGAAAACACATGCATGTCCTGGCATCAGCAATCCCATGCACATAACCTGTAGCTTCTACCTTCAAAACTTCCACACCCAAACAAAAAGAAAATCTCCTCTTTGTGTTTTAACATGCATCATTGTAGATTTGCACTCCTAATAACGAATACATTGCTGTATCTACACATTTATCTCAAATGCAGTATTTTTCCTGGCTCATTTGCAATGTGCGCACATGCTATCTGCGCTATCCCCACAGTCACAAAGTTCGGCTTTGCACATGGAGTTTGAATTCGAGAAAGGGTTTTACTTGGAAATGATCCAGAGGCGCAAGGTGGATACCATGAGTTGAAACAAACTACCTCAACTTATCCATTCTTAATGGCGTAGTCAAAGAAATGTTCTGTACTAGCATCACCCACTGAGTCTCATTGTGTTTCAGATCATATCGTTGTGGGAAAAAGAACACCAAGCAAAGTATTATATTAAACTCATTCGGCAGGTTTGATACCCGCTGTTTTGTAAAATGGAGGCCGTAGTTTAAGCCTGTTCGTCATTAGTCAAATAATCTTCAAAGTGTTTGTATTTAATAAGCGAATACACTGACTGCAGCACATTCCCTTCAGATTTTTGCTACCACAGATGCAGGCCCAACCAGGCACTTAAACGAATCCTAGTTTTACTCTTCCCTTGGATCACACGTTGATTTGACGAGGAAAATCAAAAGTGATTCGTGGGGGGAGAATAAATGACAGATACAACCTTTATCTGAGCTTTCAATGGGCAGAGCTGAGGGGGCCCCGAGCACCGGCACGGGATGAAGACATCCGCAGAATCTCTCATTACCATTTCAAATGCTCGGAGAGCAAGGCAGACGAGGGAGAACGGGAGAATAAAAGAGGAGTGAGGGAGGAAGGAAGACAGGGAGAGTGGGCTTTCATGTGCCGAGGCACGGATTGCAAAACTAAGTGAACATGAAATATGCACAGCGCCGGCCGGGCATCGGGAACAACACAGAACGGCGTTGGTGTGTCTACTAGATTGCATGCGTGTGCGCGAGGCAAATTTGCGTTCTGCGTGAACGGGCTTAACAGGAGGGGATGCGTGCGTTCAGGCAAACAACCGGAGATTCTCAGGTCGTGCTTGTAGTTGCAAGTCTATGTGTGCATGTGGCGGATCTGGATGTGTGTGTGCAGGTCTGTGTGGGTGTGTGACAGCAGCAGAAAGTGTGGAGTTGTTTCTCTCCGAGGAGCATATGGAGAGGAACACGTCAGGGATGCCTGTGCATGTGCTTACTGGGTCAGAGCGGGCGTTTTCTCTCTGCATATTTCCTTGCATGCTCATAATCAGCATGTGAGCTGTGTGTGTGCTGCTGTCTCACAGGCCCTCGTATCTCTCTGCCTGCGTGTGATAAGCCCAGAGCTCGCGGCGCTAAAACACCAGTGTGAGACAAGCCTCTGTGCAACTACAGGCTTGTGTGTGCGTGTTTGTGAGGCAGTATGCTCAAACTGGTGTGTCTCTGCGCACGTCTGTGTGTGCGTGGGAGCCCCAGGGGCCTGCCCCAGGCTTATCACACACAGGCAGTGAGAGACGAGCTTCCTGAGAGAGGGAGAGGGAGAGAAAGAAAGGGTGGGAGGGAGCGGAGGGGGTGGCGGTGTTGTTTGCGCAGCGGTCAGCGCCTTGTTTGTGTAGTCTCAGGTTTTCTCCTCCCTCCTCCCTCTTTGTCTCTCCACATGAGGAGCGCAGGAAGGGGAAAAAAAAATGTGAAGAGGGGGAGAGGGAGGGAAAAAAACGTTCGAGAGAGATGCATAAATCAGAGAGACGAGCCAGCTTCTCTCGAGCACGGCTGACTGAACCCTGCTGCTGTGCTGCAACCCGTGTGTGTGTGTGTGTAAGCCAGGGAGAAAAACAGCCGCCGCCACTGCTAACCACAGTCACCACGGCACATTAGAGGGCCATTAGAACGCGATTATACTCCCAGTGCTTACCTCTCATTCACACTCTTGCTCTCTCCCATTCAGCTTCACACGCATAATCACCGACGCACACTCATCATCGTAAACGTGTCCGACAAACACATAGCAATAAAGCAAGAATAAGCAAAACAATGCACAAAGGTGCGGAATAATCTGCTCACGGACACACCGATATGCATGAAGACAACATCAACGGAGACAGAAATGGTGGACACAGCAAGATCCGCAGCTCAAGAGGTATTAAAACTACCGAGATCAACAAACAGGTTTGGAAAATCCGTCAACGTTGGGGGAGAAATGTTCAGGCATGCGAACAGAAGCACACAGGAGAGCACGACAGCAGGGCATCCAACTTTAATTAAAAGCTCTAAGGGCAACAGGGGCAGAGCAAATCAGCAGAAAACACACATAATTCCCTTTTTTTGTGGTTTTATATGTTCAGAGACAGAGCATCTGGTTTAGGAGCGAATGATCGGCAGCTACATTCAAAGACGGAGAACAAACTCCCGATGTTGGAGGGAGGCGGCAAGCATCAGTCTCTGTGTAATGATCCCAGCGATCCCTCATGCTGCCTGCGCATGTTCGTGTGCGCCTGCGTGTGTGTCACACTTCGCCTCACGGAAAATTAATGAGATGTGAGAGCGGTGCGAGGCAAGAGGAGGGGAGGCTGCGTGTGTGTTTGAGCGAGCAAGCGAGAGGAGGAGGAGGGGGGGAGGGTGTAGGGGGGTGCCAACGACAATCTGAGTCACAAAGAGAGGAAGAGAAAGAGCGCTGAGAGGAAAGGGGGGAGGGAGAGAGTGGAAACCTGAGAGAGAAAGAGAGCAGGAGAAAAAAAAAAGATGGAGCGTGTGAAGAAGAAATCATGAGTAAGGGGGAGATAGAAGGAAATGATGCAAAAAGCAAAACAAGGAGCTAGAAAGAAGATGAGTAGGAGAGATGCAAGGGAGGAATCTAACGAATTCTTAGGAGAGCCGAACGTCTACCAGAGGCACAGACAGGAACAAAGTCGGTGGAGAAAATTAGCTCAATTTAAGAAACGAGAGTGAACATTCGCAGGAGACGAGGTGGAAGAGTGTCAAATGTGAAGAAAGGAAGAAGATGACTTTCTACGAAGCCCATTACCTCGTAGCCCAGTCGCGCGGCTCTCTGCAGCAGAGTCTCCCCAGCGTTCTTGTTAACGATCAGACGGCGAGCCTCCGGTGGGATCGGGCGCACGGCGGAGGGCTCAGCAGGGGGGGTACTGTGCAGCCCCGCCACCTCCGGTGGAGCTCTACCATTGGCCTGAGGCTGCAGGGCGGCCGGACAGAGCGCGGTGGGGGAGCAAGGCTTGACTGGAGAGCACGGATAATGATTAGGAGAGGCGGCTCTCTTCCTCGGAGCGCTGCGCTGCTCAGTCAGCTGAGGGGAGAGTGAGACGGGGAAAAGAGCATAAGATTCGCTGCCACATAGCAGACAGGACACACTACCACATGAAGAGGCATGCACACACACACACACACACACACACACACACACACACACACACACACACACACACACACACACACACACA
>JBAMHX010000014.1:9188989-9212266 GCA_037177515.1 Pseudomugil tenellus | reverse complement strand
CACACACACACACACACACACACACACACACACACACACACACACACACACACACACACACACACACACACACCTCAACCTGATTTGAGACTGACATTTAAATTAACAAGAAAAAAATTCCCATCTTTCCTGATTTAACTCAGAAAAATCACGTTTTCTCCAGTTTTTACTCATCTTTCATACCTTCTAAAAGTACCCCATTAGTACACCAGGTATTCATAAATGGATTGTTCTATTAAAAAACACCTGATTCTGCTTGGAGGACACATTATAAATCAGTGGAAAAAACTCAGCTTCACACTCTGTGTTTACGCCCCAAACACTCCAGGCTGGCACATCACTTTTCTTTAACCGCTAAACCAACAGAGCCCTCAGAGCACAACGCACCAAAGAGGGAGTTGCCTGTCTGTGTGTGAGTGTGTGCCCTCTCAGTGGAATTCCATGTCGGAGAAGCTGAGGAGGAACATGGGAGGAGAGCAGCATAGGCGGAAAACGAATAGCTTTATTTTTTTTCCTCCCTCAATTTTTCCCCAGCGCTGTTTTTTTCTTCTCCCTTTTTCCCCTCTTTTGAACTTTGCGCTCTCCGCCATGGCTGCCACATTCCTCACACTCACTTCGGACTGAGTGCGATGCATAATTGCTCCGGGGTTTTGTTGTTAGGAATGCCAGCCAACGCTTTGGACGCTCACTCGCACGCAGAATAGCGCAGACGACACACGTTTGACAATTAAGGCTAGAAAAAGAAGAAAAAAAAAAACACACACACACACACGCAGGGCCTCTGCAGGGAGTCGGTAAGGGCACAAGGAGGTCAAAGCTCCAGCAGCCCTCTAAACATTGTAAACATACTTCCTTCCTCTATCCCTCCCTCCCTTTCCCAGCTGCATAATCAGAGGCGCCGACAGGCATACTGAAACAGACTCTGCTAGCGCTGCAAACATCCAGATGCGTGTATAGAGGCCAGACACCCTATCAGCACTCACCTTGTCATCCTCAGCTGCTCCCAGATCAGCCACAGAGTTCTGGTCCAGGCTATTAGGTGCGGCCTCTTTCCTCTTCTCTCGCTCCCTCTGGCTGGTGTGTTTGGTCTTGCACGGCCGTTTGCCCTTGGGTTTGTCCGTGTCACCATGGCGACGGGGCCTGAAGGGAGGGGTGCCACCCATGCACGGCTCTGAGCCCGGGGAAGGGGGGCCCCTCCTGGGCTCTTTGAGGCAACGGTCACCTGAGAAGCGGTTTGGCGGGTATGCTCTGTCCTTCAGCTGGTTGGGGGGAAGGGCAGAGGCAGCCACTCCTGGAGTGGGAGAAGAGGAAAAGAAGGAGGAAGAGGATAAGAGCTGAGTGGAAGAGGCGGACAGGGAGGTATTGCAAGGCCATCTCTGGCCCTGTGTTGGTTTATTAATGAGCACACAGAGCTGTCTGGGAGCACAGCGTGCCTGCTCGCCCAGGGGGAAAAAAAAAAACCCACGTTAAATCAAAAGCGCCTTGGCACGCACAACAGTTTCACATATACACTCTTACATCGTGCTGTGTGCTTTTACTCAACGCTGCGTGGACACTTCCAGGTATAATCTCTTAGATGGAATGTGGCAATGAGGGTTTCATCCCTTCAGAATACGTATTTACATAAAAACTAAAAATATTATGAGGTTGAAACCACAATATCAACATGCGGTTTAGAGCTTATTAGAAATATACTCTGCATGATCGCTGCAAATTGTTTCCACATCTCAAGAGATGTGGTGTAGTTCTGAAAATAAGCCAACTTTTAGAATAAGTTTAAAGAGTCATTTACCCATTTTTAGACTGAAAGCAAGTGAGAAGTGAAATCATGCATCCTGCCGATGCTTAAATAGAGAAACAGGTTCTGCGTAAATCCTAGAGGGGAAAAAACTTACTAAAATCTGAGATTTTTTGCTGTGTTTCATACCTTTAATGGTAATAAATAAAGAAATAACTGTAAAAAAAAAAAAAAAAGACAACCCTGACAGCCGGATAACCACGCTCATTTTAAAACACCACAGTTGCCAGGGTGACGCCATCTATAAAAGGTAAAAGGAAAAGAAGGAAGACTCAGTGTCTAATCAAGGCCTGTCGAGTCTATGGTGAATATAAGCCCACAACATCCTCTTCTTTCATCTTCTTTAATCTCTGTCCTCTTATTATTTGTGCCAGCCTTAGTTGTAAAGTCCTAGTTTTAACAGGACCCCCCCCCCCCCCCCATTTCCCTCAACCAGGTCCCCCATCCACTCTTCTTTGTGACTGGTCATGAGGAGAAAAAAAACCAGAGGAAGAAAAGAAAAATCATTGATCACACATTAGTCACACCACACCTGGCCATGCGTATCTCCACTAGCCACTTCCATCATTTGCTCTTTCACAAAGCGCTTTGATAATAAAGAAAAGAAAGAAGGCTTGTGACCCTCGTGTTTCTTTTCTGAATCTCCATCCTTCCATTTGGCAAGAGGAAGGGACCCCTACCCTGCTTCCTCTACCTCCTCCTTCACACACTGCGCTCGGGAAATCCCCTTAAGACAGTCTGCTCAACAAGAAAGTGAAACGTGAGCCAAAGATAGATTTCCGTTACCCTAGCTGAACTTGGAGAAGCAGCGGCGGTTTCTATGACTGGCGTTTCATTCTTACCATTAAGCAGCTTCTCGCAGCCCCATTTCCTGTTGATGTCGTTCTTCTGCGCTAGGCCTCTGTCTTCAGGCTCACCTGGCCTGATCTTGCGTTCCCGTTGGCTCTGAAGCGGGTTTACCAGTCGGGGCTGGGTCCACAGCCTTTCCTGCTTGATCTGGCACCCGTCGGGTGAAGGAGCGCCTGCGGCAGGCTTGCTGAGCCGCAGTCCCTTCAGCTCAATGCAGACTTTGAGCTTCCGTACGTCGTCATCATCATCTTCATCAGGACTGACCAGCTCATGCTCATCTGCAGACGAGAAAAACAAAGTTTACATTATTTCTTCAACGTGTATGTTTTTTGTAAGTTAAAAGAGTTTTCAATCACCAAGAATTAAAAGCAGCCTAAATATCCAATATAACTTTTTTCAGCCATTCATTACTCCCAACATACAAATCTGCTGCACACAGACGGCTGAAAGTCACAAAGCGCCAAGAACAGAGGCATGAAAACCTTCTTACGGGTAGCAAAGCCCAATCTAAGCCTTACATTTAACATATGCTCAGGAAAGGGGCAGGGATGTAAAGCAGATTGAAGAGTGAAAGGGGATAAGAGTTGAGAATCAGGTAGAGAAACAAGGCAATAAAAACTAGAGAAGCAAAGGGAGGATTCTCCCCTCAGAAATTCACAGGGGATGTGTATTTGACTTGTCTGCCAGCGCCAGAGACAAGCAGGATACCGCATGCCAAAAAAAAGGAGTTAAACCCAAACAGAAGAGAGAAGAAGAAAAGAGATGAAAGGAGGAAAAAAGAGCAGCTTTGAAGAGGGTGGGTAAGCACAGCGGAGGAACAGTAGAACTGAAAAAAAGAGAGAAAGAATGGCTGCCCCTCTTCCTTGATTCTCGCTCAAAGGCAGGATTAAACACTTCTCGGAGCTGGCTGCCACACAGACAGGAGCGCGGATGGAGAGCGGAGGAAGGGGGGGAGGAAATGCTGGGTTGTGATGAAGCAGGTTTAAGGTGGGATTGATTGGAAACTAGGGAGCCACAAAAGGAATAGCAAGATTTTCTTTTCTTTTAAAGGAACGAGGCAGGGCTGAGCATCACAGACAGTAAGAGTTGCAAGGGAAGCAGATGAAAACAGAGCGCGGATGATTTAAAATGTGGATGACAAGGCATGTTCATGAAATTCTCACCCGTGGAAAGCTTTGCTCTCTTCTCAGGGTGGGACACCCTTTCTTCCTGAGTCTCTTCCTCTGCCTTGAGGACAACTGGGCGTTTCCTGGCAGGTCCAAAGCCGGGGCTGGGCTTCTCCTTGAAGAAGCCTTTTGATGGTGTCAGAGTGGGTGGCAAACAAAGACCTTCCTCAGAGTCTCTCTTCTTGGCTCCGTCCTTCAGCCCTCCTTGGCAGGCCCCGTTCTGGGCATCCTGGGTCCCGTGACCTGGGGACAAAGGCTCCCTCTGGCCCCCGCACCTCTGGAGGACTGGTACGCGGTTGTTTGAGTACGCCGGTCTGACACCTGAGCAAATCAGAGACGCACGGGGAGGTGGCGTGAGCAAAGGGAGATCAAAGCAAGACGAGCAGAGAATGCAGACAGACCACAAGCCAGACAGACGAGCACGAAGAGGTGGAGAGTTGACAGAGGGAGAATGCCAGTTAAACACCAGCCCGCTTTTATTCTGCTTTAAAGACAGGCAGTAAAACTTTGATGGGGTAAAGAGTTTTTAATCTGATGCGAGCTGAGCCAGCGACCTGCAGGTTCACTCCAACCGCCTGCACTTCCATCAGACAAGAAAACATCCTGTGCGCACACACTGCACACCACGACTCCCGTCGCTCCCCTTTCTGTCCTCCCCCACGGCATGACCGCACCACGCCCTTCTCACACAGAGCCTGATTCTACTCTCGACTTGACCCCCCCACCCCCCAAGAAATAAATTTAAAAAAAAAAAAAAATCCCTCCCCGTGTCTCTCCATGCCATAATTAGGCTCACACGTCAGTCGCAGCCTCGCTCCAACACACAGCTGGGCTCCCAGCCAACGCAACTAACCCTCCCCCCTCCTCCCCCACCCCTTTGCCTCCTCTTTCCATTGCGCTCTCCCATCCGCTTTCACCCACTAACTCTCCCCCTGCTTTCACTCACGCAATCTCTGCTCCTCCTCTTCTTGCCCTCCCTCTCCTTCGTCTCTATGCACAGATAAGCACAAAAGGCTTCTTGAAAATAAAACTCCCCCTCGCTGTCTCCCTCGTGCGCTCATTGGCCCGCCTGTCTTGTGTGAGAGCGTGCGCGCAAATGTGGGATTTTTTTTTTGCAGAGAAGAGCATCTATTTTTTTTTTAGAGTGACCCTGGTCTTGCCTCAGCATTTGCTGCAAGTGCATGTGAGCGTGTGTGCACACGCACCTATTGTTTGTGTGTCCCATCTAGGTGAGTGTGTCTTCGTGTGTGTGTGTGTGGTGCTGTTACTCACCCTCCCTCTCCGCCTGCCTGGTGGTGTGTTGGCAGTGCTCCAGCGTTCGCTCTCTGCGCTGGCCGTCTGCCAGCTCCCGTCCTGCTGCCGCTGCCGTGGCAGACATACACACACCGCCGCCGCCCTCCTTCTCCTTCAACTCCAGCTCCGAGAACCGCATCATTGCCCGCTGCACGTACACACACACACACAGAAACGCAGAGAGGACCCCATGAAAACCACTCATCATCTGCCCACGGCACGCAAACAAACACACACACACACACCTCTCTAAGCCTCAATCTGGCCTCAACAGCTACAGAAGCAAAAAACTGCATCAGAAATCACACTGTCATAAAAAAAAGGAAAGAAAATGCCACAGAAAATTCAACACACACTCACGCACACATACACACAGAGGACAAAAAGGAAGACAGATAAATCACAAGCATGGCATCAAGACGCAGGTTAGACTACTGCAGCCACTGTGAGTCCATGCGCTCTGGGGCTTTAATTCCTGGCATCTCCCTTCCTGAAACATAAACATGGCTAGGAAACATATACATCTAAGCCCTGAGGCAGAGAGGAGAGAAAAGAGGAAAGAAGGAAGCAGGGAAAGGAGGAGTGTGTAGCAATACAGAGTACAAAAAGTAGACAGAGCCTGTCAGAGGCAGATGTGATAAGAAATGTAAAGAACTGACCTCCCAGTTAGCTGCAGGTTGGCTTATATTACTCCCCTCTCGTGAAATGACTTCCATCTAAGCAATTAGAATGGGGGGGCTCAATATATCTGTCCAGCATTTCATTTTCTTTTCTTCTTTTTTTTTAAATGAATGTTTCTCCATGTTTCTTTACACACAATAGGCAGCCACAATCTCACAAAATGACACAATCAAAGTGACTCAACAGGTCAACTAAGACCGCATCAAAGCCATCAAGTCATTTCTGAACCGCATGGGTACTTCAATTTGTGGGGGGGAAGTGTGTTTATAATAATATTAACTATTGCAGACACCAATTTAATTGCAATCATCCCAGTATCTGAGTTTTGTGCATGTCCAGGATCAACGTTTGATAGCTTTGTTGCGGCTGTGCATTGACGAGCATGACACAGACAAATCCACATATTTTCTAGAGTGCATTCACAACATAGACAGACATGTGCAGCCTATTAAAATATCTGCCTGAGAGCCAGTAGTTTTATGTCAGTTGCTTTGAATTCTTGAACACTGGAAGTAAAGAACTTCAGAGATAACAGTTCAAAATGAGTAATTTAATCTGCTTGCACGAATGACACTGGAAGAGAGCCAAGTGCATGGGGGATATTGCTGTAATTGCGTGTTTATAGAGGTCATGTGATGCATGTTAGGAGACGGGGCCTTTTAGCCAATAGGATGGGGAGAATTATGACCTTGGACAACAACCAAGCAGAGCAACACAGGCCGTCAGTGGAAAGTAGGTTGGGGGCATGCAGAAACCCTTTAAAAAGGAACCCCCTGCCCTCCCCCCTCAAAAAAGGGCAGCTGTTGATCGTTAAGCGCAATACAAGCCCTCCACTGCCCCTAACCTTGGGGTTAAGCATAGCCAAAGGCAGCGTGAACTGTGAGGGTGCCACAGTCATGCTCTGGAGCCACTGTATGTCTGTATAGCATAGTCAGCACTAACGCATGCTTTAGCCCCGAGGCAGTCACACAAGGACAAGCACGTACGGACACACAAACACGCACGCACAGAAATAACCTTTTCGCCAGTCAACACAGATGGCAGTCGTGTTTAACTTTTGAACTGCCCACACCTGAAAGACGGCCTGAACTCAAGGCAATGATAAACTCAGGGCGAGATCAAACATATGGCTAGGACAGTAGCATGGCGGCACTTAGATTATTCTCTACTGTGCTGTAAATGTAGAGTATGCCAATTTCATGCAGTTTGTTCCACAGGCAGATTTGAATATTTGCAGCAAGCAATGAAAACGGTGGCCCATGGGGGGAGGTTATTCCAGCGAGGCTCTACTTGTTATAAATTAAAGTCTGAAATGTCTGCACATGAAGAAGTTGGTCATAATGACCCCTCTAGAGCCCACCATCAAAGTGATTTACGGTATAAACAGTGCTGGACTTACCTGCAGCGCTCTCTGCTCGCGGCTCAGTTTGCTGGAGTCGGCATACAGCTCTGTGGTGACGCATTTAAAGCGGTCGCCAACGTAGCCTGAGGAGTTAGCAATCCTTTTGGCCAGGCTGGATCTACGACAGTTTTTAGATGAAGTCTGACTACCCTCTTCCTCTTCCTCATCCCCTTCTCCTTGGGACTCCCCAAGATCAACAACACTGTCTTCCTTTTCTGCACCCCTCTTGCACACTTTTTCTTGCTCCAGCTCTGTGCAGTTCTGGATAAGATGAGGAGCCTGGACGCCTTTGTGTCCGTTGTCTTTACCGGAGCTGCGCTCTCCTGAGGTGCGTGCACAGCGCAAGGTGCTTTGGTCTTGGTCTTCAGGGTCCGGACTGAGACTTCGTTCCTCCGAGCTCTCCTCTCCTTCAGACGCCTGCCCTGGAGAAACTGGGGATGTATTAGATGTGCCACCAGGACAGGCTGCATCCTGGAGGACCTTTGTTTTCCCAAACGGAGCCTCTAGCTGTCCATCAGTGTGGTCAGACTTTAGTTTCAAACTCTCTCCAGAGAGAGTTGGATAAGGATTATGTTGGTGTTTTTGCTCATAGTCAGTCTTTGTCAAATTTTGGTTACTATGACATTCATTTTGGTTAACCTTGGTGCCAGCCTCAGTAGAGGACTGTTTATGGACCATTGGAGTCGACTCTATATCTGTGTCTGAGTTTACGAGGTCAATGCAGACGATCTTTTCTCTCGATACGGCAGACGAAGAATGTTTTTTGCTTTGATTGCCACTCTGCCCTTGAACCCCTGCTTCCCTATCAGGCTTCATTTGGTTCCCTTCACTCGTCTCTTTTCCAGTGTTGTGATCTCGGTGGCTCCCACATTCTTCCACAGCTCCCCGAGGTTTATCCTGTCCCCGAGGCTTTAATGTTGCGTCAGCCCTCTCTGGCAGCTTGTTGTCAGAGTGTGTCTGCATCAAGGGATGGGCCATCTCCTGGGAGTTATAACTGAGGTATTCCCCTGCTGGACCAGCAGGGAGGTTGTGGTAGGTTAAAGGGTGTTTTGCTGCCAAGTGGGTTGGGTAAAGGCTGTTGCTGCCCAGCAGTACTGGGTGAGGGTAGACTGGGCCTTTCCCTGAAATCGGCACAGAATGCAGCGCCATGCCATCAGGAATGGGGTAGTGCAGATACCTGTTGGCATAAGCCAAGCTGTGGTTTAGATAAGCTTCACTTTGAGGAAGGTAAAGGTGGCCAGGAGGATGACCATTCTCTAAACATGGCCTCTTGTATGACTGCACATCTTGAGTCGTTTCACTTCTTTTCATAATCTGGGAGGACTTCTCTGTTCCTTCTCTGTGATGTTCTGACTGACTGGGGCTATGTTTGCTCCATTCACCATTGGGTTTTGGAGAAATGGCTCTAGAGTTGGCCAGAGAAGAGCCAGAGTGCTGTGTGGAGGGAACACTTGGATTAGACTCTCCTATCCTTGGGCAGGATGAGCTCCGTTGCTGAGGGTGAACTTTCTCTAGTCCCTTGTTTTTAATCACAGAGGGTGAGGAGACTTTAGATTGTGAAAGCCCAAGGTCTGCGTTAGGCCTCGGAGAGGCCGGCAAGCCTGATGTGTGCTGTGTGTGGGAGGGAGATGGGCTTGGTACAACCCAGGAAGAGTGTAAAGTGCTGATAATCTCTGGTCTATCAGAGATCTTCGAAGAAGTGCTGCTAACCACAGAATGAGGATGGGAAGAAGGAGAGAGGGAAAGATTTTCTTTTAATAGCTCCCGGCTCGGTGGAAGTCCGTAATGTGTGCCTGCAGATATAGTGTCCATTTTAACTGGGAATCCGTTGGCAGGCAGCCCAAACTCCAGTATTCTTCCAGACAAGTCCAGGGGCTTCTCTACTGAGTCTTTGGTAGCTGGTGGTTGATGAGCAGGCCTCTCAAAATTCACTTTGGAAGGAGACCTGCTGCGTCCTTTCTCAACCCCTACACTTCTGTGCTCAGGGGCCCCATCTCTTGCCCTGGGTTTGTGGGGGCTGGGCCGGGCAGGGGAGGGCTGCTCTGCTGCCATGCTGCTAACAGAGAAAGGATGAGGAATGGACTGCGTAGAGGAGGATGACACAGATATTGAAGACGAGGTTGTGGATGGCTGTCCTATTCTGGCTACTGGTCTTTGCAAATCCAGTGCTTTGTCAAGGAGAGCAGGTTGGGGGAGGCGAGAAGGCATATGAGAGGAATCAGCAGGCAGACTGTTATTATTCCCAATACTGGTGCCACTAGTGCTGGTACTAATGGTGTTATTATTGTTGCTGGAGCCCTTCCTAGAGGGAGGTCTGCTTGGTCTGCTGCTCCTGCTCGGGGACCTTTCTCTGTCTATGGCAGCCTGATGGTGCTGAGGATGAGGAGAAGGTTGGTGAAGCTGCTGTGTAAAAGGAGAACCAACCCCTAGTCCTTTGTCTTGGCAGTGGACCAGTGATGTGGGGGCCACTGTGACTGTAGGAATCCTCATAGGAGGTGCCACCAGGGGAGAAGAGATAGGAGAGGGAGGATAGGGGGGCATATAATAGAGCCTCTCAGCAGCAGAGGCAGCTGCAGCAGAGGTAACATTGCCCCCCTGGGTTGCACACAGAGGTGGGTAAGGCAGATGTTGGGGAAGATATGGGTTGGGCTGGCTGAGCAAGGAGGCTTTGTACATGTTTAGAGCTGCGTACTTGGATGTGTCCATGAAAGGATACATGCTCGCTTCGGGGTAAGGGCTGAGCCACGGCATGCGGAGGTAGCTGCCACTAGCACTTGCCAAACCAAGCTCTGAAGCTTTTTCTCCAGGTCCCACTCTGCGCTCCAAGCCAAGACCCTCAGCTCCAGGAACTAGCACAGGCTTGTGAAGGCTTGGATGGGTCCCTTTGTAGAGGCCCAAGTATCCATTCGTAGGTTTACGGCTGTCCAAAGGGCCATCAGGCTTATAAATTAATTCTGGGAGTCCATCCCTGTTATAACTCAGCGGGAGGGAAGCCGCCTCTCGGCTCTTCTCCGCTGACAATGCTCTGATGCCTGGGTACATAACTCCACTGTGGAGACGTAGACCGTCATGGATCAGAGTGCTTCGGTCTAGCCCCATCGCTGCAAGGGGCGTCAACCTTGCATCCACCTGCAGCAATAAATGATGAGTTTATTATAATAGAGGGGAAAAATTAAATGACATCATATATTTGACATTGCATACCACAGCTTAGATCCCCCCCCCCCCCCCCCTCTCTCTGCATTACTTCTGAAAAATGAGTATCATGTGTTGTTAAATGAACACTGGGACTTGCCATGTTTTGTGTGATGTGGTTTCCTTGTCTCAGTTCCAGGTTGGTTTGTGTCTCAGCATCGACATGACGAACAGATGTTGCCCTGTGGAGATGAGCAAACAGTTAGCAGTCAGTGTCTTGGCTCTGTCACAGACACCACAGCTATGTTGCCATGCCACAGCAATTTGACAGGACTAAAACAGCCAAGTTGAAAAATCTCCAAAAGGACACTGGAGTATATCGCATTTTATGGATCAGTACTGGTACCGATTATTATACGTTACTGGTACAGATATGCGCAAGTAATACAAGACGGTTCGGTGAAAATACAAAGAGAAACAGCACAGTGGCATCATCCGCTAGAGCACTGTGTGGGCTCCCTTCTCATCCATCAACACCCTCTCATCCTCCTCTTCTTCACCCCTCCCTTTATCCCCCCACCCAATCTGCCCACCTCGTGGGCCAGACGAGCATGGTGGGGCCACGTCTATTCAGTCACGTTCCTCACACACTGGTTTTTCTGTGCCTTCTCTGACCTCCTCTCTCGGCTGCCTCAGCCAGCAGAGCGAGGGAAGATTATGCATCACAGACCACTTCGGTGGGAGACCATTTACCACCCGCCAACACAGAGCCACAGATCAACAATGCACTCACACCAGAGCACACACTCAAAAGTATGGCGTGCAGGAAAAAGGAAACAACTATGGAGAACAACTATTATTATAACGATGTAATCCATAAAAAGAGATTTGTTTTTAAAAAATAAAAAGGGTGTTTCTTTTAAGTTGTTAAAAACTGTGTAGAACATGACAAGGAAATGTTCTTTAATCTTTAAATGCTCCAATATGAAAAAGTATGCATTGCTTCAACAGTTAAACCTGTTTGGACCAGTTTGTCGCTGATTTTTTTTCTTTTGAATCAAGTAAGTTTACTTAAACAGCTGTGTAGTTTAGTGGGTGAAACCACAATCTCCAGAGAGAGAGGAAGGGGGTGTGAGGCATCAATCTGTCTAACCACATAAATTTGGCATTCATAAATCTGCTGTGTGGTAAAAATAAAATCAACTATATCACTTAACATCTAAAGCTTCAGTGATTCAAGCTAACTTTAATATTGTTATTGGTCTGATTTGGTTCATCAAAACAACAAGACAGATATTTGGATTTATTTGAGTGGAAATATCACGTAGACTTTATTATTTTATAGGCTAGTGTGAACATTTTTTTTTCCAAGGCAGCTCTGTCAGAAGAGCCAGAAGAGGAATGAAGTGGGAAACGGAAGAAGAAGCGGCTTTAAATAGAAAAGTGAGGATTTGGCGGTGCTCAGCAGCGCTGAGAGCAGCAGAGAAACTCAGCTCCTCGATCACTGCGGAGAAACGCCTCGCTGCCGTGCCGCTGGCACGCCACTTTTATTGCTGTGACCCGGGGCACATTAATCAGCCTGCCGAGAGCCCACCCCTCCCCTCCACACGGCTTCTCTCAGTCTCAGCATTTCCAACCCTCTCCCTCCTCCTCCTCACGGTCACAGCTCCCCCGCGGCCGGCAGTCCTGAATTCAACAACATCCGCGTGGCGGAACAGAAACGGCGTGCGTGTGCGTGCAAAAGCGCGACGAACGTGTGTGTGGGGGGCCACGTGTGCGTTTCACCTACTAAAGAGCAGACATTATTGAGAAACCACATATCTCCCGTTTCCTGTGTGCTGCGTGGAGCGTCACAGTGTAGATTGACACGTGAATCGAGCCCAGATGCCTTCTGTTCAACCTCAACACACAATCGAGCGGACTAATAACGCACTTGTGGTACAAATATATAACCTACATCTACCTTCATTCTTGAGAAATATGCAGCTGGGTAACATGGAGAGGAAATTATTTGCTCAACAACAACTAATGAGACTTTCTGATGTCATTTTACACGTTTTAAGCCAACACATCTAATCATTTGGTTATTTTTTGGGAGCGGAGGTCAAGAACACCTGCATGACTTATCCTACAGAGAATAAGTCGCAAAAAGAGCCAACACACGTGACTGAAAGTCATCTGTGTCACCAGACTGAATTATCATATTGCAAAAACACGAAAGTGATTTATTTTTGGTCTTTTAAAGGTTTGCATATGTCCCGTTTTAAATTTTAGGTATATTGGAGGTGATAGCGCTCATCTAACATTCACATCAATAATCTATGGAGGAGATGAAAAGCAGGCCTGCAGGGTATCAGATATCCAACAGCCTTGCACGAGAAGCCAGTGAGTCTGGTGAGAATTTTCAGGGAAGGGGGGGGGACACGACCAAATCTGGACATAATATCACACCATGTGTGGAAGGACAGAGAGGAAGAAAGGCAGGAGATAGGAAAGGAGGAAAAGGCAGCGTGTTGACGCCCATCCCCGCAGCTAAGAATAGTTTGTGCAACAAACAACTCCCGACGGCCGTCCAATCCATCACTGTGGTCGGCGGCGGCAGCAGCAGGCAGGGGGGGGAGGATATCTGGGGGAGCGCAGCGGTTGGTGCCGCGTTTAAAAAGCAGACCACTCAGCGCAGCTCCGACTCGCATGATTAAACACAAAACCACCATGTTTTTCTCCTTTTTTTCATAGAGGAGCTGCGTTTGTGTGTCTGCGTTGTTTCTCATTTGAGTTGACGAGGCCTATAAGGACACAGCAACCGCAGATGAAAGGATGGACTAACGAAACAACTCGTCTTCTCTCCTCTTTTCCTTTGTTTTCTACTCCTGGTGACAGAGACTTGAACTCTCCGTGACCCACGGTGTGCAAACCAAAACAAACACCGGGCACGCTCATCATCATCCCCACCACTGAGGCCTCTCTCTGTCCTCTGTGTTGTTTGTCTGACACTGTGGTGGCAAGAAGTTGGTGTGGTGTCACAATTAAAAGTGTGAACTCACTTTAAACTTGATTGATGTCTAAGAGACATAAGAAAAGGGAACAAAAACATATAAACAGCTTCTTTTTTATGATCTAATCTTTCCACTGTCCTCTTTCACCTACAAAAAATGGAGAATGTAGGTCTGTGTGTGTCGGCTGTAAGCGCCCTCTCACTCTTTGTCCCTGGAGCTTTGCCAGACCAGCTCTCTGAAGCGCAGAGCTCCGATCAGCTCTAAAAAAATGCAGTGTGACGCAGGATAATCTCCGCAGCGACGGGGGTGGGGTAAGGATAAACATGGATTAAATGCGGGCTCTGCACAGACACACACCCTCTCACAAAACACACACAACCTCACGTGTGCGCGCCCTGAAAACGACAAGAATCCTGCACACGCCGCAGGTGAACAACACAGAAAATCTGTGGAAACAAATCGGAGAGGGATATGCGAAGTGAATGGGTTTCTGAAAAAAAAAGTGCAACCAGGCTGCAAACTATTCCGCCTTAGGCCAAGCTCTCCTCGCACGGCATCAACACCCCGGCATCATAATGAGAGAGAGAAAAAAAAAGCAGGAAGAGCACGCCAGCGCAATTTTAATTGTTATTGATTATCAGGCTGACGCGTGCCAAATGGTCCAATTGATCATCACAATGAAGACCATGTGAGAAGTTAGCACGCAGTTTCTCAGCGTTTTAGATTTAGAGACACCACGTATGCTTGAACGGAGATATGAGCGCGCGCTGATGCCGCTCGAGCACAGAACTAAAAGGAGATGGCGGCGACCCTTCAGCTGTCACATTATTAGGAACCGAGTTGTAAACAAGGGGCCCCTGCGTCCTCCCGGGCTGCTACACAGCCGCATGCAAGTCGGTGCACGGTTCAATTCCCCCCTCTCAGCTGCACCGTAGTCAACAACGGTGACATTGTAAATCCACACACACACACACACACACACACACACACCAACCGCTCCTGGGCTGTCACTGGGGCCCAGGCGGCTGCTGAACTGACTCTATTCATCCCGGGCCAAATGAGGACTAAATGGGCTTTTATGCCACCAAAGGACCCAATTGTAATAGTGATGCGCATGCATGAGTCGGTCCGCGTTTTGCGAAGCCTTTTTGGAAGGTTCTGGCATACGGGTGTTGCTCTCATCTGTTGGACATTCCTTATAAAATAGGTTTAGTGATGCTGACAGTCTAAAACATCTGATAATGAAGCTGATTATTTTAATCTTTGGAGTACTTTTTTTCCCAAAACATGAAATTAATGGTAATTAATGTTATAACGGGCTACTTCGGTCGTTTTTTGTCCTGTACACCAAAAAGTACTTGGCTTTACGAACTTTAAAGGCTCTACTCCACATAAAAAAAGCTTTGCAGCAAACCTTAACCCCATCCGAAAAGCAGATAACGCATTCCTGCTTTGAAGGCTATAGTGTAATAAACTCTTCTAGCTATTACCCTGCTGCGCTGCCAAGAGTCTGTGGGATTTCGTCAGAGAGGCCCGAGGCAGCTTCGGTCTAAACACAAACGAGGAGGGATTGATCAAGACCGTGCCTGCATAGACGCACAGAATGGGAGGAGAGGTGTGTCATCAGCGCTCTGCTGCCAAATCAATCTTCCGATAGGCCACAGCGAGGTCAGCAAAGCTCAGCGCCATCGTGGTGAGGTTTAGATTTTATTTATAGATCCCTGTATTCCTTTCAAATCGAATAACTGCTTCTGGTGGGTATAAGTGGATCGAGCCAGATGTTTTTTGGTGATTAACAACAGTTTAGGCTCAGGAAGGTGACCAACGGTGGAAACATCAGCTTTAATAATGCAGAAGTGTTTGCGTCCTGCTCGTTGTACGCGCGGGTGATATAGGGGAGGGTGGAGGGGGGGAAACACGTCTCTGCAGGGAAGTGACCCGTGCGCTCGGGACTTCGTCGAAACAAAAAGCTTTGTAGAGCGCTGAGAGAGAGAAAGGGAGAGGAGAGGGGGAGAAAGAGGCGGGGGGGGGGGGGGGGCTCTCTCGTTTCACCGCAAACCCCCGGGAGGCCAACACGGAGCATAGCTTCAATCAAACCGTGACGTCTCCTCCGGGACCTGAGCAGCGCCTGGAAAACCGATCTCTCCGCAGCTCTGTGTCGTGCCTCAGCTTTTGTTCACACGCATCTCGCCTCAGCAGCGCCGGCAGCGATGAGACACTTTTATACCCAGACCAAAAAAAAAAACTGAATAAAAGCAAGCGCGACAACAATAAAACAGCTCTTCTGCCTCTGTCTGGATGTAAAAACAACACCGGCGTTTCTTTTCAGAATTAGACATTTCCCCACTAACGCATTTTGGTTTGATAAGCCAAAGTGGTCCCGTGATTGTATTGACATGCTCCGTCTCTGCGTAATATTCCCCGCGTGATCCCTATTGATTCCAGATTAGAAAAAAGGGACAAACTGGAGGCTAATGGGTTTAAAATGGAGGCGATGTGGATGCTTCTTTTCTCTTAAAACGCAGCAGGTCCTCTATCCGCCCCACGGAGCCCCACGCTGACACAACCACTGTCACACATCACTCAGCATGACAATAAGCCCCAGCAGGCCCGGAGCTGGTGCCGCCTTCAGGTTTTTTTTCTACTCATCAACACGCAAGTACCCTTAACAACTGTAGACTGTTGTAAAAAGCGTGGCTTCTCAGCTGTGTAATGTTTGCAACACCCATTCACAGAAATTAAATGCTGTCATGTTTCGTCTTGAATCGAAGAAGTTGGAAAAGAAAAGCAAGAAAAACGTGATTTGTGAGACTTTTATATTTATTTTTGGTTACCGAACAAGACTAGAAGCCCCGTCTGCCTTTATACCAAATAATAGGTTCGGACAATGAAACGCAGGTAGAATAAGAGTCAAGTCCCGTCATACAAAAAACGGGGATGGGGGGGGGAGGACCATAAGGCAGAATGGGAAAAAGCCCCCCCTCCTGTACACCCAACACCTGGTAAACAGATCAGTCCCTCTCCAACTTCACAGCGCACAGTGTGTGCGTGTGTGTATGTGTGTGTGTGGGGGGGGGGGAGTTGCACCAAAAATAAATTCTGCAAACACAAAAATTTCAACTTAATTTGTCCCACACAGCGCGCGCTTGAAGGGAAAGGTCCATTACAGAAAGGTTAGTACTCATCAGTTTGTTGCTTTTCAGTTTGAGGCGGAAACACATCACTGTAGCCAAACAGGACCAAACTAGAGGTCGCAGCTTTAGCACTGGATGGCACCAGAATGAAAGTAAAAGCCTAAATCGTGCTGTTTAAGATTTTATATTCATTTAGATTTCAACATGTCCAAATGTTCTTTTAATCGCTTCAACTAATCCGACTTCAGGTTCCTTCCAGGTGCCATTAAGACCACCAGCCTCAAGCCTCCTTGAAAAAGTACACCCCCACCCCCACGTTAATCCCCCTTGCTCCGTTCCTCCGAAATGTCCAAACACTACGTCCAAATCCTCCAATCTCCTCGCGCAGTCAGCCTTTACGATCTTGCACTGTCTATTCCTGCGCGGATTGGCTACTGGGAGCCGAACTGGTCTTTTAGTAGCAGCTTCCCTCGCTAAGCTCGTCAATGAGCTGGAGCCAGCATATGAGGCGTATCGATCGTCCTGGGAAGCGCGTCCTCTAATTAGTGCCCCGTGCGGCTCCAGGACAGGCACCAGCAGGGGGTCTTACTGGAGAGCCTCAGAACTGGTTCTGATGAAGACATATTTGAAAACATTCTGGGCAGTGTCACTTTACTGCGCGTGAAAACAACATATAGGCCCGTGAAGTCCGCAGCGGAACTTTATAATTCCGTTTGGAAGGGATCCAACACGCCTCGCAGCGCTCATTTGAATTAGACAAACTTCTAAAAATGTGATTCACAACACGTTTTTAATCTACAAGAGGGTTGTCTCACAATAAGACAGCAAGAGTGGAACACACAGTAGTATAAAGTCATATCCGAGAACACCTGCAAGACATAAGAGAGACAGGCAGAGAGAGAGATGGCACAAAGCCAAAGCGGTTTCCATCAACTAGACAGGAAGGTGAGCGGTGCAGTCCCGCGTCCCGTCTCTTCCCCAAACCCTCCCCCCTCCTACGCACCTCCACCCACCATCACCTCCGGGACCCATGAGACGACTGATCAACGTCCACTCTGTGCAAACAACAACACGAACACCCCCCACCCCCCTCCGCTAAAAAAACCCTTCTTCCACCCAGGAATCCACGTACACAAACATTCAGCGCGCACTCATCGCGGGGATGCCCTCCAACTGAACTGAACTGTGTGTCAACGGATCACCACGCGCTCGCCTTTCGTTTAAGGGCGAGGCTGAATTCTGTAACCTTGTTTTTTAGCGCAGAAGCTCCGTGTGCGCGCACGCACGCGCGCCCGTACACACTCCAACCCGCGCCCCACAAGGCACTCGCACACTCTTCGTCACACAACAGGGTGCGAAAAGCCTGAATAGTCACCATCGAGGACGGCGCCACTTTCAAGTTCGCTCATCTCATGGACGTCTTTTTCACCTCCGACTGGTTAACAGGACAGTTTTAATAAAAACAAAACGATCCAACTTGCTGCGGGATCATTGTGTGCGTGTGCGCGCGTGTGTTATTTATCAGCCACATGCCACTGCCCCGCCGAAACGCACAAAGACCACCCTATGCGCTATTCTTAGAAGTGGCCGATCCTCTCCCCAGTCTCTGCGCACCGCACCAGACTACCACGATCAGATTCAAGCTCACAGGAAGACTGCCGTTTAAATCCAAACACATCACATGAAATGACTGGCTCGTTTAGAAACACATCGGCCGTTACAGAAGGTAGCCTACCATTAAAGAGCAGCGCACGGCACGTTTTCTGTCCTCGGGCAGGGGATTTCACACCGCCAGACACATGTTGATGGGAACAACATTTGATGTCATTGATTTTCTCACCTTATTAATTGGTGTCACTTCCAGTCGTGGTTCGACTCGCGCCGTTTTCCTGGTTTTTCTCCTTTTTCTGTCAAGTTAACTAGGAAAGATCGGTGCGTACGTAGACTGGCCCGGTTACGGTCCTGTCTGCTGGAGACAGACAATCCCGGGCAAAGGGGAAGAAAAAAAAACTAAAAGTGTCTAACAGGTTATCCACTTGTCACGAAACGTAGAAAATCTTAGATATGAACCTCTTGGGCTTGATTTTACTGTCTACAGGCAACTCTCATCCATACCGATGAATTTAAACGGACTTTTAGAAGCTAAAAATGTCACTTGGGTTTCCACGGAGCAAAAAAAAGAAAAAGAAAAAAAGATCTTGCGCCGTGAGAAAGAAAAGAATGCCAGGATATGGAGAAATCCACAGAAGAAAATCCGCCAAGGTCCTATAAGTCAGAAAGAAACGCGCCGTTTGACCCTCAAAGGATACAGGTGGCGGATTCGCGGAGAAATTAATTCAGCTCGGTCGTACCTCGCAGCAGCGCCATGTTGGGTTTCAACGGAGCACGCCGTCCTCGGAAAAAGCCCCTTTCTCCCGCTCTCCGTCACTCCATGTCTTCTCAAACCAGCGGAGTCCGTGTATCGAAGCCTTTCGCTGAAGGTTATTCCGTGCAAGCTTTCCGTTCTGCGTTTTTTCCTTTTCTTTCCAGAATCGCAAAAAACAGCCCGGTCGGAGCCCTCGGTTTGCACCGAGGACGCGCGGAGCTGTACGGGGAGTGCCGCACAGAATGGATGAACGCTGCCGAGACCGAGCGACTCGCTCCACTCCCACTCGCGCAGACTCTACCCAGAAGGCCAGTCGGGAGACCGCAATTACCATAAGCCTCCAGCGCACGGCACTGGGCTGCGCGCGCACACATATACGGAGACACACACAAAAACACACGCGCACACACAGACGCTCCGCTGAAACTCCAAAACAGGAATAGGCGAGGTTTTCTGCAGACATCAGGCGGAAAATGCAGCAATAATAGGAGCAATAAAGATAAAATGAAAATCTGACCCCGAATGGAAATGATGGAGCCTAAATGCAAAGAGGCGCAATCATGCGCCTCTTTTATATTTCAATATGAAAGATAACATTCAAGTTTTGCATACAGTAACTGTCGGTGCACTTGTGTGTGTGAATGATTAAATAGTTAATAGACAAGTTGGTTACTTTACATTCATCTAATGAAGTTAAACTCCATTTGCATCCGACACCATCTCACTTTTTAACATTGTCCACATTTCTTTTCTTTTATCACTTCAGGGTGTATTTAAAGGAAATGTTGGTCTAGCTTTATTCCGAGACAAGAGATAAGATAAATCTGTAAAACAGAGCAGCAGACACACAGAGAGAGAGAGAGAGAGAGAGAGAAAGTGGGGGATGGAGGGGGAGGCAGCTCAAGGCTGGGGCACATCTGTTAAGGCTCCCATGTCAAGTAAAGGAGGAGGAGGCTATGAATATCAAGCCTGAGGTGTGTGCATCATGTGCCTGCGTGTGTGTAAGAGGGGGATGCAGAGAGATATGCTAGCAGACAGACGGACAGAAGCAAGAGTAGGAGTAAGAGGGAGACTTGGCAATGGAAGGTCTGGCTGCATTTGCTGCAGCTGTTGAAAGTGGGAGTTAAACCAGACAGTCATACACAAATAAACACAAAGCTCACAGAGCGCTCACATATGGATGTATTTAAACGCTAAGCTCACCTTGAAGGCCAAACTGTCCAAAAGTTTGGATTAAGAGGCCAGAGGAATTGAAAGAAGGCCTTCCGCTCTCGGTGTAGTCAAAAGAAAAAGGTAGCTGTGTGTATTCATGTAGAACAAAAGTTCCACTTTTTGATGCAATAAAAAAACATGCATTTATGTTTGGAAGATGAGCAATCTGTGTGAAAGCAAAGAGGAATAAAACTTTTTAAAACTAAAACACATTCACAACAACCTGATGTGCATATTTGCTTCTATGCTCCACCTTTCTCTCCCCTCATAGCTGAGTTACCCACCATGGTCACCGATGCTAAACCACGAGGCCTCAGAAGCTGTGATCACACTTAACCAGCTCCAAAGATATGTGTGCTTAAGAAAAACAAAAACATCCACAATGGAAACAAATGCTGATTATTTTCACAGAGGTTTTAGATTGGGGGAAAGGGTTAGATTTTTGGTGAAAAACTGGTAAAATCTGCATCATAGTTCTGAAAGAGGCTCCGTCTGAGTCTGAGCTGCTTAAACCTTGTTCAGCTTCTTTATGACCACTGCAATATACACGGTTGTTCTTTCAATTGCACATATGCTTTCAGAGACCTGAAAGAAAAGTCTAAATTGTGGATCAAGACCTCTTATCTGGTCAGGCTGCATTCAGAGTGAATTTAGCTCTCTTGGGGGGGAAAGTGTCCATTTGATTGCAGCAGAGGCTCCATTACCGACGAATCCAGCAGAAAACAAACAACAACAAAAAACAACAACAGAAAATTGCCTGCAGACATCGTCTGACAAAATACTATCGCATTTACCTGCTAACATGAAAGTTACGGCCCTTCTGCTGCCACCAATACTGCAGATAAATCATGTGATCACACATTTATTCTATAAAGCTATTGTTCTTCTTGGATGATATTTTACACAGAACAGAATCATAACTGACTTTTTTGGGAGTTAAGAAGGCAACGTGAACGGGTGTGGATGAAATTTGTAGCATAAAGCAGCCCCTCCCAAAACATGAATTGGAAGACGTACAGTACAGGTGTGTGGAACATGATGCAGTTATTGGTGAATCATTTACAGCTTAAAACTATAATAATACCTAAAGAAATAAAATTTAGTGGAAATAAAAGCACAATGTTCACATTCTCATGTAGCACTGCATTAAAAACATACAATTCCATGTGGGATCACTGAGCGGCCTCAATAACCTTTGACACATATCGGACAGGAAGGTGTGATGCTGTATTCATAAATTAAAGTTAACCTTGTAAAACCTGAAGTCCTCATAGAACACTGAAACGATCGAAATGCAGAATGGCCTTTGCAAAGATCATTTTCACATATTTTACTATTATTTAACAGATGTTTAAAGCTACAAATATTCCAAAGGGATATTCATCCTGCAGGTTCCTACTGTAAGCAAGCCTGAAAGATTTTTCATGTGTTTATGGTGACATTTAACAAATCTCACAAAAATTATTTTTACCATGACTCCAAAAATTTGGCTGTAGGGATAAACATGTTTTGCTACGCAATTTTTGAACAAAAGCTTAAAAATATGCCCAGACATCAGGACTGAATAAAAAAAAAACAAATAAACTTTGCAACATAAAAAGAAATTCATCAAATTAAAAGGAATAAGCTGCAGCTCATTAAAGATTTGAGGCAAAGCAAACAACTGTCATGCGGTTTAAGAAATCAACATTTTTAATTCTTCGTAGAAATCATGATTCTGACTTCTAGCTTATAGAAAAAGGGACCATCTGGGTTAACAGCACAGCCTCTGTGATGGTCGGGGCTTCATTTAGTGCTTATGGCATGCAGAACTTGCACATCGGTGGAGTCCCCATCAATGCTGAATGAGATAAACATATTGGGGCAACATATTGTGCAGATTGGAGGGAATCTCTCTCACTGAAGGTCCCTGCCTGCAGTCCTGTCACTAGCACATCTGGAAGCTGAATGGAACTGGCAAGCAGCTGATGAAGAAGTTGGCTTGCTTTTTGCTTCAAGCTTAAAGTTATATTTTGTAGCTCTGCATGCTAAAGAGACATTTTAAAGAGCTCATTGAGCAAAGAGAGGATATTTAGTCCAAGTAAAACTTAAGCCAATTCAGACTCATTCATGACCTTAAGATTAAAAAAGTTTTACTTCAAATGGAAGAAAGCGATTATTTAAAGCCATGTTGTTCACACTGAAATGACTCAAAATTCAGCATAAAATACTCGAAACAGAAACCCAAACTACAGCAGTTTCATTTGTTACGACTAAAACTGTCTCTTTGTCAAAAAGATCGGTTCATATATCCCCCCGGGATGCACACCACCATCTTTAGCCTTGGCAATGTGAGAGTCATGACCAACACATTCACCCACAATGCCCCATATGTCCCATTTACTTCTGCTGCCCAGATTTAGATGGGAAGCATGACAAGCGAAACTTCTGCCAAAGCATTTGTTGTAGACCCCTATCTGTTCATATAAAATACTGATCTGTATGACTGCTCCTTTATTATTATTATTTTTTTTTTAGAAATGTTAGCTGGAAAATCACTTTTTTGCCTCCAAATAGTCCATTTATAATCATAATCTCATACAAATCACAAACTCCACCTTAAAAAGAGGAACATGCTGAAAATAGCCAGGATCTAGATAATATGACGTCTATGATCACGTTGAAAGGTCAGAGAGGTAGGAGAGGGAAAAAAAATCACGCCATACAACAGGTCTCTTCTCATTTTCTCTTCCTCCTGTTTTGACTCGTAAGACGCTGAAAACTAGCGTCTCCTTCCATCACTCGCTGGAAAACTGGATTAAGATGAATATTGCTCCCCGAAACCGCAGGGCAAACCAAATTTCTGGCGCTCAACACAAAAACACAGAGTGGTAGCTTCAGAAAAAAAGCATCTTAGCTGAGTAACAGCAGGAGAAACACAAAAACAGGTCTGGAGAGCGAGTGCAGACCTTTTTTTATGGTTGCGCTTTTATGACTGTGTGTGAACTTTGTGGTCTGAAGCCAGGCTGAGAACAGCGTGTGCCTTTGAAAATACTCCTGCAGGATAATGCTGACTAAAAAACGTGCTTAAAACTGCGATCCCTTCCTCTTGCTGTCATTTTATGTGTTGTCAGGGATTCATGCGTAAAGGTGTGTCTTGTAAAAACCAAAACAGCGTGAACGCACACATACACACACACACACACACACACACACACACACACACACACACACACACACACACACACATTGAAAGCACCGCACTCT
>JBAMHX010000014.1:9163268-9184311 GCA_037177515.1 Pseudomugil tenellus | reverse complement strand
GGTTGGGAGGGTGGTTTTTCGGGTTCGAAAAAAAAAAAACACCCCCCCCCCCCCCCCCCACACACACACACACACACACACACACACACAAAAGCAACTATGCTTTAAAAGAGAGGCATGGTGGAAATGTCATAGACTCCAAACTGGCACTCTAGTGTCATCTTCGCCCGACAGAAAAAGTTAAATACTTTAAGTAAATGTTCATGACTTCAAACTTTATACAGTTGATCAAAAGCAAAATCAAAACGAGCTGGAAAAGCATACAAAGTGACAGATTCTGCCCATCACATATTTGCTGCACCCCAGCATGACTGGCATTTTTAAAATATCTTCCTGTTTTTCTTTTCATCTGAAAAAACCCAGAAAAATAATCATTCATATGTGGATTTAACTAACAGTTTTTAAGGCTATGTGGTTGACTTGCACACAAGAGCATCAAGTTTGAGCCACAAGCTTTTATTTTCTTTACATTTCAGTAGAAGGTGCATAAAAAAATAGTGTGCACTCAAATATATACAGCACATTAATCTGTTATAAATAAATAGTATAAGAAAATAATACTTTATAGAAAGAATACTTGTGCAGAAATGGCAGCAATATGCAAAGAAGCAGCCACGTAATACTAAAGGAGACGCTTCTTTAGGTCTGGTTTTCCCTGCATCCTGTCACATTTTAAAAACCCTTTTTCTATTTGTATTTTCACCCCACACCCGTTGGCAAGGAAATTATGTAGTATTGGGGTCAATCTAATGACGGATCTAGATTGTGACACACGGGGTGATTTATAAAGGCCTGCTTTTCAACCCGTCTTGTAAAGAGAAGTGAAAAGGTGATTGCTGTGAGTGCTTAAGAAACTTCATGTTATGATTGCCTTTCAGTGGTCTTTTATGCTTTTTTTGCTTTGCACTTTTTTCTGACACGCTAAAATGCTGCAGAATACATGAGAGAATAGTGCAAAGAGATAAATCACTTCGAGACCTTCGGGATGTAGCAGATGCCTTTAACATTAAGAGAATCTTTACAGCTCTCTGATGGTAGTGTTGCAGTGAGCAGGAGCTCTGCTCTGTATGTGCGGTGTGTGTCTTAAGGATATTAAATAGTAAAGGATGGGGATTAATAATGGAACCTGACAGCTCATCTCCGGCTTCTATCTGCCTGACTGTCCCCACAATCTTCCCTTCCATTCTCGTGCTACCTCCTTTTTTCCTCCCTCTGAGCTTCTAATCCTCTATGATTCTCTGGCTATGACCCTCCTTTGTGCCTCTTCCCTCCAGCTCTTTTGTCTCCCTCTTTCTCTCTCAGGGACCGCGGTCTTTCAGGGTCATGTCAGGAGAGTAGAAGAGCACATTGGTGTCATCGTCGTCGTCATCGCTTAGGTCGGCAAGGTCTGCTTGTGTGTAGCGCACAGCCCCAGGGTAGTACTCTCCAATCCGCGTCCGGTCACACAGCCGTGACTGCAGAGCCAGCTGGAAAGCAGATTAGAATTAGTGCTCATGTCTAGATTTGGCACTAACATTTATGTTTAAAAAAACACATTTCCGTTTTATTTCTCACCATGTTCCTCGCATTCAATTCTGAAAATGATGGCAAGGTATTTAATTTCACATTAACACATACATGATTCCTGTGTTCACAATGGTTCCTTAATATCCTAGAAGTTTAATGCCTACCAAAAACTACAAAAAAGTTATTTTCTTCTCTCAGTTAACCTAATTGTAACATAAATTGCACAATATGAAGGTAAAAGTTGATTATAGCGGTCAGTGGAATGCAAATTAATGAAGGAGAAATGGACGAGGTGCTTCACTTCAATGAACAAAAACAGAGTACAAAGTAACATGGCTTAGTAATTTACATGTTCAGAATGTCTACTAGCTTCAGGTTCTGAAGAATCAAGAGTAACCCAGTGCACCTGATGGTTCGTCATGCAAACAGGTTCACACTGACAGAATTTGGTTAACTCTCCATTAAATGATCATTTAAACTGGTAGTTGCAGAAAGAACGATAACGCATCTTTCCGTAACAACAGCCCATCAATCCATTTGGAAAATGTCGGGGGGCGTTAAAGCATTTCAAATCCTGTCAAAAGTTGTCACTCCAGCAAGTCCTGGGTCCCCCAGTGGGACAAGTCCAACCAGCAGGATCCTGAAAGGCATCTGGAGCACCAGAACAATTTTAACTGGCTCCTTTTGACACTGAACAGCAGGACTTGTGTTTGCAAATTCGTTTCTTTATTCACTGCACATGGCTTGTCATGATAGGCAAAGGATGGAACATAGGTGGTTAAATCGACAGCTTTCACTTACTTTTCTCACCATGACTAACTGGTATTGTATGTGTATTGGTTCAGACAATGATCCAGTTCGCTAGTCTGCTCTAATCAAATTTATGAAGACATAGGTACAAAACTTAGCCAATATTGATGCATAGTCTTAGAAAAGATTAATTATTTTTAAAAACTGCTGAGAAAAACAAGTTTAGAAAGGGGCGGGATCATAGACTGTATATAAAAGATGGATAAAGCCTCTCAGCAGCTCTCTGAAGAGCGAAAGTGAAGCTCGTTGGAGGGTTCCTACTGTCGCCATCTTGGCCATCTCTCCAGACAATACGAAAATGGGAAAAGAGCTGTGAGGGGTTTGACATCTATCAAACTCCATGCTGCCTGTAACCACGAGCTACCTGAGCTAACTCGGATCTAATGGGAGCTAACTGGCTAAAGAAGCCAAACAAGGCGAGGGGCGCTGTTAGCCACCTTAGCTACACACTGCCTTCTAGCCACGGATATTGGATATTGTCAATCAAATGAAACACACATAATCATGTCGAGTTTTAAAATTAAATAACGTCTAAATGGACAAGTTTATATATATATAAATTACCTCCCACCCTGCTGTAAAGTTCTTTTTAACATGGAAGATTTACTCTCTTTTAGAGCCCCTAATAGATGAGGGATGAACTGCAAATTTTGGCACCTTTGCATAGGCTACACTTTTTTTTTCCCCAATGGAGGTTGCCACTTGGGAAGGATTGAAATTTTAAGCCTCACAGTTATAGGAAGACAACTTCACATTAATATGAATATGATATAAAGAAGACAGCTCACACACCTCAGTGACGACATTCAGGAAGGTGGGTGGCAATTCTCTTGGTGAGCATTAGTGACTACAAGATGAAGCCAAAGATGAGTAAGGACAAGTGGAGTAATCTAAACTGTCCTTGGCTAGTTGAAACACAAATGTGGTGCAGTAGTCTGATCTTTACAGGTTCTTTTGTGCCAGAAGGAAAAACAGAACTACACACAGTTCGAATGATCACAAAGAGCATGGGGGAGGACGTTTGTGCGGACAAAAGTTTCCACAAATAAACAATATTTTAATTAGCTCGCTTTGTGTTACGTTTGCAGTGACACTGAGCCAAACGGGGATTTGGAGCAGCTTTTTTTTCCCCAGCATGCACACAAGCATACATGCAGAGGCAGATGTGAGATGTGAGCTCACTGCACAGCCGAAGGCTGTTCAGCTGTATGGCTAGAATGCAGATCAATATCAGGGAAGTTGCAAAAGGAAGAGGGGGAGAGAGAGAACAAGCCAGAGAGTACACAGGTGGGAGGGAGATGCAAGACAAAGGACAGCAGAGAAAAATAATGCAAGAGAGATAAATGCCAGAGATGCTGTAACAGGGTATTAGGAGAACAGAGGAGTACAGACGGAGATGTGCAGAGATGGAGGAGGAGAGTCAAAGAATGTTGCTAAAGACATAAAGAAAAGATTTGAGGCAGAGAAAGAATCCTTACATGCAAATAAAAATGTTTTTTTAAAGAGAAAATGTAAAAAAAAAAAAAACCCATTATGTATGTATATTGTTAGAATCTGCTCTTTAACTGGTGGAGGTTTCTTTGTGTAAGTGTAGTTTTACAAAAACTGAAACTTTTGATTGATTTTGACCTCTGGTGTCATGAACTAATTAAACCTATTCAATATTCAGAAAACAGGGGCTTTGTTTTCAGATCTGTCTCATAGTGCACTCATGTTTTTAGTCAGAGAACGTGTGGTAAGAAACATAACTGGCAGTTAGTCCCAGTCGTCTGAGGTCTTTGAGCAAACAAAAAGAGGAGAGAAAGTGTGTAGGAGTATGCAGCACCTTCTTTTTAAAAAGTTAAGACACAATTTTAAGACGAGTACCTCTTTCACACCAGCAAATGAGTAATGGCTTACAAGTCATTTCACTGAATTTGTTGGAATATATATATATATATATGCATGTCAGCTTAATTTCCCTTTCAGGGAAAAAAATGTAAAAAACCAAATCAGGCGAGAAACAGAAGAGGAATATGGGTGCTTGTGTTGAGAGGAGACAGATAAATCATCATTAACCACTCCTCTTCAACGCTTCACACAATGAGCGCGTAGACTGAATTTGTATCCATGATTATAAGGTTTTGGTAAAGCTGAGCCAAACTCTACAATGAGTGAAACCGCATGAACTGACTTCAATTGCTTCGCCCACATGAATGGCACCAAGTGTAAAGCAGAGCGATGCCCCTCATCCTCCATCCTGGTCTGTAACTAGGGAAACTTGTAATATGTCATGCTGTCATCTGATTATCAGAAATGCCATTGTAGGTGTTTCTGTCATCACAATTTTTATATTTAATCTGTATATTTTCAGTAAAAACCTAAGCTGCAATACGTATATAATAAGGACCATATATTCATGGAAGTGGAGTTGGATCCTGTAAATTTAGCTTTAATTCACCAGTGTTTGAAGGACTAGCAAAAACCTTGTCATCAGATAGGGCTATGTGGGCTTAAACTGAAATGTGTACTGCTAAGGATCAAATGCGCACAGTCATAGATAATCTATAAAGTCTTCCCTGAAGACTGAGTGTGTGTCTATGGGCGTTTTATGTCAAAGAATTAATCATGCTTAACAATGCAAAAGCAAAAAGAAAAAACATTCAGTAAAGGCTACATTTGGACTAGAAAGAATTAGGATTGATGCTTTTTAGGGATTTCTGGAGGTCTTATTTCAGGGTCGTAAGTTCAAAACAGTGCAAGTCTACCATGAATCTTGTATATATGTATATAAAATTAGAATATGCAATAAAAGAAAATAATATAAAATCTTTGCTATACAAATAAAAATGATATTTATTGCCTTGATAAACTTTAACTAGATGAAATGATAGACCCACAGGTCTAATTTAGCTAAAATGCAACACTTAAACTTGTGTGTTTGGTGGATTATTTGTTGATACAAAGCTTCTTGCCAATTGTTCCTACACTACTGGAAAGCATGTTTGTCTCGCTGTGATTGGTGCAACATTAAGAAAATGCATTTGTGGGATGAGCAACAGAGGTGAGTATGTGGATTGTGCCCATAAAAACCTGCCAAATCTTCTCTGCTTCTTCTACTATTCTACTACATACTCTTGTTTTGAAGTCTTATGACCTCAGGTACTGGAAATCAAGTTAGTGGCACAGTTTGTGGTTCTGATATCTACAAATTTGCAACTAAATACATTTTCAGCATTGTACAAGGCTGATCAAAACTTTCTAGTGGTCTGGCATAATTCCAATAAAAAAGGAAACAACTGTTACAGATAACACCATTGCTTACGTATCTGTTGAAAGCTACAGCGTGCATATGTTAACGACTAACCTAAAGATGCAAGTAGAGCAATTAAACATCTTTAAATCCAGTGATTAGGTTACATAACACACCACTGATCTCTTTGAATCACCAAACAAATCAAAGCTATGAGCAGTAATAAAGAAGTTAATTAGACTAAAACATATTGTCTACATTTAGTCAACACAAAACAAAGCAACGATTTCAATTTTTGTTCTCTGAATCACAATGGTAGAGGAGGGAAATTCCAAACCTAATGAATTGATTTGCTCACATTCATTTCTAAGAAAACACTGAACGTCTTCAGATTTAATCTGGAAATATGGCGATTACAGCCATCAACAAGTCTTTCAAAAAGTGTATATGATGTGTGAGTAATGTAAGAAGAAACCTTTGGAAGAAAAAAAGAAAAGAAAAGTAAAACAAATGCTGGAAAGCAGCAACACAAAGCTAGAAACGGCATGAACAAGAAAAGTCAGGGTTATGTGGGCTGGGAGAAGGAACAGGGTCTGATATAAAAGCAGAGTCGCTGCTCTAACATAGGAATGTTTTGACCAAACCCCCCTTTCTTTTCCCCCCTCTCCCCCGCCAATCTCACACCTGATGTGTGGGGGCTGCTGGGAGCCACATGCCAAGATGAATAACAACCGGCTGTTTGTCACGATAGCGCACGAACACACACGCTGCTCGTCTCTTTCTCTCTCCCTCTGTCTCTCTGTCGTCTTCTTTCTCACCTTCCACTCTTCCTTTCTGACACACACAAACAGCGTTTTCTCCGTGATTTACGAACACATTGAGATTCAATTTCACTCCTCTGTCTCTCTCTCGCCGCTTACCATGGTGCGACACTGACATTTGGGTTGAAGGTCATACCGCACATTCCATTCTTCCACACTGTGCTTGTGACCTGTTATCAGCATGGTCGGGGAAACTGAGTAGGTGACAATATGTATGTGTGTGCTTGTTTGTTGTACACGCGAACTAAGAACACAGAGGGCTTTTTTTTTTTTGGCTCGTGGTTCAATATCATCTCTTGCTCGTTTCTGCACTCAGCGTTTGTAGATTGAAACAAATCTGTAGAGAACCATATTGATTGTGGTGTTTATTGAAATGCCACCAATGAGGTTTGTGGTTCAAAGCAGATATAAAAGCTTTCCGGTAATCTTGTCTTATTACATCTTTAGTAAAACCTCAATTTAGAAATGAGAAAGGAAATTTAGTCTATGATAAGAGATAATATATTTTGGTATAAGACCCAGCAATTATGTCCAGTATAGATGCAGGACAAACCACTGTGACATGTGGAACCAATGACAGACTATGTATTCCTGCACAGCAATATTCCAACTACTGTCAGACAATTATCGCCTTCACATGAATTATATTGAGAGTACAGTCCAATTAATGACTTATTCCTCCATATATCCCTCAAAACATGGAGTATTGGCTTATGGGTTTCACTCACTCCTCAAAAGTTTCTTCTCTTGGCATAGCAGCCTACCTACTCTACAATGAACTCTGCTGGAGTTGGTGTTGCCATATCTTGTGACTGAAGTAAGCAACACAATTTACAAAAACAACCCTTAATAAATAAAACAATAGTTTTCTTAAACTGAGTCACCCAGTAACTGGACTTGACTTGCACCGATGCACTAACCTGGACTCTTTGATTACTAAACGCAGTAGTTCAGAGCAGTTCAGCATTCTTTTGGTCATATATGCAAGGCCTACTCTTAACGCGTGAACCAGTATCCTTCAAGTTTAAGATGTTTCTTTGATATCATACTTGGTTAAAATGAAACGGTTCTGCAACAGCGTGAAATTTTGACCAGTCCTCTTAACGACTCATTAATTTGAATCAGGTGTGTTGCAGGTGAAAATGTTTAAAACCTAGAGGACACTGGCACAAGCTATCTGGAGACCTTTCTGCTTTAATGGTGCCTTTCCAATTTTATACCATGCACCTTGCACACACACACACACACACACACACACACACACACACACACACACACACACACACACACACACACACACACACAGTAGATGTAAACAGATTATACAAATCTCTTAATATTTGTATCTAACATAATCTTTAAAGTCTTTTATGATGAAGGACTTTATTCCAAGTCTTGTCACAAATTTTTAGATTATGATGTTTATATTTTCATCCGAGAGACTCTTCCTCTCTAAGGTGCTCAATTTTTGACCTAGTTTAAGCTCAAGCTCTTTCTTATCAGTCCCACTTAATTTGTTGCCCTCACCAGTTTCTATGAGATGTGTTGCTGTCATTAAACTGTGGTCATCCTACTCAGACAGCAGTAACTTTTATAGTAACCTGTGATTCATTTAAATGTGACATTCATGCAAAAAATAATGTTAGAATGTGTATTAGGGATGCTATAGATACGCATGTGTGTGTGTAGTTTCTGTACCTGAATGCCAGTTGGGCTCAGTAGGCTCCACCAATCTTTATCCAGGCCAAAAACAAAGGCATTGGCCAAGCCATGGAGGGGTGCCGACAGGACATGCAAAAGGATGAGGGAGAACGAAGGATCGTGAGGGTAAAAGGCATTATGGAGTCTGGTGGTGGAGAAAGAGAAAAACACAGAGAAGTGCTGAGTTTATCAGTGAAAAAAAATGTTGTAAATAAAACACAGGCTGCATAAGAGCTTCAGAGATGAAGAGCGAGAGATTTACAGTGAAGTCGCAGGAAGAAGAAAGATCAGCAGGAAAAAAAAAGAGAAGGACAGAGAGAAAGAGGTTGATAGAGCAACAGAGAGGGAAAGAGAGGCAGAGGACAAGTGAGTGACAGAGTGAGGGACAGGGTGAGAACGAGAGGTAATGAGAGCAAGTGGCAGAGGCAGAAAAAGAAGGAGCGAGAGAGGAAAAGGGGAGGGCGAAAGAGCGAGCGAGCTTTATATCAGCGTTTAAGAGCCCATTAGGCAGCACGAGACGGCTGGGCTGACACATTCTTGGCTGCCGCTTCGACAGCACGCAGCACTTTACAAGGACAGGGAGACGTGTAGCGCTCAACTCGCTTCCTCTCCTTCTCACCACTTTCTCTCAGCTCTGTTTCCAGCTTCTCCTGACCGCAGTTTTAACATCCAATCTTCTCCCTGTGTTTTCGCTCTCTGCACGTTCCTTAATCTCTGCTTGCCGTCCTTTAAATATCACTTCCAATTCTTTGCATTCAGCTTTATCCATCAGGATATCTCTTTTTTTTTAACCTTGACTCATGAATCTGATCTTCTGTTCCTTTTCTCGTCAACTTTGCTCCATGTGCCTGGGAACCTGGTGCACTATAAGGGGAGGAACCTGATATTATATGGTGCACCATAGAACTAATGGCTGCCTCCAAGAATGATGCTGCTCAGCCATTAACCCTGGATTAACCCTGTATTAGCGCTGCTCACTGGGTTAGCCTGCCACTAATGTCTTTTATTGATCTATTAGCAAGAGAATCAAACCGCACACGGCTCATGGCATTTTCTGCATGTGTTGTGGTACTGGGGGGGGAGGGGGGGTTTGCATGATCTGAGTGGCCCTAGTGGTTGACCTCTGGGTCAGTTATCCCCAAGCCACCACTGGCTTACAAGGCAGGAAGATACCAAACCAAGCATTTGACAGAAAAGAACCACTGTTGTGTTGTGGTTGCGAGGTGTTACATGAGACTCTGCAGTCACTCATGTCTGCTGACTGGCAGCCAGAAGATGACATCAGTTTCCTTTTTTTGTGTGATAATGATCGTAGTGAAATATCTAGCAATAGCACTACTGGTGTGTTTTCAACCTTTTCCACACAATTACTTTCATAAAAGCGCTGCCAATATTGTGACATCACTGGTCTCAGCACCTTACACATAAAAACTAACAAGCCCTCGCAGCTGTAGTTACATCAGCCGAACTCAAGCACATACATCAAGATTTCCACTGATGTTTTCCCGTATGTGTTTGATAAAACAATGCAGTCTCATTGATTGTGCAATCGTTATGTTGGCTCACAAGAAGAAACAGCAGGTTCACACGCAGGCTCCAAAACTGCTTTATGCCAAAACCAGCTCTTCACAACTACATGGTTTAATCTTCTATTATAACAAACGGTCATACATGCTTAGGTATGTAACCGAAAATGTAACATACCTATCACTGGGTACCGTTACATGACGTTTTTTAATTCGGAATTAATAATTCCGAATGACAAAATTCTTCTTCAAGCTAACATGAAAATGTTCCAAATTAAAGTTTACATGGCAACAGGTTTATTCGCCTTCCCTTAAGTTACGCAATCACGCATACATGAAATGTACAAATCTTTCCTGCCTCTTGCGTTATCGGCTACATGAAAACAACATAATAAAAACGGTTTTCGTTTCAACGTTTATTATATTTTTGAAGCACTAGCTTGATATGAGTGTACTTTTTCACTTTTGAGCAGCTGAGGATAAGAAGAAAAATATACGGGACTGAAAATAGCAAAGACGGGAGGCATTGCGGCTGGAAAAGGTAACGAGCATGCGGAGAACGACCGGAATTAAGGTTTACATGATAGAATTATTTAATTTGGCTTTAAAAGTAGAATAAACTAACGACTTAGTTTCCTCAGAAATGTCAAAGTACAAAATACCTAGGAAGCATTTTAAAAAGTATTATAATATTTACAACAACACACGTTATCCAATAAGGACTTTATTATTTCAAGCAGCTAATACCATGAAATAATAATAAAACGATAAGACGTTAGTAATTGTGAGACCTGAGTATTGCAGGTCCAACTCAAATTTAAAAGTTTTTTAGCATTTGGAGAAGCATCAAATATATTAACAGGTTTATCCTATAAGAAAGTTTCTTTTAGTGACAGATGGTTTAAGTACAGAAAAGCCCATAGATAAATATATTTCAAAGGTTTGGTATGTAAATTGCAACTAATGTCCCCAACCTCACCCTCTTATTCCAAGCAAGAACTACTGGTCATAAAGACCAAAGCAAAAGTTAAACAAATAAGTTTTTATGCACTTTCCCCCTTTAAACTATGATTATTACTACTGTAATGCACCAATACAAAGTCTCCCTCTCTGTGTTTGAAGTACAGATGGGCAGAGAGAGAATTAATGTTTGCTTAAAACACTACATTTTTTGAAAAGCAGGTATCAAAGGGTAGAATAAAGTTTAAAGTTAGTAAATGTACTCAAAAGCAACAAGTCAACCAGCATTCCCTTCCATGTCTGATTGTATATTGATCCAGTGCATGTGTTATGTTTAAGAGAGAGGAGCCTACAGGGCTGATTGAAGTTTAGAAAAACCTAAATGTGGATCCATCCATCCATTATCTGTAGTGCTTATTCCAACAAACGGTTGCATGTTACTGAAGTCTTTCTCAGCAATCATTGAGCGAACGGCGACATATACCCTGGATAGGTCGCCAGTCCATCACAGGCCCAACACAGAGAGACAACCAGTTACACACATTAACATTACATTTAGCAGACGCTTTACTCCAAAGCGACTTACATTTTTTGGTCATAGGGTTCAGCGTCTTGCCCAAGGACACAGCATGTAATCAGGGGAAGCCTGGAATCGATCCACCAACTTTCAGGTTAGCAGACAACTGCTCTTACCTCTTGAGTTACAACCTTCCTTGTGTGGGAGGAAATTTCAAATGGGCATGCATGTCTTTGCACGGTGAAAAGAAGCCGTAATTACTACATCTAAAAAACATTGTTGTGGTTTTTTTTCTCCAGTTTTGCTGTTGTTGACACATTTGTGTAAACATTTTTTTTACTGTATGTTTCACAGACCTTTAAAAAGATGCCGATAGTGACTTTTTTGTATGTTGACTTTTATTTAAAATGTTTTGCTGTCTCTGTGCAACTTCAGAATAAGCATGAGGTGTATAAAGCACACAAAAAAGACATCCTAATTGGATTGTTGTTGTTATCTAATTATTTGTTTGTTGTAATTGACTACGTGCACAATATGGCGCCGGTGCGCGCGAGTACTTCCGGTTTACTTCTTTCATTGATTTGTTCGCGCATTTATCTTTGTCCACAAAATATATTCTATAAAATATATTCATGTTATCATCAAGCCGTACATCACCGATGAAACAAAACGTGCACACGCTTTAATGTTGGATTTATATTTGTATTTATTTATTATTTATATTTGTATATATTTATAAGTGTTTGCCAAGCCAATTGATCATTTTAATTAATTGCATTGAACGTGCTGCTGTTTTGCCTAAATAAAATATAAAAAGTTGACGCTTGACATTTTTCTCCCACACTGCCTGTCTCTCACCACGACAGAGTTTTAGGGCCATGCTGATGACAAAAAATGTGTAGGATTAATTTTCTTTTTTCTTTTCAGATCAGGACATTCGCTTCATTCGATCATGGCCAAAAATAATTTTGTTAGTTCCTTCTCATTGCTCCTAAAAGACACAATTATATTTCATCATTCATCACTACATTCTTCTTCTTATTATTAACAATATTATGTCCTGATCCGAACCAGACAGGCGCTCTGATCCAAAGCGCTGCTGCAGCTGCAGCGTCTCCGCCTGTCATCGCAGCTCCGCTATTTTCTGATGTAAAGCCTCGTTCTCTTCAGCCAGCTCTTACCTTTGTTTCTGGAGCCACACAGTAGTCATGGTCCACTGACAATACCTCTGTTTCCATCTCCACTTCAGAACAGGAATCTGGGACGGGAATCTCGGGCCGTGGGCGCCGTTCCCAAACACCGGGTCTGGGTGCAGGTAATTGATACCCATTCCAGCTGAAGAGAACGAGTATTGTTTCCCTTCTGTAGCCGTTTCAGTCCCGCCGCAGTCACGTTTAGATCTGTGGCAACTGAAATGCCTAAACAATCCCGGGTGTTTTTAGTTGGGGTGAAGTTGTCCCTCCGGATCTTTCTCAGCCACTCAGCTCGGATGATCGGATAAAAAGGGAATGAATGAAAACTTATCTTGTTGAAACACGACATTCTAACTCTTTGAAAAGTGTCTCGCCCTTTTTCAACTTTTAACAAAACAGACAAAGATAAATGCGCGAACGAATCAACGAAAGAATGAGTAAACCGGAAGTACTCGCGCGCACACTCGGCATCAGAACGTAACCTGGCGCCACATTGTGCACGTAGTCAATTGTTCAGACTGAAAAATGCTCAAGTCCCCCGATGTTACTTGTCATGAAGAATTATTTTTGCCATATGAGCAATGCGAAACCATGTATTTTGCCATGAACTTTTGTTCCAGATCGTCCATCAGTGCAACAGCAAAATTATTTACCATCACACAATTAACAAAAACACGTATAAAGTTTTAGATCTCGTCTCTTTAAGACACCCCTCCTTAAAGGCCCAGTCTCTGATTTGACTGCTGATTGGTCAAAAATATTTTAGAACATGTGATTGCTGTTCTTGTGTGTGTGTTTGCAGCATCCCAACATAACCATCAGACATGCATTATGCAAATTCATTTTGTGGTGATGCTGTTAAAGCTTAATGTACATTACAAGATTTTAAGCTCCGATTTTCATGTTGCAGAAGAATGTTGAGGGTTACCGACCAATTGTCTGAATCTGAGACTAATTATGTGCTGAAACTGCAAGGGCAGTTTTCACACCTGCACCTGAGACCTAGAAGCTCTAAAAATGTCCACGACATTCACTTTATCCCTGCTGTGAAGAGTTTTTAACTGGTTAAATTCCTTGAACGTCAGCAATGTGTGAACGTAATAATACTTCAGAACATTTGCTGCTACTGGATGTTAAATGAGTGATCAGAGTGGCTGCTTTACATTCACATGTTTTGCTGTTTCATTCACCTCTCACTATTGTGTACACAATGTGGGGTTAAGCTCAACACAGTCATTGAGAGGCCTCACAGCTATTTTCAACACGCTGTAAAGAAAACACAAATTTCTACAGCGCAGTTTTGACATTGCTTTTCTTCTGTACTCAGGTGTGAAAACACTTCAACATAAAGTCTCACAGTGTGATATGCTTATGTGATCACCCGCCAGACCATACTGACCACTTTTTCTCCTGAATATCAGTGCTCAGGAGGGAAAATGACTAAAAATCCTGATTTGAGAGGAACCAGCAGTGGAGAAAGGAGGACTCAAGTGAGCGGTCAACAAGGAGCTTCAGCCAACGACAGTGTTAGAGATAGGGTCAGGAGACACAAGAGAGCAAAACCCAGATAAGAACATAAACACATCATGGAAACATGGTGAAAGCACTAGAGGTTGCTCAGGAAAAAGTGTGCAATATCACCATAGACTCTTGAGAAGCTGCACAGAGAAACTGCCACTTTCTTTTTGACAACCAGGTAAGAAGCAGAGACTGAATCGCAAGAAGCTGCTTGTATTCAGTCGAGTGTGACGCTAATGACAAGAGATTTGTCTGCATGATAGCTGGAGCTGCTTGATAAAATCAGTTAGCTGAATTGAGGTAAATCTGGCTAAAGCCTTGTAGAGTATAACCCTTTCTGGAGATCAGCAATGCACTATAATCCAAAATTAGTCATACACATCAAAACCCAAAGTCACCGTTAAATGCAGTGCAACACCTTCCCTACTTACAGCGATTCCTCCCACCCTGAACAGCTCAACACGTCCTTTGCTCAGCTTGAGGACTGCTCCAGCTCCAACAGTGAACCAGAGTCAAATGCTGAAATCTGCCTCAACAACGACCAAAAACTCGCTCTCCAGACCGACAAAGACAAAAGAGGATTGCTCTACATAAACTGCAATAAAGCGACTGGGCCTGCTGGTGCATCCAGCAGAAAACTAAAAGCATGTGCTGACTAGCTTGCCACAGTATTCACACACATCTTTAATCTGTCGTTACAGCAAACCACTGTCTACTACCATTCTGAAAACCACCACAATCATTCCTGTACCAAAAACCACAGCCCGCTACAGCATGATTGACTACTGGCTAAGTGCTTGTACCTCGGCAGTCATGCCTGCCTACTACCAGATATCAAAGCATGCATTCCCCCTGATCTGGCTCAACATCAGCTCATTTACAGGACAAACAGATCTAAAGATGACAATCTTTATTGCCATGCGTATAGCCCTTATACATCTGCAAACCCCCAACAACTCACGAAAACAGCCCACCAAACACTCTTATATGACGAAATTAAAAAGTTGTAGTCTTCTACTAAAGCTCCTCATTGGTTTTTAATTAGTATAAAATGGAGAATAGAGTAATTTACTGCTGTACTATGTGGTACTTTGGATACACTGCTGCAGATAAATAGGTCCTGGAATGGGTCGTGAGAACGGCTGAGAGGATTGTTGGCGCCTTCCTATTGGAACTGGACGACATCCATAAGAGCCACCTCCTCACAAGAGCCACAAGCATCCTGTGAGACACCACACATCCTGGGAATTCCCTCTTTACCACACTTCCCTCAAGCAGACACAGAATTCCCAAAACCTGTACAAAAACACTGCAGAGTAGCTTCTTCCCCGGAGCAGTGGTACTACTTCATATACTACAGAGTCCGGGACAGCGCAATGACAATCTACGCGACTGCTGTGTTATAACTTGATTTCACTTATTCTTGCCATATTATTGTGTTTGGAATTCTTTGTCTAATTTTATTTCGTATAAATATTTTAGAAAGACATTTTAAAACTGTATTGAAGGTATTTTACTACGCAATTGTTTGTATTTGAGTTGGAGCAGACTGACTAAAGTAGGCCCTCCAACCATCACTATCATATAATTACATAAATATATATGAATAAATAAAATTCTGCATATGTCATGTTTAAATTAAAGGCGGGAGGCACTTTAACTTAGTAAAACTGAGCTTTGCTGAAATAAGCTGTTTATATCTTCTCTAAAAAGCCCGGTGACAACTGCAGGAGAACAGCAGAGAAGATGATTACAGAGATTCGTCCACAAATCTGGTTATAATCCTCTCTTATCCTCTTTTGCTGCGTGAGGTTTCAAGGTTTATTTGCTATTAATCTGTCTCCATTTACCTTCCAACAACCCTCTGAAAAGTTTTGACAGGGAGAAAACCACAAGTTAGGATAGCGATACACCTGTTACCTACCCTCTGTCATTCTGGTTAAGGATGTCAACTAAACGTCTACACGCGGCTTAAAATAAAACCAACAGCGCAACCAACGGAGCACTGAGCGGCGTGTCCTGGCGCTTGTCAGAGAAACGTTGCCTGTTTTCTGGGTTAGCGTACCGCGATATCTCCGAGGACCAGACCAGCTGCTGCTCACATTCATTTCACTTCCCATTAAAGGTGAAATAAATCAGGAGTCCCCACACAACCTCTTAAGAAATGCAGGAAGCACACACACATGCAATCACACAGAGGAAGTTGGACGCGTGCAGATATAAATAAACACACATGACTGGCTGTGTGTGTGCCAGAAGGCGTCTGCATGCAGTGCAGCCTAGGTCACATGTACTAAGAATGCAAGAAAGAGAGGAAATGCAGTGGATGTGTGTGCGTTCGTGTGCGTATGCCTGCATGTGTGAGTTTCTGACAGCGCAGCGGTGAGAGTGACTGGGTCTGTGTGAAGGGGGGCTATTTCTGGCGTCTCATTTTTTTTCCTGCTGCCGCAAAGAAACACGATCGGCGTCCGGGAAACGAGAGCTGGCAGCAAGCAATCATCTGCCTGCCACGCACACACACACACGCACACACTCAGACAGCACCTCGCAGCGCCGAGCAACACGCGCCATGGCAACGGAACAGCCGCAATTAGAGGCGAAGAGCCTTTCCCCTCCATCGAGGGAGAGACGGAGAGCAAAATGAAAGGAAGAAAGAGAGCAGGCAAGAGGGAGAGAAAGAAGGCAGGAAGGTGGATGTGTGTGTGTGTGTGTGTGTGTGTGTGCAGGCAGAGTGTCAGAGAAACAGCACGGCACAGGAAAGGAGAAAAAGAAAAGGAAGAGAGAGGAGCACGATAAAGAGGTGAAAATGAGGAGGAGCAAGGCTGTAAAGGAGAATGGAGGCCATGAGAGAAATAACGGAGGCGGAGGGCAAAGGGGTGAAGGAGTAAAGCTGAGTGAAAAAGACTAAAAAGCAAAAGAATCAGAGGAAGAGGAAGAAGCATATCCGAAAAGACAGATTGCAAGACATGAGTGAGAAAAACAAAGAAGATTACGTGTGAGAGAAACCAGGATAAGAGCCTGATGGAAAAAAGGCAAAGGGGTTTGATAGAGAAAGAAGGAAGAGATGGGAGAAGCGGCTAGAGGCGTGTGGAGAAGAAGAGGGGGGGCGAGGGGGTTGAGCCGTTTCTCCTGTGTGAGCCGGGCTAATGAAAGATGAATGAGGGAGGCAGCGGTGGGAAGGAGAGTGTGACTGCGGGCGATGCCTGGCTGAGCTGCCTGTGTGTATGCGTTTGTCGGGGTTTGTGTGTGCCGCGTAGTCGAGCGCGTCTCGCAACGGGGATGATATTTTGTGTATACAATATCGGGAGCAAATAGTCAATGATAATAAACACACATACATGCTCATAAACACAGAGAGGTGCATGTACAGTAAGTTTTAGTCAGCTTACCACCACCTGTACGCATGCAGTCAATCATTAGCACTCGCACGGTGTCTTACAGCCTTGCTCACTTATTCAGACCCTCCATCTATCATGCTGTCAGTCACTCTTTGAACCCATCTCTCCCGCCCTCCAGAGCCAGTACAAAATCCCTCACTTGCTGCCTCTTCCTATCTCTTCCAATATCCCACTCTGCCAGTCAGTCTATACCACTTTCCAGCCATCAATTTCCCTCCTCGCTCTAACAGAGTTCACCTTTTTTGTCTGCCTCTAATTGTTGTGCCGAACATCCTCAGTGCTGTAGTTGAAACACACTTTAACAGCTCAGATGAGAACTCCTTCCCTAGAGTGTAGGGCAGCCAGACAGAGTAGTCATCCTGAACCCGATTGCATTTCCTCTTCTCTGTGACTGACTGCTTTACTTCATGTTTTTTTTCCTAGTACTGAGGCTCTCATGCTGTCTGCGATGCTGCTCCTGACTGCAAAGCGGAAATTCTCCCTCGGTCAAAGAGACAAATTTGCCAGAAGTGCCCTTGATTTCTGAATAAATCATAGGTTAAGCAAATGGTAAAATGATGCGCAATAAGAGCTTATTTTTAATAGCAAAATACTATAAAAGCAGTAGTATTACTAAGACTACATATGAGTATCCTTCAGACCTTTCTGGTTCATTAAGATTAATAAAGTCAAAACAATATCAAGGTCAAATAGACCAAATACTGTTTAATCTAAAAAGACAGACAGTAAGAAAAATTAATAAAATTCTGCTGATAATCTTTAAGGAAATAACAGTCTTTCAGTAAATATGAATTACACAGAATTCACTTATCAAATATACATTCATCATACACAAACAAATCTTTGCAGCTCTTAATAATTGAATAAAGTGTTATGAATAATCATTATGTAATCATTCTTAAAACCTGACAAGTAGTTTTTCAGCTTGAAAGAATTCCTAAATGCAGATTCTCAGTCATTATATTTGCTTGTAGGGAAATCACAAGATTTTAATCTGACTTTGAAAACCTCATACATTACGGATGTTAAAAGAACATTTTAATAAGTTCATTGGACTATTTGAAACCAAAGTAAATCCTATATTCTCTAATGAAAATGAAATAATAGAAGAATTATTGCAATTATCTGCATAATACATGTATTTATTTTATGCTAGATTAACAGTGGAATATTGAAAATATATTGAATTTGGTAGTAAAATTTTAGCTGTTTCTTTAATTGACTGCAGTGGCTTTCAATTAAATGAAAGTTTAGATGAGAGCAACAAAAACACAAAAAAGTAAGAAGTACTAAAAATAAAGATGTGCAAACATTTGTTACAACCCAGAAAGCTAATTGGTAAAACGTTAGTAACATAACTGGGTATAGAAAGAGCAACAAAGGGAGGTAGAGTTTACTCTATAGGTTGAAATAAAAAAAAGAAGAAATTTTCCATATCTTCAATCATTATCAAAAGACTCATAATCTTGAGACTTTTCTGGGTATAGGAAGCACAGCTAAAGAACAGTATTGTATGTAAGTTTTTACGTTCTCATGTGGAATTAAAAAAAAGACCTTATTCTGTTATTAAACCACTGCATGTGATTGGTAGCACTTCATATCTGTAGTTATGTTTAAATGTGCAAAATTAATTCAATTGCACCAGAGTTTAGTTGAAATCTGTTCTGTTTATATTGACCCCAAAAAAAGTTTTCTGATCATGACTTTTGTCTGTTTGAGCCGAATGAATTGTTTTACCGTGCAGAATTGCTGTCTTTCTACTGCTGTTTCAGAAAGTCAAAGAAACAGTGATTTTCTATGTAAACAGAAACCACTGTGTGTATTTATGGCTGTTACTAACACAGCCATAAACACATGCCGTTGTAGTAACCCCCTTTAATGATTTTTAATTATTTTAATTATTATTAAAAAACCTAAGTCCTACATTTGCATCACTGACTGATCAGTTTTGTTTCGTACCCGACTGCCATGTTTTGGGTTTTAAAATAAACCATTGAATGAAAATAATCAGAAATAATAAATTGCTGCTTATTGGTACTTTCAAAATGGATTGAAACAAAGTACAAAGCTGTTAGGTGGTCAAATGATGGATAGTTTTGACCTTGTTTGTAGTTACCACTATCTTAAGAATTATTCCTCCCTGTCGCACGAACACTCATACTAAGTTAGTAACAAATTAGTAAACAGTTGTTTACCAAAATACCAAGGACTTACAGTGTTACTACTAGATTTACCTTTTAACTAGCTCAGTCGTAGTGCTCTGTGGTGCCCCCTAGTGATGCCCTACAACACTGAATATTTTGGTTGTAGCACCTACATTGTTTGCAGCAAGTATCGCTGTCACATAAGCAGGCATAGACAGCAAGTAAATCCTAGTCCTTGGTTCAAAAGTCTATATTTATGTCAGTATGGAAATCCATTACAGTGCCTTTTGGAATGGACAACTTTCACATCGGGAAAGGCAGAATCAATGATGAATATTATTTACACCGTCTACAGCACCATATACATGCATTTATAAATCTTCATAAGGAATCCAAGGCAACAATTAAGCACTTTAAAACAGCAGCAACCACTCACCAAAGTGCTGTAAATAGGAACAAAAGGCCTTAGGAATAACAAAAAATAAATAAATCATAATAAATAAACCCCTGCGAGCCCGTTTGGGAATAAGCAGTAGAGAATGGATGGATGGATAATAAATAAACTTATTTTAGCAAAAAGGTTGCTCTCATACACTTATTAATAAATAACAATAATAAAATGGATAAAATATAGGGCATTGTATATTTCCAAAAGACAATCCCTAGAAACATACAGCATCTATCACATACTATGTCAGTCAAAAAAATATTTCCATATCCCCAATTTAACTTAGACATACTGGCTCTATATTATAAAATTCAAGAAAATTAATGAGACAAAAACAAAAGCTTAGCTGATAAACGAAAAGAGGCACAATGCTTTTTTTAATCTCAGCTATTTGGTATAATAATTGCTGGAAGCCAAAATTGTGACTAAAAATCATTTGATTAATTACTTGGTCCTAGTTTGAGCTTTTCTATCTGGTGTACATCTGATGGTCTTTAGGGCAGGACAGAACAGGCATTTTATTGTTTAATGACCGCATGTGATCAGCCACTAAAACAGCTACTAAGCTTGTGAACAATCAGTTTGAATGTTGTGGAATTAACATCATAGACATGAGAATCTTCTTTCTTTTGAATGAAATGACATTTAAATAAACCATGATCTACATTGTGCGAGCGTCTGAATGTGTGTGTGTGTGTCACAGCTTGAAACAAGAACATAATCTACTTTGATCATGAGGTCAACATGGGGATAACAGCTTAGGACATGACTCCCATTACTCGTACATGCATAGTCTGGATTTCTATTTCTTGTGGACTTGTAGAGTAGAAATGTGTTAAAAAAAAATGTCACTGTGAATTGCTGGGTTTAGGCTGAAACACACAAACGTACACGTGCACACCTGCACGGGATGCACATGCACTATAACATAAACACAGAGCCACACAAAGACCCTGGAGAATAAAACAGAATAAAACCCAAACAAAGGGACATCCTGTTTCCTGGAACACAACACCGCTCAACATGCTGTACTGGGAGCCAGTAAACGCACACACCTTCTCACACACAAAATTGTTTCATCAACATCCCAGTGAATGCGTTTGGCTGAGCCCGATTCATGTAACTGCATGGATCTATGTGTCCGCTGACGCCACTGGTGATGTCTTCAAGTGTTTGTAGGTCTGTGCACATGGGTCTATCGTGAACGTCTGTGGCGAAAAGTGTGTGCATGTCGGTCTCTCTCCCTCCATCCCACATTATATATATATA
>JBAMHX010000014.1:9143290-9157615 GCA_037177515.1 Pseudomugil tenellus | reverse complement strand
ACCCCCACACCTTTTTTCTTTACCTACCTGTTAATAACAACACACACACACACACACACTTGACTAACACTATCTGTACAAGTTTCAACTGCATAGCAACCAGTCATATTTCCAAATCACTGTCAGTAACAGCACAAGCCAAAGGCAAATATTAAGCGTAATTCTATTATTGTATTGTTATGGGAAGTTCTGGTATCACTGGTCATATGAAGGTCTGCATATTGTCATCAACAGTTTGTGTGTTCACACAATCGAGTGTCACACTGGCAGGAAAGAATAGGGAAAATGTGAGTGTCCAGAAAGTCTTTCAAAAACTATATGGAGTCAAGAATCCCGGATGAAATGAGTCAAGTTGCAAGTACGAGATGAGTAGTTGAGGAACTTTAGTCTTCAAAAGACAGGATGTAGAATGGAATGAGGAGGTTGAAGAGAGCGAGTAAACTGCCTCATGTTTTTAATCACAGTCCTCCGGTGTCAGAGGCCCCTGCGCTGCTCGGGAAGCAGAGGGGAATGAAACCGTAATTATGTGGCGCGGGCACAGCAGTCCCAACGTTAATGACATGCACTAGATTACAGACAGTTATCAGGAGCAACCCCTCCCCTCCACCAGCCAAAGCGCTTGCCCTAGTCAGCGCTAGTCTCAGAAAGATCTCATAGAAAATAACAGCATCAGATTTACTAAAGGCGCTCATGAAATTCAAGGACCTTTCAATGATTTTTATTGGAGTGAAATTCTGGGAATAGAAGTTTAAATTTTTATAAGACATCATTTTTAATTACATTTTTCTTAATCAGCAGCAACAGCGAAAGCATCACCACAAATATCCATCAGTAGGATGGCCCAAGTTCAGCAGTGCCAAAGCTGCATATACAGCATGAATGGTTTAATGCATGAACAAGGGTCAACAGGATTGCAGGACATATATGTATACAGACACATAATATTATTACTCACAATGCTTGTGTAGATCAGTAAACACATGGTGTGAAAAGATAACGAAGGAGTGCTTTGCTGTTTGAACAGCCAGTTTTGTTGCTACCCGACAGACTGCACTGCTGTAAATGCAGTTCTGCTTAAAGGTGCACATGCAGGATAGTATAATATCCACTTCCCACCCATAAAAGTTCCTCTCCATAACTGGTATTTCTGCAAGAAGACCTCGCGGTGCTTGTGTGTGTACACACACAAACATGACTAAAGACAAATGGCTCAAGACACACACACAGATGGGTCAGCACCATGTGACTTATGGCCCTGATAACTGCCAACATAAGTAATGTACGTCATCACTCTAGCAAGGCATGTGTTCGTACAGCGAGAGGGTGCCATGAGGTGTCAGGGATAGAGGGGGGGGGGGGCAAACTCGGGGGAAAACAACATGTGTGAGCACAAGGAGGGAGACATGGTGAAGGGAATAGAAATAACCAAAGCCAGTGGACTTCAGACAACCTCACAGGATTCGCTTTCTTTAGTTTACACCTGCTGCTACACACTCACACATGAACCGGAGCTCACTGGCATGGCAAGCGCAATCTGGGAGGCTGTTGTTGTTGTTGTTTTAAAGCATCGCAGCGCGTGCATAAACTCTCATAAATATTCATGTCCATGAACCTGGCTTGCTGCTTTATTCATGCTGTGTATGAGTACACGAGTGAGAGAGACAGACGGAGGGGGGTGAGATAGCGAGAGAAAGGGAAAGGCAGGATAAAAGAGAGAGAGAGAGAGAGGAGAGTGAAAGGCAGAGGGAAAAAAAGATGGAAATGAGCAGAGTGACTGGGAAAGAGAAATACGAGGAAAAGAGTGTGATAAAAACCGCTGCTGACTTATTTACACTCTGTGCTACACATAGCAATTAGCCCACATGAAGAGAGAGGGTTTGTGTGCGTGGCTGTCATACATTCATACACACACGCTCACGCCACTGGTGAGGGTTAAGACAGTTCAGTGTGCAGTAATTATCTCTGCCACTTAGGGGCAGCATCTACATAACCTTAACCCTAACCTGCCCTCTTCACCTTACCCTGCTGGGTGTAGACCAGGTACTGCACAGAGGATGAAGAAGAGGGTAGGAGTAAAGTTATACAGCTGTCTGAGGGATTGCTGCTTCAAGGTTGAAAACTTTACACTGATTACCATTTGTCTGGCCATCTCTGAGGAAGACGTTAGTCGAGAACCCTCTTCTCAGCAGTTTCTCATTAAACTAAAAAAAAAAAAACTCTTACCATGGCAACTGGCCCTGAAATGTAAGATTTTTTCTCCTGGCTTTTTAATCACTTAATTTTTGTTTTTTTTCCTAAACACAACTTAAATGGTTTCAACACCAAAAGCAATCCAGTTCCAAAGGGAACCCGAAGACATCGAGTGTGTCTTTTATTGAGTTTATTTGGATTAGACTGTTTTATTTAAAGACCCTGTGATGGACTGGCAACCTGTCCAGGGTTTACCTCGCCTCTCTCAACACAGGGTACATCTCCGATTTGTCACCAGTCCATAGCAGGGCCAATATGGAGAGTCAAACCTTCACTCATGCTCTCACGCTCACATTCACTCCTACAGAAAAATCAAGAAACCCCAATTAACCTAACCTGTCATAAAACTAAGCCTCAATATTTGTATTTTGGCTCAATGCGGGTGTGAAGTAAGATTAAGAACCAATCGCAACTGCTTTTCAGATTAAAAAAAAAAAACACATTTTGCTGAAATTGATGACATTTGATTTTCATTAAAAAACCTCTGGATGTGTATATGAAAAGAATATGAAATGTGCATAATAAAAGTTTAACTCAACATTTTAAGCATTCCGGATATGAGCTGCAGCTGCAGCACATTGGACCTTCTCTCAATCAATACAAGTCCCGGTGGAAATAAATCTTCTGACATTGCTTAGGTTTATTGAACTAATGCCACAGCAAGCATGTGCATAAACATTTTTGATTCCCTCTTTGGTCTGATGATAACTGATGATAATCCAGTTGCTCGGCGTGGTAATATATCCAACCCCTTGTTTATAAAATCCATCCACTCATTTTCTATACTGCTTATTCCAATTTATGGTTTGTGGGGAAGCTATCTATTCCCGCAATAAGAAGGCAATACGCGGGGGTGCATCTTGGACAAGTCACCAGTCCATCAGTTTTTAAAATCACTTAACACATTAAAAAAAATTGTTTAATTTAATATCAACACATTCAATATGTCTAACCGCTTTTTCCCTCCTCCTTTTATCTTGGCTTAATTTATATGTGGCTGCTGCTTTTTGCTTATCTCACCCCAGTAACTCATTAAAGGTCTAGGTTGAAAGACATACACATGCGTATATACATGTCCAAACTAACCCTTGAGAATAGAGTCAAAGGGTCAAATTGATCGCTGCTGTGTTTGACTGGTGTGTTTGACACCTTCCCAGTGTGCCGGTGAGAGTTAATCCCACAGACTCTCTAATCCTCATGACCCATGTGAATGTGTGTTGAGCAATGTGATGCTCAAAAGGTTACCTTTCGTCTCTCCCTCTCTGGGTTAAAAGTTCCCCGCCACGACTGCATCTGTAGATACAAAAAGTAAAAAATGAATTAGGGTCATTTTTCTAAGAAAAAAAAAAACTTGTGGTGATTTTGTCATTTGTGACTGAAGGTTTTCCCTGTAGAGGTCAGAGCCTGCAGTGACAATCTGGAACACTGCCAATGCAAAATCCCTCCACCCTCTCTCACAGCCCTGCAAAATTACCCAATTCACACCAGAGTGCAGAGCTTAGAGGCATAGGGGAGCGCTTATACAGCTCCAAGCACCTCACTAAACCGATCAGCACCAGTGCACACAATACGGCAGAGGAAGAGGAAAACAAGGCAGGGGGCATGGAGAAAAGAGAATTTTTGGGAGGAAAAAAGTCTCAGAAAAGAGAAAAAAACAAGCAAACACTGCAGATGTGAGATATCAGCAAAGAACGTGGGAATACTTTTTGCTCTTCCTCTGTGTCCTCTCTCGAGGGAATGAAGGGAAAATGTCAACAGATGCATGGACACACACACACACGCATGCACAAGACTAGGATTTGTAATGGTGGGGGGGGTTGAAGCCAAAGGGTTTATGCAACCCAAGACATCAGAGACTAATCTCTGGAGGTCCTGTGTGAGCTTCGTATGAATGCACAAGAAGGCAGCATGAACAACATGCACTAACAGCTTCTCTGTTCTGCTATTTATTAACTCAATGTTGCCATGGTTTCCTCGTGCTGACGTGATTGTCATTGTAAATCTATGTGTGACTGTGCCGTGTTTGTGTGCAGTGTGGGGAAAAATGGGCAGCCATTTGGTCATTAGAGCGAACCTGTTCCACAGCAGCCCTCTGCTGTCCAGCTGAGTACCACGATCCATCAAAATCAACAAACACTGATAATAAGTGGCAATATCATTAGGCTTCAGCCAGGTCTCCTGTGTGCATGCGGGCTTTTGTTGCAATCCCTCTTAAGCCACGCCACTGAAAGCCGAGCAGTTCATCTGGGGTGTTGAAGGGTAAGGCTCAGAAGGAAAAGAATGGGCATGTACAAATTGCATCTGTAAAACAAAAAACATCCCCATGTTCCCAAGCCTCCCTGTGTGGCCTGAAATGACTCATTAGGCTTGAAATAATTCCTGTTTTTACAAACTCATGCAGTCATGCAGAATGTGTTCAACTTTTTCATACTGATCGACTTGGTAAATCCGTCACTTGAAAAGTCACTTTATCCTTGTTTCCTTATGTTTTCTCCAGAAAGTGTAAAAACTGCTCTGTCCACCAAACATCCCACCTCTCTTCACTCAGCCTCCTCTTCTTTATCCCTTTCTCCAGTGCGTTGCCACCTACCCTGCTTTCAAAGCTTTTGAAAGTCTTTCAAGTGAGACAGCCTGCAGCTGAAAAGAGATAAGGCTTGAGCTCTTCATAAATATGATACAGAAAGCAAACCGGCAGAGTGAAGGGGGGACAGAGACATGGAGAAAATGAGTGGGAGTACAGACATGGAAAGAGAGACAGATGAATGCAAAAAGGAAATGAGGAAGGTGGAAGACAGATGCAGAGACGAGAAGAAGGAGAGATAGCAGAATACTGTGAGCTGAATGAGTTATGAGATGCAGCTACATTCATTCCCTCTTGTTATCGCCGTCATGATAAAGAGCTGTGCAGCTTCTCCTCCTTTCCCTGCCCCTCAGCTACCTGCTGCCTGTCTCTGTTGTTGTCTCTCTGCTACCTGGCTATCTGCTAAATCTTCTGCACTCCATCGCCACCCATACAAAGAATGCTAGCATACATGATAACACTTCATTGTGAGTCTTATGAGGTTTTAGCCTGTTTTTTTTTTTTTTTGCTCTCCATTTATATTACCTAAAGCACAGCAGAAAGACACACGCCCATTGTCACAACAGTGGCACTACAGTTTCACCTTATGGTGTTGTAAGATCAGGAGAATGGCAGCTATGTGAATTTTGCAGAATGTTGCCTCCAGGCACCTACCTGGTCATTACAATGGAGAGGTGAAAAAAAAGTCAGCATGCAAATCTGACTCGGTCAACAAAGTAGTAGATCAGTTATTCAACTTAATGCCTCACCTATTTGAGTTTAAAAGGAGTGATAAAATGCAGTAAAACCCATTATTGTTTTAGAACGGCCTGTGTTGCCACCCAAAACCCAAAGCAGTCAAATTCTAATTGCTATAAAACAACCCTGAATTGCCCCATTCAATAAGCTGAATCTTTGCCTTGAATTTAGCCTTGATGATAAATCACTGTCATTGCATGCATCTTTGGTATAAGTGTCTCTGACTTTTGTGCTGTTTTGAATGATAAAAGACCTCCACAACAGATAAACTCAAGTAGTTTCTATGCCGCTTTGGAGGCCATAGTGACACCCTCAAATAGTTTCATCTATCCAACCAACAATCCGTAAACTAAAAGTACAGTATCAATACTCATAAAAGGTCATTTTTCACAAATGAAGCTATAAAGAATCACATGGAGTGAATCTGGGCTCTCCATCAGCTAAGTAGTGCCCTGCTTGTCCAAATATACTTCGACACAACAAAAAACAAAATTCTCATTCCATGAAGTGTTTAAGCTTCCAGTCAGACAACGTGCTGCACGTTTAGCTTTACCTTCTCATAAAGTAGCTCTGACAACCCGGCAAAAATGTTGGCTTGTTTACAACACAAGCTATTTTAAGCTCTATCAGTAGTTGAAGATGCAGTTTATGTGCATGAACACACGTCTGAGCTGCTGGAGAGCACCAGGGTGAACATAAAGTCATCGCTATTGATAGAAATTATCTTCCACAGTATGATGATAAACAACTTTCATCAGAGTTATACTTGTTTTTAAGTTTCAGACAAGGTCAAGTCAGTAAGCACAACATAAGAACAACTTTAGCATTAACCAGGTCCAGAACAAGGCTATGATTGAAGGTAGGCTTGTTTACATGTTGTAATGGACCAAACATGTTGAATATAAAAAAGGAAATTATTTGCTATTAACATTGTTAAATTAAACATTTTCATATTAAAATCCTCTCTTATAATATGATGATCAAAATCAGTTGGGACAAACAACGGTCAATAATTCAGAAAAAAACGTGCACAGTATCCTTTGGATCTGCAAATTATTAAACAAACAATTTTAGTAATACCACCTAAAATAAGACTAACATATATCAATATCAAAATCATCAAATGAGATCTCTTTACCCTGGAATGTACCTTTAAATAAAGCAACTTCACCTGTTTTCCTGCCATTTATTCATCAAGCTAACACTTGGAAGAATAGTTTAATTAAGAACAGTGGTTCTTTTGTTTTCTGTTAACTGTGTTTCGGTCAGAGCAAAAGATCTAAACTGTGAGAAATCGTAAAGGAATTAACTAACATTAAGTTGTTAAACAAAGATATAACATCCAGTAAGTCTAGCTTTGTGGAGTTCACATTCATATCTGTTGTAGTCTTAGTTTTACATGGCACAGTAAATAGATTAAATAAACATGACAAGTTGACTGTTTTCAGTTTATTCTTTTAAGTAATTAAAATTATATGATAATTTAATAAGTCCTGTAGTATTTAATAATAAATAAATACTACGAGAATCTGACTGATGGAGAACTCACCCTTTTGTTGGCCACACAGATGATTCGGGCATAGCAGCAGATCATCAGGAAGATGAGGCTGAACAGAGGCACATACCATCTGCAAGACACAGCGACATAAGCAATCAGGATGTTGCAATACTGAAAGATCATTCTGCTGTTTTTTCATAGGCCTCCTTGTAAACCTGTTTAAGAAGAAAGAAAAAAATCTTGGGGTATTCTATCATGCAATTAATACCAAGTAAAGAAATAGTTGCATAGAGTTTAATTTGATTTCTAAGGCACATGAATAATGTCATAGCCAAAAGTCATTCATTCTCTAAGAGAACATAAGATCATACAGGGGATGCAATGTGTTGCTATCAGTGTTGTCCAAACAGATTAGCCTGTAAAATACAAATACTAGATTAGTAAGAGTCTTTCTTCCGGGCTCTAAGTTAAGGTCGCCGTTACTGAGTGTGATTTGGTTTATACCTGGGGAAATGTTTACAAACTAAACTTTATACGTCTCCAGCCATCCTCAGCTTTACACATCTTTCAGCTGCTTGTGTAGTCTGGTCAGCAACCTCTGCTTCCCTCTTGCAGCTTAATTTTCAAGCACAGCAGGCATCTGTGTTCAGCAAAAAGGTCTAAAAGCTGACCATACACTACTTGCTCAGCACAGAAAGGAAGAGATGCCCAGTTAGTTAGTAGCTGGTGAACATCAGAGACAAGTGAAAGGGAAATTTTGGCTTGTGTTTATCGAGCAGCCAAAGGCTAGTCTAACAGCGCTGTTTTTTCTGGATTTCATCAGATAGTATTGTTTTAAAAGCCGATGCATAGAGACACAGAATGCAAAATAGCAACACAGAGACGAAAAGACCTAATTAAGGACTATCAGACCTCATCGTGCTAAGTTTCGACAAGTTCAGATTTAGCACCAAAGATTATTATTATGGTTCAAATCGATTTAGCTTTAGTTGTATAGTGCTACTTCAAGAAAAGGTTCTAAAGGCACTTCACAGAGATCAAATTGTCCCAATACATGATAAATAGCCAAGCTAAGGGAAATCAAAAGATTGCACCTGGATGGGATAGTGCATCCAATATCCCATCCTGGGCTGCATGAGGCGATAGTGGGAAGAAAAACTCCCTTTTAACAGGAAAATTCCGCCACAACAGACACGGGGTAGTGGGGCAGCCATGTGCTTTGACTGGTTTGGGTGGAGAGGACAGGAAAGACAGATCGATATAAACATCAACTTTTATCCAGGAAGACTGGCAGAAAAAGGAGAAATATATTAATGATGCCAATACTGTCATATATTAATATATGGCAGATAAGGAGCAGAGAAAGTAACAGGAATTGCTCAATGCATCATGGGAGGTCCCCATGGCTGCATAACTAATGGATGGCCAGATAATATCTAACTATAAGATTTGCTATGAAGAAAAGTTTTAAGCTTGATTTTAAAAAGGCAGAGAGGATATCTGCCCCGTGTACCCACACTGGGATCTGGTTCTATATAACAGAGGCCTGATAGGTGAAGGCTCTTCCTCCCATCGTTTCTTAGAGACTCTGGGGAACCACAAGTGACAATACCGGAAATACACAGCGTTGTTTTGAGATTGATGTTTGCCAATCACGGGAGGCGTGAGTTAATATGTCAAGCATTTGCTGGTGGATGAAAGGGAGCAAGACAAGCAAGGGGAAATGGGATGGTGGCTTTGTTAGAGTGGCAGGCTTGTGTTTGCCAGTCTCTTGGGAGGTGATGTAAGCTCTGAGGAGTTTCAACCTCTCCCTGTAATCACAAAACAGGTCTTTGTCTGACTTTGACAGACAGTTTTCCTGGCCACCACTTCTCTGTTCAGCCTCACTGACTAAGCAGTCATGACTGTGCAGCACCTTCAAGGAGTCAGCGCAGGCAAAATATGTCAGATAAGAATACTGTGAAGGAAGGCCACATAGATTACTCATAGAAATAAAATATTTTAAAAATTTAAAACTAAGAGAATTTGAATGTGGGTCTGACCTATAAAAGCACAGACACATGCTTTTTAAAGAAAATAGAATGAGGAATAAATACTCAACACTTTTCCTGAAAAGTCCTTGGCATATATGCTAAAACCTTCATGTTTTAGAAGCATTTCAGAAGGCAAATCCTAGGTCCTTGGCCTATTTTTAAGCTTGTCCATGCTAGTCTGTCATGCCTGAGGGCTAAAAGAAACTCACTGAGCATTATCAAATTAAACTTATTATTGGCAGGGGAATCTGAGATAGCAGGCGTTTGTTGCAGCGCAGCATAGAGGAGGAGAGGCTGCATTATACCAGATTGTGCCCTTGCATCTAATAGGGAACATAAACACACAAAGAATACGCTCCCTCTTTTGAGTATGTGTGCGTCCACACAGGTCCAATAATGGCATGGGACAATGATGAAAGCGTTTCAGGGGAGACCTGTGCGAGCGTCACCTCGGTGTGATTTAATAACCTGCTCTCCGGAATAAACAGCGTCCAATTACGCCAGCGCACGTCCTGCTAATGATGGAAAGACGAGCTGGGGGGTGGGTGGGATGGGGGAGAGCAGAAAGGAGAGGTGGCCTTTTTAACGATAGTGTAGGGGGCTGCGAGGAGGAGAGAATGACGGGCGGCAGCTACAAAGTGCTCTAATTAGCATGATAATGATCTGCCATTAGAGTCCGCTGTGCTCTACAGCTGAGCACTACCCAGAGAGAGCAAGAGGGAGACACAGAGAAAGAGAATGAAATAGAAGCCGGGAGAGAAGATTCAGAGTGGGCAGCAGATGATAAAAGTAAGGAGATGAATAGAGGCGAGGATGCAAAGGTGGACGGATGGCAGCGGATTGTGGCTCAGGAACAGAAAAAGACGAAATAAGAGAGAACCTCTGGTGATTAAAAAGCAGGGAGAAGGTGAAAATCAAAAGGAACAGCTAAAAGATGCTGCTCCCAACAGATCGGCAAAGGAAGGATGGATGAAATGCAGATAAGCAGAGAGGACTTTTGGACAGCCTCAGAGTGACAGGAAGATCATCACAAGCTTGAACAAATTCAATTACTCAGCCTTGGCCTGGCCTTCCCTCCAATGCTGCTCTGAAGTGAAGAATGAGGCGTGGATGAAAGAGACTTTAACTGAAGTGCCTGCTAGAGAACGAGAGCACTATAGGAACCACTGGGTCCATGCTCAACAGCAGCTGTCAACTTTGAACCACAAGTTCCTAATGCAGACTGAAATATCGTGATATTCCTGCTCAACCACTTAGACAGGGTGAGACAACCTGAGAGGCAGAAAAAGAGGTGGAGGCAGAAGCAGGAAAGACCAGCAACATGTATCGGGTGAAGGCTGCGCCTCAGTGGATGCACTAATGTGAAAGTCGAAAGGAAACAAGGATAATCGGCCATTGTGTAAGGTTGTACTTAGGCACAAAACTGATTTGAGTTAAATGCAAACTCATTGAGATGAAATGCATGGGTATGGGAGAGGGGGGGGCGCTTCACGTTAATATAAGTGTATGTTTTTATGTGAGGGAAACAGTTTGCATTAAACAATAGGCAAGTTTTTCTATCTTGTAGTTTTTTTGTGAAATAAAGTAGCAGTTCCATTGCAGTAAAAACTTTGTGTGCTAGCTTCTGCATTTTTCTTATTGTCTCATAATTAGTTGACGTGAGAATTTACTTTTCCGTGCACATTAACAAGAATGCTGAACTAGTGACCTACCAATGAAACAGACTTAAGGCGGATTTCCATTATCACGTCTGCCATACTCTACCGGCCCAGGAGCACTCTACTCCGCTTTAATGCTTTTCCATTGCAAATTCAGACGCTCTATTGTGGGAGGGGTCCGTCCGCACATTCCTTCTACAAAGTTACCAATGTTATCTGATAGCGACACTACGCAACATAACACGTTTTACCTGCTGCTCGGGTCATGGCTAATAAGGAGTATTAAACACACGGCACAAATCAGGAGACGTCGTCATCGGGCAAGACAAGACGACCTGGAGAGGCAGTAATTATCATTACTGTGTACATGGCTGTGTAGTGACATTATTCGCTGCAAGCCAATCATTGGACACCAGTGTGCAGACCTCACGCTACCCGCACGCACGACAGGCCTGGCCCCACAACGAAGAAGGTCCAAAAAGTGTACCAGTATGGTCTGACAAATCGTAATGGAAACGCTCTGAGGCTGGGTGGACTGGTGTAAGGCCGGGTAGACCAGGTCCGTGTGGAAAGACGCCTTTAGTCTTTTATTTAAGTAGTACTAACGTACTGCAGTTGCCATGCAGCACATATATACGTGAAATGTATAAAGGAAATTAACCGCACTTGGAAAATAAAGACAAGTCTCTGAACACAACAAGCATATTTATTTTCAACTAACTAAACTACAGTTCCAAATATTTTTAAAAATCCTGTAAAATTTTTTTAAACCACTTTAAAACGGCATTCTGTGACGGATGAGCAATATTTCAAGATACAATGCTGGGTAGAAGTCTTGAGCCACCCCTCATGTCTTTTTTTATCATTCTTGCAATTACCCAGACTTTATTTTAATACTTTAAAGCGGTCTTGAACAATAAATCTCCAGGCTCTGTAAAGGCTTACAGTAAGATTTGGAAAAACTCAGTAAAAGTTCTGATAGAAATACGATAAACCTAAGACTGCGATGGTGGAAACATAAGTTGTCCTACACTAATAGGTATTATTAGTTTGGGCAGTGCAACATGAAGACAAACTCTGTCCAGATGAATGCTGCAGCTTAAAATGAATGAATCATTCTCAACTCTATTGAGTCTGGCTGACAATACTTTCTGTAGACTGAATCAGGTGTGTTGCTGCAGGGAAGCCTGGAATACCTGTAAGACACTGGCTCTTGAGGACTAGATTTGGAAATCCCTGCTCTACACCGACGTATGAATCTAGCATAAAAGGGTCCCCAACTCAAGAGATAAAGCAGTGTTTTGTCAACACATAAGAAAACGTAGCAAACAACCAATCTTGAACAATATCTTCACTTTTTTGCTTCGAGCATCCTTTTAAAAAGACAGATGATTTGTTTGCTTTTTCAGCCTACATTATCAAACCACTACATAGTTTTTAGGGAACAAACATCAGTGCTGTATCAGTTTTTTTTTTCATATGGGGATATCAGGGGTGCCTAATACTTGCACTATAAGTTGCAGACAAAAAATATCTCAGTGACACACATCAACCTCTGATTTCTTGTTTTTTGCACCTACTTCAATCACTAACGGCATAGTTATAAAATCTATTTCTACTGTTTTAAAAGTTTTTTAAGCTTTTGTTATGAAGCTATACAGTGTTGTCTCAACCAGCTTCCTAATGTGAAGCAGTTATATGTGATTTACACGCTTCAAGTGGTGGTATACATCTGACAGTGTGCAGTCACAAGTGTAAAAAGTAAATCGTGTACACATTAAGCAGATTACAGGGTATAATAACAGAACACCCCCACCCCCTCCAACTAAAATCCTGGCAATATTGAAGCCCACTGGGTAAACTCATGAAGCTCTCAGGCTGTGCTGGAAGCTACATGTTGCAAATTATAAGTTACGCAAACTACATGCAGGGTTGACATTGTTCTGATATTATGTGATAATGTATTGGAAGCAAAATTGTGTAAAAAAAAAAAAACTGCTAAATTCATTGCATTTTATTGTCATTGTGACCAAAATATCTTGTTCGAAAGACAGCTTTGTTAAGGCACAACTTTTCCTAAAGGGGAAGCCTGGATATGAACACATTTGTGTGGATTTTCAATAATAATAATAATAATAATAATAATAATACTTAGATACTTTATTAATCCCCAGAGGGAAATTCAAGTTTCCAGCACAGCCAAAACCAAACACACAGTAGACATATACAGGACAGAGTTCATCCTCTCTAGACACCAAAACGCTTGTTCACGTTTACCCAGCAAAGTTGACATAAATCCATCTGTGTCAAAACTTTGGAGTAATCGATTGACTGATAAGGCTGCAACCCCTAAGGCAATGTGGTGGGGGAAGAAAAGTCTTACAAATTATTCTGTGAATGTCATTTTTACAGCTGTTTGTCAGTGGCACCAATGGCACACACCACAGGGGACTTCTTAAGAACGGTGACTCAGCGAAGCTCCAGGACTTCCATTTGCTGACTCAACCTCTGTAACTCTGCACCTCCATCACACACACATGCATACAAGGCAATGTCCTCTACTTCTTTTTCTAGCCCCCCCCCCCTTTCATCCTCCTCCCCCCCAAAACCTCCCTTGCCTCCTCTGTTCTGTCTGAGCACTTCGCTGAGCTCTGATGAAGACACACTACGGAGCGTGGGCAGAAACGAGGACAATCTATTTCTCCGACTCTCCTCTTCCTCTCCGTCCTGCTATGCGGCTCCCCTTTCCTTCCCCCCCACTGAGTAATTCCCCATCTCTCTAACTGTATCCCGTATGTCACCCCTCCCACCTTTTCCACTTTTCACCATAACCCTGCAACCTCTGCTCTCCCACAGGCTGTAGGCAGGCTGTGTATATTTGAGTGCATGCGTTTTTTCTTCTTGACGGGTGCTGCCTTGGCCTCTAATCTCTCATCTGGTTTGATGTAATTAAAGCTAATGAAGATTCCCTGATCCTCTGAGCGCCTCGTCCCCCTGGGCCACAACAGCGTGGAAAACTAGACAGAGCCGGGGAGCAGACGAGCACTGATAAAAGAGACACAGGCTCGTTTAGCACAGCTGATAGCTATGTGTTGTTCTCCGTTTGCCTTTGTGAGTCTGTCTGTGTGTGTGTGTGCTTATTTGTTTTAAAAGATTGATTCCCTGCTGATGCTGCGAGCAGCAATGTGATTACCTTGGCTTATAGAGAAGTGCTGTGTGCATGTGCGTGAGTGTGTTTAAGTGTGTGCACCAGGGGATTGGCAGGGCACTTGCAGACTTAGGACCAGTTGCAGAAAGCAAAAGACAGGCATAATCCTTCATAGCCGTCCTGAACACTTAAATACACAATGTAGCAAGTCTCCTAAATCTGACAAGGCAGACACTGAGAAGCACATCCACACACACATACTTACACACTTCTTGGCCATGCACCAAGAGGGAAAAAACCCTGCAGGCTCCCCTGACATGTAACCCTTCACATTTTCCCCGCAGAGAGGGGGGGGGGGGGGGGGGGGGGGGGGGGGGGGGGGGGGGGGGGGGGGGGGGGGGGGAGGGGGGGGGGGGGGG
>JBAMHX010000014.1:9106680-9128550 GCA_037177515.1 Pseudomugil tenellus | reverse complement strand
TAGCATATATATGTTCATCCAAAGTGACTATAAGTTAAGGTAGTAGCTATAATTAGAAAATTATGTGCAACAACATAATTCATTCAGTCTCATTCTTAGAAATAATCAAAAGGGAAATACAAAAGCAATAAATTCTCACAAACTCAAAGGCAAAACAAAGAAATGTTTTACGTTTAAACATACTGTGAATGGCAGGTTACCTTACAGATTTCTGGCACTTAACTGCTAAATCACAAAAAAAAAAAAAAAAAAACTAATTGGATATACCAGTGATAAAATATCCCAATACAAGACTGTTACCATCATAATTGCACAAACATATATTCTACACTTCTTTTACATATTTAATCGAATTTCCTTCTGGAGATTAATGAACTATATTATTATTATTATAGTACAAATAATCGAAAATCCGTTAAACGAGTGACAAGCAATGGTCAAGGAACAATAAACTAAGGACATTACTTCATTCACTTAAAAAGATACACCTGTCATGCTGTTTAATAAGAATGTGGCTAATTGTTTCATTCAAAATTGTGCACAAACTCAAACTAGAATAGCTGGCTGTGTTCATTTGGGTCATCTGTTAGCCTCTAAAAAAGATTTCATGCCAGTTAGGGAGCGAAAAAAAAACCTGTTCTTCTGCTGGCTTCCTTCTCCAACCTGTTAGCGCCGCGAGAACAAATGATAATCTGTACCCTGCTGGCACATGAAGAGACACCTTTTCACAGCATCAATGCTACGATGGATTCTGTAATATACGTGAGCGTGCGTTTAGCCAACATTAGATGCAACCATTTATTTCCAAATCATGGAAAAACCTGTTGAACCGCTTGCTCCTGAAACGATGTTCAGTTCATTACCAAATCAATCAATCAATAAGGTAAATCATGTCGGGTTATTAATTGACCACATCCCTCAAACAAGCTAACAGTTGAACGTTATGTAGCCAACAAGCTAATTAGCAACAAAGCTAAAACTGAAGTACATACGACGTTGGCTACTTACGCATTTATAGTCTTCTGAGTGTGTATTGAAAAGTACACAGCGTGATTCGTTACCCCATAACGTTGAAGTCTGACTGTCCATTTCAAGACAACTTTTTTTAAGACAATTACTTCGCTTCAGTTAGTTTTTATTTTGTTGCAGCTTTTCACTTATTTCCTGTTCCTACCTACCGTGTCCGCAAAGGGACAAAAAAGGTCAGAGTTTAGCAAACCTCATGACCTCAAACCAGTCTCAAACTAATTTCTGTACCAGTAGGATAATTAAAGAGCACTTGTTTATATTAATAATGATAATAATAATAATAACCACAGTTGCATAACATTACTGCAGGTGTAGTGTATGTATTCAGTTTTATTGCAATAAAATCCAAATGAACACATTTCTGGATGCTAGTAAACCTACCTGGTTCCCTTACAAAACAAGCTTGCATTAATGTTTTAATACTAATTTCAAATGTAAATAATAATTAAAATAATGGTATCGATCATATGTAATCGCAGGCGACTTCGAATTGGATTAAACGACAGAATATGAATGAAAAGAGATTTTTAAAATTCTAAATAATAATAATGTTTATAATAAGAAAACATTACTTACAGTATTGTCAATGACATTATTAAACATAATTAGGAAATTCTCTGTTTGGAACTCATCCTAGTTGCACTTGAACAATAAAAGATTGTTGCAATCCTGCAGTTTTTAGATATATTCCTGTACCAGGTATTGCATTATGAACTTGCAAAATATTGGTCCTAGACTTCTGGAGTAGTCTACCCCTGTTCTAGAATCTGCATAGAGAGGCACCACCATGTAAACTAATGGTCTTCTAACAGGTTTGGAACAACATTGTGGAAAAGCACGGGTAGTCAGGAACAGCTAAGACATGCATAGGATCCTCAAGCTCCCAGTAGAGAACCCCAGCTTTAGTCTCATTACCCCAAGAACACTGTCTCAGTAGGAGAGCATAATGTTGATAGAATCATGGCATGGGTTTCACCAGCAGGAACTGGGAGACAGACAGATGATTCATGCACTTTACTCTGTGATCTTCATCTTTGTGTTAATGATAATGTTATCTCAGAATCTGCTTTTAGAAACCAGCAACTTCATTTACAGATAAATGGCTACTAAACAGGTCACCGTGTCCTGAATACGACAGCAGCAATAGCGGTGGCTCCGTTTCTTGTAAGATTGAAACAGAAAAAAGAATTTTCAAGGTGTGTCTGTTTAAAGATCTAGAAGGAGCACTGTTCACTTTGTCTGATTGCATGTCGAAACTTCGGACTTTTATGCTGAAACATGACAAACAAGGGAAAAGTTCAGATGAAAGAAGTGTTATACTCACCACATTCTTCCTAATTTCTTCCAAATAACCTAGTTTTTCATGTAGCATTTAACAAAAATGTACAATTTAAGAGGAACTCAGTTCTACAAATATTGAGTTTTTAACATTCTACAAGTATAAAAATGTCCACCAATAGGTAAGATTGATACATTAAAATGCATTTTTACTGCAATGCCATTTTAATTTAAATGGGAAAGAGTAAACCTAATGGTCAATTAATCTTTATATGACTATTACATAAAACGGCGTAAGTGGGTGTGTTGCACTCTGTGGACTATTGTTGCATAGAAAGCCCAGCTGCACCCAGGTTTTTAAAGTTGTTTCTACAGGTTAGTCTGAGAGCACAGAAGGAAATCAATCATTTGATATTGTTTTTTGTTTGTTTTTTGCCTTCAAGTTGAAAGATATCCCATAAAACAGCACATACACTTGCATTAGACTTTTCCATCAAACACTGCAAGCCCAATTTATCCTGCAACTGAAGCACAGCTGGTAACTTTTGTTTTATTGTACAGTTATTATAAATGGGTGGTTTTACTGACCAAACTGAGCAAAATGTTTTTTTAAAGTCCTAAAGGTTCAATGTGATGTAATCTGAAACTTGACTAACAAGCAATACCCCTCAACATGCAAGGTATTAGGAACTAACCACTCCCTTGCATTACTTGGTTGCTAAGGTGAGTTTAGTTACGATTTCATCTAGTGGTATTTTTCTCCTTTTTAGGGCAGACGAACAACATTATAACTGACTCATAAGCTGATCTTCTTTAGTCTATTGACGGTAAATATGTTTACTAAAAATACTAACAAATAGTTTTGGTTTCCCCACAGAGGCCATCTTTTATAGGAAATACACAAAATCCTCTGCCGTCATTTCTCATCTTTGAAACTCCTACATTAGAAAAAATCATGATAATGAATAAGTTAAGAAACAAAAGATACAGATGATATGACAAGACAAAGAAAAACTCCAACTTGACTATATCCAATAAAATGACACCTCATAATAATTAACAACAAAATATTTGAAAGATATAAATTTATAGATTTATAGATATAAATATAGATTTAAAAGATTTGCATTTCGAGACGGTGACCTGTCCCGGGTGTGTCCTGCTTCTCACTAAAATTTATTCCGGGGATAGTTTCCAGCTTCCCCGTGACCTTTAATTGGATTAAGTGGTTAAGAAAATGACTGACTGACTGATCTGTATCTTGAGATGTTCATCTTTTTAACCCTAGAACACTAACATTGGGTGACTTCCACGCATGCTACTTTGGTTTGGGATGGCCACTGACATTAGTGTTTGAGGGTTAAGAGCACGAGAAGGAAATATTCTTAACTTTGCAGAGCTGCAATATGCTTTCATGTAGTCAGTTTATAATGTGTAATCAGTTCATATTGTGTGGAAGCACTTGTAATCACCCCGTTGTTGAATTGTGCTTTGCAAATAAACTTGCTTTACCTAATCCTTTGAAATCTAAATACAAATTATATTGATATAAAACCTTAACTTTTTAAACCAGTTTTAGCTAACTCTGACCAACAGAATAATAAAGATTTCATTAAAGCTTTAGCAGTGGGTTTTAAATGTGTATTCTCCTTAATTTGAATAAAGTCAATAAATAACAATATGTATCTGTTCATCACTTATACCTGTTAATTCTAATGCAGGAACACAGGAGGAATGGAGCGTATCTAAATGACTGCTAAATGACTACATTTTGGAAAGATCGCCACTCCATGAAGGAGTAAAGAGTAACCACTCACCCCTTTGGTAAATTTAGAGAAACAAATCAATCTGACACACAAGCAAGTAGAGAAAAAGCAAACTTCTTAAAGAAACCTTTCTTTCTGAAGTTTGTCTCCCAGCTGAGGTTTGAACCAGAACCTGACAGCCCCAAACACCGCACCATCAAGCATTTTGACTTTTCTAAGTTAGCATTGAATGCACCAGCCCTCTCTGATCTCTTTACATATTTTATTAAACTGCTTAAGATGGGTTTTCTTTGGCGGCAGCTCTCCTTATTTGGATTTCAGGTAGGAAAAAGCTGTTTGAATGGAGATAAAGTAAAGTCACCTTTATGCTTCCCGTAGGAACAACAGTGATAGATCAATAAATTTCTCCTCACAATGTATATAAATGTTTTGTTGCTGACCTGTTCAAAGGGGGAAGCCTGACTGGTGGTGGCTGTGGTACACAGGACTATATGAGACTTTGGGTTATCAATATTTTGTCAATCTTATGAATGAGACACAATTAGTGTGGTATGCAATGTGTTCACATAGACGGTATAATTAATTAATTTACTCATGACATTCATTAAGCCCTATTTTGCTTTAAGAAAACAATCTCCCAATTAAATAACAATTTGTATATCTTTTCAACTATTTCTACCATTAAATATCCAGCATCAGTATTGAAACGATGGACATGGAGTCACAAAGACAGCTAGCTTTGAACAGAGTATTTTCTGTTTTATGTTTTCTCTCACCAGAAAAATAAGCAAACAGGTCAAGTTTGTACTGTTAAATAATTAGACGTAGTGTATATTCAGTCAATATGTGCCATCCATTTTATATGTTGCAGATTCATGACTGACAATTATGTAAGAATAACAGCCAACAAGAGAAGTAAATTGTATAAAATTTTATTAACAATAAAAAACAAAACAAAAACATTGCATAAGATGCATATAAAAGTATTTGCTTGTGTTGACAGATGGACCTAAATGAAAGCCGAATAGGCTAAATGACAAAAACAATGACAGTATCTCATGGAAACCTTCATTATTCTCCACATGGAAGAATTATCAGTTGATTTCCAGTTCATTGACAATGTAGGACATGAGGAGATCACAGGCATACAATGAGCATCTGCCTCCTTCCAAGCGAACAAATTAAAAAGCAAACTGAGAAGAACAAAATAAAAATAAGTGAAAACAACTGACATCCCCAGCATCACAAAAAAGATGCTGAATCTTTTATCAGTATCCTCATTCAGTGGGGGTTTGTCAACCGGTCCACTTGGTCTCCACCTTTGAAATAACAACTGGCTCTCAAACATAAAGTGTGACTCAATAAATATATTAAATAAAGATTTAAATATGTTTCATCTGTGTATCACATGTCCTGAGGGCAAAATGTGCACAAGGCAGGAGTCCAAAATGTAGCAATTTAGTACACAATGCTTTGTTCAGGATCAACACATCGACAGTCGGGTTCAGACCAACACATATAGGCCAAATAAAACGCTGCTTTCTTCTTTTCCATTAATGTCTTTTCTTAAATGTGATCAGTAGGTTAACACCAGCAGGGAAAATGCCTATTGAAAAAGGTCAGTTCAGCCAATTCAGGCTATAGAAAGAAAAAAAAAAACAGTTTCTGTGCGGTTTACTGGCCCCATCCTGAGATGCCCACCTCCTTTTTGTAGCGCTTGGTCAGACAGTTGGCTTGCTGGGTGAGTTTGGACAGCACACCGTGCAGCCCGGTCAGGTGGAACTGAAACTGCTTCTCCAAATCCTCATCCTCCTCATCTTCCTCCTCAGATGATAGTGATGACGCAGAGGACATGGATGCGGACGAGTGCGAGCGGGTGATTTTCATGCTCTCCTTGCGGCTCTCGTCTGCCTCGGCGCACCTGACTCCCCACTCGATGTTTGTGCGGATGGATTTGAGCAGCTGGTAGTAGCTGTACATATCTCCCTCGTCCATGTCCGACTTGAGAGGAGCCATTTCCCGTTCCTCATCCAACGGGACGTCCCGTAGCAGACTGGGCACCATAATGGTCTGATCCATGTTGTTTACGGCGCCGATGAAGCGGTTCATGGCGTTGAAGAGAGAGTTTTTCTGACTCTGTGTTTCTGGTTGCATCATCATGTTGGTGGAGTCTTCCTCTCAGGTTTGAAGTGATGCGGTTCTGGGTGTTGATGGGCTGGAAGCAGCGCGAGCTTGTCTGTAATTCAGCAGCGGTAAACCAGGCGACTTGTGCTGAGAGTTGGGCTTGTTCTTCTGTTTCTTTCAGCTCGTATGCCCTTCTTGTTCTACCTGAATGCTGGAACCTGCAAGTCAATAAATAGTCAATCTAATCCCCGCCCTTCGTGACAGACGGGGGCCAAAACCTGTTTGTCTCGTTTTCTTCTCTGAAGTGTAACTGATCCAAATGACCTGAAGTAACACACACGAACACACAGGTTTAGGATATTTTTCAAAGAGGTGTGGCTCTCAGACAGGTAAGACATCCACAGCAAAGAACATCTACATGTAAACAGATGGAATAATAAAGCAAAGGCTTATTTATTGCGACATTTTTTGCAAGCTGAAACCAGTATTCTCATGGAAAAACTTCCCTTACCATGCAAAGTCCGCCAGTCCTGCTCTGTGATTTCTCTTCCGGTGACACAACCTGCACACACTACATTCCGTTCCGTTGAGGAAAAGCCGCTGATACACGTAAGCGGCAGAAGCATGTCATGAATATTCAGCGTGCGGCGCATCAGACCACTGCGCCTACTGCGCGCGAAGCCAATCCTGTGGTGGTGATCACTGCGGGGCGGGTTGATGGCACGTTGCACCAATGAAGAGCTCATTGTCCTGTCCCATCTCACCCAGAAAGCAAAAATAACAGCTGCAACCCGGTGCTTCACACGTATCACCCGGAAGTTTCCCGGCATCCTTCTAGAACTGCTGAATAAATGCGTCTACATCAGTTTTTTAACATTCTTGTCATTGTTGTTGAATGATTTGTCTGCCTGAACAGTTTCGTCCAACCACACATTTGTTGAACGTCCTAACCTACATGTAACTAGAGGGGTTATTGAAGGTTATACTTTGAGGATGCACAGTTTCAGACTAAATTTGTAAATAAATTTTGAGCCACCACATCATTTATTTCAATATTTAGCAGAAAACAGAAATCAGGTGCATGTTTTTTTTTACTACAAGGAATAGAAATAAGTTGAGTAAATAGTGGGACTAATATTTCACTTCAAAACATCCTAAATCTACTTTAAAAAGCTTTATCCTAGATTACCTATTTAAGTACCCTTTAGAAACAGATCTCCAGGATTAATAAAGGACTATCTAAAGCTATTCCGTGGATTATGGCTGTTTTTCAAACTTCATGAAGAGTTGTGATTTGACCTTTTATGCGTTTATCGCCGTAAGGTGTTTTGACACTGATCTATTACATTGGCTGTGCAAAAGATATATATTTTAACACAACACCAGTTTATCCATTGATTAAGTTACCTGATATATAACTGGAAGTACCGAATCCAAGAATCCAAGTACCAAGAATCATATTAAAATGATAAATAAATGATAAAATCATTAAGAAGAACATAATTATAAAGTTACTGTGCAGATTTTATTTATAGCTGGAAGAGAAAATAAAAGTTTTTCACCTCGATTTAAATGTTTTCCACATTTGGTGAAAGTTTTATCTCTTCTTGCAGTTTGTTCCACCTGTTTGCAGCATTTAGTAAAACAACAAACACACAAACGCTCTTAAAAGTGTCGGGTGAAAGGACTGCATTAAAAATGACCTCAAAGTGTCCAATGAAAAACTTTAACACTTTCAGAAGGCCTGAAGAACTATTCTTCCAGAGTCTTCTGGAAAGAAAAAGAACAACACACACACACAAAGGTGCATGAGAGCAAATGAAAAAAAATGAAGGAGTGGTTTATTAAGTAACCTGATTTGATGTAAGGATCCACCCAAGATTGTAATCAGACATCCGATTTTAATGAATCATGTTATCTTTATGCACATGAGTTTATATAACAACTATAAAAATAAGTTTATACAAATCATAACAATAAAGCTGTGAAAATAAAATCAAAGCAATCTACTGATTTACATATAGGTGCATCTATAACCATTTTACTTACACATACGCATCAAGTCTGTTTTCTTGTAGTAGTACTAAAAGAGTTTTAGATTACATTTAAACCAGCCTGTTTTCTGCAGAGATGGTGGACAACAGGGTTTCCTGTATCCTTCAGCTGCTGGTAAACACGAGGACTCCCACACACACTCTGCAACAGAAATAGCTCGACATCAGCACTTGTTACAGTTTGTACACTGAAAGGAGAACTCAAGCTGCAATCGGAGATTTTGTAAACACTTTCAAGGTGAAACCGTAGAAGCATGTTTCTGCCTTATGTTTGTTAAATCAGAACACTGAAACCATAAGCAGGTCTACAATATTTTACAGTACGAGCTCATATAAGGTTAATATGATAGAAGATGGGATGACAGGTGGTCTGACTTATTTGTTGCCCAGCAACAAATATACTTTACATGGACACAGATTGTTCTGAACAGAACATAGAAACAGCATTCCAAAATTGTTGCTCAGCAAGAATGTGAACTGGGATGGTAAAACGTGCTGAACAAGTTTCTTGGTGTGTGTGAGGTTGATCCTATTTCCATCTCCTTTTTCAGTGTCATTTTTTTTAACCAAACACTACAAGAATTATTGATACATTAGCAACACTATAATGTGAAAACACATCATTAGTAAAATGTATTAAGCTGGCAAAGATAGGCATTATTTGGGAAATATTGTAAAATTCATGGGAATAGTTTCTAATTTAATCACCGTGCTTGCAAGTAGCATTCAAATCCTGTAGCTAAATTGATCATTTTTGTATGATGTGGGAGGAGAGACAGACAGGTGCATAAACTTAACTGTGAACTTTAAAACTAAACTCAGAGTACTGAGTAGAGAGAATGTTTTGAAAGTTAAACACGTAGTAAAAGAAACCAAAAGCTTAGACAATAACTCAGTACTAACATACCAAAGCAACTGATTAATGACAACTAGCTTGTAGAGAAAAAGAAATACAGGCAGAATATATATGGAGGAGCTAATTAGAGCAGAGGAACGGGTTTACTAAATAGCAGCAGAGACCCAGGTGCAACAGGGGAGCAGGAGACATAGCAGATTAAAAAAACAGGAAGCAAGTTTAACACATAGTGGACGTTACTTCAAGTTAAAGACAGACTTAAGTGAAAATGAAATAAAAGACGGAGAAATGCACGAAGAACAGACATCTTAGAAAAACTACACTCCAAAAGAACTAAAATCCTATCAGAACAGTCTTGGATGTTTTGTTTCCCCAGTTTCAATAAACCTGATTAAAACAGTGAGTTACAAGTTATTTAATTTGAATCAGATATGTCAGAGCAGGAAAACATCTCAAATCTGCAAGACTGTGGCTCTCTATGACGAAACTTGCATGGCCATAGACCATCACTGCAGTCATGCAACTTTTAGATGCATCCTTTCTCCAACACATCTAATGTCTGAATTCTCTCTTTTGCATGTCATCCAGCTCTGCATTCATTTGATTCAGCTGTGTTGGAGAAGAATTGCAGCTAAAAGTTGCAGAATGATAGATCTGGAGGACGGAAGTTGGGCACTCCAGCATTATGCGAACCGCTACAACTATAAGCCATATTTTATCCCTTGAACAGCATAAGTATTGTAGTTTACTTTAAGTGTAGCATAAAGCACATACAATCCCTGTTGGTTCTAAGTGGAATATTTCAGTGTGAAAATAATCCCAGTACATTAATAAATGATTATTCTAAGCAACAATTAAGATGATTGCAGTTTGCCTGTGCACCACTGGCCTAATTTTTCTGTTCATAAATTAATGCAGCCACATGCTAACCTGCAGTTGTGTCCAAGCAGGAGGTAGTTGGTATCTGACAAGTTGAATAATAAACCAGCAGAGAGCAGAAATAATCAGTCTAACATCTTCAGCTGAATGAGAATACCTTGCATACCTGTGCTTAGAGTTTGTTAATGTAGCATGATAAGACACTAATTTTTCTCCAATAGACAAGTTTACACAATTATTATATTTGTTATCATGTAGCTTGTTATTTTCTCCTTCTAAATGTAGGAAAATGCAAATATCCAACCTAAAAAGACACTCAAAACAGGAAAATATTTCTAATTTTCTGATGGTAGGGTCAGCAGGATTACTTCCGTTGCTCATTCCACAGACTCTCAGTCCTTACAAGTTACCTTACTGTAATGATGAGTCAGGCTTTTCACGGATGTAGAATGCAACGCTGTTATGTCATGATCTTATCATGGGGATTACAGCTTGACTCCAAATGAAACCCATTTAATGTAACTGGTCATTATAGAGTTGATTTTCAGTATTTTATGTAGCAGAATGATTTTATAGGTCATTATTGCAAATTCTCAATCTAAGAACTCATAACCTTATAACACATGATTTTACTGTAAAGGGTAATCTCAAACATTGTCTAGTTCCTGCCTTACATCACCTTGATGCCAAATCTGTTGCATAACAAGAGCTTCCCAAATGCAATCTTGCCCCTGTTGGGATATTTGATGACTCTAGATCTATATACAGATCAGCAGAGACAGCGTGCCCAGTGAGCAGAGATCAGATATAAACAGGAGTTGGCTTTGCCTTCTCAACAGCACTGTCAGTCACGCACCCAACCTCACTGACTCCATCTGTTCTCCCATGAAAGGCCTCTCCTCTTGTCAGAGGAAGCGCTGCGCCTTAATGCTACAGCGAAACTGGGATCGGTTCGGGAGGGTTTCTCCATTGTGTGTCATGTCAGAAGCTGAGCATCCACAGATTACGGCGGGTGTCATCATCATCATCATCATCCCAGAGGCTTCAAAGGGTGTGGGAGAGAGGAAAAAGGTGGGGGGATGTGGTGGTGAAAGGAGGAGGAGGAGATGTGGGGCACTGTGCTGTAAGAACAGGCAGCTTGAGTGGGAACTCTAGTACTTGTCATCACCGCTGCGTGTAGCTGAAAAGTGTGAGGCAAGAGTGTCAACGGGGAAGCTGGAGGCAAAGCAGCAACAGCAATTAGAACAACAACGGTAAAAACAACAGTGACAACAGATCACATCAGAAGGAAGCAGGTGGAGGGAGACAGGCCTCCTACATGAGGACGTAAATGAGGCATCCCACTGTGGATGCACTGGGGAGTGAAGGAGGTTTAAACGCTCCCTCTGCAAGTTTTTAATATGAAAGTCATAATAAGATCATATTAATGTTGTCAACGTAATTCCTGTCTTGGACTTAATAATACTTTTAATCTGATGAAACTGCAATTTAAAAAGACATTTCTTTCACACTGTGTGTTGCAGGCCATTTAATTTTATGATTTGAAGCTGGTAATGTTCACTAAAACAAATCATTCGTTTGATGAGAAGTTCTCAATGTAGCGGGCGTTAACATTCTGTATGTCTCATATATGACTATTGCGTTTCATGTGCTTTAAAAAAACAACGCAAAGGTCTATGAGTTTGTCTTTGATTCGTTTTGAAATCAAGTAAAAGAGATTTCCTAAAAATAGAAAAGTAAGTTTTACTAAATCTGCGTTCTATATTCTTTTGTTTTGAAATTCAAATGCTGTTAATGTTGTGTGTCAGGCACAGATGAGTAACTTTCTCCTATACTGGAGTCTAAATGGTCAACACTGGTCCTCAGAGGCCATTATCCTGCAGGTTTGACATGTTTTCCTTCCCGATTCAAATCAAATTATTTCTGCAGCTTTTGTCAAGTCTGCACAGTGACCCATTCATTTGATTAATTTTTCTGAAAAGGGAATCTAAAACCTGCAGAATAGTGGTCCTCGAGGACTGGTTCATTCCTGTTTTGAAAGAATAATCTGCAACCTAACTTCGTTTTTCATCCACAGATAAATGATTGACATCTAATTTATACCTAATTCATAGACAGCCATATTTGAATGACATTCTGGACTACAGAATCTGGAGCCAGTAGTGATCCCATCTCCAGATTCTGCAACCAAACTCCTGTAGGATGAGGATACCGCTAGTTGGGAGTAGATTATGATGGAATTACCTGTTCTGAATCAATACCTCAACCCAACACACTTATGAGATCTGCTTTAGTGTGTTGTATTTATATTTGTGCCAGAGGGATCAGAACTGGTTGAACTTCAACAACTCTTGATGGAGGAATGGAATGCTTCCCCACCACCAAATGAGACCAGGCCAGTGACCAAGCATGAGGACGCTGTCCCATGATGCTATAAGTTTGTATGGATCTCCCTCACATGGTGGAAGATCCCTAACTGATTTTATTAAAGAAGGATTATGGAACTTTTCAGATTTATTTCTCTTATCACGGCTTTGTGACCATGTACACATTTTTCATTCTTTTCCTGCTAAGTGTCCTTATAGGTATTTCCCTACATAACCAAACCAATTAACGTAAAAATGAGTGCCAATTATGTTTCTATAATCCCTTAATTAACAGGTATTTTACCAAGTAGTACACCTATTCAATTCCAATCATATACCTGGTAATTGCAACTAATTTAAATGAGTAAATATGAAACTACTGCTCCAACAGTGACATTTGTCATGAATTAGACTTTTGTGTGTAGAAGTTGATCTTGGTTTCCTGTTTTATTTTGAAGGTTTTTTCTTTTGTTTCTCTTTCAGGTTTACTTTCTTTAATTTTTTAAATTCTTTCTTTAGTTCATTACTTTTTGTCATGCTCTCAATTCCTTGTTTTGCACCTTATTTTTTTCTATTGAGTTAGATCTCAGTTTTCTGCATTTCCTTTGTTCATCCTGTGTTTGAGTTCACAGCCCCACAAATTCTTGACAAAATTTTTGTGGTAGTCAACATACTAGGAACATACTAGTAAAAGGAAATAACCGTCAAAGCGAAACCCTTCTAATATTTCCAAGTAACTAAGTAGTCATTTGTTTTCTTTGTGACAGGTATGGGTAAAAACCCTGCTGTATCGTGCTTCTTTAGAAAATAGATTAAACTCTTAAAAACAGCTCTTGTGTTACAAATAAATTAAAATATAGTACCTTAAATATATTGTTTAAGTTGGTAAAAGACAATGCTTGAATGGGTATTATGTAAAAAAAACAAGTGTATAAAAACATTTTCTGTCACTCATCTTCTTCTGGGTGAGGATGATGGCTGTTCATCTCATTGGGTCCCCCACCACAGTTCTGGGAGGTTAAGGGTCTTATGTAACATTTTAGCTGTTCATAGGATTAAACTCTTCTGCATGGAGATGTCTGATGTTTCTCTAGGTATCCATTAAGTATTCTTTTCCAGCGCGGGGGACGTGTTCCCCCAGTGCTCCAATAAGTACAAGTACTGTTCCCTTCACCTTCACGGAGTTTTCTAATTCTTCCTTCAGGCCTTGATGTTTCTCTAGCTTCTCGTGCTCCTTTTTCCTTGTATTTCCATTGTTGTTGATGGCTATATCAATCTCTATGGCTTTCCTCCGTATCCATGATCACTGTCTGATTGGTTTGCCACCATCATTTTGTGGGTCTGGATTTGGAAGTCCCACAGGATCTTAGCCCTCTTGCTCTCCACCACCTTGGGAGTTGTTTTCCATTTTGGCTCTCCTGTCAATATTCTGCACAAATGTGTCTGTGGCTACTTGGTTGTAGCATTTCTTTTATTATTTGCCTGCCAGTGTCTTGCACCCCGAGGTGCTCGATTGTCATACTGGGGAACTTCAATGGACATGACAGTAAAGTCTGGAGGGGCATGATTAAGAGGAAAATGTTGTTGACTAACTAAGACCCTAACTAAGAGACAGAGTATAAACTGGATCACGATAGAAACCTCAGCTTTTCAATGTGACATAATTTTAGCACAGCACCTTCCTTAAAGTAAAACATTGCATGACTTTGAGAGAACGAAGAATGACAGTCATCCAACAGATTGTGGTGTTTCCTTTTGTGTTGTGGTTGTTTAACACGAGAAGATGCTTGAGAGGAAGTTTCAGGCTCAAAAGAAAACAAACAAGAAGCCATTCCTTCTTTGTCTTGATGTCAGGTCACACAGGAAGTGACATTTTCTCCAAACCAATTAAAGATTGCAGCGTATGAGCACCAGCTTTTTGAGTTGGATCAGTTAGATTGGCAATGGAAAGATCCCAAAAAGTAGAATAGGTTGGGTCGGATAAAATGGGAAAATGGTTCGAGCCTCGGCTGGGGGGAGGTCTAAACAGTGGAGTTTATATGTTCTCCCCATTTCTGCTTGGGTACTCTCTGGGTACACGGCTTCCTCCCACCATCGAAAAACATCCATGTTAGGTTAATGGTCTCTATAATTATCCCTAGTGAGTGGGAACGTGGGTGGTTGTTTGTTGATTCTGTAATGGACTGGCAACCTGTCCAGCATGTACCCTGTTTCCTACCTGTTGATAACTGGGATCGGCTCCAGCTTACAGTGACCCTGAATTGGAAGAAGTGGTAGCCTAGTATAGAAAACGAATGAATGAATTCATGTATAAGATACTCTTTAATCACACATGAAAACACAAACATATGTGTCCTGGCCTTGCCCAACCCCCAATAGTTGGTGGAATCGAGGCTAATGTGGCCCCAACTAAAGCTGCCCCCTCTACATCCAAAAGAAAAAGATATTCTAGTACTCTTCCCATTAATACATCTGGCCAAGAACTGTTGGTTTGAACAAGGTTACTGGGTCAAAAGTAGCTCATAGTTTTAAAATGTACTAGTAATGAAAAAGATGTGCAAACCACAATGAATGCATTTTAATTAAAGTAACCCGACTGTAACAACAGCATTACAATTACCAGTAGAACACATTGTTCAGATAACATGCAAAGTAGTGAACAATGTAAAATGAAAAGTAAAACTGGCAGAACTGAATTTTTCTAGCAAGTTCTCTAAAAAGGGAAGTAAATATCCAAACTTTCTAGTCAGTAGACTCAACCAAAACATGCGGAAAATGTTTGGCTTCGGCTAATAACATAAACTTTCAAAGTTTTAAGTAACCTACAGCTTTTAACAAATAGGCTGTTTATGAAAAACATAGCCTACAGCTTTCATTGAACTGGTCTATTTAAGTTCAGACCTGTTGTTGAGGATTTTCTGAGATGTGTTTATTAAGGTGTTATTTTGCGCTCAAGCATTGAAATGGGGACGATGAAACTGAAAATCTCGACATAACTTTTTGGTCTGAGTTGAGCTGTTTTTTCTTTTTAAAATACTTTATTATTAGAATCTAAAAGAAACAAAACAACAAAACAAAAACAACAAAGAAAGATGAATTGGCATTTGTCCGCTCCCCTTATTCACAATTACACTGGCTGCACAGGAAGGTGTCTGTGCGCTCTGGAGTCCGTTTGGTGTGTCTGTTTGAGTAATAGCGCTTCCCCGGTGAATGCCTCCCTCTAGCCCATAACCCATTATGTGCAGTCGGGAGGCGGAAGCGAGGCAGAGCGCGAGAGCCAGCAGCGCGCACGCTCCATTAACGGACCCACTGCCACGCCGCTCAGACGGTAATTTGCGTAACGAGGTTGAAGCGAGCCCCGCTGGTCGGTGTTGGCGTGGTCTGCTTTCTTCTCCTTATCTCCACCTCCGCTTTTCCGGATTTGCTTCCGATGCTGCATAAGAGAACAGGCGGACAGGGAGAGACGGAGGTTGAGCGTGTGCCAGTGCTCCCAGAAATGCCGTTTCCAGTCAGCTGTAATCACCTCAAAGTTTCGTTTTCTACTGATGTCCAAGCGCCATCATGTGGAGAAAGGTGGAACTGATGATTGGTGAATTTAATGTAGAATATATGTAAAGAAATACGCCAGAGAAGCTTTTCATTAGGCTCATTTTTAGTCTAAATTAAGAAACTCTGATATTTAATAACATTATGAAGTAGCAAATTTGTGAAAAATGTGAAGAATGATTTTGGGGCAGGCTATTTTTTTTAAATATCCACTTTTATTGGGCAAGAAGCCTGGTACCCTATACAGTTTTAATTTTATTTGTCTTAAATGGTCACAGGAAGGAGACAGTAGGTCACTGGTGGGTTCTTAACGGAGGGTTTAATTCTATGTTGCTGTTAGTTCACTAGACAACAAACTTGCAATAATAGACACAAATTTGAAGGGTCAAACCAACCCCTTTTGTTTTATTTTAATGAGAAAAGTTTGCTTGTCTCTCACAGGGTCCTAAACCGTATATCTACACTCAGATTGTGTTAGGCTATGTTTTTTTTAACTAATTTTTTATCTTAATTGTTGTTTTTCAATCTGGCTTCGCTCTTTTTCTATCAGTTGGACGAGTTACTGCAAGGAGAGGAGTTTGAGGCCTAGTGCAAATCGTTTGCTAGAAAGAGGCTTTACCAAAATTAGTAACTAAACCATTTAAAAAAAATTAACAATAAAGCGATATTTTGCGCATATTTCTTTCAGGTCTTCTTCTGCCACGTGCATGTTATTTTCGTTGGGACTTTGCTGAGCAGCTGAAAGGGATCATAAAGTTCATCCGCTGAACTTAAACAAAGGCCTCTCATCAACAAGGCACGTTTTCCAAGTTTAGGCTGCTTTGTTTTGTCCCACACGTGGTTAAAAGGAGCGTTGTAGGCGAACAAGCCGATGCGGGCAGGTCGTGCCCATGGTGCCCTAGTCCATCACACGTTTTAAGTGGAGTGAAAACTCCTCCCACCCGTCCTGCCGCTGGCTCACCCGGGCGGTAAATGGTGCGCATCCAGTATCATCGCAATAAGCCTTTTTGAATTGTTAGAAATAGATCTATTTGGCTCAATTCATTACGCTGCATAAGGTGAGTTGAGGAATCTTCGAAGCATCTCAGGATTTTAGGCCAGTAGCAATTCACACTTTTATGAGACCCACCAGAAACACCTATTTCATTTTCATTATTATTAGAATATGATATATGAGTTTAGGTTGTATGTTTTCCTGTTGGGGACCAACATCATGAAATCATGATCATGAAATCACAACTCTGGTTAGAAAAGCTTTGGAATTAAGTTAAATGAAGAATTAAATTATTTAAATCAGGGTTACATATTGAGGTGTAAGGTAAGAGGCAAGAAAATGCATTGTGTCAATTGCATTATTATTCACACACAGGTACGTCTCAATTATATTTCTTTATTAACTTACATGTGTTTTTAAAACCAAACTTTATTCATTTTTCTATTTTTTGTTGTAGATATGACATTTTTCTGTAAATATGTTTTGAGACTGGTGTTTGTGGTACTTACTCAGTCTTATAAACATGTAATAATCTCTTTTAATGACCTTAAATGAATAACTACTATGTAAAAAGACAGCTAACAGCTGAATAAATAATCTAAATAATATACTAAATAAATAGGTACAATGTTTATACTGTGTACTGACAGATTCAGCTGCTCTTTGTGATGAGGAAACAGGATTTAAAAGAGGTATTATAAGAAAATCAAAAACAAAATAATCAGTGTGCACACGCAACTATTGGACACAGAGACAGAAATGACCAAGCTTCAACAAAAACTGTTATTCTGTATATTTATTGATAATAAGACCACTGATGGTGACTGTCAGTAGTAGACAGCATGGAACAATTCCTCTTGAGTGACCCCATGTGTAAGCTGGATGGTATTACAGCCAAGTATTTACAGAAAAGTTATGAAAACGAGAGTACTGGAAAACAGTCACAAAATAAATGTACAGCTTTTAAAGCAAGAAAAAAAGGGAAAAGCCACAACCAAATACTGACCATAAATTGAATACATCAGGTGTCACGATGTCTAGATGCTTGCTTTTGCTGACGCACTTTCAAGTTAGAGCTAAGTAAAGAACTAAAATCACATACACTCACACATACATACAGAGAGCGTTAAAATCACTGGATTAAACTGTAAACTAAATGCAAACCAAACCATAGTAACTATACAGCTAAATTGTGCGTTACTCTTAACAAAACATCAGCCACAATTATTTTTTTCAGTGCAAGTTTCCTAAAAACTATCAAACAATTATAGATTAACAGCACAAAATGTGGATTCAAAGCCAGGACACAACAGTTATACGAACTAGCATGTTAGAATGAGAAACATCATATAAATTACATTTCCAATACATATCTACAGATGTGGATGATGGTGGCAGCAGCAGGTTGATGCACTACGCAGAATACCATAAATCACAGATGAGCACCGCTTGCGTCCCTCTTATGTCTCTTTGTAACAGACTGCTGGCATTACATTATATTTCACTGGAAGAAAACAAACTGATGACCCTGATGAAGCTTTAAACCTTGTTTTGCTGGCTTCTTCTGTGAGAGTCTAGTAAAACGAGGATTTCAAGCTGGGCGCTTTTACACTCGATTCATGCAGTTGTTTTTACACAAAGACACAAAACAAGTCCTAAAACATTAACATTACAAATGGAGTGCTTAATAATTAACCAAGCATCTTATATCACCATCTTCTTGCACATGCTTTCCATCCAACTTACATCATCAGAGGAAGGGTTTTGTTCTTTCCTAAACAACTAATATGTGGCCACCTCATGCTCAGACGCACAAGGGGCCAACTGCATAAACCAGCTGTGGCCAAGTCCAGTCCTCGAGGGCTACTATCCTGCAACTTTTATCTGAAACCCTTCAGCTGTTCTGGAGAACGGACACATTTATAAGATGCAGGATGGTAGATCTCGGGGGCCGGACTTGGGGACCTCTGGTATAAACGATGTATACACACAAAAACATGCTTATGCTGTCATTCACTGTGTGATGGAGAGACATGCACACCTCATGATTCTTTCAGACAAAATGTCCAAAACATTTTAGAATAATTTAAGGTGGAAGTTAAATGAGGTTCTGCAAAACATCCCAGTAAAAACATGATTATTTTATACAGATTGATCAGTATATGGATCCCTATTCTTATATAGTTAAGGGATAGCAGATTCGTAAACTGCAGAATGTCAACAATCATTTGCCAATAAAAGGATTTTTTTAAGTGGATTTACCAAAACAAAAGAGTTTGATTTTCTACTCAAGAAGGTTGAAGTTTTACACAGAATAACATGAGTGTTGCTGTTTTATTAAGCTGTCTTGCAAACCATATTAATAATGTGCAGAGTGTCTGCTTCCATTAAAAAATATAAGTGAGAATGAAATTCACTTTTATGCTCTGCACATGATTTCACAATTATTAAAGGAGAATCATATGCACCACATGGCTTTATAAATATAATAAAAATGATGCAGAGGCACATTTCTCCACTCAGTTTCATGCATGTAGCCACATTTGTGCCCAAAGCTCTCTTCTGTCTCTTCATTTAACAGCCCTATGAATGCATTTGCATGCATGGAGAAACTGTCTAAAAATGTGCACCAAGTCTGCTAACTAAAACACAATTCTATGGGGATTTATTTGGAGCCTGAAATAAGACAGATGACACCAGTATTTAAAAACTGCAATGCTCTGCAACTAAATCAGCACATTTCAGTGGAATTAAAAGCTTTCAAATTTGTTGGTCTTACAGAATTGGGAATATAATAATTTGATAGAATTAAAAGTAATAGAATTTTGAGAAAATTGGTTATATAAAGTCCAAACAAGGAAATTGTTTATTCTTTTAGAAACATTTTTTAAATAAATTTATATTTATTTATTTATTTGTTTGGCTCATGTTGTGTTTCAGCAAAAGCTGATAAACCAAAGGGAGAAACTTAGACAGATTTATAAGAAATCAATAGTATAAATCTGTACTCTGAATAAACTAATTATTGTTGATGTGCTGTTCTTTTGGTCGGACCAGGCCCTCACACGTAAATGTAAGCATTTCTTTTTCTCAAAAAGCGACTTAAATAGCATTATGTATTACTGGAATTTTGTTAAGTGGCTACAAACACCTAAAGTTGATTAACAATTTCAGTCCCAGTGGGAGTTTTATAACAAAGATTAACATTTGTTAACTCAATTTTTGATCATTTAAATGTTACACTTTGGACAAAAAAATAATATTGTTCTTTATCTCAAGGTAAAAAATACTCTACATCAATTTTCCTTCTTCTCTTTGCTGACAAACTATGATGACAGATAGCAAAGTCAAATGCTAAACTAAATCCATCTAAGAAAGTACTATCTCCAGGCTAAAGTAATGTCATTCTGTACAAAGATGTGCAGTGGCTTTCTGAGGAGACCAACACTGCCGTCAGCCCTGTTAGCTGTGGGCCGCACTGATATAACCGCTAATGAGCAACGTCTACGTCAAGCAGCGATGTGATGGGTGGTATAGAAAGCTTTGACGCAACCGCAGTGAGTCAGGGAATGGTGCTTTACAATAAGGTACATTAAGATATTACATTAAGACCACAGGCAGAGAGACTGATGGAGGCAAATTCCAATTCAGAGGTGTTTTTGAGGAATTTACTCATCATGTGTCAATACTCTTTATGTGTTCTTCTCTTTGTCTCCTTGAAAGAAAAAGAAAAATTACTGTCAGGATTTTAAAAATAATTAATAGATGAATTCTCCAGTTCTGGAAATGCGTGTTTCTAAACATCTCACCTGCAACTTCCCATCAGCTAGACCATCTCATACTGGTTGGCTGTGATGATCCTGGACAGACAGCAGGCCAGCAGCATCCCAATCAGCTGAAACACAGACAGAAAGTTGAATATAACCTACATCTGTTTACACGTTTACCATCTGTTGTTTTTACTTGTTTCTTTTAGAACAAACTTTTACCTGTGAGAAGGCAATTCCAAATGTCACTCCCGCAATGATGGCCATGTTGGTTTCCATAAATGAAGTGACCAACTCAAAGCAGCCCTGAAACACAGGCGGGAGGTTAGACTGCGGAGGGTACAGGGGCATATTATATGTGCAAATTAGTGGCAGAATGGGTATCAGAGAGTATCTGAGGCAGTACGGAGAAAGCAGAAGTTTGAAAAGGAATATGAGGAGTGTGAGTTGTCGTCTAATGGAGGAGATTTATTAACTAACAGGCAGCAAATAGGTCAAAAACAGAAAAACCATAGAAAACCTTACCTGGTGGTAAACCTTGCTTGGGGCTAGAGTGGCGTTACGAAGGTCTTCTGGGTTGCAGTCAGAGGAGTTAAAGCAACAGCTAGGAGGAATGCCATTGGAGGGGTAATACACGCTGGCAAACCAGCTGGTGTAGTTATAAACTCCACAGCAGCGCAGCTAAAGGAAGACAGTAAGGAACAGAGTTCTTACACTTTTCACCAGTGGTTTTCCAGGATTTTTCCATGACTTTTCCTAATCCTTTTAGGGAATTTCCATGGCCAACAAAATCTGATTATCATGACACCATCTAAGATAGAGAGCCTGAATCTTTCCCCTTCCGATGGGACCCATGGGATGTAAGCATTGATCTCTAAAAAATAGATGCAATAGGGGATGAAATAGATCTGCAATATTTGTCAAGGAGACGCCAGTTCGTGTGGCGAATGCCTGCAGTTCAAAGACAAATGCACTCTGCCAGACTGAGCATTTTTTTACCACCAAAATATAGCAACAGTCCGTGACTATTTGCATTTTATCACAACACTTCAATTTTAGGTGGATAATTGATGAAACATAATTTATTTCCATGACTTTTCCAAAGCGTCTGACAAAATACATATTTTCAATAACTTTATAAACTTTTTAAAAGAATAATTTTATTAATTAGTAGTTTCTTTATAATAAACGTCCCATACATTATATATATA
>JBAMHX010000014.1:9086974-9098543 GCA_037177515.1 Pseudomugil tenellus | reverse complement strand
ATATATATATAAATGGAAAACACTTCCCCCCCTAGAAGGATTAACAAAAGTCTATCTTAACGACTCATTTTCTAAAACCATTGCATAGTAATAAATAGTTTTATAACCAGGTTCATCTGGGAAATTGTATAGATAGATATAAGGTATGTCTATATGCAAACCTGAGCTGCTGTTAATATTTTAAGGTTTCCAATGCGCAAAACTTACTAATAGTCCTTTAACAACAGTTGTCTAAACTTTTGAAGGTTTTTAAACATATGTCATTTTCCTGCATTTTTAGTTGAGTCCTTGTATGTCATCAATATTTTCTTGTTTGTTTCACTAAACACTGACCCATATGAGTTATTCAAATATTAAATAAAATATAATATATATATATATATATATATATATTAAATATTCATCTACGGTAATTAAAGTTACAAAACAATGTCATGTATAACAGAAAAGTCAGAAAATGTATCATGAGATCATTTCCAGCAGCCTACCACAGACACAATCGCTTCCCACTTCCTTACTGGCACTTAAAAAATGACAATGTTTTTCCTATCATATTGATTTGCAAAGCTCTATGAGCAGAGACAGAACATATCTCAGGATGATGTGCAGAGTGTTTTGTGACAAGAGGAATCTGGACACGTGGAGGACAAAAGAAAAAATGGTTCCATCAAAGACCTGACACAGAACCTGAGAAGTGCATCTGGTCTTTCAGATGATTCATCTTCTTTACACGGTAACCTCATGGAAAATGGTTTCCTTTGAGTGGTGAATTATAGGCCTTTCCTAAGGGCATGTAACTAGAAAAGGCTGTCATTCAGCAAATTGCAGAAAAAGAAAATAAATAACAGATCTTACAGGAAAGATGTATCTGGACCTCAGCATCATTTAAGCAGTGTGGGATAATCTTGTTTTAAAAAGAGAGCAAAAGACAGCAAATATCCCTCCAAAAAAAGAAATTCAAGAACTATTTGTAACTAGAAAGGAGTACAAACTGTTTTTACCTTACATGCTGTACTTCTATGCATACTGCGCCTTAAAATGTTATAGCAGTATTTTCTAAACATAATCTTGACATTATTTCACCATTCATACCAGTTATATCAAAACAATCTTCATGGTCCTATGTTTGATTTATACTTATGACGTTTTGATTGAAAGTATAAAAAAGGATATAACGACAAAAAAAAAATAATAGTAGGCCAACAATATTTACAATGAAATATAAAATCCTGACTTGAAGAGTGTCGGAATAATAATTGGTTGACATGACAACGCCATGAGGCATTTTCCTTGGGCGGCAACGATGCGATTTTTAGCTACTGCCCTCTTTAAATAATGAGATTTGATCAGGAAAAAAGGTTAAGCACATCCTCATCGATGCTGCATTCCACCATCATGTGCAAGGTTGCAGGGTCCCTTTAAGATCCTATAGCAACCTCCCCAAAACGCACAGTGTGTGGCCAGAAAAATGGCCTTAAATTGGGCCTTACCACACAGACTAGGCCTTTAACGTCGCTCTCATCAGGACTTAAATCGTTGCGGGGATGTTAACACCCTCCACCTCACAATCTGGCAATACCCATGATGCTACAAACGCACGCACTGACGCCCAGAACCCAAAACCATGTGTAACCTTTAGTCCCGTTATATAAGAAAGTAGTTCGCGGTAATATGTATGTATTACCACTAAAAGATACTGTATTTATTCACCATTTATTCCAACAACCGCATGAATCCGTCAGTGATGCTGCCACCGTCCACCCTTCACGCACAACAAAAACATGCATCTGCGGACCGACGCAGGCTGCCGTTGTTCTCTGCGTGGTTGCTGAAAATAAAGAGAAAACAAACACAGAAGGAAGAAAGCGAGGAGATACTTACCCAAAACACGAAAGAGTACACGATGAGGAGCGTTTTAAGGCAGGTGATAACCGGTTTAGTCTCCATTGTGGAGCTACGAGAGAGCTGTGTGATAACGGGAGCGGAAAAAAACAGAAACGTCTCCGCGAGCTGCCGCTTTGCGTCCTGCGCGGATGCGGCCGCACGGCGTCACTAGACCAGCAGGTTACACTAACATTTCCCTTTGCATTAAGCGTTTTCATAAATTATGTTTAGCTACCGCGGAGAAATTATCGGTAGTCTATATTTCCATTAGGCCTATGCAAGGTTATTTTTTCTTAGTAGCAGATGAAAAATATACGTCTCAGATAAAAAAAAAGTAAAATACAGGGTAGAGATTTGCTGCTGTAGCTTAAAACACTTCACCATATCTTGATTTTTTTTAAAAAATACAAATGTAAGACTTAATAAATGTATCAATTAGGCTTGAGAAAACAAACGAATATGGAACCGTGTATGTGACACCATGTTAGAATATTTATCAATTAAAAACAAATGTTATGATGTTAATGTCATGGGTTCATGTCCAGGTCTGTGTGCCATCCCACCCCCCCCATCCCATGGCTGAGTCACTTTGTAGAGATGTGAGAGTTGCTTTGGGGCCTGCAGGTTCATGTGGCACAGCTGTCTTCAATCAAGACTAATTATCTTGCTGCATATCTGCTCTGGATGCACAGCTACACCTTGTTTTGGCATTATCATTTATTTACATACATACAGACAGACAGACAGACAGACAGAGTATGAACAATATAATGATGAGGACTGTTTAGATTCAATTTGTCAAGGAAGTAAAATATTTAGAAGTTCACCCATAGCAGTTTCTTTCTCTTTTTTTAGTGGCACCTTGTTAGAGAACAGCATGTTGTCCAATAAGTAAGCACTGAAAAGTTGTACAAGTTGTTATTTTAGAGGATATCAAATAAAGTCTTTAAAAGTTTTTAGTGTATTTTAAAAACATTTACCGTATAAAAAAGGCAGATATTTTTAAAATGGACTATGTATCACAAAGTATTTCAACAAGTTACAGTACAACTATAATAAAGATCTATGCTGATGGAGGCAAAATCCTCCAATTTTCCAATCCTCAAATACAACACAGTAATATAAAGACGCACATGTTCAGTTACAAAGCTCCACATGGTGTGGACACTTTGAACCAGCCCGGTATGACATTAGGACAAGATGCATCCAGGGGTCATGACCTTTTATTTCCACTTGATTTGAGGTCAATGAAACAAATAGTTCCAGATATATAGGCAAATATCTGATATTTTGTGTATAAAGCGCTACCTGGCAGGGAAACCATTAATCCGACAATCGTGAAATGTGATGCAGGTCGTCCTCTTGGGAACCTAAACAGGTATACTGAGTATCAAAATCCAATTGTGCAAACTGTTCAAGTTATCGCGCTTACATGAAGGATATCCGGCAGCAGTCATGATGAAACCATTATATGCCATGAACACTCCATGTTCGGGGAAATAATGACCTTATTAGTTTATTTAAACACAGCAGCAGGATAATAGACCCTTGCATGTTTGTACCTTTGCTTATATGTAGCTAATATGTAGCACAAGATGGAAATTTCTTATTAAAAAAACATATAGAAGGGGAAAATAACCAATTTTAAACATGCAAAAAACCCACAAAAACAAAAAATACTGACATGACTATAATCTGCTAAAGCATCTGTCCTCCTTCAGATGGAGTCAGCATCATATTTAGCTGAGTTTATCCCACACCTTTTTCTTCTTGTGTGGTTGTCCACAGAGAAGCCACATTAATCTTGAAAACAATGTCAGTGGTTTCAGTAAAAAGTAAGCGTAAGTAAGATGTAGCATATGACAAGGTTGCACATAATAAACATCATAAAGCACACAGCAATAAAAGCCCTAAAACATCAATATAATCGAAAAAAGAAAAATAATTCGGACACATGACAAACTATAGAAAAAGCACACATCACAATATTTAGAGAATAATAATGCGTTAGGCCTGGGAAGATGAGAGCTTTGGATTTACTTTTGAATGTGGAAATATTCTATACTGTCGAGTCCAATTCAGGGAAACTGTAGCTTATCCCAGCAATGAGCAGGCGAGAGCCAGGATGCACCCTGCACGCGTCCATTATAGTGAATGTGGGAATAAATAGAGCTAAAATCAGCAGGCAGCTTGTTCCAGAGAGCAGGACCCCCGCCACTGTAGGCAGAGTTGGATCTCATTCTGGGAACAACTAAGACCCACGTCTTCTGACCCGAGAGGCCCGATTGGGTTCAAATCATTGAGCATGTGAGAGATGTACCAAACGCCAAAACCATTAAGTATTATCAGTACTGAAGCAGCGTGTTAATAGCTAATTTTAGCCGATGTTAGAATTCTTTTTTACAGTCAGGTGATGGTATTTGGGTCTGAGTGCTGGTTAGACGACATGCTACTTTCATCATGACTTGGTCATCCAAACTGAGCAAGTGTGTAGACAATACTACTATGAACCGTGTATACAGAAAGGCGTAACCGTATGGCAAAAGATTGCAGAAAAGGTTAATCAGATCATTTTCTTTAAATCAACAAGAAAAGTTTGTTTGATACTCAAGTATTTTGACTGCATTCTGTTTTGACTAATATTGTACATGACATTTTAGCATAAACCCTTTCACTCAGCTTTTCACAGCGTCAGGTAGCATTAAGTTTCCATGCAAACGGATCTGCAGGTTTCATAGTAGTTATATCATCAGTGGTACATTTAAACGTGTTATTCGTGCTGAGATCATAAAAGTAACAGAATGTTAAAAAGTGGGAGTAAAGCTGGCGCTTGGATTTTTTTTTTCCGTCAAACTATCATCACCCACTAATAGATCTCATATTTAAAGCTTTAAAAATTCACCAAAAGGAACTGATTTTGACGCTAAATGATCCATAAGATCATTTAGCGTGATTGTCTATAAACTATTTAATAAAGCAGAACCCTGTGAGATACTTGAGACAACCTAAAATTAAGACTAAGAATAAATAAACAAGTTTATGTCTCAGTTTATGATCATGTCAGTGAAAAACAATACTAAAGAAATTACTTTTCACATTTTCCAAACTATGTCCTCAAATGTGGGATGTACACAAGAGTGTAATGAAAACAAATGAATGAGACTATGTTTTAAGTGAGAATTAACAGTTTGTTTAATAATAACATAAAAAAACCAATGGGCAGGTGACCTGCCAGCAACAATTTGTCAACTAAAAAAAATTAAACCAATAAAACACAAACAAAGTCACTACAAAACAATCTACTAAAATTCAAGTTTTTTCAGTCCATGGTAAATACATTTACTTCCCAAGAAAATACATTTAAAGTGCTTGTGTTACTTCCATAAAGACAAAGGCCTCAAGCAACAGTAGATTTGTTCACAAGCAGCTTTTACAACTGATTTTAGACGAATCACCTACTTTAATTACTTTAAGTAGCTCTGCAGATTATCAGTGCTCCCAGCTTTTCCAAATTAAACAATTTAGTATTTAACTTCTTTATGTTCTTTACAAGTTTCTGTCTGATATCCATCCTCGTATGATGACATTTTCTAATTTCCCTCAATGTGACCTCATGCACTGCCTAATTCTCTTATGTTTTCAGATGCTATTTTCTAGCATCCACTGTGGCATACATTTTCCTCTACTTTGATCAAATGAAAACCTACAAAACATGAGCTGTTTTATACAAGATGTGTTCATTATGAGCATAGTTTCCTATATACTTGTCTACATCATAAAACCAAGCATGACAGGAAAAAAGGAGCTGAAGATCAAGCATGTGAACATTTTCTTGCATGAGGCCTACTGTGAAAACTATTGTTCAGTCCTTACTTGTGAGATTGATGCTACATTTAACGTGAAATGTTTGTGTCGGAAGAATTCACCTAGTTGTATTCTGTCATGTAATTCAGGCAGCAGCTGGATGATAGTATATCGTGTGTGTGTGAAAGTGCAATGAAATTTCATCATGCTCTCTAAAAGGCACCAGTCTTCCTGCTGTGTTTTCTTCTCTACATACTGAAGTTCTCCGAACTTCACCTCTTCCAAGCTTTCAACATTTCCTCCTCTGTTTAAGTTTCTGGACCCCTAAAGTCCATTTGTTACCATTTTTTTACACTGACCCAAATTCAGCCATCCAGGCTTCGTACTTTTCCAGGTCTGCAGCAGAGACAGATTTGGAGATCTTTTTCAGTGTTAAGGTGAAGTCTTCCATGGTCACAGGCATCTGCAGCTCGTCTTTAGACAGGGCTCGTATCTCTTCGGGGCTCAGGCCTTGAATTCGTCGCCGCATCGCCATCATGGAGGCATCTCTGAGGGACATGGTACAGAAGATTGTTACTCATCTAGAGCTGGGTGATATGGCTCCGATTTATTTTATTTTTTTGGGGGGCAAGAATTGTTCTTTTTCAAAAATGATTTGAAATGAGTTTACCTTTATTAAAAGTGCAACTAAAGAAGCTGTGACATGAGCTTTTAAAAAGAAATAGCAGGCGCTTTAACTGTACATAATGAACATATAGCACGTTTGCACTTATTGCTATTCCACAGTGAGATAGTTTTTAATTTTGAGCATCCATTAAAGAATATACCTCACTTCACTTGTGTAACTTTATTTTAACATAAAAAACTTCAATAAATTAATAAATAAAAGGTGCCTCCTTCTGGAAGCAAAATAGTTACTCTTTTTAGAGTATTTTGACAATAAATAACCAAAACAATTTCCCATTTTTGATTGAAATTAAAATTTAATTTAACATGTGTTTCAAGAAAATCAACCTCTTAAACACTATTTTAAGAAATCCCTGAATATTAAAAAAATTAAAGCTATATTATTATAAAAAAAATCTAAATTTTCATAAAAATAAATCTTCATAAATAGCAAATTCGAATTAATAGTTTAAATCGATTAATCGCCCAGTCCTACTTGCATCACAGAGCTTTTGCATTTGATGAGCTGAGGCTGCTCTAGATAAGAACCGATGCTTTGCTCGGATGACACACTGTAGGTGATGTCTGCATACTTGTTCAGTGTAGATGTCAGATGTGCTGAAAACGTCTGGCAACATAAAATTTGTGCCATGCATGACTGCACGGTGAGCCGCAAACAGTTTCAACACGTGGTAATTTTGTACACATACCTGCAGACGTTGGTGATGTCTGCTCCCGAGTAACCCTCAATCTTTTCAGCTATGAGGTCCAAGTCTACGTCGGGAGCTACCTCCACCTCCTTCAGGTTGATCTTTAAAAGCTCGACACGCCCCACGGCTACACACAGACACAAAACAACATGCATGAGATTTTAGCAAGACATATCTGAGCACCATTTTAAAAGCAATTAGTTGTATTAAAATTAGATGAGTACATAAAAACACTAATGCTGCATAAGTCTACATTATTCATTCTCCCCATCTTGTTATACAGCTGAGTTGTCACCTGTGGGCAGAGGGATGTAGATGCGCTTCTCCAGCCGGCGTCGCAATGCTTCGTCAATGTCCCAGGGGAAGTTTGTGGCAGCGAGGACCATCACCATCTTAGAGGGGTCGTCATTTTCTAGAGCTCCTCCCACACCTGCAAACCAAATAAAGCTATAACATTTAATTTAATTTAAATGACATGCAATAGTAACCCCCCACCAGACTAAACACACAACACAGTCTCACATTCTTATTTCTCTATCCACTAACCATCCATCTGAATCAGAAGCTCTGATTTGACCCGGCGACTGGCTTCATGTTCATCAGAAGTTCCTCTCCTGCCACAGATAGAGTCGATCTCATCAATGAAAATGGTTGTTGGAGCATAAAATCTGGCCTATAGGAAAACATAAAGTATTGCATTATCTCGCAGACACAACATGAACTTGGCCCATTTGTGCGAACACTCACCATTTCAAACAACAGACGAACCAGTTTTTCAGACTCGCCCCTGTATTTGGAGGTGAGGGTGGAGGAGGACACGTTGAAAAAAGTTGTCCCACATTCGGTGGCCACAGCTTTGGCTAACATGGTCTTCCCAGTCCCCGGTGGGCCGACCATTAACACACCCTGAAAGAGAATGTTTAAATAGCGGACTCATAATTAAATGTGAACTGATAAGATGCCACCAGGATAAAGCTTACTGATCAAAAGTTCATGTTTTCCCAGTAGACTCTGAAGGAGGCTTGGTACAAAGACAAAAAATAAGGGGTGATGCTTTGAATGTTCAGTGCAAAAAAGTTATAGGAGTGTGTTTGAACATATATTTAAAGCTCAGTTCTGGTGGGAAAAGCCAACAGTACGAGACCTTTTAGCATGTTAACATGTGTTGTATCACAAAATCTATTAGATAAAACACAGTGAAGCAGGAAAAATCTGTAAGAGATCCATCCTGTAAGTGTGATTATCACTGCCGCTGAGACGTCCAATGTTTCTCCATCTGATTTGCTTGTTGCCATAGTGATTATATGTATCAGATAAAAGAGGGATTGGCGAGTAATTACATTTCTAAGAAACTAGCACCTCCCTCTGATGCCTTGGAATCCTGTTAGAATAATATGTGTTATATTTCTTGTAGGTTACATAAGACCAAATCTCTGCAGGAAAGGTGGGAGTGGGCTTTCTAATCAGACATACACAAGGACTTACATGACTGAATATCATTTACCTGCAGCCTACATGCGCATACACAACTGCTTCATCCTTATTTTATGTGCAATTCCAGTGATCTAAAAACCTCAACTGCAGTGTGTAAAGCTCTATTATGCATGCATATTTTCATACAAATGATAAGTGCCGCCTTGTAGTGAGGAAAAAAAAGATTGACCCTCATATGATGGACCTGAAGGGAAAAAGGCTTCACATGATGAAGTTCAACAAAGGCTAATAAGGAAAAAAATCCTGATCATTTAGCTGAATTCTGTGGATGTAACAGAACAACCATGCTGCGCCACACAAGTCATGTACAGCATGCAAGGCAGAAATATTTAACTTTCCCTTATTTCTTTGTATTTTATATTTTTAGAAAATATTTTAGCATACAGAACATCCCTCACTCAACATAGAACATACGCCATAATCACCTTTTACTTTATTAGCATGTGATTTATTCCAATTCATTTAGCTGGAACAACAAAAAAGGCCAAAAATAACAGTTTTAACGATTGAAATATGTGATGATGAATGAGTTGTTAGCCAAATGCTTGGAATGTGCAGTATAGCTTAAAGATGTTTTGAAGAAAATGATCAAGTGGAGGACAAAAAAAGCTGTGCAACTAAAACAACAACAAAAAAACATCTCCAAGAAATCAACACAACCCTACAGTGATTAAAATGAAGAAAATCCAGCAAAGATCTGACGGGTCCGAGAGATGTCTCTGGCCCCTTAGTTAATCCATATAATGGTAGCTTAATCCTGATCAGAAAGGGTCTCCATAGAAGGGCGGCAGTTCTTTAACAGCCATTTATCAGCCATTATGAAGAAAGAAGAACAAGGAGACAAGTATGGCAAATGACACATGAACTGGACTGACAATCAGTAGCAACAAGTCTGAAGAAGTGATTAATTATCCCCAGAGTCTGGACCACTTATGCAGTGTGCGTTTCTTTTTGACAAAGAATGCAACAAGACAGCAAGCATCAACAGAGGAGCTTCGGTGCTCATACCAAGTGTTGAGATTTCAAGCTTAAATCAGAAAAATGTACGCTCTGATTTTGCTTTCTGTGTTGTATTTTCTATTTATGTTTGAGTTAATTGGTTGCTCCTGTTTCCTGGTAATGAGGGTGGATTAAATAGAGAGAGATAGAAATAAGTTTGATCTTAAAATGTACAATTTTCTGAGTTGGTATAAGTCAATCCTTGTTTAATAATCAGAGAGATTCATCTTATAAAGAGCCAGACTTGTGAGTTTACAATCTAACAACATTGGTTAAGAGGTGTCCCTTTTAAAAAGATATAATACAGATTTGCATAGACAGAATACCTTCCAAGGTCGGCGAATCCCTTTAAAGAAGTCAGGCATCCACATGGGCAACACCACCGCTTCCCTCAGCAACTTCTTAGCATCTTCCAGATCAGCAATGTCTTCCCTGCAGTTCCCAGTGAAACATAAGTCAGCGGTAAATGAAAGATCTGTTCCAGTGGCAAAGCTGAACAGGTACCTAACAGGGAATGTAAGGTGTGCCTTCATACCAGTGTACATTAGGGTTACGAGACACTATATCTCTCTCCAGTGAGTCCACCAAGTCGCTGTCATATCCTGTGCCATCAAACTTCTTCTGATCTACGTCCCCCTGTGCATCTCCTTTCTTTCCCTGATAAAAACAAAAACACATATTAATTTTCTCAATAATTCATCAATCTACCCAGTCTGCTAACAGCTAGACAGCGGGTGCCGTCTGACCTTATCGTCCTTGGACTTTGTCCCCTTCGTGTCTTTAATCCCTGGCCGCTCTGCTTTAGTGTTGGCCTGTCCACGGCCTCCTGGCCCTCGTTGCTGCAGACCAGGAGAGTCCTTCCTCTGCTGCTTCACTCCACTGTTGGGCCGCTTCACTGCTACAGGATTCCTACCAACAGACACAAGCATAAGGAAACAGATAAACAAATGATCAACAGTCGCACACATCTGGGAGAGATTACCGATAGGAAGAATGAGGTGATATAAATAAACCATTAATGTTCCCACAATGTCAAACAGGCTGATTTGCTTTAGATGTAAGGCTTGTTACATTGTGCTTCTCTAGATAAAAACAGATTATGCAAAATACATCTCTTTGGTCTGTATGGTGCTTCCTTCTAAAGCTGTTTTGCACAATTGATTTTTTCCCCATGATTAAAACATAAAAATAACGTTCATGAAAGCTTATTTCAAGCTTCCATGTGCATTGTTATGTAGATTTTATGTTTTTATCACATTTTGTTTTTCATAGTGTTCAGTTAAAACGTGATTTCTTATGACATAGTAACCTGAAAAAGCCACAGCCACACACCTGTGTTCTGCAGGGATGGGTGGGGGCCAAACTGCTGGATCCTCTGGCCGCTCCTCTGGCTGAGGGATGAGGATGTCAATAGGCTTCTCAGACTTGAAGCTCTCAAGTGTTCCCATGATTCCTTTAACTTGCTCATACTCTTCAGTCAGTTCCTGCCTGACCTGAAATGAAATGTGAATAAAAAAAAGTACCACATAATGTTGACAGTCAAAATTATTGGCATGCCCTGAACTGAAAAACCTTTTTAGGTAATATATTAAAACATGAACAATTCTAAGGATGTTTCCTATGGGTTGCTGTTTATGTTTATTTATGTGCCCTCATAAACAGTTTCCAGACATATTTTATTTAAAATGCATTTAATGCCTAGAGAGGATTAAACATAGTCGAGCAGCCCGACAGCAGGACTCATCTCACATGTTTTTCTATAGCGAGGGTATTCTATCACTCATGGGTTTCATATTGTCTGTATATACAGACTGATGCACTGTAGAAACATCTACTGTAGTTTTACTTCTCATAAAACATTATCTTAAAAAGCTGTCACTAAACTAAAGAGACTGCAAATATTACTTATATACCTTAGGTCCTTACTTTTAATAACTCAATTCAATTCAATTCAACTTTATTTGTATAGCGCCATTTCACAACAATGTCGTCTCAAGGCGCTTCACAGAGAT
>JBAMHX010000014.1:9074318-9085525 GCA_037177515.1 Pseudomugil tenellus | reverse complement strand
ATATCATGCTGAAAAACACCTACATAAAAAATATCATGCTGAAAAAACACCTACATAAAAAATATCATGCTGAAAAACACCTACATAAAAAAATATCATGCTGAAAAAAAAAACCCACATAAAGACGTTGTCTGAAGGGGGCATCAATGAGTTAGCTAATGCTAGCTATTTACAGCGTGTTGACACAAAACTATCAGGTTTTAATCATTCTTCTTGTGGTAAATTTAATTAAAACGTGTTAAAGCTTTATGAGAGTCAGTTACATTTCTATTAAAAAACTTATAATGAAACTGCAGCATCTGCTAGATGGTACTTAAGCTAGCTGGGGCAGGGTTTTTTATGCACCCGTTTTTCAATTAGCGGCTAAATCAATCCACCATTCAAATTAGCTTTCTTACGTATTTACATCCTTCAATTTAGCCACAAGTTAGCGTCTTTTTGTTTAAGTAGCTTGCTGCTGCTAGGCCACAGACAGAAACAAAACGCTTCGCGTGTCTGTAAGTAAACGTCGGAGTTTAATCCTCCCAGCATGCAAAAAATAAGCATCTAGATAAATCGTCCAAAAACGTTAAAACCTCTTTAACAACACAGTAAGGGAAATTTAATAATCATACCTACATGAAAAGTGTTTGTTAGTGAGGTGTAGTTTTTAAATCAGCCGTCCAGGATAAACCAAAGTGTTACCATGGTCGCAGAGAGACGCCGTGGGAAGAATACAAACAGCTTGGTCACCGTGTTACTTTTACTGACCAGCTGCAACGGTAGTAAATATAAAAACAACACTCGCAGATGGTGCTCATCAATGGAAAACTAGTGAATGTGTTAATAACCTAGAATAGTCTCAACTTGGTCTGAGTCTAATTTATATTGTAAGAAGTGACGGATTTTGTTTATTTGTTGCTTTTCATAAACTGGCAAGTTCAAAAATAATAAACGTTGTTACTTTACGTACTTTTCAAACGCACCATAAGATCAAGATTTAGCCGCTAGTAGTCGCTAAAATTAGACAAAATATGAGAAACTGTGGTTTAATTTTTTGGCAAGGTCAATTTTCTGGAGCTAATTAATTCTTTTTATCTTATTAGTTCGTATTATCTTTATGTGTAATTTATTTATGTTGCATGATCTTCAGTAAAAGATTACGTTAGATTAAATTTAGTAGAATTCCTTGTTTACCTTTGCAAGTTATATTGTAATTGGAGAGATAAATCCCCATTTCACAAAATATTAACCCATTCCCTTTGCATTTTATATTTAAATACATAACAAATTAAAGTTCTAAACAAAATTCTGGGTAAGAAAATGCAGAGTTCCTGCTTTGATAATCTCTAGTCCTAGTAATAATAGCTTTGACCTTTGTGAGGTGCTGATCAGACTACTGTATTCATTGAAGCAAGCCTCATGTTTAGCATTAATTATCCACAGTGCATATTAATTTCAATCCCAAATAATATCAGAAATCAAGACACAAGATGCAGATAAACTGTTTTATTAAGTTGCAACTTTATATTGTGACATATCTCCATACTGTTGTAAAGTCATTGCATCACTGTATACATGCAATGCAATCATCAGTCAACTGTGTTGTTTCTCTTCACATTCAAGACCATTGAGTTTTATGTGTTCATGTTTTTCAAGTCAACTCTGTGGATTTGTCTACATTTCCCGAAATACAGCTACATAATTTGTGTACTTGGTTTGTATTGAGCTCCTTCAAAAACCTGATGTGCAAATTAGCTGACAATAAAAAGAAAAAAAAGCACAATAACCACAGAGCAGCAGCTTAATTCATGCTGTTAACACAAGTATTTTTTTCCTCAAACTATCATTTTAAAACACATTTAAGGAAATGGTTGCAGTTTTATTCACAGTTTCAAGATTTTTTTCCCTTCTGGTCCTTTTATACACACACAATTGCTTTTCCCCATAATTTCTTGTATTGTTGTGTAGATGATGCATAATACAGCAAGATAAGCAAGGATTGCATATAATTTATAATCATTCATCCACTTAAGTGCAAATACTTGGCATACCACCACATGAAGTCGTGCATTTCACTGAAATGTGCATTCATTGTTCTGCAAACTTCTAGGTCCATGTAGTCATTTAGCTGTGTCCTCAATCCAAGGCAGAGAAAACTGTAAAATCACACGAAATTTGTCTTTTATAAATCCTTTCTTTTTTCTAACCAAATGTAAATGCAGTGGTTGTAAAACAGCCTTTCTCAGCACCATTTTTTATTCTTAAAGGCTACAGCAGCCTTTGCACACACTCCAAGTCCACCCATATCCATATGCTGGTGACCTCAGCATTGGCAATACGTTGCTTCTTGCTCCCTCTGGTTCCACAGCTGTCTGAGGTTGCTCTCGCTTGGCTGCTTTAGTTTCAGAGACTTGTGGCTCTTCAGTCTATAAGCTAAAGTCAGAAAGATAGCATCTACGTGCTCCTTCTCAGTGGGATCCTTAGCTGAAGTCTCAAACAGTGGGAAGTCGTAGCTGTCTGCAAGACACTGCGCAGTCGATGTAGGCACCTCCTGCCGCCTTTTTAGGTCGCACTTGTTTCCTACCATGATGCGGGGTACCAAGGGCCCCACGGAGTGCCGGCTGCATTCCTCAATCCACTCGGGGATGCTCTCGAAGGAGGAGATATTAGTTACATCATACACAAAGATGACAGCGTGAACGCTGCGGTAGTAGTGCTCTACCATGCTCTTTCTGAATCGCTCTTGACCTGCTGTGTCCCAAATCTGCAACTGGAAAAGAAGCAACATAGTTCTGAAAATGTTACTCATGGGAAAAGGCAAAAGTATTTTTAAGCAGCAGATGAAACTGGTTGAGTAAACTAGGGACGCACAATATATCGGTGGTATTATCGGTATCGGCAGATATTTGTCTATTTTTCAAATATTGGAAAACTGGGCCGATATTATCAACCAATATTTATTTAGGGCTAATTTTGTGTGTGCGAGTCAGGAGATGGAGTGGGAGTGTGGTATTTGTTCAGGCATGTGACAATGTGAGGTCTTTCAGTACATATAACTTCATATTTAAACACAGATACCTTTGGAGATAAGTCGTACATCTGTTACTGAAATTTAAAGGGATGTATTTTATTTGAATGACCACTATTTTTGTGCTACAACATGAAAGAAATAAACATTTAAATAATCAAAACTGTTTATTTGGTGTTACAGATACACCAGAGCTACTTAAATATTGGTTTTCGATCACTGCATCCAGGACAAACTGCAGATTATAGTAAGCATAAAAATATCGCTAACTTATCGGTTATCGGTCGTGACAAGCAGAAAAATTTTTTATATCGTGCAACACAAGAATAAACCCAAACTAACAACATGGGAATCAACCTTTGAATTTGTTTGAGGTAGTGCTTCGTCTTGACTTTATGGTAATGAGCACATTAAAATGTAAAAACAGGGAGTTTTATTTAGCCGAAAAACCATGTTTGGATTTGACAACGGCTTACTGGTATTTGAGTAGGCAGTCCGATCAAATCTAAACATTTGCAAGCAGTTAAACCAACATTTTAATGAAAAGCTCAACTGGACATGCTGGTATACAAAGTATTTCCCACAGGTTTATGACTTTGAGAAAACAGTGCTGACTTATATATTCTGGAAACCAATAACTTTGGCCTAACGGTGAGTAAAATAACTGATGTAATAGCACTATCATTTGGATAGGCTGGTTTTGTGCATGTTTACTGGGACACCACTTATTTTTGAGCATCTCTGCTTTTTCTGACATTAATATAAAAGCAAATCTGATTGAAAATGCTCTAAAAGTTAAAAAAAATGCAGCCAAATAGGGTGATGCAAAAACAGACTGTTAAAATAAATTAGAGGATTGTGAAACAATGGAAATTAAATCTTCATTATTCTCTTTACAAGCCCCCAACCCATCACAAGAGGTCATCATTAAAAAAATTACATGAAATAATGGGGATTTTTTTGTCTCACTTCCAGTTTGCACTTCCTCTTAGATGTGGAAAATATGTGGTATTTTAATAGGAAGAAAGCAGATCTAATTAAGTGATGCTAACAGGCTACATTTGGTCATCTTAAATATTCATGCTAGCGGTTTACTGAACCAAAAGAAAAGCGTCGTCATAAAACGTTGCTTATTCATGAGACAGAGCTAATTTAATAAAGAAAATAGCTGATATGCAGGTGTCTTTCTGTGTTTGTTTCTATATCCTCTCACCTTGATTTTCTCTCCATCCAGATCCACCGTCTTCTCCCTGAAATCGACCCCGATTGTTGCCTCTGGGTTTTCCAGGAAAGTGCCTCCGCAGAATCTGTAAGTCAAACACGTTTTCCCCACATTTGAATCTCCAATGACAATTATCTTAAATATCCGAGCTTGAGCAGCGTCATGGTCGTGATGGGAGGAGAGCTCTAAAGAGTCATTTCGACGAAAAACTGTGTCAAATTCTTCCCCAGGTTTGTTTTCTATTGCCATTGCTCATCTTCTCGCGGTCCGGTTTATGTGTCAGTACTGAAATATCGCGAGAGTTTCAAAAACTACCAATGGATGTCGCCAGAGTAGTCAAGCAGCTGACTGACATTTGAAACTTGTAACGTTAGTAATTTGCTTGCAAATGCATGCAAAAAATGGAGCACAATTTAATAAAGTACAGGGAAAGAAAGAAATAAGACATGAAAAATAAGAAACTCTTTAATCATTCTAAAACTTATATTGCTGCCTTGCTCTTGAATTAGCCAGATTGTGGAAAAATTGTCAGGTATTTTAATCATGATTGATTATTAATTAATGATTAATGCAGTATAAAGAAAACTCTGACAAATGAACTTCCAACTTTATGTATTTCTGAACAAATAATTTCCCTTTGGAACTGACCACATGCTGCATTTTTGCTGCTTTTACTGATGCTGTAAATTTATTGTAATTTAACCTTACACATAATTTTACAATCAAAGAAAGAAAAAAAGCATTTAAATACTAAACATGAAATTTGAATCATCAAATTCATAAGATTTTTTTATAAATATGCTAATTCATGAGCACCAAATTAACAGATTTAGGTTAACTGAGTGGTAAAACACTACTATTGTCTTATTAATTACTGCATTCAAGGTAAACTCCATCCTCCAGAATTTAGTTTCTTAATAGGCACAGCATAACAGTGCTTACAGCTTTAAAAAAAAAATTTAAAATATAAATGTGTCACCATTTTAATTGTTCCGCTTATCCTCATTTAACCAATGTGATCTTTTTGGCATTTGGTGGTAAAATAAAAGAATCAAAACTTCCAAAATGCACAAAATTGCAGTTCTGCATCTGTCAGGGTTGTTTGTTTTTATTTTGTTTTATATCTCATTATAAATGAGTCCATTTAAAACACTTTCACAAAGAACTCTCAAGATTACACTCATGTTCCAGTTTATAAAACCAAACCTACTAAATTTACATAAAAAACTGTTTTTCTGTTCTAACTAGTCCTTGAAGTGTTGTATCTCATTTATAAACCTTTTATCTACTACTTTAATAAGTATTAGAACATGTAGATCAGACACTTCATTTAAATTTTGAGCTGACAAATGAGTGCAGAGGTTGCTTGGTGAGCACAATGGCTTCTTAAATAATGTTAAAAATGACAAACAGAACAAATATAACCCAACTCACCAGGAGAAAATTATTCTCACAAATCAAAACACTGTATTTTAATTTATAAGAACAAACATTAAATAAAAATATAAATAAGAAAACCACCAATAATTTCAAATAAATGTCATTGAACATATAATCTCTCATCAAATTTTTCTATTCTTAGAAGGAAAAGTAAATCAATCATGGCAAACAGGCTTTTGCCGAAGCCTAAACCTGAGAGAGTGCACAGAAACACACACACACACACACTGTCTTCCATACACAATGTTCGTGCTGCATCACATAAAAAGACCACACATTTTAAAGCTCTGTTTAGGACCACTTGTGTTTAAGCTCATAAAGATGAGGCACTTGAGCTGCCTGTCGTCCCAATCGCTGAAGTCAGGATTTTACACCAGTTAAGTGCAACTGTTTGCACATTTTTTTTTTCAAGCTAATTAAATACAACAAATCTGTCACAAACCTGTTCATATGTAGCACAACATAGATAAGGGACCCTCTACTGATTTAATGTTAGTTTGCAAGTAGTACTGCACATTATTTGGCATGTGCAATTTTCTTTGCGTTTTGTGTATCTTTCTGGTAAATTTGTCAAAGCTAAACGAAAATATCAGTGTATTCATTTCAAAAAGAAAACAAGTTAGAAGAGGGCTTTATTACGAATAAAGGAAAGTTTAAAAAGTGAAGTAATGAGTAAACCGTACAGCCAAACAAGTGTTAAATGTTTCACTTTTCTCCTCATTTTTTTCCCAAAGATGTCATGTTCTTTATAAGCACGTTTATATTTAGAGTTTAGGAGCTACAGTCATTAATTACCTTCTGCCAAGGTAAATGACATCATAGCTCCACCGATGTTTTCTTTTCCATCCATCTGTGCACTTCATTTTTGAGTAACCATCCCCAGAGTTAAGTCGAAGCTGAACAGAGTTGGATAATGATTTAGCAACACCAGGGTCTGCAACAGATCCCACAGGTTTCACTTGTCAAAACTGGAAAAGCAAGGAAGTAAAAACATTGGCAGCAGCTACCTGAAATACCTGCTTAAACAAGATTTCCTGCAGTTCTTGGTTTCCCACCTTTTATTAAAACAGTTGTTTGTAAAGGCGTTTTTTTCTCCTAAAAAATTAACTAAATGCACAAAACTGTAATTACATCAGTCATCAAGTGTCAGTTGTGGCATTTTTTATCTTCCCATCCCTCATGTGTTGTCTTCGCTATAGTATTAATGCTACATCTCTAAATCTTTCACTTGAATTACAGTAAATGAAAATTTGTGGCCATTTCTCTTGATCTCCTGTGTAAAAATGAGTTCATGATGAATCGAGGACAAAGACCTTGTCAATTATCACCTGTCCTTACTGTAAAATCGATTTTTAAAAAGAAGCTTGAAACCAACTCAACTCTGCTTTTACCTCAGATAATTATCTACATTTTTTAGATGTACAACAACAAACTAGAACATCCAAACCACTCTATTGTGTTGGTATTGTACGTTCCATACTGACGGAACAGAACTATCTTGTGGTGTCTAGCATTCAGACATTTGCATAAAATCTTTTGGGTTCAGGGAGCTGTTAAATGGAGCATTTTTACATCAACCTTATATCATCTTGTACATAATAAATCAGATTAACATCCAGAGAGTTTGAAAGCTTGATCAACACTACTTTTTCTGTAAACAGGCCCTTCTCATTTTTTAGTTTGGGTCTCCTTTTTGCCTTTATCCCTCTTACAGCAACCCAGACATGGATCACAGCACCTTGCACAGTGTCTCAATACTTGACACATGACGTTTTAAGCAAATCTGCTCGTCTATCTTTTGTTCTCACTAACACTAACATACATATTAAAGTGTGACATCTTATCCCATTGTGTAATCTGTATTAAAACTAGTCAATATGTATTAGGAGGCAACTTAAAGTTATTTTATATTTATCTGATGACGATTTAATATGATCCCCAACATATATGTCTCCTTTTATGTATAGGAATCTTAACTCCTCTTTCCCAATGTCTCATATTCACATCCACTAGTCACACAATAAATAAGAGTGATAAAGACAAATTCACAGTAATTCACATGAGATAAAGGGGAAGGTTTTGAGCTGCATGGAAGCAGCTTCCTTATTTTGTCCTGCTGGAGAGAGTTGGCACCATCTGGGAATGACAAAAGTGCCATAAGGGCCTGTGAGGTCAGCCGGCAGCCCTAAAGTAAACCTAACCCCACTATTCAACACTGACCAGATTCATATACTGCGTATTTTATTACTGGTTGCAAAGAAAATTATAACTTTGAATTGGAAGAATGTCAAATCGCCTACTGTGACTGAATGGAAAAAAACATTGAAACAGGTGTGTATAATGGAAAGAATGACGGCATCATTACAAATGAAAATGGATATTTACAACCGCAGATGGCATGGGGTTATTGAATACCTGACGAGGTTAAATATATAGATTGTTAATATTGTTTCAAATGTTGAAGATGAGCCATGACATTTTTTTTATTTTGTATGCATGTATGTATGTAGTATATGACTGTACGTGTGTATGCATGTGTGTATATATATATATATATATATATATATATATGTGTGTGTGTGTGTGTGTGTGTGTGTGTGTGTGTATGCAGGTTTAGGTATGAGTATATACATGGGTGTATATATGATTTTTTTTTGTCTTGTCTCTGGTAATATGTTCTGTATAATTATTTAAAAACTGTAAATAAAAAGTTACAAAAAAAAATCTAACCCCAATATTTCTCAGCTAAACATGATCACCAGTAGCAATAATTTTATCAAACAATGGTTATAATGTTGCAGCTGGTTCAAGTAGAATAAAACAAAGACTTCTACAAGCGACCATTTTGTGCTTTCAAGTTTAATTATGCCTTTTATACTTTAATAATACTGTGATCTCCCTTGGCAGGCAAAAAAACACCCTGTAGATTCCCATTAAATCTTATAACTTTAACTTTTTTTTGACACAGTAACGCACTTTACTACCAGTTCTCATCTGAAAAAGAGCTTGAGCTGCCAGAATCAGAGTCTGCATCTGTTAACCCATCCAAGTCCCAGTCAGCGCTTGAGCCGCTGTCATCGTCCTCCTCTGTGGAGAAGCTGTGAGCAGATCCCAGACACGCTGGGTACACGCGTGTCGAGACACAAACGGGTCCCAATGTGGACACATAGACCGCCATGATGTTTTTCCACGTGTCCCTTTCAGGGTCATATTCATGGATGAGGACCCTGTTCTTGTTGTGTTGCAGTAACGTCTGAGTGAGGAGGAGCAGCTTGCTGTTGTGCTGGATCACCTGGTAATTTAGAGCCCGACTATCAATAGGAATGTCCCCCAACCTCCTCCATTCCCCTCTTGTGGGGCTGTAGGCTTTCACAACAGGGATATCACACACACAGATGATCTGGTCCTGAAAAACACAGGCTTTGTGAAGCTTGTCTCTCCTGAGTGATCCGCAGTGACGCCAGCGGTTCCTCTTTGGGTCATAACAAAGCATTCTCCGCTTGTTCACCACGTACAAGTGATCATTTAGAGCCACAACCTGCATTTTACCCAAAGAGTGTGGCAGAGGAGCCACAAATGTCCACTGATTCCTCTGGATGCTGTAACATTCAACCTCCTTTAATCTGGCATCAGTAACTGGATTTCTTCCTCCCAGGAGGTATACATGCCCATTGAGGTAGCCCATCCCGGAGTGTATTCTGCCCAGTGGTCTCTCTGCCAACTCTTGCCAGCTGTTGAGAACGGGATTGTACAGCCAGAAGTGCTTGGAGAGGTGTGAGGCTAGGTACAAGTTATTCTCAGGTGTGGCACAGGCAATTAAAGACTCCATGGTCGAGCGTTTGTAATCCTGATTGCTGAGATCTTCCAAAGGAGGAGCCATAAAATACAGGTCCTCAGAGTAAGGGTCACAACACATTATGTTGTCATTCGGTAGACCGAAGAAAAGAATCATCTCTTTTGCACTCACGCCTATTCTGTGTTTTGGTACATCCAAAGCTGAAGACATCCCACAGCCGTCCTCTGTAGATCTGTTAAAAAGCGATGACAAGTGTTTCTCAATTAAAGGTCTTGCCATCAGACTCTCCAGATAACATTTGTCCTTCTCGCTGAACAAGTTCCAGCGCACACATTTCAGGGCTTGCTGTGCATCCTCTTTATTTACTGGTGCATTTGCCTCTATCCACTGTAAAGCAGCTGAGCACACTTTCTTCTCACAGTCCACATCTAAAGTATCCAGGGATAACAGATCCTTCAGCTGCACTAAGTCCAGCTCGCAAAGGTCTCCTCCATTACAAACCTGGCTGAAGTTCCTCGCTATGAAAGCTCGTGCATTCTCCTTTAATTCAGGATTGTCATAGGTATCTGCAAATTTTAGTATCCCCACGCAGTTGGAAAGATCCAGCCTCCTTGTCATGAAACTGGAGCATGCTTTCCTGATATACTCAAGCTGGAGCATGTTGGCTGCTGCGTACAGTCTCTGCACGTTGTTTTCCGTGATGGTCACCTTACCTGTGTAACAGTACTCTATAATGACGGACATTGATTCAGAGTCCACCCCGCGGATGACTACCCTCGCCTGCACGCTCTCATTTAGTCCCCCCGTAAACATGCTTTTAAAGTAAGGGCTCGCGGCGGCGAGGACGTTACGACTGCACAGGAAAAGTTGACCAATGTCACCTCTGGTAAGGTCACCGTTTTGCTCCTGGGATTCCTCTTCACACTCCACTCCAATAGTAACGTCTCCGAGCATCCTGCTGTCGTAAAGCAATTTCAGCTCATTCATCAAACCTCGAGCATGATTCACATCCTCAAGCACCTCAGGTCCATTGAAGAAACTCAGCGCCGAAGCCATTGATGCAACTTCAGTAAGAAAGATGCTGTTTTGTGTCGGCAAAAAGCTCAAAATTCAAGCTGTCAGGCGCTAAACATCCTAAAGACCTTACGAGAGCCTCTGCTGGAATACTGACACATTCGCTTGTTGATGGATATCAGAAATATGCTGTGGATCAATACATTACCAACGACTAAATAGTCCGTTCTGTATCAAAAAGCAAACACTTCTCCGTCTCTGAATTATCATAATTGTCGCATTTAAATTACACATAATTAATGTACTATAAGTATGAGTCACTTCTTAAACAGTGACAGTTTTAATCGATTCTTTTCGGTCCCTACGCTTTTCTGTTTGGTGGCGGAGCTGTAACAAAACAAGTGACAGACATTCTTAAGACAATGTCAAAATAAAAGCATATGTAATTTGTCGCGCTCCCAAAACATCTTTTTAATCTATTTTTAAGACAAAACATGAATATATATCTTTGAATTATTGTTTAAATTTTTACATTTTCCTTTAATTAAAGAGAGTTTTCGAAATTGACGTTTGTTACATTTTTAAAAATCTTATTTTGAAAGAAATATCTCACAGCTTCTGCTTTAGCGTAGTGTGCGGTCTAAAAACCTTGCTAGGAAAGATTTGGCCCATTTTGATTGGTTTATGAAACTGGGTCAAGGTTTGGTTGATTTACACAGAGTAAT
>JBAMHX010000014.1:9048587-9074067 GCA_037177515.1 Pseudomugil tenellus | reverse complement strand
TGTGTAAAGATGGCTCAAATTCTTACATTGACAAACAAAATTAATAATATTTACAAGACTTGCTAAATAATAAACACAGAAACATATATGAGACAATAAATCTTCAAAGAGTGACAAATGACATAAAGCATTTAGGGTATGTAAAATGTGATATTCAAATCAGAAAATGGAAAGCAATATTACCATACAAAGACCCTCTTTCTTTATATTTGGTAGGTCAAACTGGAAACATATTCATGCATCTAAGGTCCATCCCTCTATTTTATTATGACATATTTTATCACAATAATTGTTTTGCTGGTGAGGTTGCCTATAAAACATCAATTATTCAAATTATAGTAAAGTTATTAATAGTTTTTTCTCAGTGTCTTGAAAAAACCCTCCAATGTGCCATTTTTTAGGGTATGTGTTTATTTTGATGTTTATTCTAAGATATATAAGCTATATTTTATACGCTACATAGATTTATTTGAACCCAGTTAAGTAAATCTCCGGTTGAGATCATTGATTCTGCGCAGTGCGTCTTGGTTGCGAATGGTCTTATGGACTGTGATGATAAAGGGGAAAGCAGAAGGAAGCTCCACCCTTTTGCTCAGCTTCTGGTGACCCCAATGAAGGCAGCGCAGTTTCTCAGCCAGATCACGTCTGCCTGCTTTCTCCAGTCCATCTTGCAGCAGCTTGGTCTTATTGGGCTTGTCCCATGACCTCTCATACCTTTGAAGTGGTGGAGTTTATCAGAGTCAGAGAATTCAAATGTCAAAGCCTAAAGGACCATAAAGTATTTGAAAACACAAGCAAGACACAAATCACATAATATGTTGAGTTTTAGGTACCCATGAATTTAAAAGGAATGCAATAGTTTTAAATGATCAATTCACACTGGCTTTAAAGGTAATTTTGGAACAAAAACTAATCTTTTTATCACAGCTTCAAGTTTCAAACATGGTGTACCAGCTTTCCAACATGGTCTTGGCCTGCATACTCTTCTCAGTGGAGGTGGTGTGGAACCGCCTTATCTCGGTTCTATTGAAGCCAAGCTCATATGCCAAAACTGTCCACTCAAAGCCGACCTGCCGGGAAATCTCCTGCAGGGTCTTCAGGTTAATCACAGCATCCTGATATACAACAAAACATCATAAATTGTCCTAATGATCTGAAAAGCATAGCATTGAAAAGAAAAATGGCTTCAACATACCTCTTGAGCTTTGTTGGGCATTATCAGAAACTCCCAGGACCCAACAATGAAGTCACACTCTAAAGTAGCTGTGTCCAAATCAAAACAGATCAAGTATACGTTTGTCATCAAAATTTCAAGTAGTAGATGAAGATTTTAGTTGCCCACTATAAGATGTGCTCATGAAAATGTGCAAAGTTGAGGGGTTACTGTGGAGATATACTGTCAACACGCACGCTTGTTAAAGATTACTTCCTTTATTACCCTCTGAGCTCTAACTGAGGGTAATGACTGGTTAAACTCTACGATTCACTAACATGTTAGCAAGTTTTAATAAAACATACATTTTAAATTGTAAAAAAAGTGTATTTAAGATCATTTTGAAAATGTCTAAGTGTTATAAAGTGTTACAAAGTATTATAATCACAAAACTTACGTTAAATTGAGTATTCTTTCATCCTCGAATAGACACAATACAATAACATAAAGATGCACATGTTCAGACACAAAGCTCCATCTGGTGTGGAAACTTTAAACCAGCCCGGTATGATATTAGGACAGGATGCATCCGGAGGTCATGACCTCTTATTTGCACTTGATTTGAGGTCAGTGAGAGAAATAGCTCCAGAGATATAGCCAAAAATCTCATTTTTTGTGAATAAAGCGTCACCTGGTAGGGAAACCATAAATCCGATAATGGTGGAATTCGATATGGATCGTCATCTTGGGGACTTAAACAGGTATATTAAGTATCAAAATCCAACTGTAAATAGTTCCATTGATATAGGCAAAATTGTCTTTTTTTTTGTGTGCATAAAGCACCTCGTAGTGAGGAAACCATAAATCCTAAAATGCTGAAATTCGATGCAGGTTGTCCCCTTGGGGACCTAAACACGTATGCCAACTATCAAATTCCAATTGTAAAAAAACCTGTTTGAGTTATCGCTCTCACAGAAGGATATCCGACGGCGGCTATGGCATTATATCTGCGTTCGGGGATATAATAAAACATTTAATTTAAGAAAATATAATAATACTATAGATAATTTTTCAGGACACAAAAGTATTTTAGAAATCCATTTTTTATTCAAGCCACTCATTTTCTCTTGTTTTCTTTAATCTGGAAATGATCATGATTCTACTCATTTTTAAGTATTATTTCCTTTTAATTTCTTTCTTTTTTAAATTTCAAATCATGTTTGTGTTTCAATGTCCCAACGTTTCTGTAAAGCACGTTGAATCACCTGGCTGTTGAATCGTGCTATACAAGCAAATTTCTCAGATTTGTCACAACCTCATGAACTAAGAGGAACCTATATATTTTATAGTTTGTTTTTCTTCCATCATTTTTCTACTGACATAAAGGATCAAATTGGGATTAGTGAAAAAAAACCTGAAAAACCTTGAAAACACGTCTTTACTCAAACAATATTGACATTGACATGTCGGTCAGCTTAACTCACGTGTCTAGGGTTTCGCATTTACTTATTCCATTTCGTATTTCAAATCAAATTAATAAACAATCAATAAAATGGTGCTTTTCTGAGCTGTTCTTAATATTGTCTATGATTATCTAATATAATTTCAATCATGGTGGGGTTTTTTTTATTTTTGTTTTGTCCTTTCTTTCACTTTTAGCCACATTTTAGAAAGACTGGATCAACACAAAGATATCTTGAAAAGTTTTATTCACTTCCAAAAAGTAACCTTCTTTCTAGCTTCTTGTCATCCATAAAAAGCTTTGGGGCTTCATGTGCAATATCACTGTAGTGAATATATTTATCATTGACAAAATGGAATGTAAACAGCAAATGAAAAGAAACTAGCCATAAGATAAAGTTTTTACACAAATATCAATGTGTATCGTATTTCAGGAACATAACAGATCACTTGTTTTAACGTGTTAATCATATCTTCTATCTAAAGTGCTGCAAGGTCCAGCCAATAAATATAACTGACATGAATTACATCACTTTTTAACAGGCACAGGATGTAACTCACTCCAAATTCAGTTTCATTTTAATTTCTAATATAAAAAACTAAAAACAATACTTGCATAACTAATCAGGTGAAATCATTTAAAAGCATTTACAAAAGCGAGGCTTCATTTTTTCTAAGCTTCAAGAGTAAAAGAGCTTTTCATTTTGCTAAATCCACCATGGAAAGAAAAGGTCAAATAAAAATTCAAGGAGAATCCATTTCACATTTAATGACTGATTAGTTGAGTATTGCATGTTGTTGTCTTTGTGTGTTTCTCCGTGTTTGTAAAGATCCAGCCTGCTGGACTCTGTTTTCAATCTACACGTGCTTCTTCAGTATTGAAGTAGTGCTTTTTATTCACATTATTAGTCTCTCTGGAACCTCCTGGCAGCTTCAGTTGGGTCCCATATAATGTTACCCCATGGACCTCTCAGGATTTATTTGGGTTCAGTAGCAGCCATCTTTCCAGCTGCTGTCCCTCAGAGCACTAAGAGCAGCCAGGCTCTTTGGAGGAGTCAGTAAACTGCAGAAAGACAAAAAACACCTAATTAGAATTAACTCTAAAACCTAAATTTAATAAATAATCAAGTCAAGTACATATATACTTCGACTTGGTTACAAAGTTCCACTTTGAGTGGATGTATAGCACCTCTCACAGGCCAGGAAAAGTAAATTCTGCTCATTTTACACCTGTGTTTTCACAAACTTTCCTACCAGCTGTAATCATTATACTTTCGGGACTCAACAAATGGAAAAGAACATATTTTGTATGTTTTAAAATGTCACACTTTATATAAAAAAAAAACAAAATTTCTTAAAATGCTCAAATCTGGAAGTGGGCTATTGCTCCATCAATGGCATTTACAATCAACAATCAGCTGATTATTTTTGTTAATTAATTGTCCGTAAGTATTTATGCCATTTTCAAGAGAATTTGCAAACTCTTTCTGGAGTTGCTGATTATAAATGTCTGTCACAATGATAGACTTAACAGAAAATATAGTGCTTTTCAAATTTCCTTTAGTATTTTTGTTTACAACATCCAAAAAATGGTGGCTGAAGGCTTTTGATGACTGTTTTTGAGTTTAAACTAAAACCAATGTTTAAAATAAATACTTACATACCGGTATTATCTACTCATCAATATGTAATAAAATATTGTTTTGTACATGTTTGTATTAATAGAGCATTTTAGCTTAAGTAAAGATACAGCATTTCTTCACACTCATCAAGAGTTGTACTGTGAATAAATATTGGAATCAGTATATTTTTTCCTCACCTGCGTGTAGGCGGCGTGAATTTACTTGAACGTAGAGTTCCGCTTGCTCCTACGAAGGAGGCTGGACGAGGAAGGGAACTACGGGGGGCAGCAGACTGGTTAGTGCTTGCTTTCAGGGCCTGTGGCAGCAAGCTGGTGCTATGTTTTAGGGGCTGAGGCAGTGCGGAGCTGCTGGAAATAGAGTTTAAACTAGTGGAGGTGGATAAAGGGGTGGAGGTGGGGCCTTGCTGCACCGTGGGGCTGACGTAGGCTGTGGCTTTTAGAGGGTGTCGCGGAGTGGTGGGGAAGTTTCCCACACTCTGGACTCGTTGGCTGAGCTGACCTGGGGAAGGAACTGAAGCAAAGCAAGAGCGAAGTTAGATAATATGATGCATTTTATTTTTATCTAAAATGGCAAACATTCATAAAATAGAGTTGTAAGTTTAGTCGTGCATGAAACTAAAATGGGTGCAGCAGATTTCTTCAAAGATATAATTTAAGCGTCTTACTGGAGGACTGAAGTCGTGCAAGCCCATTGGAGGAATCAAAGCTCTGGCTGCTCCGCAGGGAAGGCATTGTTGGCAAGGAGGAAGGGCCGTGGGATGGTGGGTTGGCAAGGGAAGTCAGGCATGGAATACTGGGAACATTAGGCATGCTAGGAGCTCGGATCAGGTTGGGCATGCTTCTTCGTAGCTTGTCTATGCAACAACATCAACAGGTCTGATCAGGTTGGAAGTTTTACACTTACAATTCCAACATTAGTCAACAGCCTGATACTGAGAGTAGAGAAGATGTTCCTTCCTGCCTAATATAAGCATTTCTTGTCTTAATGCTAAGTTAAGAAACCAATGAATATAGTTTCATAACTCCTGGGAAACATCTTCCCCTTTAATGCATAGCATTTTATTATTACTTAAAATTGTACCCATGAGGAAATAATGCAAAACAAGCAACCAAATTAAAGAGGATTCAATAAAAAGTTGGATATACATCAGCCAGGGGTTATTTTGTAGGATATTTAGGGAACTTGCAACTGTAAGAGGATAAGGAATTAATTTAAAACTCACCTGTGCTACCTCTGTACACTGTGTGTGCCTCTGCGATTAGGCTGGAGGGTCCAGACAACTGGGAGAATCCACTGAGTGAAAACTGAGGGGTGGCTGAACTGCGTCTGCAGTCTCTGATACTGGAGAATGTGTGAGAGTGGGGCAAGGTGCCCCGCTGCATAGAACTTGTACGGAAAAGTCGAGGCTGGGGAGGAGGGAGCTGGTCGTAGCCCTCATCTTCCTCGTCCTCCTCCTCCAGATCCAACTCGCTGCGCCTGAGGGAGTGCAATGAGAAGCTGGAGCTGCGGCGGCTGGCTGTGGCTGAGGTAGAGGCGTAGTCCTGCCGGAGACCTACGGGGTGATGGATCAATGCTTTTATCTAAAGAAAACATGAAACTGAACCTCTTACAGGATGTGATACATTTCCTCCTGGAAGGTGCCTTTCATCCATTATTCAGTTGCTGAGTCGGTATATCGTTCAGATACAGGACATTTTTCTCAAATATCATGTATAATTTAATAGCTGTCTGCTCAAGTTCAACTATCTAAAGGTCAAACATCTTTCTAAAATGTTCCCATTCATCAGAAATATAAAGGAGTAATACATTTCAGTCTCAATGCTAAGCTAGTTAAGAGGTTTTTTTTTTTTGCAAATTTGCAGTGAAATATTAAATGTAACTGTGTCTGCATGATGGATTCAATAACTTTGAGTTTCCCATATTTTTCTATATGCAGTCATGCAGAAGAAAGTATATCTTTAGTCAATTTCAAGGTAATAGTAACAAAGTATAATTAGGTAAATACAACCTCAGATGAAAAGAACACGATACATTGCAAAATTCATTTGACAAAAACTGAGCTAAAACAAAGAGGCAGTGTGCAAAAAAACAGAGAAGAGCCTTACTGCTTCCTTCATAGCCATGTGCTGCTGTTAATCATATGCACAGGATTATTAATCATCAGTATAAAGTAGGAGAAAACGTCTTTTAAAAACAGAAGAAGAAAACAAGGAGGAAATACATCTGACTACCTTGACGTCATTGGTTCAGGAAAGAAGCGATTGGATTGTAAACAATTGTCCTTTCAGAATGAATGACTATTCATTTTTCCTGAGGCCCAGTTTGATGACTCCAATAATTCCTATTGCATGTACACAAAATGTTAAAATAATAACATGCTTTTAGAGTCAAATCTGAGGCCAACCAAAGTCAAGACCTCAATCTGATGGAAATTTAATGGCAGGACCTAAAGAAATTTGTCTATAAACACATGCAAATAACTACTCAATGAACTGAAGCCGGGTTATAAAGGGAAGTGGAAGAAGATGATTTACTATTATGCCCTGATGTGTAACGCTAACTAAAAGACAATGTCCTTACTTTTTAATATTGTCATGTTTTGTATAGAAACATGCTTTTTTATAGTTGACTTACTCTCCTCTTGGAGTCGTGCCATGACTTCAACATCTGTCATGTCCTGCAGTTTGTAGCTCATAGTGATGGAGTCATCCTCCAGTTCTGATACACCCACCTCGCTGTCCAGGGAAGACTGAGGGGTGATGGCCGCGTGACGGCGAGCCACATCTTGAACAAGAATGGAGACACTAGTCGGAAGACGTTTCACTACTGAGAACTCCGACCTTGATGCCGCAAAAATGTCTTAGCTGCAAGAGAGGAATGTTCCGGATGGGGACTTACTGTGGAGAGTGGAATTTGACAGGAAGGTGGGTGCTCGGTCACTGAGGCTGCAGCTGGCTCGGAGTGGAAGAGCTGGCTGGGTTAAAGACTGGCCAGATGACAATGTGGCTTCAGAAAAGAGAAAAACAACAAAGAAGTCAGATAATATTAAAGCAAAACCGAGTTTAGTGATAACATGTACAATATAGATGAACACGCTGATTCAGCTTTTGTCTGGCAGACTTCACGACTGCTTTTCTCATCTCTCTTCAGAGTATGGCCTTATAATCTCTCCCCTGTAAATTTGCTGTAATCTGGTTGTAAACTGCAAATAGCAGGTCACTGAAAAATCTGGGTTATATTTATACAGCGAGGTCCAAAAGTGTTTTGGAAGCAACAAATGGTTTTGGCTCTGAATTCGGATTAATTTCGAACATGAAAAATCAGATTTGAGGTATTTCAAATCTGACCTATTTAAATTTGAAAAATGCAAGCTGATCATGCATAATCCTATAAATCTGTCACATCTGAGACATTCTGCATCACTTTATGGTACAAACTTTACTTAAAATCTTGTTGTACACTATATTATACTGGTCTCCTGCACCCTGGTGGATACCAGAAAGCAGAAGATCACACCACAAAAAAATCTGACCTATCACTTGGTAATAAATGGTAGAAATACAAAAATGAAATTATTTTATTTAGTTTTTGCTAAATGGCTAATAAAGACTTAAGATTTTCTTTTAAGAACCCCCCCCCCCCACACACACACACACACTTGTTTTCAGAATGGGCTATTAAACTATTGTGGTACTATTTTGTTATAGTATTAAGCTTTGAAATGAGGACAGAATTATCATGAAACGTGTTCTCTAAAACAAGCAAACACAACAGATCAGAAAAGGACAAAGTGAAGGAGGAAAAGGGTTTTTTTTCTGGTTGAAAAACATCACATCTAACTAAAACCAATAATAACCAGAACTAGATTTTTTTTTCAGGAATAAAAAAAAGCAAATGTGCCACAGAAGCTTATCAGGGTGACCACGTTGTTAGTGTGAATTACAAGCTCGGCATTTTGTTACCTGGGGTGTCAGTTAGTGCAGTGGTTTTAGTGTAAGGCAGGACGGGACAGCTGAGGGTAGAGAGTCCCTCTATGCAGCTGTATGGACGTATGGAGGAGCATCCTCGCCACCGCTTGGCTGGGGACAAGATTGCAGCAAAGGACATATTAGTCTGACTGCTTCACCATGTAAAACCACATACAGCACAATGATTTATATATTTTAACACCGTCTGATCGATGTTAATCTGCCTCTTGCAGATCAGTATTGATGTTATAAATGATTGGGTCAGAGGAGGTGGATACAGTAAGATGGGGTTTATGTACCACAGCGGCTTATTGGGCTAAAGCCCAGATTTGTTATTTTGATGGATCTTCGGCTAAGCAGGGATTGTGCATGTAGGCTACATCACATTCCCAAAAATGGAATTACATCTACTTTGGACTACTTTCAGGTTATGGAGGTTGCTTTAAATTTCCCACAGAACTGATTATATTATATGCAGCTGATTTGGGTTTTATTAACTATATTCATAGTTACTAATTGGTTGCATAAAGGTTGACATGTAATTATGTTTGTGACCCAAAAGACTGGCATAAAAAGCGTAAAGATACAACGTCCCTCTCCTAATTCCAATACTACTTGTCAATACTGAACAATACTGAACTGGTAAATCTGTAATATGTGCCAGATAAACAAATTTCTTACACTTCATAAACTATTGAGTCTTGCAAGAAGCTACAGCTGTTATTTTTCACTGTCCAGTGCACAACAGCAGTGTGTAAATTTGCCTCAGTTGAGTGTGTCAACACTGAGTTTACTCCCACTAATTGGTAGTCCAAGGGGTGCCTACTTGACAAAGTGGAGCATTTGGCATTCCTGCCACAATTAGGCTTAACCCCTACTGGATAAAACCAGTATTCAATTCAAGTTGCACAAGCAACTACTTCTAAATGAGACACAAGGATGCATTCAGGACTCAGAGGGGAACAGCCAGCCTTAACTGAATGCAGCCTTAGAAAATAAAAAAAGAGGAGTATGCCGAACCATCTGTGCACACCAATGGACATCTACAGAAGCATTTGCTACTATTACATTGCAGTGTAAGCCCTCGATATAAGAAAACCGTTTTTTGATTTTAAAATCAAAGCTTGCTTATGCACACATATAGTCGTGCAAGTATGCAGAAGTATGCACTTTCACACCCTTGATGTGTCTTATAAGGCTATCAGAACAGTAAGTGCTAGGCAAATCTGCTTAAAAACTATTCAATGTAAGCATGGTTGCTATGGTAACCGTATTCCTATGCATGAGTGTGGAGGCTGGAGGGCTAAAAGTAGGTCCAGCATCACATTTTATATATTGACACACAAGTAAAGCATTTCATATTTGAGTAATTCAAATATGTATAATACACACGTTATCATTCAATAATCTGAATAATCCCTTATCCTAGATTATGAAAATATGCTTAAAATGGTATATTATCATCTGCTATGATCTGTTCAAGATTATGCTGCATTTTCTAAGAAGACATATGATTATTCTAAATTGTTGAGGTAATTCAGTAATACTTCTTTGACACATTAGTTGGCTGTGGGAATATATCCTAAATCATTTTACAATCATCATTAAATTTGCAGTGCCAGAAAAAAAATGCAGATGTGAATTAGTCTGGAAGTTTGATTTCAAGTGGGAGTTATAAATAAGCACAGATGCTCCAGCAGAAATGTTGTTGCACATGATGACATTTGATGTCACAGCTTATGATCACATGTCAGCAGCCAAAGAGCCAGATGTCTGGATGTGTCTGATAATCTGAGAGGAAAATACATTGTACCTTGGTCCAGTCTGTGACAGAAAGTAATCTTAGCCAGCTCCACCTCGGGCCCGGGGTGGTCCAGGACCTGCCTGCACCACTGGAGAGGGCTGAGGCCACACTCACTCTGCAGTTTGGCTTTGGGACTTACATACAGCCTTGCAAACAAAGCACAATTATCAGTTAGTAGTATTGTAGCGCTCACAGCCCAGTCACTGACGTAAGCAAAAAGCTACTGTATTTATCTGCAGGGTAATCTATGGTCATAAAATAGCAATTTAAGATCTCAGTAAGAAAATATTAGTGCTTTTCAACATTATCGATTGAGATGAAATCAATTTTGATCAAATCCAAATGCTCATATACCTTTGAAGATTAAAAAGTAGTCAACAATATTGGCACTGAAATTTATAAAACCACTAGAGAGGAAATAAAAATGATATATGTATGATGTTATCATGACTGCAAGACTTAAAAGGGTTTACAATTGTGGATATTTTCTGTGCTAAAAACATTCATTCACAGATAAGAAAATCAGCAGAAAACTAAGTAAATATTCAATAAATGTCAAATGTGTCAGTCTTTTTTTTACCAATTCCCGGGCTTTAGCTTCTAATATTGATTATCGCTAGTTGTATTTGTAAAATCTGAATAATTTTGAGAAATCGTGAGATATAAAACTGACAGATGAACAACTAAAAATAACAAAGCATATTATGAAAGCACATCTAACCACCTTAATAAGAGGTATATAAACACACTTATACATATAAAGCTATTTATTATTGAACTGTGAATGTTACTTGTACCACAATGACAAATACATTATAATAATAAAGAAAAAACAGTCATTATGTTGACACTTTAGTAGTAAATTAAAAGAAAAAACAATTCACAAAGTAAAAGTTCCATAACAAAAATGATTAGTCATCTATATGTCAAAGTAGAAAAACACAAATTAAATTGTATTTTTTGTATGACTGCTAAACCACAAAGTTTTACCAACTTAAGGGGGTCAACTTGTCTTGTTAAATAACGATTAAAGATGAAGATATACTAGTGTAGATGAGCGCTGGATCCCATCAGTGCTGCGCTAAACTGTGCTACATTTTCCACATCATCACATCAGATAGCCTACATAAAGCCTGAAACGGATCAGCAGTCAGCATGTCAGTGTGTGTGAGCTCCCAAAGTCAGCAGCAACTGTGCTTTAAAGTAGTTCAGCCTGGGGCTGAAACCACACACAAAGCTGAGCTGTTTGATCGCAGTCTGAAGCAGGTCATTGTTTCTAATTTCATCCGGGTGCAGCCTTTCTTCCCAATATGCTGCATGGACCATCAGGTCTATTTTAAGGTTTTTACCTCCTGTGAAATAACTGTTTGCCAGTATTTGCAACTCTACTACACCAAGAGACAAATCAATAATGTAATCAATAAAAGATGACATGTTAGGGCAGCATTATTAGACAGTCTTAAAAATGTGGCTTGACTGTCCTGTTGCATTAAATTAAGGTCTCTCAAACACAATGAAATGTCAGTATGCATCCACAGACATGCAAAATATGGCTGATATAAATGCAAGTGGTTACCAGCTATCAGGCTCTTTAACAGGGAGCACGCTGTTGAGGTCCAGAATATCAACCTCATCCAAAACACTCGTGGCCCCCGCGGCGCCGCTGTCCTCCGCGGCGGCTTCGGAAGACACCGAGCTCGGCTGAAAATACGCGAACGGCTCCTCCGCTAAACCTTGAGGCGGATGCGACCGTGTCGGGCTTGAAATGTCATATTTACTGGAGAAATTGTCATAGGGAAACGTCGGAAGCCCACGCAGACAAGACAGCGATGTCTGGAGATGAGGGCCCACGGAGCAATTGTTTACAGCGTTCGCTCGAGTCCGCAATTGTTCGTTTTGCTTCTCCAATTTTCGGACCAATTCCTGAAGCTTTAACACCTCCAGCTCCGCGTTGGTGATTTTATTGTTGCCATTGACGTCTGCCATCATCTGGTGGTTTAAGACCTCTGCTTCCATTTGGTAAAAAGCACATTGAGGGAAGCAAAAAGCACGGCCTGCCTGAAGAGGGTCGTATTGAAGTCAGAGAGGGTGTTCAGATTCCCCCTGTTTAAAGCTGGTACTCTCTCTCAGACACACGCACACAGACTCACACTGATGCTGCTGCTGGGATGACTGCACAGCCTCCTCCTCATTGGCCAGCAGCTCGGAGTTCAACTCCCATCACACCACTGCTGAGGAAGTGCGCGTTGTATGCGCTTCCAGTGCAAATGGACAGCACAGATGGCAATGTGCTTCTTTGTTTACTTGGTAGACGTGTGGGTAATAAAGTAGCCTATGTTTTACAGTACAGTTTGCACTCAATAACACTTATAACTAAAAAAAAAAAACAACACACACAATTACTGCCTTGACGATAACATGCAAAATCTGAACCCAGAACAGAGGGAGAGAGCTCCCACTAAGTTTTTGTTTGATATCTTTACAAAATCTGAAATTTTTACTGAAAACAAATCTACGAATATATGAAATGTCAATGTGAAGGTGACCCCAGCTTTTTAGAGGGAAATTTGTCGTTTTTGTTCATCATGTCAAGGCAGAATTAAACAGATTAAATAAGTAAAAGAGCTCAATTTCATTATCAGTGCTACATTAGCATGTTAGCTAACAATAAACCAGTTTAAGAAATAACCATATGTAGGCTACAGCACATTTTCATTAAACTTCATTTAACTTTTAAAATCCTACTCTAGTGTTACACTAATCATTAATCTTCTGTCTATGTCAGTCAAATCTATCAGCAGTTGGGTATTTTGTAGCTAACTGCTGTTGCATATCTAATCAAGGTACATTAAGTGTGCTAATGTATTTTAACTCAGGCTTTGTTTGCTGAACGTATAGACGCAATGTCTTACAATGTCATTCTATATTTCTCAAGAGGAACCTGCTGTGCTGTTATGCAATAATTTGTTTTTTAACTCATGAGATTTTCCATGAAAGAACTTCAGAGAACTAAGAGAAAAACAAACTAACCAACAACTAAAACTTGTGATTGCTTTATTAGGTGACAGGATAACAAGATGGCCAGTCAGCAACTTCACTTTAACAGCAGATTTCTTGATTTAAACTTGGATTTATTCTGAGTATGTGATAAAGTTCAGGCACTGAAAGTATTTGGTAAGGAATTAAAATTAAACTTTAATATTAAATTAAAATTATTATTATTGAATATCTTTAATATTAAATTAATTAATATTAATATTAATAAATTAATATAAAAAACTTTCATATGTTCATGAAAATACTTCACACATTCTTTTATTACATATGAGATTTTATTTTGAAGCCTGGAACAAACATCTTTAGTAAAGACTAAAGTATGAGCAAATAGTGCAAAGAAAACACAGTTCCTATAACCTCAGATTCTGACAATTAAGAACAAGTTACTTTATTGTCCCACAATTCTTGTAAACATGCATTTAAGAACAGGAGAGTTTTTTATTAATATTTTAGGAAAAAAACATTTTTATTGCCTTTATTGCACAAAGAAAAAGCCCCCGGCCCTTAGTAGAGTAATATCTGTTATTATTAGATTACAAGAGTCCCCCAAAAGCTGCAGACCTAAGAGAATATAAAGTATGATTTACTGTATAGAGGTAGATACAGAGACAGTGATACAAAAACATAGTTGTAGCAATGTATTTTTTTTTTACATTGTATTCACTATTACATGTCTGATGTTAATGTTAAAAAATAGCCTCCTAAAGATGTGCCAGCTTATAATTATGTAAATCTGTAAGAGCCCTTGTCACCAACATCATAATAATACAAACATCTGCATGGTCTTTACAGAGGTTCAGCATCTCCATTTATCTTTGAGGGGGGGAAAGACAAAAGCATAGATGTAATGAAACTATTTACGAAATAAAATGTTTTACATCCAGAATAGTAAAGAAATTTTTGGTTTACCTCTGGTGATCTCGAAGCAGTTCTCACAGTGCACCATGCGTTTGTAGATCCACATGCTGTCTCCAGCTTTCAGATGACCCAGAGTACTGTTGCACACATCACACTGCCGAAACAGAAACATATGCTCAAATAAAAAGGGATAATATCCAACTGCTGCTGGATAAATGTATCTTATTTATTCATTAAAATATTTCAAATCTGCTTCCAATTCATTAGGCCTCCGACGGAGTACTATAAGCTAAATGCAGGAGCCTTTTAAACATTGTAGTATACAGTGTTCAGACCTCTCTCACTTTTTGTGGCTCAGCGATGGAAGAAGTATCACACCTTAAAAGTAAAATGCTTACTTTAAAACAGCTAGCGTGGCTTTTGATCTGCATGTCTTCCAGGACCATCTTTGCTTCACCTGTGAAGGGCTTATGACAGATGGTGCACAGGTCTTTCTCAACCCTTTATAAGACAAAAACCGATCAATGCTTCAGAAAAATTCTAAGACTGAACATGGCAATCATCTTTTGATCTCAAAAAGAAGGAATTGATTAAGCCCCTCTAGTGACCACCAGCAGGTTTTTGTAGTTTTCTGTATCCACATAGTGTTAGATGTTAATTTATCCCAAAGCCTAGCATTTAAGTCACATAAAGGGAACAGCAACAGATAAGGGTCAAAATGCATGAGCTGTGCACATATTCATTTTTATTAGTCTAGCTTCCATGGAAGTGTTAAGTAGTACATATTTTAGCATCTCCTGATGAATTATTCTTCATTGTAAGCATTTTTAGCAAAATAGACATTTGTCATACAAAGATTAAGAACAAGAATGAATATGCGCTATAATTACTTATGGGCCTAGATAGTGAACAGCATAAAGCAGTCATTATAATTGCTATGTTTTTTGGGTCTTTATTGTAAGAATGCTGGTAGCAAGATGCTGGTAGACTGATACCTCGTGTGTCAAACAATGCCTGCGTGAATTGTCTTGAAATTCAGATCAAAAATTCACAAATGATGATCTCACCATCATATTCATGGTTTCCTTTTTTCAAACAACTTATCTATTGACCGTAGTAATAATATTCCTGCGGGAGTATGTGCATTTTTTACATTTTGAGCTCTACCAACATGCTAAGCTAAAGTGATGAGCACGGCAAACGTGAGACCTGCATGTTTGCACTGTCACTGTAAGCATGTCAAAATGCTGACGTTGTATTAAGCTTAATGTGACTGAGATACAAAACAACTTTAAGTATTTGTATTCCTTTTTTTACCCTCCTTTTACAACTTAGGGTTTTTAAATGTTGCACTGCTTCTCCTACACGTCTGAATATCCATAAACACTTTTAATGAAAGTATCATCTGACCTGCTGGGAGAGTTAATGACATTACTCATGTAATGTTTGCACACTGGGTTGAACCAAAAATTGTTCATTTTGTGTAATACCTGCTACTCCTGTATGGTGATGAGCTGAAAACAGTGGGGCTGTTGACACTAGTGTAGTCGTAACTACTAAAAAAACACACACACAACCAGACAGAAGTTACATCACTCTGCATAGGACACTAAAGTATGAGGTGTTACTTTGCTCTGCTGCCTACCTGGAGTCTGCACTGGAGTAGGAGTAGGTTTTATGGTTGCTACTGTAGTTGCTGCTGGGTGTGCAAATGCAAAACAGATTAGGGTAAAAAAGAAAGACAACAGCTGTATTTCATTTCAGTTAACAGGCAAATGGTTACCTGTAGGTGCTGGTGCGCGTGGAGGGAGTGTCATCAGTGTATGAGCTGTAGCTGTGCATCAAAAAGGCAAATCAGATTGATATGGAAAGAAGACTTTGCCTTTACATTTGCCTGCATTTGAGTTGATTTTATAACTCAGAAACTTTAAGCCTAATATATAAAAAGGTCTTTGTGATTTTAGTGTTGTACTAACTTGAACAAAGATGACATAAATGGAAATTCTGAGTTTGTTGAGGAGAAACTTAAATGAGATGCAGACACGGTAGTATAGTTTTATTCGCGAGGGTAGTCACCTTTACTAAGTGATCTACCCAGAGCAGTGGACCCAATCTTTATTTATACCACAGAAGACAGTCACACAAATCAGTTAAGCGACAGCCTGGCTCCCTTTTATCCAGAAGGAAGATGTATGTGTGCGTGTGTGTAGACGTCATAGATGTATGTTATGTGTACGACCTTCGATCATGATAAAACAATCTTTGTTCCAGTAATTATGCTATGTAAGTCCATACCAGCTTCAAGTCAGAATCACTATGACAGAGTTGGGTAAAAACAAGCAGAGGTGTTTCATCTAAATGCTGCTTATCTTCCTTACCCAAGTTCTAAATGGTTTTAACTAATTAGACTGGTGTTGATGCAATACCTGGTGGTGCGTGTAGAAGAAGATTGTGATGGCAGAGTTGGGCTTTCTTCTCTAAAAAACAAAAGTAAATATTCATTGTCCATTTATAACTAGAGTCAAAAATAAAATTGCACATCTTCAGTTACACATGTTTAAACCTTACCCTTTGTCGGTCTCCACTGTTACAATCCATTTTGTTGAGGTGCTTGTTCTGTTAAAACAGTGACAATGGAAGGGTTTAATACCTGGAGAATACCTGCTTATTTTGTAAATGAGTAATCATCAACTGAGACATCTTACTTGACAGGAGAGGATGAAATGGATGTGATAGAATCAGGCAGGAGGGTGTCATATAATTCATCCTCAGGCCTATGAAGACAATATTATGATGAAGTTATTTACATTACATGTTCACACTTGACATTTTCAGAGAATATCTAAATAAAAAATGAATGATGAAAATGTTCTCACGTGCTAGACGTCCTTGTTGTAGTTGTTTTTTTAATGCCATCTCTGAAATATCATAGAAAGACAAATCTTTACCTGATAATCAATGATTTCATGGATGCTAGTTGTACTGGTATTGCAGTAACTCACCCGTTACTGGTGCTCTTGACAGTCACTGTCTCAGTACTGGACACAGTTGTTTTTCTATATTGAAGCAAAGATAACTTATCAATCATTGTATTATAATAGAAAAAAAGCATTTTTAATCTAATAAATGGTTGATAACTGATCATTTTAACATATCTGATCAAAGTTTCACGTGCTTACTTGTGTCCAACAAACTTTTCTTGCTATAAATGAGTGTCTGGTTACATTATTGTGTCTGTAAACCATCTATTTAATGTGTGTATGATGTGTGAAGAAAGTTGAATGTGATTTTCCAAGGGGTCCATTACCTGTCCGTGACATTGTTTTTGATAGACTTGGGAATGAGTGTGTCGTAAAGTTTTTCCTCAGGACTGCAAGAAAACAAAGAGATGTAAGTTTTTCTTTCTATGGTTCAATGGCTGCATTGCACAGAAGCAAGCGGAACAAGTTAACAACCACTCTGTCAACTCACACATCATTTCACACACCTACAGACCATCTGGGCATTAATTAGCCTACATTTCTCCAGCAGGACATGAAAGTAATTATGCCGAGCTCAGAAAAACTGCATTATTGTTGATATTACAGCTTGTTTAGTGTTTAATGTTAAGGTTTCATTCACCTCTTAATGTGTTAGGCAATATGATTAAAGTAACAGTGTTTGTAAGGGATTATTTTTGGTTGTTGACTAGCATAGATGTAGTATTCTGCTGAGTATTTATGGTTTAGAGGCTCGTTAGGGCAAGAATAGATCTCTTTATAGGTCTAATTTAAGTGTTGTTTTTGCTCTTTTAAAGGCAAATGCGTCCATATGATGTTGATGATGATCAAAGAACATCAAAATATGAGCATACTTCATCTTTTATAGCATTTTGTTCCCTCTCTCTTTACTTAAATGTACCAAAAGCAAATTCAAAGCAAACAACCTCTTCTGCATGATAACGACAATGAGCAGTAACTTACCTTGTCTCAGTGCTATTTTTAACCGTCACCGTCTTGGTTGTAGTGACAGTTGTTTTACTGAAAACAATGATAAAAAAGATCTTAATAAGTACTGAGTTGGCAGTTGCATGTTTTTGTAATCAATATTAAAATTTATAAAAGAAAATATCACCTGTCTGCGGTTGGAGACTCAACCTTGACAGAGGAATCCTTGAAAGGTATGAGTGTGTCACAAAGTTTGTCCTCAGCGCTGCAAATTAATAGAAATGAAAGTCAAAATAATAAAAAAAAAGTGCTGCACAGATGTAACTTCCCCTGTAGCTTAATGATGTAATAATGGCCTACTCTTTGGGGCTGATGGGGGTTGTTTTCTCTGTCACCATTGTCGTCTTGGTGGGGGTGTAGGTTGAGTACTGCGACCTGTTCATAAAAGATGGATAAAAAATTGCTTCTTGTTGAAACATAGATTTATTTACATGTGAAAACCGTTTAATTTGTAGGTCTGTTATAGTATAGTTTGCTCATTTGTTAGATGACAAGATGACAAGGTTGGAAAAGAAGGGTTTTTTTTATTATTGCAATAGATTATTAGATTTTACTTTTTTTTTTTAGCTCAGATTTATTTTCTGGCCCAGCTGTAACTGATAAAAATGGCTCGACCGGGCTTATAACAGTGGTTGAAGTAGTCAAATTCTCACTTAAGAGAGTGAAAAGAATAAAAATGGTGTAAAAATGAACAAACAAAGAAAAACACATTTCTTTATGTAGTATGAAAATATAAAAAATGTAAGCATTTTTTATCTTCCTTTCTTCTAATTCAAATTAGAGAAGCAGCTGAAAGGTTTTAGAACAGAATTAGAAAAGTGTGTCACTAAAATACTGTTTTGCAAAGGTTTCTCACTTTAACAGTTTGGAGCTGCTAATAAGATTACTGATAGATTACTGATTGTTACTGATAAGATTTGGGAATATTTTTTGATAAACATTTTCCTAAATAGCAGAAAATGTCGGTAAAAATGGTAAAACGGATAGCATAAAAGCGTTACCTTTCTATTTTGACCCAAGAAAGCACATGGATAATGTAAATAGCATCTAATCTGCTATGCAGAACCTCTGCTGTTACTATTACACACTGGTGGATCATTATCTTCATCCTCCCCACTACAGGTACTGATCAACAGCCAAGCATCATCAGTTTTAGTTTAAAATAGACTGAATAGATAAATCCTTCCATCCCTGGTTAAGGCAGTATTTTTACCCTTTGCTTGAAGACTTGACTCGCTCAGAGAATGTCTCAGTTGGAGATTTAAGTACAGGAGATCTGTTCAAAAGGAATATAGTCATTGAATCGTTTGGAAGGTCAAGCATTCAGCGTTAATGCTGAGGAAGTTTCTACCTGACGCTCTGGGTCGTGGTGATGGTGGTCTCAGTTGTACTGCCATTATTGGTCACTGTAGTAGTTTTAGTGCTAAAAGAGGCAAAATACAAAATGGGTTTAAAAATTCCTAAATGGGACATTTCTCCTATTGATTTATGACATATATTATGTACCTTGTTTTTGGTTCCTCTTTGACAATAGTAGTAGTTCTGGTCCTGTTGTAAGAGGAAAATAAATAAATAAAATTAAATAAATTACACATTATATATTGTTACTCTGTTGATTTTTTTATTTGGTGTAATAAACAGGAGCAGTTCATACGTGGTGGGTTCATCTGTTTTCACAGTTGAATATCTATTAAAACAATAAACAAAATTATTCAAGTGGTTTTCCTGAAAAATTGATGTTTGTTATAAAATGTGCTGTGTTTTTTTTTTCTAAACCCACCTTTTGGTGTAGGAAGATGTAGTCTTGCTTGAGGGCAGGGTGTTGCTAATAGGGGCAAAATAAATTTAAGCCACATTTTTTATTCAAGTTAAAAGACTTAACTCAAAACAAATACATTTAAAACCCTGTTGTGCTGCACAAGAAAATACCTAGAATATATTACTAACCTGTTTCTTAGCTCATCCTGACTTCCACTGAATCTGCAGAGACAGAAATCACAAGTTGTGTTTGTCATCATATTTGTCCTCTAAATATTAAAGTGATGCCAGATTGTTTCCAAATATTGTACCTTTTAGTGAGAGCACTCACAGACGTTGACTTGCTTACAGGTTTGGTGGTTTTTGTCTCCTCAGGTGCTGAACTTCAGAATAAAAAAAAATACAATCCACAAAACAATTTATTAATCAAATATCTTTTGTAAACGATCACACAATCATCCCAGTATACATTGGTTTTCTATTACTTTGACCACAATTCGGGTGGATTTTATGTGTTTATTTTTACCTTGCAAGAGTTTCATTGGACTTGTAACGACTCAAAACGCTTCTGCCAAAATTTGGGTCTCGGCTGTAGACGAGAAAGAATAGGATGAATTTATTCATTCATTCAAGTGTCAGTGACTCAGAGCTGCACCTTGCAAGAAGAATGCAAAGAATCATTTTTGCATGAAGGCACACCCAGCACTCCAGTTAGACCACAGGTAAATGCTCTGTAAAAAAAAAAAAAGGGGGCCCCATTTCCACCTGCATTTTAAACTTTTAGGCTTTTGTTTCTTACTCGACAGGTTCATCTTCATCACTGTTTCTTTTGATCCAACTGTTGTCCTTCAGCAGGGTTGATTTCCTCTTGCTTTCTTCAATTGCCAGACTGGGGCTATTGTTTTTGGCTGCAAACACAGTGCAAGAAGACGTCCATTATCATGCAAATATTTAACCCATTCACATGTATTTTCAATGGATCTAAATGTTTATTATTAGCCTATTACAACAAGTTAGAATCCACTAATTATTATAATTCTGTTCAAAGTGGTGACTCTGCTCCAACAATTATATGTTTATTGTATGCTAATGATTGTTATAGCATAGTGGCAAATTTAGACTTAAGTGCTGGAAGCTGGGATACTCATCTTATTAACGTAATTTTTAAACATTTTATCATAATTTTAACACAAAGTAGTGATAAAATTAATATTTTTCATGCATTAATGCTTATGTTTGTCATTAATGCTTGCATCATTTTTCAGTGCATTATGTTATATATATTGGTGTGTGTCATTTTGTATGCTTTGTGCTGTTACAACCTTATGGTTTGAATACACTTAACTCCACAGTTGCTCTAACTACTCATGTCATTTGATATTTGTCAGTACTTACGGGTCTGTGCTGAAAATCTGCTCATTTTGGAACTTCACCTGAGTGTGACAAATAAAGAAAAGTCATTTCACATATTGGGCACTAGGTGGCACTGTAGTCTGACACAAAACGTCAGCTGACAAGAGTTTGAAAACCATTGATGTTTATCTTATTCATATTTATCCATTTATGCAGTTCTTCTTAAATTTTGTGAACATGCTGAATTAGTTCTGGTACTTTTAGTAAAGTTCTGCTCAACCTCTGACCGAATAACTCAGCTATAAACTGGTTTTTCTTGACGGGTACCCATATGTAGTCACACCCCACCCTCCATAGCACACCTTCTCCAAACACACCATTGTCAGCAAAACAGAGGTGCGTACAGTAACATGTCATTAGCCATTGATAAATGTGCCCTTTCGACCACATTGCACTTTAAAGCACATAAAAATCCAAGTCAAAGCCTGAATCAACCTATTCGTAAAAATGCAAAGCAAATATTCATCTAATTACAGGTGAAACATTGTAAAACTAATATTAATCACTGATTTAGCATCATCATTATCCTACATGTTTATTTGTGTGTTTATGTGTGTGTGAAATACACTCAAAGAGCTGAAACAAAACTTAAACCTGAAGCCAATTTTGATAATGCCATAATTATCTGCATCTATATTAGTCCTCACTAACATTCCCGATGCTTGAAGCATTTCCTGCCAACACATATACTCTGAACCAGAACGTCAAAGGAGAAATGAGTGTTCATCATATTGGCTAAAACATGTATTTTACCCACATATCTGGCCTGCACTGTCCTCTTTACTATGTATGTGAGCTAAGCTTCACTCTGCTGTGAATAAAGAAAACCTTGTGAGTATTTTTTTTCGTTGTTACATGTTCCTGTCTCCAGTGAACTAACATATTCGTAAAGCATGCATTCGCTCTTCTAAATGGTTTCACTATGAAGGGAGTATCAAAAAGAAAGTATAAAAGAATGAAGGATGTATGATGTATTTTACATTCTGAATTAAACGTACTACACTGACGTCATTGCAGTGCTGCAGACAAAGCAGGCTGCTGTGTGTGTTTTGTCACTAACTTGCTCCACAAAATGTCATATGCATTAATCTTGTTTTGTGAATGTGAAAAAAGACATTGTAATGCACAATAATGGTGTATTAACCCTACACACAAAAAGTGAATCACTTATTATTCAAATTTATGTGTAAATGTTAAACTTAAAATGGTAATATTACACATATAAACAGTTTCCAGTATCATTTAGTACACAGTATTTTTAAAAAGTAATTAAATATATCAGAAAATACTAACATTTTTCTCATGATACTCAACATGATGCCATTTTTTCTCAGTCTGAGGTATTTGCACTGAAACAAATTGAAAATGAACTGAAGGATTAAAAAAGAGTTTTGGTTCCTACCTGGTAAGACGCTTCTTTGACTTTCTTAAAAAATGTTAACTCTAACTGTAGTTCATGTCAGAACACCTGTCTATCACTTTGCACTCTGCAAAGTCACACCCATGTCACTCTGGCTTTTAACCTCATGGGAGGCCACTCAAGGGAGTGGCTTTACAGAAGAATCAAAACTTTTTCTCTTACCTTGTCACTCATGCAGTTTCTGTCTGCTGCATTTTAACCATACTAAATACTATCATCCACGCTTGAAGAACATAGCACAAATTTGGGTGAAAGGATGATGAAGAACATTGGGCTTGGGTGTGGAGGAAGAAGACTTCCAAATATTCATGGGAACATGTCATGTCGATTTAAATGTTTAATATGAATTGTGACTTTAAGACAGGCACTCTCAAGTTGAAACCTCTGAATTTGATTATTGTTATAAACGAAATAATATTAGTCCTGTTCAAATGTAAAAATCCTTGCAGTGACACATTCCTGCTATCATTTAAACTAATCGTGACTGACTTTAGACTTTGTACTTTACTCATATACTGTATAATAATAAGTAGTGCAAGATTGTGTGAACCTTGTGTCTGATCTGAGGTTATGGGATGTATAATGAAATCTAATTTAAACTTTTATAATTTGGCCTCAAAATGGACACATTTGCAGATTCGCTGAAACACTGAAGAGAAAACTTTAACTTAACCCTTTAGTGTCCTGGTCTACCATGTCGTAGAACCCAAAACCCAAACTAAGTATTTTTTCTAACACCACTGTTTCTCATTTCCACCAGTTCACTGTCGTAATGTTACTCATATCCCAATTTTTTGCTAAAAAAAAAAAAATTCTGAATATTTTCCTCCAAAACAAACAGAAAAATGCATTTTTCAGACTTTTTTCTAAATTCAAAAGTTTAGAGGGTTAATAGCTTGTATTATTACTCGGGCATGAGTAAAACACATATTCAGACAATTAAAACATGTAGTATGCAAGTTGAGTGAGAGTACGACTTCCTGTTTAAATATCAGATTGTTATGAACTATTGTTGGGAGTGTCATGTTCTGGGTGAGCAGAGGTATGAAAGCTGCATAGCGTGGAGAGGTGTGACACTGTGAAACTAATAGGTGAACCCCTCCTAGTAACACAAAATAATGAAGGAATGCAGACAGTCTTGCAATGACACAACAGCTGGGATGAGCATCGTCAGACAAAGGGAACTTTCGCAACCCTATGAACACAAACATATCATACTTGATATGTATAGTTTCTGAGAATCTTTATTCAAAACCCACTTTTATATCGAATGATACTGGTCAACCCCTGGTGATCGCCAGAAAGCAGATGAAAACACTACAATAATTCTGAACGACCAAATGATAATGAATGATGAATTGACCAAAACATGGATATTTTTTTGTTAAAGGGTCAAACAAAGACTTCAGATTTTAAAAATTAGACGGTTGTGCATGTATTTTTCAGTTCGAGCTTTAAAGGGTTGAAATACTTTGTTTATATGAACATGAATAAACACATTTCAAGTAAGACTCTTCATAATTCTCTGTCTGTAACCGCACTAGCGACATTGTTTTTCTTTAAACTTGTCTTGTGCAGCATTATGGTGGGCACAATGAGGATCTGTCTGCTGTGTCATGCTGGGCAAATTTACTCTGTCAAGAGGAACTATATGTATATATGTATATACAAAGTTCCTCTTGCGACTAGCAAAATTTTTAATGCAAGCGCTGCATAATAGTTTAATATCATTTAGAAGCAGTTTGTGGGGTATTTAATTATTTGCAGTGGGGAAAAGGGTCCAAACTCAAGTCAATGATCAACACTGGAAGGAGCTAGAGCTCTAGTGAACTAGAATTCTCATTGTATAAATTGATTAAGATAAATAAATACAAGGTTTATAAGGGAATCCAGCTCCAAAAGAAAATGTTTTGCACTCTGATAGTCAAATAAGCAGAAATAAGACAATTCTGTTTTACTAATGGGACAAAAAAAGATGGTGGTCAATGGAAACATCAGAGTAGAACAAAAACACTAACCATTATTTGGTGAAATAATTGCTGCCAAATCAAACCTTCAAAGCAGAAAACCTCCATTTATCTAACAAATCCAAAAATCATAATAAATGTTTTTCAATTTACCTATCTTACTAGAAAGTTTACAGTTTGGTTGGTACACTGTCTTATGGCAGCTTAGAGATAAGAAACAACATAATAACACAATAACAAAACAATTCAGAGCAACAAAGCAGTGCTTCACAAAAAGGAAAACACCAGATACTTAATACAAAACTGTACAAAACTCCACATGCATGCTTATGAAATAAAGGAGAGCCAGGAAAATAGAATATCACAATGAGTGCACATTTGAGAGGCTTTTAGCTGACTTTTTATGTTGGTTTTGAAAGTGCTGATGGAGCTGCAGCTCCTCGCATCGTCAGGCAGGCTATTCCATTGATTTGTGGCTGGTAGAGGAAGCTGATTGCGCAACGTAGCACCACTAAATGGTGTAACACAGTCTTGATATGGATGATACTCTTCAAAATATGAAATGGTTATTTTTATTCAATTAAAGAAAAAGTCTAATAATCTCTCTAAGGGTTTTTGATAGAATTCTATTTCTTTTAACAACATTATTTTTATTTTTAATAATAAAAGTGGGACATAAACCTATGTGAATACTACTTAATTACATCTACATTCTCATAGTAACGTGCATTATCATTTTTTTTGCCACGTTACATATAGACTGTGTTTAAATGCTCTGGATAATCAATATCATAGATACTACCTAAGTGAAATGTTATACATGAATATAAATAACTGGGTTTTCTTGTTTTTTTGGGTAAGCAGCTATCTGTAAATGATTCGAATATGCATAAAACGCTGTTGTAGTGAAAAATTTTACATAAATTCTAACATTTAAAGTACATTAAGATGTGTCCAACAAATTACATGAATTAATATATATATACCATATA
>JBAMHX010000014.1:9012384-9039002 GCA_037177515.1 Pseudomugil tenellus | reverse complement strand
TTTTTAACCTGGGGTCTGTTGTCATCTTTCCTTCCATACATGTGAGTGATGTAGAGATGAGATAGCAAGATAGCTCTGGATTGATCAGTGTGATGCTCTAGAGGTTGTTTCAGTACCATAGTTGAAATTCCTCACTTGGTGGGATACAGTAAGCTTATTATAAGTAGTTTATTAAGTTTCTCTGTGAACTGTCCTTCATCATGATTATTTTTTTATTACAGCACCTGAAATTTAGAAACATGCTCAGTGACCATTGCATTTAATTAACACACTTAACAGAAATCATTAGAGAAACTGACCTTGCCTTTTGTCAGTGTTTCAGAACAAATATGAAGCCAAATAGTAAAGAAAAGTGTTTTTTCTGATTTGTTTTTCTTCTTCAATGAGTTTTTACTACAGAGACATGTACTCTGCTGTTAGTGAGCCATTGTATGTAAGCAGCACATCATCAATATGAAGAAATGTATCTATGTTTGAATTGAACTTTCTGCCTTCTTGTCAACTGAAGATGAATAGTTTATATCTTGCTAAGATGTTTTCACACGCCATGGAGCCTTTTCAGATAAACTTGTTTTTACTGCTTAGGTTTAATATTTTATCATTTCAAAACAAGGAATGCTATGGCACGCTGAACTTGAAATCAGTAAACTGTTTCCAAGTTGTACAAACATGGGTGGATTTGTCTGTCCTGATTAGACAAGACGATAGGGATGCAATTAATTGTGTGTAAGCTGTGAAAAATTTTAGAGACTTCCAACTTATTTTGTTAATTTGCCTTAAAGAAAATCATCTATCGGTCCCTGATTCTGTGGAGACATTTATGTGAGAAGTTCTAGGTGAAAGATTGATGTTGTGGTGATCATTAAACATGTGTTTTTGTAAGAGAATCATCTGCGGGTGTGCTCAAGTTAACGTTTTGAGTTACCGCTTGAGTGAACAGATGAGACGTGGATCAGAGTTGATCAATTTTCTTTCTTTGCATGCGACCTGAATAATACAACTTTGTCTGTTTTAACACAGGCTGAGAGTCTCGATGGAGCCCTCTGCATACCAGACATCAAGCTGCACAGCAACCCGTCTGCATTTAATGTCTACTGTAATGTGCGGCACTGTGTGCTGGACTGGCAGCAGAGAGAAGCCTCCCTAGCGCTGGCTTCCCGGAGCTCAGTGCAGAGCGGCGACTCAGACAGCGAGGAGGAGGAAGAGTACCGCGAGCCAGCCGTAAAGCTGCCAAAGGTATGAGCAAAGAGATGTGTTGGAGTTTTTTGTAGTGTCAGCAGTATCATATGAGTGCAAGAGCCAACCTGTTTTCTCAGATCTTAAAGATTCACTCATCCTTTCAAGGCTTGTTCTTTTTTAATTCTGTAATTGAAGTTACTTTACCAGATTTTAAACCCCTACACTGTTTGTTTTTTTCTAACTTTTCTTCCCTTATGTTTGTGTGCCAGTTTATCTTTTTAACCAGTCATCTCAGCTGAAAGTTTTTATTCAAGATGTGTAATTAGTATTAATAGTTTCAAACTAAAATTTCCAAAAAAATTCACTTTTAGTTAGACATGTTAGAAATCTTATAAATTATTTTAGGAATCTTCTTTGTTATTGTTGCTTTTGGGAAAAAACCCCACTATATTCAGTGTAATAAGCTGCGCTGATATTGTTTCAGACAATCGCTGAAAAAAAAATCTGGGAAAACGGTATTTATTTTGAAGTCTGGACTATGGCCTGCAAAGTCAATTATAGTATGAAGTCTGTTGCTATATGTCACAACCTAACAAACATAAATAGTTGTCTGCAGGTCTTTTGGTGTGAGGCAGTAGTCAGTATTTAATTGCTTCTGATAGTTTGTCCAATATCTGTATGTATGCTGGAATAGACCACCTACATACTTTTCTGTCATGTATTTCGTGATTAGTTTAAAAATCTTACCACAAAAAGCAAATATTTCACGTTGTAGATATTACCAGAAGCAGCTGTTTGCAAACTGAAATGTCAAAATCAGTTGGACGAGGCAGTGTTTGGACTTTACCCTACTCACAATGACTAAGTTTACATCTTATATCATTAATCCCAAGTGTAAAGTGAGTTTATGGAGATGTGTTTTGCAACAGAGATGGCATGCACTATTCTATGCCAAAAACTTTACATTATGTTTAATATGGATGTTGAACAGGGATAATTTAGCAAAAGACTCCCAATGGTAATTTTGAATTTTTCATAGAAAATTACTTGCTATGACCAAACTATTGAACTGTTGCATGACTTGTAAATATTTTCTTGCAGCACAATTTCTTTCTAAAGAATGAAATATTACTGTTGACTAGATATGGAAATGCTTTTCCTGCTGTTTTCCAATAAGTGAACTAATCTGTTACTGAATAAATAAATGAAAGAAAAGATGACGTCACATTTTTTGTTATGTGTATAAAGGCAGCTCTGTGTGATGTTTGGAGAACTGCCTCCAAAAGATTGTGAAAACAGCATATGCTTCATTACTGTTCAGTAACGCTGTGGTAAATGGGTGACAGAAGGGTCAGTTTATCTGTAATAAATAACACTTTCTGGTAGCGTAGTAAATTCTCAAACTATCTTCATTCAGACAAATACAGTTGGCATCTAAAGATACAACATTACTTTAAATTCCATCTTAACTGTTGTCAAGACTCAGGTAGCGCTGACAGCGAAAATAATGTTGATAAAGTTTCACATGAATCTCAAAAGCTGAAAATCATTTTAATCAATGTCTGTTTATATTTTGTGGCTATTCCTGTTTTCTGATATGACATTATTATACCTTTGTGTCTGTTTTGTTATAGTTTTGTACACTAATGATAAGCTTTTACTGTTACAAAACAAGTTTTCCACAGAGAAAGACCATTATGTTGAAGTATTATTTTATTCAGTAACAAGCTACGCTAAGAGATGAAGAGTGGCATGCTTTTCTAGGCCAGGCTCCACTGCTTGCCATTCTTCTCCGCACAGCCAATTGAGACTGTTGTTCTATAAAAAAAACTTAATGGCTTCTCAAGTTGGCAGCAGTAGCTAAACATACTCTGAATTTAGACAGTAATGACCAGAGTAATGCATCAACATCCAACCCTTTAGTCTTTTTTTCTCATTTCTCTATAACCTAAAATATTTATAAGTAAGTCCTTTTTATGTTCCTTTGCTGTTTAAAGTAGCATCACAACACAATTAGCTGGGTTCTGTGTTTAATATAGCAGTTTTGTATACATTAGCTCATGCAAATTTGTTTGTGTCTGCAGATCATTGGCATTGGCCTGTGTGGGGTTTTTGAGCTGATTAAAGAGACTCGGTTCTCTCATCCCTCGCTGTGCCTGCGCAGCCTTCAGGCTTTGTTGGACATGCTTCAGGGTCAACAACCTGAAGGTTTTCAGACTGAGCCTCCTGATGTGCTTGGTAAAGTTTAAAAAAAGACTTTCAACTCTGAACTTCTAAGTGCATGTGTACAGCTCGGCGTACTCTAGTGCTATTGCGTTGCACAAAGTGTGGTTTTGACTCTTTACATTTTTATTTTTAAAGTATGTTCTTGCAACTTACAAATCCTTTTTTAGATACTTAGTTTACTGCAAATTATGTGTTGATGTAATTTACATATTTTTTATTTAAATGTCTAACCCTTTAACTCTTTTTGCTTGGTCAGAGTCTCTTTTCCAGTTGCTGTTGGAGACCACGGTTCGTAGCACAGGGCCCAATGACCCAACAGGACAAACAATTACTGCCCTGTCTTGTGCCTGCCTCTTCAGTCTTGTGGTTTCCTGGGGGGACACGGGCAAAATCTTGCAGGCTGTGTCAGCCATTCTCACCAATAATGGCAGCCATGCCTGCCAGACAATACAGGTAATTAAAAAAAATGACAACAACTTTTGCTCCAATTAAGAATTTGACTGTAAAAATATCAGTTTTTTAATTTCAATATGCACCTGATGCATAATAATGATGATTAATAAATGTATTTTGTCTTTTTAATTTATTTCCATTTATTTTTATTTAAAGGACACCCTCCAGGTACATTAAAAGGTGGCTGCACCAGGTTTAGCTAAAGCTAATTTCCATCTGTAGTCCTTGACTAGTAAAAAAACCAAAACACAGACTTACAATAAAAACCATATGCAAATATACAAAGCTAAAGTGCAGTCGGTTCAGATGTGCAAGTATCGCAAATCTACAGTACAATAATGACAATTAAAATGCTTCCTTCCCAAATATATCAGGTGCAGCTGGAGTAGTCAGTTGGGGTAGTCCAAATACTCAGCTGGTATTATTAATGAAAGCAAGACTGACTGTCCAAAAGCCAGTTATGAGAGAGAAGCTGTGGAAATCTGCCATGTTCTTTAGATTATAAGGGAGGCCATTCCTTGATGGCTTTGAAGGAGAAGGCTGATTGAGAAATGGCTGACTTCCTTTTTGGTACATTGCAGTCCCCTCTAGACAGCGTAGCTCTACGTAGGTCCTTAGAAGGGGTGGGGCAGCATCATGCAAGATTGTATGTAACAGGCGAATATTAGAGTTAGATTTTTTTTGGAAATAGGATTTTTCCAATATGTTGCAATGATGGTAATGGCTGGGCTTTTTATAAAGGATTTTCAAGGCCTGATTATAGAGTGCCCTAAGTCTTGACCCTGATGCATATCTTTAATCGAGCATGTGTCATGGTGGTCATGTTCATACTTCAGTTAAAGTTACATAAGCTCTTACCTTTCACAACTATAACCTTCTCATTGTATCAGTTCAAGTTTTTACTATAGGTTGGGAACATAGTTTTAAACTAAACTAAACTAAACAGCATTTTGGGGTGGATGAAGTAGTCTTTGGCTCATCCATGAGTTTCCTCTCTGTGCATAGAGGCACTGGGCAGTGTGGAGTTTTGTGTCATTTTTGAGTGTCAAGCTAGTCCTATCCTCCTGTTTGATTATGTTACTTTGGCTACATTCTTCAGACAATTAGACATCTTCTGTTTGATTCTGTCTCTCCCTTTCTGTTTTTTCTTTCTTATTTTCCCTCTCACTCTATTGTTTTTGCCTTTAAATAAAGCTGTTCAAGCTAAACATTTGATATCATATTCAATGATTCGCATTTGCTGTAGGATGAAGAGCATGTTTAATTTTTACTGCCATTTATGTAAAATTACTACCTTTGACAAGACAGGAGAGGGATTTTGAAGACGTGCACATGTAATATCTTACATAAAAGGCCTGTTTTTCTTTTTCATTCTTGATCTTCTTGTTCTAAACTGAGTTATGAGTCATCACAATGGCAAGCATGGTGCTGCAAAGTGTGGGCTTTCATGCTGTGCGCACCTGTGTATGTTTTTGCTTGCATGTTAATTACAATATAGTGAAATGAGTGCCATGTGTAAGTGCTACCATAAGAATAATGAGAACGTGTGTGTGAAAATGCATTCCAGTTCAATAAAATGTGTGCAGAAAACCACAGCTTTATTAAACTGGGAGTTTGGCTCAAATCAACAGCCCAAGTGCTCACCAAGTATACAAAACTATTCATACTGCATTATGTCTTATCAGAGGTGTTTTCCTTTATTTTCCCCCTGTACTGAATCAATTCAGGTTCCCACCATACTGAATTCACTACAGAGGAGTGTGCAGGCTGTACTGGTGGGAAAAATTCAGATCCAGGATTGGTTTGGAAATGGCATCAAACGTGCTGCTCTTATGAACAAATGGGTCCTAAAAGAAGTGGCCATCGATGAAGATGAGCGCTGTCTTCTACAAACAGATGGTTCTTTCCTCTACTTGCTCTGCAAGGACGGACTTTACAAAGTTGGATCCGGATATAGTGGTACTGTCAGGGTAAGTAAGCTGTATGTGTTCTTCAGCAGTTATACTGTAAATGTTCAGAAAGAGGCAAAATAAGTAACCCAAAAATGACTGATTTGGAATGACTGGTTTGACTGTAGTTCATAGACGTCTGTGATTAAGTAGTGTGTAAACATAAAATGGGATCTTATTTGGCATCTTGTAATAACACTTGTTCATGTTTTAGGGTTTTGGGAGCATTTTATAAAAAAATGTTGTATGTAAGTAGAAAGGATCTGTGATTCTCTAATCACCTAAATGCTCCACAGGGTCATGTCTACAACTCCACGTCTCGTATCAGGAATCGAAAGGAGAAAAGGTCATGGCTGGGCTTTGCTCAGGTAATTAGTGGAGCTTCCATCTGACACACACTTAAGTTAAAAAGAATTATTGTTATTTCAAGTTAATGTTAAGGTCATATTTCTTTCACGTTTTAATAAATATCTTTTATTGCTGAATAATTTAAAATAATTAAAATTACCCTCCCAACTTTAAGAATTCTGTTTGTGCACATCAGCAGTAGTATTTGACTTGTTTCTTCAGGGGTATTTATTGTATCGGGACACAAGTAACCACAGTATGTCAGCCATTAAGATCAACCCAGAGACTCTGGAGCATGAAGGGGCAGTTACCATGCCAGGTACTACAAATACATTTATATGACCAGTATCTGTACATATTTTGTTTAGGTTAAGTAAAAAATAGTAGCAAGTAGCATGATATTCACTTAATCTTTCTTTAAAGGTCAACATTCAGATGGACAGAACATCATCTTCACTGATGGAGAATACATAAACCAGATCGCAGCCTGTAAAGATGTAAGTTGTTTAATGTTTGTTAAAGCTTCCCAGTCCTCTTTTTTAAAGCTCCTCATAAGTATTGAATTCACTATGAATCTGTTTTAGTGGGAATTGCCTCTGAGTACTTAGGAGTATCCTTACATGTGTATAACATACCAGGGAATGAAACCTAAACCTTAATGTGCATGTTGCAAACACAGGCCAAGTATCTGACTCTAATATGTACAAGCATTATGAAATTGTAGGGTTGTTGAAATCTGTGCAGCCATTTTAAAAATATTGACTCTGTATTATGAAGGTATTACATAATCTCTGACTTAACTTACTCTGAACTACAAAAAAATAATTAAGCGTGAAGTAAATACCCGAGAAAAAAAGACCAGTGAAATCAAATCCAATCCATCTCCACAATTTCAGCTTCATTTTCAGTGTCTTCAAATAAGCCAACTTCCTTTTATTTTATAATAAAATATTTTTTTAGATCTGTCAAACCTGTCACTACTTGACTCAAGGAAAGATCTTCAGCTGATTACAGCTGTGTAGTAGAGGGACGTCTAGCTGTATCTGTACGTGTGTGTGTGTGTGTGTGTGTAATGTGTGGGAGTGGCAGTGAGGGCAGTGTCACCACATGTGGGCATTCTCCAGGGAGCCTAATCTCACAGGCAGTTATCTGCATAAGCACTCTGTAATGTGGATGGGGGAAGGGATTAGAATCCATATATCTTCTGTTGCAGCAAGGCCTTTTCCAGGCAAATCAAGGAGGTGGAGCATTATAGGCAAGGGGGTAGGGGTGGGGGCATTTAAGGGAGTCCTTAGAGACTGCAATGCACTTTTAGTGAGCAGATAGGAGATGCAACCCACTGCACAGACCGTGTACAGTTACAGTTGAATAATATGACAGGGCTCATGTGCTCTACTCCACAAGAGTAAGAGCAGAAGAGATCACTGTCATCATTATGTGTTGAAAACCAGACTAGCCCTGTGTAACTCTTCATCCCTTTTTATTATCACAGTTGTCTTGTCATTCTTTCTGAAGTCTTTCTATTTTTACTTTCTTTCTTTTGTAAGTTTTCGCTTTTATCCCTATTCCCTGCAGTCTTCTATATATGGATCTCTGGCAGCTGTGTCTTCCATGGATTTAGTTCTAAGTTACAGTATCTTATTTGCTCCTAATTAAGTCAAATTAAATTTGAGGATATTATAGACACTAATTTCTCAAAAAAATGGATGCAAGATTTTTCAGTTCCACACCACAACCTCAGTGGTTTTCCCTAAATATAAAACAGCTGCTGCTCGTGGACTTGTCCATGCATAAAAAAATGTAATCAAAGTATAAATGCAGCACATTAAGTGTGTGTGTGTGTGTGTGTGTAGAGCTCTGTGGTATCTTTGAACAAGGAGACCTCTGTTAGATGGACTCAAATGTCTCACTATAACAGTCTTGTGTTGTGAAATGAACTGTTTCCTCCTTACTCCTGCAGGATGGTTTTGTGGTGCGGATCTATACGATGAGTTCAGACCCGGCCCTGCAGCAGGAACTGCAGCTGAAGCTTGCAAGGAAATGCCTGCATGCCTGTGGCATCTCTCTCTTTGACCTCGAGAAGGACCTACACATCATCAGTAAGGAATACTAAATGTATTAAACTGTGATCGTCTTCTGTGCACATCATTTAGTCACTTTGTAATGTATGTGTGTTAGAAGGTAATCAGAAACTACACAGAGGAATAAAACAAAACTAAGTGTAAACTTTAACCTTGTCGCCTTATGAGTTCAGTTGTAAATGGTCTTCTTTTTCCCCCCCAGGTACAGGCTTTGATGAGGAAGCAGCTCTGCTTGGAGCAGGCAGAGAGTTTGCTCTGATGAAAACTGCCTCGGGAAAGGTGAGCGGTGGGCTGTCGGAAATGTTTAACAATAACGAAAGTTTGAAGAGCTTCAGTTGCTGAGCTCAGTATTTTTTCCCTTCTATTGTCACACTAAGCGACGTAGAGGGCAAAGCAGTGGGAGTGCAAGTTTAATTGTGTTTCTACACGTTTTCTCCTTTCATATTGGCTACATGAACAACCAAACACTCTGCTGTTTATAACGTGTATGTAATTACTGGCAGAGTTTAAAAAATTATTTTAAAAAAGTTTTATAATTTACGAATTTTTTTTTTTTTAAGTTTATTTTAAATAACACAATCAATTGGCTATCTTAATGTCTTGTTGTCCCCCCACTGTTTTGTAAATCCAGTTTGTTAGTAATTGTATGAACGCTGATCTGTTAAAGATTAGACAAGTGTGTCACCCTGCTTTGCAGTAACTTAGCTTTTTGAGCACTTTTTAAATAAACCTAACCAGTATTAAAGAAACCTTTCCAGTTTGTGATACTATTTTAAGAGTGAACAAGACAACTATGGCAAGAACTATGAATTTTTTTCATTTTAACCAAACTGTGTAAACCTACTCTGTGTTAATACGCCATGCTTTGAAAAAGGGAAAATTTAGCTTTAGATTGGCTAAACAAGATGAGAATGCTTACTATGTAGGTAGTTTGGGGTGTGTTGGAGGGTGTGGTTGGTTGTTCCATTACAAAGGTGTGGTGCAGTGTGCTTTAGTAGATAGCAGTCCAGAGCAGTTGCATGCTCTCTGTTTTACGTGTTCGTGTAAAGGTCCTAATCTCACAGCTCACTTTATCTGCAGATTACCTTAACCTGGAATGGCTAGATGGGTAAAAATAGGGATGACAGACCTGTATCTTGGGCCCAATGTTTGCACATTACCCAGCCTTATTATAGTGTGAAACATAGATATTACCAGCAGATTTTAAATTTAATGTGGTCATGACTTACAAATGATTTCTACATTTCTATTCATATATATTATTTTGCTTTTGGAATCATGTAATTTGAAACTTTGCCGCCTGATTTTTTTTATTTTTTATTTTTTATTTTTTTTTTATTATCGTTATAAAAATAATTTATCTTTTGCAGCAGACATGGCTTGTGTACCAAAAACAGCTCATTTGTTTGAATGTTAAAAAGCCTACAGTCTGTTCACACTATATTATAGCAGTGCATTAATTTTATTCCTTAAGTACCGTCAGATCTTTTTTTTTTTTTGCTCCGTGAACAAATAAATTGTCCTAGGCTGACGTTTCTCATTAAACCACAGTGTAGCAAAAAATGCTTTTTCTATGTAGTTTATCTCAACCCCTTAATATTTTTCTCTTATGTTGATGTGTGACTGAACATATCTCTCATTTTTCTCCTAGATCTACTACACTGGAAAATACCAGAGCCTGGGTATAAAGCAGGGAGGTCCATCAGCAGGAAAATGGGTGGAATTACCCATCACAAAGTCTCCAAAGATTGCTCAGTTCTCAGTCGGCCATGATGGTTCTCATGCTCTTCTAGTAGCTGAAGATGGAAGTGTGTTCTTTACCGGCTCTGCAAGCAAAGGGGAGGATGGGGAGTCTAGTAAGATTTTTTTAACTAGTCACAGACATTTACCAATTCATTCTATTAAAGACTGCACACAATAATTTGATCATATTTTGCAGCTAAAAGTCGCAGGCAGCCCAAGCCATACAAGCCCAAGAAGATGATCAAACTAGAGACCAAGACAGCTGTGTATACTGCATGCAACAATGGCAGCAGTAGTATCGTCACAAAGGATGGGGAGCTCTACATGTTTGGCAAAGATGCTATTTATAGTGATAGCACCTGTGAGTTGACAGAACTATTTAAAGTTTTAAACTTAAGGAAGCTTTTCTGTGATATTTCAGTGTTTTTGGCATCTTCTCCGTTTGTTCTACCAAGACAAATATTGCCAATCTCATTTAAGTTGTGATTCTTTTCTCACTGGCACATTTTTTTTTTTTTTTTTTTTAACTCTTCACAGGCCAGGTGACGGACCTCAAAGGTCACTTTGTTACTCAGGTTGCCATGGGTAAGGCTCATACATGTGTTCTCACTAAGAACGGTGAAGTGTGGACATTTGGAGTGAATAATAAGGGACAGTGTGGCAGAGACACTGGAGCCATGAGCCAGGCAGGAAAAGGTGAGCAGATAGACCCAGACATAACAAACACTGATCATTTACACCATTTCTTACTTTATAACACACACATTGAAGTACTGTCTTAATGCTTTAAGATTTTGTGCATGGGTTTTTTTTTTTTTTTGCAGCATTTGGTGTAGAAAGCATGGCCACAGCCATGGATGAAGACTTGGAGGATGAGCTAGAGGAAAAGGAAGAGAAGAGTATGATGTGCCAACCGGGCATGCACAAGTGGAAGCTGGACCAGTGTATGGTTTGCACTGTGTGTGGAGACTGCACTGGCTACGGCGCAAGTTGTGTGAGCAGTGGACGACCAGACAGAGTACCAGGAGGGTAAGTAAAAGCAACAGGAAGTGATTTCAGTTATACTACCTGGACCACATTTGTGTTTAAAGTTTAGAATGGTAAAGAACTGAAAAAATGCTCATGAGGATAGTCTTGGTACCTGCCACTTTGTTGAATGAATACTTCTCTAAATCTACATGTATTTATTTATTTTTCTATCAGTATCTGTGGCTGTGGGTCTGGGGAGTCTGGCTGCTCAGCGTGTGGCTGTTGTAAGGCTTGTGCCAGAGAGCTGGATGGTCAGGAGGCCCGACAGAGAGGTATCTTTGACGCTGTTAAAGAGATGATTCCGCTGGATCTACTCCTAGGTATTTACTAACTAATATTGTTATACTAATTAAAGCCTTAATTAAATTGTTATTGTGCATAAAAAAACATCTAGGTATCTTCGGGTACATGTGCCGTTATGGGTCATGTATACGTAATAAGACAGGTGGAAGGAGAGGAGCATAGATCAGATGGTGTACATATTTATCACTTCACCCCCAGCATGTCACATCGTTGGTCTCAAGGCTCTTAAACAGCTCTGCCAGTCACAGGTGGTAACTGACGACACAGCTTTTCCAGGAAATTTAGCATCGTCTGGATGCAGCAGAAATGTGCAGAGCGAACATGTTTCATCACAGATCTTAAACTGTATTCTGCAGCTTTATTGTTATATCTGTCTATGGGGCCTTAAAGGTCCCATATTATGCAAAATCAACTTTCTAAAGGTTTTTAACAGTGATATTTGTCTACATACCCTGTGTAGGAGGCCCAAAAATGAGAAAATTGTCACTTCTCTTACTTGCTTGCTCTACTTTTCAGCTAATGTTCTGCTCAAGCAGGTGTGTCTAAGATCTTTACTTTTATGACATCACTTCCCCCTGTTGTAGATTCTGCCATGAACCTGCCCCACGGCTGGCAGTTTATCCCTTGAAAGCAGGCCAATAAATACCTCACCTTCTCCCCAAGAAGGGCCTGGAGGGGGTGTAGATAAACACTGCTTATGAACATTTAAAGGTTCAGACACAGAAACAGCCCGTTTTAAGTAGATCTCACTAGAGCCATTTCTTGGAATGAATGAAAATAATGAACAAGGCTGAATTTGGGGTTAAACACTTTCAAAACAATGTTGTTGGACCTCTGACACCCAGAGGAAAAAGTTTTAAAAACTGTATAATCTGGAACCTTTAAAGTTAAAATGAGTTGTAATTATCAGTTATGTTTATGGTCAGTGAAAAATCCAAAGTATTCCTATGAAAATAGTTTGTGGTGCTTTATTTAAATAAAACGGTCTCAGGATAAAACTTTTGGAGGAATACTATAATAGGCTATCATGTCTTTTTGAAAATGCTCCTCTCTATTTAATTTGTCCTTTACACTAGTTATCCATCTCTGTTTACTCACAATGCACATTGTTTACATTTCACTTCTTGCAAAAGTGTGAATCATATGCATGTAAAAATCTCATCACATGTGATAATGTACATTAAGAAGCAATTCACAGAATTCTCCGTAACTCATAAAATATTGCCTTGACCAGTTATGAATGTAAGCAGTATATGTTTCTGGGCTACACCTATCACTCTGGCTGTTTCGTTTTGCTTGATTGCTTTATTTTGTGCTCTTGTCACTCGTCCTCTTCTTAAACACAGTAGTTGTGTTGCGCAGACATTGCTTCTCCATCACGTCTCTGTCCATCACTCATTGATGTTTGTCCTGTTGTGCTCTGCTTCATCTTCCCTCTTCGTGCATCCTGTCTGGGCGGCCTGTACCTGCGGCCTTTTATGTTTTCAGCTGTGCCTGTCCCTCCCCCTCCAGGAGTGAACATTGAGGAGCACATTCAGATACGTCAGGAGGAGAAACGACAGAGGATCAACCGACGACATAGGTTGGAAGAGGGAAGAGGTATGGACCAGAGCTAGAACTATTATACTGGTGGAAGATTTTTCTCCCATCTAGACTTCAGATCTCTGTGGTAGACTAGTCAACATGGGCACGGGGATGGCGTCACTTTGGGTGGGTGTATAAAGAGTGAAATAACAAACAGTATATCCATCCTTTTTAGTTTCAGAATACTGTTCAGGTGCTGGTATGAGCTTGGTGGTTGTGCTTTGGTGACTTCCCCCTTGTTTGTGTCTACATGATTTTTCAGTGTGTGTGTGTGTATGTGTGTATTGTTGTGGTGTAGTATTATCATGTGTTCTTTCCCATTTGTGAGCATTGTGCATGCATGTGAAAGTTTTTTTCTCCCTCAGGCCCCCTTGTTTTTCCTGGTCCCATTTTTATGAACCAGCGTGAGCAGGCCCTAGCCAGAATAAGACCCCTTCAGGCACTAAGGCATAAACGGGACAAGCACAAAGGTACTATGGTCTTCACTAACTCAGTGGGTGCTGAGACACCCCTTTGACTCATCTCCCAGTCTGGCTGTCCCGTCCACCTCCTCTTTCACTCTCTGACGGCAAGACTCCCGTGTCTTCACCAGGTCTCTTGGTAACAGTGTAGCCTCCTGGCATGGTGTCACTGTGACTCACGGGATGAATTACGGCAGAATCTTTAGTTCGGGTTAATCACTGCTCTCAGCAGGCACATTAACCCCGCCCCTCCCTCCCCCTTTTAAGATTTTTTTATTTAATCCAATTAATATTACATTAATTATTTTCGAGAAATGGAGGCTGCCGAAAGATCTGATCTGTTCTGTTTCATTTCCCAGTATAGGAAGCGCTGGGCTAGCATGCCTGCTCTGCCCTCTGCTGTTTTTAGACTTAAGTAGAAATCAATGTACTTGTCTAACTGGATTTGCCATCACTCCCATTGCAGCTTGTTTGTTCCTTCATAGATATTGCAGCTCATTTACATGTAGACAAGATAGGAAGCGCTCAAGAGAGTTTTGATTTATAAGTTAATAAATTTGACTCAGAAGGAATTGCTGTTGCTTATTCAAAGAATATCATTATCGCTAGTTTTGTGGTGTTTGTTATTGTTTGTTTCTATTTAATATCAGCCCTCTGATTTAACTGTGTGCAAGCAAAATTTAACCAGGATAGTCTTGAATGATAGAAGACACACTATTATGTAACTGTGATCATTATTATTCATACAACCTTAAGAACCAGTCATTAACAATGTTGAAAATTAACATACTAGAGCTATAGAAATAGAAAATGTGTTTGCAACATGGTTATTCCTGTATAAAAGCCCAAAACAAATGTTGGTTGTCATCTGTATTTGAATGGGGCAGCTTTTTATTTGTCTGTATAAAATGCCCCTTTTGTTGATTTTTGTTATTCATATATTAAAATATTATCAAAGGATGAGTATTTTTAACATAAATGACAAGATAATAGTTTCTCTGGAACTTGTATTAAATGATATTTAAGGTATAAAAGTCCAGATGTGAACTGAAGTTTGAACTCCTTGAACACTCTTTCATTTAATAGATTGGGCCATGAGCTAGTCAGCATTTTTTTTAACGTTAACTGGAGGTTTTTGAAGCTGAAGTTATCTTGATTGTCTGGGGTTTGTTACAAAAATAACCACATAAGTTTGTCTGTGGTAAAAAACAAAACAAACAAAAAAAAACAGTAAATCTACTGTAATGTATGGTGCTCTTTTCAAAGTTTTACTCTCAAAACACAACTTGGAGGTCTTGCACAGTTTAGACTTACCCCGACTTCCTCTTCTACTTTTTACGCAGAAAGTTGTTTACAGAAACACAAAGTAAATCAAGTGTATTTATGTAAATATGACTGGTTACCAAAAACCTTTGTGCTGAATATGTATTAGTTCCTCCTTCTAGCATGCTTTTTTCATTCTCTCCCAATTTTATTTTGAGTCCTCTTTTCCCTCCAACTCTGCTCTTGTTATTTTTTGTTTTCCCCAGGACTGAACAGAGACACTCGCTTTAGTGGTCTAAAGCTATGCTTTTCCTTTTCTCCAGTTTACTCAGATTTGTTGACTTTGTCTTGTAGATGGTAGCAGTGAGCGTGGAGAGAAGGATGCCAGTAAAATTACCACATACCCTCCGGGGGCAGTGAGATTTGACTGTGAGATGCGAGCTGTGCAGGTCAGCTGTGGTTTTCACCACTCAGGTAAGTTTTTCTTCCTTATGGCGACTTCTGGTCATTCACCCACATATCTGTTTCTGTATTATTTCAAACTGAAAAAACTCCTTAAAAGCCATATTAAATTTAAGTGACCGAAAAGCCAAAAGAATTGAGAATAAGAGTCTTTATTTTGCTGGTTGACAGTGGTGCTGATGGAGAATGGAGATGTTTATACATTTGGATACGGCCAACACGGTCAGCTTGGACATGGAGATGTCAACTCCAGGTACTATTTCAAAAGGGACCATTTTTTTGTAGGAATATGTTAAATAGCTGCAATAATTAAACAAACTGCCTTGTAGGGGTTCTCCAACTCTGGTGCAAGCGCTTCCATGTCCGAGTGTCCAAGTGACAGCAGGTAGTAATCACACAGTCGTTCTCCTCATGGATGGGCAGGTCTTCACGTTTGGCAGTTTCTCGGTGAGAAAATGTCATCATTCTTTTGCTTTTTCAAAAAGCTGGTAGTTCTTCTCTTATTTGAATCTGAATGTTGCCTTACTCTACAGAAAGGACAGCTGGGCAGACCCATCCTAGACATGCCCTACTGGAATGCCAAGCCGTCACCTATGCCCAATATCGGTGCCAAATACGGTCGAAAAGCCACATGGATTGGTGCCAGTGGAGACCAGACATTCCTGCGGATCGATGAGGCTCTCATTAACTCCCATGTCCTAGCTACTTCAGAGATATTTGCAAGCAAACACATCATTGGGCTCGTACCCTCCTCTGCGTCGGAACCACCTCCATTTAAATGCTTGCTCATCAACAAAATGGATGGAAGCTGCAGAACATTCAATGACTCTGAGCAGGAGGATCTACAGGGATTTGGCCTTTGTCTGGACCCAGTGTATGATGTCATTTGGAGGTAATAAAATTAATCGTTGACATTTTAGTGGCCTGAGAATTTGAGAATCAAGATTTGAAATTGTTTTTAGTAATATATTTAATAATCAAGTTACATTGAAAAAAATGTATTTTGTTTTTGAAAAATGTAAAGTCAACCTTTCTACTTTGTCTTAATCCCTGCCATTGCTCGCTTTCTGCTTTTAGGTTCCTACCAGTCTCCCAGGAGATGTGGTGCTATAATGCGGTGATAGCAGATGCCAGAATGCCCTCTGCAACAGATCTGCATGCCCGCTGTAGCATCCTCAGTCCAGAGCTCGCATTGCCCTCAGGATCACAAGCAACCACCACTCGATCTCATGGAGCCCTGCACATTCTTGGTAATCATCAGCACAAGCCATGAAACACATTAAATAGGGTTGTAATTTCCACATAGCTTATTTTATATGTTTTATACGCATGTGCACATCTTAATTGCGACATAGGTTTTATGTTCAAAGAAGGCAGCTGTTTTCTGCTCTAGTTTATTCATGTCAGGGCAGGCTTTTGGTTTTGTCTGTGCAACTGTCAGGTGTTTCCTTTAATAGTAATTACCTCCGCCAAGGAGTCTGAGTTGGCGGAGATCTGCGTTCTCTAAATGCTTTTCTAGTTTCTCATTCTTATTGAACTTTTAATTTACTAAAATGGTGTTGTTATTGTTTAAGCTAATATAAGTGTAATTACTTTCTTTTGATGTGCATTTTTAATTGAATTATTCAGTGTTTTGGAAATTTCACAGCACCACCAAGTTTTGGAGAAGACTAATTTTATCAGAGCAAGATATATAATGTGCTTCTCATTTTTAATGGTTTTTATCATTGCATAACACAACACATCTATATTCTATTTAGGTTGCTTGGATACATTAGCAGCCATGCAAGAGCTGAAAATGGGTGTATCCAGTGCAGAAGAAGAAACCCAAGCAGTGATGAAAGTTTACTCCAAAGAGGACTACAGCGTGGTGAACCGGTTTGAGAGTAAGAACACTTTTACAAAAATGAAAGAAAAAAGGACACATTTTTGGTTTTTAAAAACTTGAATCAATGTGAATCAATTAATTGCTTGTGTGATGCTATAGGTCATGGCGGTGGTTGGGGTTACTCAGCCCACTCTGTGGAGGCCATCCGCTTCTGTGCTGATGCAGACATCCTGCTGGGTGGGCTGGGCTTGTTCGGAGGACGAGGGGAGTACACTGCCAAGATCAAGGTGAGCTGCCTTTTGACATATTTTATTTAAAAAACCAAAACAAACAAAAAACTAAAGCTCCCTTAAGCTTTTTCATTATTGGATTCACTTGTTTAGAACCAATTCTGATACTTGAATAACAGCTTCAACATGCAGGGATTTTTGCTGTTACGCAAGTTTATCTTGGTAGTCGGTTTATGTTCAGAAAATCTAAATGACGGAATGTTATTGACAGATAATTTTAATAATTTGCTTTGTAATATCCAAGCAATTGCCTTGTTTTTTTTTTTTGTAATCTACTTTTGTTTTTTTGCGTTATATAAATTTCCTTATTCACTAAATATGTTTTATACTTTATGGGTTTTACATTTTGCTGTCCTACCTTGTTCAGTAGGGCCACAACTTTTCATTTCTCCTTCTTTTCATATACTTCATATTCTGGGAGAACAAGAAAATTTGTGATCTAAAATGTCTTAAATAAATGTTTTTTTGCAGCTCTTTGAGCTGGGACCTGATGGAGGCGACCATGAAACAGATGGTGATCTCCTGGCTGAAACTGACGTTCTGGCTTATGACTGCGCTGCCAGGTACAGTTGATGCTTCAGTCCGTCAACTAAAAATGATGTTTCCTATTATCTTCTTGCATCTAACTTTGTTCAAATTAAAACATTTAAGAATGACATCATCTTTTTCTTGTTATCTATGATTAATAGGCCTTTTTATTTTCAGGGAGAAATATGCCATGATGTTTGATGAGCCAGTACTGCTACAGCTCGGCTGGTGGTACGTGGCATGGGCCCGGGTATCCGGTCCCAGTAGTGACTGCGGTTCGCATGGACAGGCTACCATCACAACTGATGATGGGTAAAAGCAGATTTTCGAACTACATTTTAAATTCTTTTGTTTTTCAGTCTATGGGTTATGTTTATGAATAATTTATACTTCAAGTTTCTGTCTCACTGAGTTTTAACTGGATTCAATTATTTTTCTTCCATTTTTAGTGTGGTGTTTCAGTTCAAAAGTTCAAAGAAATCAAACAATGGTACAGATGTTAATGCAGGTCAAATACCTCAGCTGCTTTACAGGCAAGTTAAATTTCCTCCATTTACTTGGAAATAATTTAAGCATTTTCTGTCCTCAGACTCATTAGCTAAACTATTAATGTTTGTAATTTTATTTTGTAAAATTAGGCTCCCTTCAAATGATGGTAATGCCTCTAAAGGGAAACAGCAGACCAGTGAACCAGTCCATATTCTTAAACGCTCTTTTGCCCGTACGGTTTCAGTGGTGAGTAGAATCTGTTTTGAAAAAGAGATTCCCCTACAGCTTCCATAATGTTTAATTCTTAACAGTTTAGTGTTTAGTGTTTGACTTTGATTCTATCTTTTTGTAGGAGTGTTTTGAGTCTCTGCTGAGTATTCTTCATTGGAGCTGGACCACTTTGGTTTTGGGTGTGGAGGAGCTGCGAGGCCTGAAGGGTTTCCAGTACACAGCCACCCTGTTGGACTTGGAGAGACTGCGTTTTGTAGGCACATGCTGCCTCCGCCTGCTCAGGGTCTACATCTGTGAGATCTTTCCCATTGCTGGTAGGAACAAAGGGAATCTAAATATTTCAGTGTTAATTGCATATAACTATTAGCAGCAAAGAAAATCCAAAATTTTAAATTAATTATGCACATTTATATGGCGCCAAATCATTGGTGGTAATTCAGGAAATCTTCAACTAGTGTTTGTTACAACAAGCAAATATCAGTTAAAGTGGATCATCCGGTCATGTCTTACATCATTTTTACATCTTTTGTTTGGTTTCTAGCCAGCACCAAAGCTGTAGTGGAGGAGTCAAGCAAGCTGGCAGAGTGTGTGGGAAAGACACGAAGCCTGCTGAAGAAGATTCTGTCAGAAGGCATGGACAACTGCCTGACTAAGCTGGACAATGACCCCCAGGGTTACTTGTCTCAGCCTCTTACCCTGCTCGAGGCTGTGCTGCAGGAGTGTCACAACACATTCACTGCCTGCTTTCACTCCTTCTACCCAACTCCAGCTCTGCAATGGGCTTGTCTGTGCGATCTGCTCAACTGCCTTGACCAGGTAGTTGGATTTCATACTAGTTTTACAGAAAATAAACATCCTCGCAGTATCACAAAGACTGTTTCCTTCTTTTTTTATGATGAAACAAAAAGTTTCTAAAGTCCATTAGAATTAAGTAATGTCATTGTTTTTTGTGTTTGTGTTTTAGGACATTGCAGAGGCAAATTTCCGGACATCCAGCAGCCGTTTACTGGCAGCTGTAATGTCTGCTTTGTGTAACACCTCAGTCAAGCTGACATCCATCCTGCCCATTGCATATGACGGAGAAGTGCTGTTACGTTCACTTGTCAAACAAGTCAGTACAGAGAATGACTCTGCCCTTGCTCACCGTTTTCCCTTGCTGGTGGCCCACATGGAGAAACTTAGTCATGTGAGTTATTTTCACAGATTTCACACCTGCACCATAAGTGACACAGGAACTGTTTGATAGACGATAACGTAGTGACTTCAATCAATATCATGTGCTATAACACACACCGTTATTAACATCTTTTTTTATGTCTTACTTTTAGACGGAGGAAAATTTGATGGGCATGACCAGTTTCCGGGAAGTACTAGAGAAGATGTTGGTGATTGTGGTGCTGCCTGTGAGGAAGAGTTTAAGGAAGGAGGTGGAGCTGTTCTCTCCTCACCTGGTCTCCAATACTTGCGGACTGTTGGCCTCTATTGTGTCTGAGCTCACTGCTTCTGCTCTGGGCTCTGAGGTAATTTCAGTCATGCAAAAGCTCATTCCTGCACTAAACACACTTTAGCCCTCTATGTAAAGATGAAAACAACGTGTGTATGGCAAATACTTGATTATCATTTGCTCTTTGGTTGTTCGGTTTATTTATCTTTCTGTGTTAGGCATTTCTTTTTAACTCATTATTTTATTTAAATTTCATTACCTCCCCAATGTTCACAGTACAGCTTCGTATGCGTTTGATAAGATCCGTTAGACAGGTCTTTCTTCATTCTTTTTTTCCGCTTTGCTGTTGTGCTGCATCTTTTTGCTCAAGCTCTATTATTATTGACGTAGATTTCCACAGTGACAGACACAATGTCCTTGCTGCTGCTAAGAAAATGGTAACAAACTGGGATGACAGGACTTGGTGTATTGTCCTTAAGGTATGCTGAGTCATTATGTGGGAGTGTCATCCTCCTTCACACACTCATCCCTAATTACCATCACTCTGCACTTATGTATTGCAGTCAGGACTCCTGTTACCATAGTAACGTCACTTGACATCAGGCTTCCACACCAATGTTTTTTTTTCCTTTTCCGTCTGTTGTCAGGGAAATAACCCTTCCTCCCCAGAGTACACGGACAGGCCCCTCTGCAGCTGTGTCTGACTCTCTGTAGTCATCAGGCTGATAAAAATAGAAGCTATTTATTTTATACGATAAATCCTAAATAATGAGAATTTTTCTCATTTTTATCTTTTGAATTAATTAAACATTGCTGGTATACGACAGCCGGTATAAATTGTGACATGAGTTCTTTAAAATACAGTGTACAATAACTAAATGCTTAAGAATTCCTCATGTTTATTCACCTTCTGTGTTTATTTCACAGCATCGGTTTGTTCAACTACAGTTCCTAATATTATTTTTTTCCAGGTTGATGGGCTGAATTCGCTCCATTCTGTGAAAGCATCTCCCAACCGCTTCACCAAAACAAGCCAGGGCCGCAGTTGGAACACAGGCAATGGTTCCCCTGATGCCATCTGTCTGACAGTGGATAAGCCAGGTGTTGTGCTGGTGGGCGTCTGTGTCTATGGAGGAGGGGGCATCCATGAGTATGAGCTAGAGGTGCTTGCTGATGATGTAAGTGATGATAAATCATCTCAGCCATACTTATCTTTTAGTTATATATTGTGCATTGTTACTTTACAATTTGTTTATAAATTTCATTTGTACAACTTGTGATACTTTGACCTTTAGGCACAGGCAGAGCACCCTGGCGACTCGGCACATTCTCACAGGTGGACGTCTCTAGAGCTGGTGAAGGGCACCTACAGCACTGATGATTCACCTAGTGACATTGCTGAGATTCGCCTGGATAAGGCTGTGCCACTTAAGGTTTGTATTATCAGTTTTCCAATAAACTCTGTGTATAAATTTGCGTAGAACTTACAAAAATCTTTACCTGTTATTTAATTTACAATAGACTTGTAGGGGTAAAAATTTAAACTCCCTCTGAATTTTCTTGCAGGAAGGGGTGAAGTATGCTGTCCGATTGCGAAACTATGGTAGCAGAACAGCTAATGGAGATGGGGGTATCACCACAGTGCAGTGCTCTGATGGTGTGTCCTTCACCTTCAGCACCTGCAGCTTGAGTAGCAATGGAACCAACCAGACCAGAGGTCAGGTCCCACAGATTCTCTATTACAGGTAAGCAGCAAACAAAACTTTTTCTGATATCTTGTATTCAGAATTTTTTTTAATCCGTTTGTCTCCGTCTGCTGAAGGAGTGAGTATGATGGGGACCTCCAGTCTCAGCTGCTAAGCAAAGCCAATGAGGAAGATAAAAACTGTAGCAGAGCTCTGTCTGTGGTCAGTGCTGTGGTCAGAGCTGCGAAGGACCTCCTCCACAGGGCATTTGCAGTTGATGGTAAACACAACGAACAATATCTGAGAAACACCTGCTGACATCAGATGTGATTAGTTGTTCCTAAATTGTAGTTTTGTGCCTCCTTTCCTTTTGCTTCCAGCGGATGATATTCCAGAGTTGTTAAGTTCTTCCAGTCTGTTCTCCATGCTTCTGCCTCTTATTCTGGCTTACATTGGCCCTGTTGCTGCCTCCGTTCCCAAGGTAAGCCTTCCCAGCAGTTTACTATTTAGGTTCTACTGACGTAACTCTGTGGTAAAATAATTGATTTTCTTCTGACAGGCTGCTGTTGAGGTCTTTGGACTTGTTCAAGAGCTGCTACCTGCTGTCTCTGCTCTCAACCAAAAATACGCCCCACCTACCTTCAACCCTAACCAGTCCACAGACAGCACCACTGGCAACCAGCCTGAGCAGGGCCTCTCAGCTTGCACCACTTCAAACCACTACTCTATGATAGAGAGCGACCATCCTTACAAACAAGCTGGTGTTACTCAGTACAGGGTATTGTTGTTATGTTATGACATGTTGGATGTTGAATTGTGAGCATCATAGCACATGAAACTTAAACTGCATTGTTTCTATTTTATGTTTTTTAGGTGTCATTCCCAGACTGTGTTCGATGGACCACAATCGAATTTGACCCACAGTGTGGAACAGCGCAACCAGAGGATGTCCTTCGTCTCCTTATTCCCAGTCGTACACTCCACCTGTCTAATCTTGGAGGCAAACCTTTGATCCATGACACCATCAACACTTGGACTGAACTGAAGAAGTTCTCAGGCTCTACGGGCTGGCCAACCACTGTTCTTGTGCTGCCAGGTAATTACAGGACAGCACTCTTAAAACTTGTGTTGAACACCAAGCATCATTTTAGTGTTATTGCTTTGGCAACAGTAGAATTACAGTAAATTTAAGTATAATTTCTTATAGCAGGTGTTATTCATTCTCTTTAACTTCTTGTCTGTGACATGCTCAAATTACCACAAAAGTGCATTATATTTGTTAGTTTTTCCTTCATGCTTTCCCATCAGTCCTGTTAGACTGGTGCAGGTTGTTAAAAAATAGCAGTTTAAAATATTGTGCTTATATTATATTAAATTATTTTTATTTATTCACTTTTTAAAAAATGTAAAGGAAAAAAGAAAGTTACACCAAATAGTTTGTTCCTATTCTTAATATTTAAATTATTTTGTTTCTTGATATATTGAGAAAACATTTGCACTGTATCTGAAAGCAGATATAGATTCACAGATATGCTGTATTGATGGTTAATACAACCAAATAAAAAAGAAAGTAATGGAACAGTGATGTATCTAAAAATGTCTCAACTCAATCCATCTTGTTTTTATTTAGTATGTAAATAATTTTGCTTAATGGTAATACCAAACAGCTCTTCAAAGGATGGTACTTTTTACTTTACTCATCATCTGTAAGTGAGCTTTGTCTTAGTTTCTCTATGTAGATCCTTTATTTTTAATACTTTCTTCTTCGCTTTCAGGAAATGAAGTTCTATTTTCACTGGAAACAGCCTCAGATTATGTGAAAGATGAGAAAGCCTGCTTTTATGGCTTCAAGTGTGTGGCTGTGGGATACGAGTTCAACCCTGGTCCTGATGAGGTACAAATACTTGTCAAATATCAGTTTGGAAGTGTTTTTTCTTTTACTGATGCATCTGATGTAAAATGGCTGATGAATGAAATAGAAAATAATCAATTAATAGATTTTTCTTTGCATGTCTTTATAAAATTTAATTAGAACCATCTTCATTATTTCACAAGCAGATCTGTTCTGCACACTGTACATCAACTATAAACCTAAAGCACATTTCTGTTTTTTCCGACATTTCGAAGATGAGGTGACAAATGGTTAAAATGAGAAAAATATCACCTAATGCACCAGTTTACAGACTCTATTTGGATGTTGGAGCCGGCAAAAAGTAAACTCAGAAAGTTAACCAACATTCTTGTTATTCTTATTCTCAGCTGCAAATTATTGAAATTATTGACCAATTTGGATTATTTAGATATAGTAAATAATCATCTTACTTGGTCTACAATTACCTCTTTGATTGAGCTCAGTCATAGATAAGCTCCTGATCAGTATGGGACCTTGTAGCTTTAGTGAACTTTGTCATGTAATCTAAAAGACCTTTCTGGCTTAACACATTTGACATTTCAGGGTATCATCCAGTTGGAGAAAGAGTTGGCATATTTGGGTAGTGTGTGTGCTGCGGCTCTTATGAAGAAAGACCTGGCACTCCCCATAGGTATTGCTGTTTTGAATACCTCATAATGCCATCATTTAATATTTTATGGTTTTAAGAAATAATTAATAATTTATTTAAATGCAACTTATTTAAATTTCAGGCAATGAATTGGAGGAAGATCTTGAGATTCTTGAGGAAGCCTCCCTTCAGGTATGCAATCTTTTCATTAACTGATTAATTAATTTGTTATTCTAGGTTTGCAGTTCCTCATCACTCATTGTTTTTTTTTTTTTTTACTTTTCCATTGTTCTCAACCAGGTGTGTAAAGCACACTCGGGGATCCTGGGGAAGGGTCTAGCTCTGTCTCACTCTCCCACCATCCTGGAGGCCCTGGAAGGGAATTTGCCCCTGCATCTCCAAACCAATGAGCACTCTTTTCTTGAGGACTTTATCACTTGTGTACAGAACTCAAGTGGAGGACGTCTTGCCAGGTAAATCTCTGTTAGATCCAGACAACAGACCAAATGTTATTTTAACTTTAAGACTTCAACCGTTACAAATGGCTTTATTAAGGATAATTGTCAAAAAAGTGAAGACTTTGAAAGAGGAAAATTGTGTATATATAATTATACAGCATGAAAACAAGTCAAAGATAGCATTATGCCTCTATTGTTTGCTTCATTCAGGTGGCTGCAGCCAGACTCTTACGCTGATCCTCAGAAGACATCTTTGATCTTGAACAAAGATGATATACGCTGTGGGTGGCCAACTACTGTGGTTGTTCAAACGAAAGACCAGTATGGAGATGTGGTTCATGTTCCCAACATGAAAGTAAGGATAATTGATTTGAAGCTGCTGCTTTAAGTAGAGATTTAATTAGAATGTAAATTCGTCTTTCCAGTTTATTACACTTAGCCAAGGCGGAGGTTATGTTTTTTGGCCGTGCTGATCTGTCTGGCTGTTAGGAACGAAGCGTAAAGTTTAACGTAACTTTAAGTAAAGAGTAATGAGCGCATTGTGATGACATTTCTGAAATGGAATAAAAAAACAAGTGATTAGATTTTGGAGTGATTGGGATCGCTCCCTGCATCCAGGTATATTTTCTTTTTATTAAGGGTTCTTGGCAGGGCAAGTGCAAACATACGACAACATCTGCGAAAAACATTATATTACAGTCATTTAGCAGATGCTTTTTTCCAAAGGGACTTACATCTGACAATAAGAACAACACAAGCACAAAATCAAACAGTAGAGGACATCATAGATAAGTGCAGTCGAACTAGTTGGGTACAGGTGTTTTTTTTATGTGAACTCTTGTCACATCCGGGTCTGTCACTGGAAAAAAAAACAAAAAACTAAAGGCTGCTTAACACTACTGGATTTGAACTATTGTGCCTTATAGATTTTTCTCAGATTTTTTTTTTTTAAGAATTTCCATGAAATACACTGAAAAGTTGTGTTGTGGTTGGGTGCCATCAACACATCTGTTTCACAGACAACAAGAGCTAGTTTTTGGATTTACTGAAAAGACAAAAGCCCAGATGTGTTAACTGTCAGTGGTTTATCAACCATGCCAGTGCTTTAGATCATTTTGTGACTGGTGATTAAACATTTATTTATATTACTGTTTAAAACGTTTGGCTGCAGGCTTTGGTTTCACGCTCTTCATTGTCATGTGATCACCAGGTTGTGATGTAGATTTACGCCTACCAATTCAACTTAAACTTTATTTGTATAGCGCCATTTCACGACAATGTCGTCTCAAGGCGCTTCACAGAGATCGGCCAATTCAAAAAAATAGCCAGCAAGATTGCATCGAATCTTGACTTTGATCAAGATTTGATGCAATCTCCCATCCCGAGCAAGCATAGGGCGACAGTGGGAAGGAAAACTCCCTTGTAACAGTGAGGCAAAACCTCCGGCAGAACCCGCCTCAGGTAAGGCAGCCATCTGCCTCGACTCGCTGGGGTTACAGGGACAGGAAAGACGGATATATATACATTGCAGCTTCTATCCAGGAAGACCTGCAGATAAAGGAAAATAAGAAGTAAGACCTGCAAATGAGAAATAAAACTTGCAAAAAAGGAGAAATAAGACCTGCAGAAAAAAAGAGAAATAGGTTAATGATGCTAGTACTGTCCAATACATGGAAGATAAGCAGCCGAGATAATAATTGGAGTCCTCAGTGCATCATGGGATGTCCTGCTAGACTATCCCTAACTGTAAGATTTGTTGAAGAGGAAGGTTTTAAGGTTGATTTTAAAGGTGGGAGCCTTGTCCTAAGTTTCTGAAGTCAGAAGACTATGACCTCAGTCTTGTCTGAGTTCAAAAGGAGAAAATTTAGAGTCATCCAGGTCTTTATGTCTTTAAGACACGTTTGTAATCTAATGGACTGATTGGTTTAATCGGGCTTCATGGATAAGTAAATCTGAGTATCATCTGCATAGCAATGAAAATGAATACCATGTTGTCTGATAATATCACCCAAGGGAAGCATGTATAGTGTAAAAAGCACTGGTCCTAGTACAGAACCCTGAGGAACACCATGACTTACTCTGG
>JBAMHX010000014.1:8992296-9012284 GCA_037177515.1 Pseudomugil tenellus | reverse complement strand
AAGATCTAACAAGATAAGAACAGACAGGAGTCCTTTATCTGAGGCCATAAGAAGATCATTAGTAACTTTTACCAATGGGTAGACAAGGATAATTTGGCCATTATAGCTCTTGACATTAAAACTATAGCCCAAAATCACTTGAATAAAAATATCATGGCTTGGCAGAGGTCTGTGCTGTCTGAGTGCTTTTAGTCAGTCTTTTTCATCTCTAGGTGGAGGTGAAGGCTGTACCAGTTTCCCAGAAGAAGTCTGTGCAACCAGATAATGTGAAGAAACTTCAGAGGATACCAGGAAGCTCCTCCCCTTCTTCTTCTGGTCCTGATCTAACCTTTGGAGGGTTGCCTGTACCTAAGCTGGAGGCCACATATGAACCCATGATTGTGAAAGAAGCACGATACATTGCTATTACCATGATGAAGGTGAGCATTATCTAGAGATTTTTTATTCAGGTTAGCTGCAGATCTAATGGTGAATAGAGTTTTAATTTTGGGACTATGCTTGTACTCATTGGGGGAAACTATCTAAAAATATCTACCTCTTTCAGGTATATGAAAACTACTCTTTTGAAGAGCTGCGCTTTGCTTCTCCTACCCCTAAAAGGTCAGTGAAACTATACAGAAAGGTATTTTCCAGTGTTTTGCTATCTAGTTACTGATCATTCCTCATACAGACCCAGTGAGAACATGCTTATCCGTGCCAACACTGATGGAACCTATAGTGCTAACTGGACTCCGGGAGCAGTCGGCCTCTATACAATCCATGTCACCATCGATGGCATTGAAATAGGTAATGGACAGATTATAGGTAGACCACAGTTGGCAACTCCTACATCCCTACCAAGTGAGGGAATACAATGCTTTTGCTTAGGTTGTACAGAAATGGAACATTTTTTAAAATATGTTGTTATCAGTATTGACATTAATTAATGTATTAATGTATTAATGTTCAAACATCTTGAGTTATAAATCTTTTCTCTTTAAGATGCTGGTTTGGAGGTGGAAGTCAAAGACCCTCCTAAAGGCATGATACCACCTGGAACTCAGATGGTCAAACCAAAGGCTGAACCTCAGCCTAGCAAGGTCAGTTTTCCTTTTTGTTGACCTCCTACAGTTTGAATGGACATTAACACACTTGAAATAACAGATGTATGCATGTTTGTAGTCACCCACCAGAAAAGACTATATCAGGCACAGATCGTCTTATCTTTTAATTTCACTCTTTAATTATGAATGCGCTCAGCTCTGACATTTCAGTGGTTTATTAGTATTTTCCTTCATACATTTTTACATCTCTTTTGCGTTATTTGCATTATTGTCACTTTATTTTTGTTTGCTATTCTGTAAAACCAAACAATCCATGGACCATTTGAATCATCAAACATAACAAAATGTCATGATAAGCTGTCTTTTTCTATTCAAGGAGGGGAGTTTGTCCTTATTTACATTGATCAGGTGATGAGAAAGAGGAATCCTGTTCACTTTTGTTATGTACAAATAAGTAAAACTTTCTTTTATATAGCACATAAACTGATAAGACCATGTACAAGGGTAATAGTTTACATATATTACACTGCTGTTCAGGGTGCTGTATTTGAGTCATGTGGTCTACCCAAGCAGCAGCTTGACTGCTAACAACTTCAGAAGATTCTGCATCAAGCAGCTTGAAGGCTCTCTGGTATCATCATCATTTTGTGAAACTTCTAATTGAATTTTTTAATTTTGTAGTCACAAAGGGGAAACAAGCAACAACGTGTGCCTTTGATCACTTTTGTTTCTACTCGTTTGGAAGTTGTGTTTTGAGATATTTCATGCGTCAATGAGGAAGGCAAACTTCTGTAACTGAAGCTCTGTTTTCTCATCTTTTGCTGTGATTGCATATATTTTGAAGCAACCTGTATGCATCAAGGCAAGCAATCTCCCACTTTCAACTTTATCCTGTTTCCTCTTCTCTCTTCTTCTGCTGCACTTCTTGTTGTTTTGTTTTTTTTCTCATTCTGTTCTTTGCTCCTACTGCTCACAATCTCCATCTCCCCTTTGCTTCTCTCAGGTCCGCAAATTTGTGTCCAAGGACAGCGCAGGCCTGCGTGTGCGTAGTCACCCCTCCCTGCAGAGTGAACAGATAGGCATAGTGCATGTCAATGGCACCATCACTTTCATTGACGAGGTAATTGATTGAAGACCAGGCGGACTATAAATATAAATAGCTGGAGCACTCATATCCACTTTAAATCTATTTCTGTGTTTTTTTAATCTATAGATCAATAAGAACAGGATAATAAATATAGCAATTTTTAAGATTTTTTCTACAATAACAGCTATATTTGTAATGTTTTTACCTCTATATAATGATTACTATGTCAAAACTTTAGTGCTCTGACGTTGTCGCTTCATACTCTATCAACATATTCTGAGGCTATGTGAAAAGCTATGATGTCCCTTAAAAAGACAAAAAGATGTCATGCATTTAGATTAAATTAATTTGGAGCATGTATATCAGTCGCACTCCAAACCAAAGGATAGTGTAGTATTTTTGCTAGAACATAGCTCTGGGGACACACATTGTTTCTAGAGTGCATCATTTGTCTTCTCAGGAATTTCCCCCCCCCCCTTTTAATAATTTTCCTGTAACCTCAAATGTCGAGTGTGTGTATGAGTGCACTTTCCTTCTGTTTCCTTAGTAACAGGAAGGCATGGCTGTGCTCTGCTCTGTTGCTTGTTTTCCCTTAGATCCACAATGATGATGGTGTATGGCTCAGGCTCAATGATGAAACAGTAAAGAAGTATGTTCCGAGCATGAATGGTTACACAGAAGCCTGGTGCCTCTCTTTTAATCAGCACCTGGGTAGGAACCTTCTGGTCCCAGCCGATGTAAGTAGAAGAAGGCCCCACCTGTGTAGTCTGATGCAGTTTGATAATAACAAGCTCCTGCACAGTTTGTTTGAGGAAAAGCTCATCTGTGTTGTTTGATTATAATGGGTTTCCAAGGACTTGCTTGTGTTTTGCACCCACACCACAAATGTCCTTGAAGCATGGTAAATCACCAGATCAGAGATTAACTGTTGAGGTGTTCTCTTGCATGAAATATCTCTCTGGGCAACGCTGAATATGAAACTTTGACTAACACACTGTACAGAGTAACAGCTGCTGGAAATGTGCATGTGTTAACTCATCACCGAAGACAAAAAGGTTAATCATAACATGTCCATCTTGCTTTTTGATGGATACTAACTGTTCACATGGCTTATTTGTGTAAATATGTTTAGTACATTACAGTAAACCCCAATGCAGGGATTAAGCAACAATAAAATATTACGGTGCAAGTGCATCCTGTGGTGCAGCTGGTTAGTCTGCACTATCAGATTTTCTTTTCCTAACTGCCAGCTATGCTGACAGCTAGTGAACAATTCCACTCTGCAGCATGTGATAACAAGGGTGTTTGCACTAATTTGCTCCATGCCACAAAAAGAAACTGCCAAAATATGCCACTGAAACAATGACAAATGTTACAAATGGGAACTTGATATTCCAATAAAAGAGAAAACATGTACCAGATGGTGGTTTTCTGTCATGAAGCAATCACTGTCCCACAAAAAAAGTCTTAGCTGAACATTGTTACCTCTATTACACTACAATTCTACCACTGCATTGGGAGGCTTAAGGTGCTAAGAGGCTTCGATGTAAGGTCTTTGTCTGAACAGCATGACACACTACATCATCCAAATGGGGAATTTTTTTGGAAGTTGTGTCTCTACATTTCTAATTTTGTTATGGATTTGGAAAATAATGGGAAGAATGAGGTGCCTGACATGGAAAATGTTGAAACATTTCACAGGCTTTGCCTGTGCTTGCAGGTCCTCTCGGGCCCTTTTTACAATGCTCCACAAACAACTTGCCTGTTGGACACATGTCCTCGCTTCACTTTCTCAGATAATCTCTTGTTTAGGAAATTTTTTTCTTCCAAAAAAATACACTTTTACCCCCCTCCCCTCTTTCTCTCCTCTTTTGAGTCATCTACTGTACCTTGACTGTCTTACAATTTGTTGCTCAGAATATCTTTAATGCTAGCCAAGGAGTCAGGGATATCGGCTTTTTGTCATGGACCCCATTAACTATATTCCCACCACAGGTGAGTTGTGTGAAGGAGGGATAAATAGTTTGACTGCCCCATAGCTAATCGTCTCTTGCCCCCTCAAATCCCTTGCAACTTTGTCCTTTTCCTACAGTGTTGATTTCAGAAAGAGGTCCAATTATAGTTGCATGGTTGTCTGTACAGTGATGAGACAATATATCAACTGTTACTGCCCCTCTAGACCACTGCAGTGATCACAATTGGGAGTAATTACTCTTTGAGCTTGTATGTTGCATGGTCTTTCAGATACTAATGTGTAGTCTGTTGCATGAGGTCTTGTTTGAAAGGCTTGTTATATACAATTTAGCCCTGTATTCATGTGTGTCATAGCATGCCTCCCTATAAAGAACATTCTGCTTAAGTTGAATACACCCAGTGTATGTTTAAAAGTTAAATGACATTTATTATGCTGTGTCTACTCCACGTGGACATACACATGTGCACAGTACTAGTATTTTTTTCTTAAATTAGGGGAACAGCTGAAAGTCCAGTTATAGTATTTTCTACTATTTTCAAGGTTGGATAGCCTTATTTATTCCATGGTCTTCTTGCCAAGAGAAGCTTTTTGGCTGCTCTTTAGTGGACCAATATTTTACAAACAGATGAGTGAGGCATTAGCCTTCTCATTAAAACCTTAGTAAAGACTCAAATGTGTTTTCTTAAAGTGACTAAATTTGACTTTAAAGAACTGTGACATTAAAGATCACACAACACCTTTCCAAATGCTTTTTAATGTCTTGCTATGAGTAACAAACTAACTTAGCCCATGAGAAAGACATAACATATAAACCTTGATAGAGGTTGGTTACGGCAGAGTTACATGCTTTTTACAGCAGCTTTTCAGAACATTGTTGTGTGAACTTTATGATGGTCTATACATTTTTTGGAGTTTTGTTGCTATACTTTGGCTCTAATTTATACTCTCAACTCTTACAGGAGGTCAGGGGCCAGTCGGAGGAAAACGCTAAGGAGGTGAGCAGCTGCCCTTCCCACGAGGCACCCACTCGGGTGCAGCACAGGGCAGGGCAGGGCGGCGGCCCGGGGCTTTATAAGGTAGTGAAGACCGGGCCCTCTGGTCACAACATCAGAAGCTGCCCAAACCTTAGGGGTATCCCCATTGGAATGTTAGTACTTGGCAACAAGGTCAAGGCCATAGGCGAGGTACGCACTCACCCCAAATAATGCAATGTGTTTTTTGTGGCTGGAGCTAAATAATTCAGTCTGCTTAAATCACATAATGTACTATAAATGATTTTTTCTAGTAACTTTGGCCTTGACATCTAATCTCACTTTCTAAGATCACATCAGCTGCTTCTGGGTGTGGGTGTGTGTTCTATACCTTCCTGCTTTTTACGCTCACACCAGCTTTTGTGACTGCAATAATTTTGCGTGACTCACTGATTCCATTTGTGTATGAAACCGTTGCACTTTCAGGGTGTTATTTTCTGCTGCCTTGAGCCTTCTTAATGAAAATCTGATGGAGCCTTTTCCCCTGACTTGACTGTATTTTTCTTACATAAGTGACAGCTTTGTTGATATCATTTAAATTTCTCTTTGGTCTGTTGATTTGGAGCCTCCTTTATTGGGATATGACCTGCCATTGGCTGCTGTGGTGTGCCATGCTGTTCAGTAGGTTCCTGAACTTGTGGTTGAATGCCCTGTGGATCTGGGACATGCCGCTTGCACATACTAATACCTCCATCTGTGTCTGTTTTTCCACAATGAAAATATTTCAGAGAGTTGAGAAAACAAAACTTCATACATTTACCTTTCAATAAAACACCCCTTTCTAAGAGTGCGTTTTTTTCCCTTGAATTGTAGCTATTATTTTGTCCAGCAGTGTCTGACGGTGAAACACAAAATCCGTTTCATGTGATCTGCTGCTGTTAATTTGGTGTCAGTCAGATGACTTGAATGCCTGCATGTCAATGATCTTCTTTTTTAGATGTGGTAATACATTGAGTGTTAAGCAGGTACATTTTGAAAATGTCTAAAAGTGTGTGTGCACCAGTGTGTGTGAGTATGGATAAAGAGCATTGTTTGTGCATCAGGTGGTCAACTCAGAGGGAACCTGGGTACAGTTGGATAAAAACAGCGTGGTGGAATTCTGTGAAAGTGATGAGGGAGAGGCGTGGTCTTTGGCCAGAGATCGAGGTGGAAACCAGTACCTTCGCCATGATGATGGTAAGCTATTGCTTGACCTTATGGTCTGGTGGATAACCAGCATTTCTGTGCAAGGGATGTCAATGTGCCATATTTTTTTTTTATATTACCAGGAAAAGAGGTCATTGAAACATGCAGAACCAATTTAAATATTCTATACAAGGTCACAACAGTTTGTACAAATGTAATGAGCACATTTATTCTTTACAACACCCCAGGTAGTCTTACGAATGAAGACCTTTTCACATTTATTTCTTTGGTTGACTGGCTGTCATTCAGTTAACTGACCTCAAGTTGGTCATACCTGCTTTAGTAATATTGACATTCCCTGTTCATGTAAGGATTTATCATTCATCACACTTGTTGCTGCTGAGTTTCAGTTCAGTTCTAGTCATTTGGCGTACCCCAGTGTTATTTCCCCGTAGGTGTTGGCTTCTTCAGAACCCACCCTAATGTGGAGACTTATTTTTTATGTGGCTTCAGTAACTATAAGAAATTAAGTGTTGTTGTATTATTTTTCTAATGTTAATTTATTTTTAGATGGTACTCTTAAGCTACTCATTTTTTTTTGTCTTTCTATCATCAGGTTTCAGAAATTTTATGCAAACTGCACAACATGCAAAGTTATGCTAAACTTTCATGTAATATCTTTTTGTGAAAAATTGTATTTATGCAAAAACATTATTACATCTGTCCCTGTGTTCTCTTTTGCATTTACTGTTGAAGCAACCAAATGTCTGATAAATGTGTATTTGCAACATGTTGCTTGTAAAGAAAGTGAAGGTACAATTTGAATTTGGTTCCTGATGTTGTCTGCTAAGTTACAACACTATTTATCCCATGAGTTAGGTGCTTTATTTTATATGTGAATGATTCATAGGTCAGTGATGAATGGCTAAAAAAAAAAAAACAGCATAAAACATTCCTCTGAGAATGTTTTGACATAAGGACTGACTAAAAATGAGTGAAGAAAGTTGCCACTGGTGAAAGGTTTTGTTTTAATATCAATAGAAATCCTGGAGACCATCTCTTCAAGAGTTTTAAAAAAGATTATAAGAACTTCTATATGGAAGCAAAACAAAGAAACCGACTGGCTCCAGATAATTTGGATAGTACTGAAATCTTGAATATTCTTGATTTGTTCCAATTTGCTTTTGCAGAACAAACATTACTTGAACATGCAAATCAGACCCCTCCTCCCAGCCCTTTTTCTGTGCAAGCTTTCAACAGACCCACAACTTCAAATGGAGCACAGGGCTTTGATTACGGCATCTCTAACAACAAAGGTGAGACCAACTTGGCGTACGCTTGGTGTTAAAGAAAGGTTTGCATGAATATAGGCAATCTGCATGTCAGCGTCTTATATATACATATACTTTATAGATTAGCTATTTATATAAGAAAAACGTTAAATATGTTTAAATAATATTGACTTGTTCTTTACATAATTGGTCTCTGAATTCTGTCCCCTTTTAATATATTATTCACACTACTGCCACTGCATTTTTTTCACTGATGTATTACACACTCTATGAAAATAGTTCTACATGATACAGGTGCTTCTCATGAACAGACATTAAAAGATGAACCCAATTTTCCAGCTTGGACAATATATAGCTGCTTCTCCATTAGAAATATATGATCCAATATGAGTCAGTCTCTTTAAGACTGGAGGCCTCGTCTGTCTGTGATCTATCATCTCTTTTTGTTTATGCATGCTTTTGAGTGTTTGACTGCTGCTATTTCATGCCTAACATCTTTGCAGTATCAGGCATGTGTCCGCGTGCATGGGCCACTCGGTGTCATTTGGCCTTCTGTGAGCTGTGCAGTTTGGTGGGAAACTGGTTCTAAGAACCATTTATCACCTTTAAGTCTCCTAGAGAAAAAATATATCATTTTCTCAATCAGTTTTGTTCAAGCTATAATTGAGAAATGTAAACATTATCTGACTGAGCTCATCAGTTTTGCTTGAGCGTCATTTGTTTCCAAAGGTATGTGCATCACTCTGCCAGACTATCACCTGATGCAGTGTCTTCTATTGATTTGAAATGGATTTTTTAAGCATATCTTATAGCTATAGCTTTTCCATGCAACGGAAAACTCTTTACAGGGTGTGCAGAATTATTAGCCAAGTTGCATTTTTGAGGATTAATTTTATTAGTAAACAACAACTATGTTCTCATTGAACACAAAATACTCAAATATCAAAGCTGAATATTTTTGGAAGTTGGAGTGGGGCTTTTGTAGTTTAGTATCTTAGGAGGATTTCTGTGTGTGCAGGCGACTATTACTTATTATTAGGCATAATTATTGGGCAAATTAACAAAACAAAACAAATATATACCCATTTCAGTTATTTTCAACAGGAAAAACAATATAACAGCTCAAAATGTACAAATATGCATTTCTGCCATTCAAAAACAAAAAGCAAATGAGTTACCTATATAACCAACTTTCTTTGCGAGGACACACAATAACCTGCCATCCTTAGATTCTGTCCGTGTGTTGATCTGTTCATGATCGACTTTGCGTGCAGCAGCAACCACAGCCTCCCAGACAGAGAAGTGTACTGGTTTCCCTCCCTGCAGATCTCACATTTGATGGACCACAGGTTCTCTATGTGGTTAAGATCAGGTGAAGGAGGCCATGTCATTATTTTTTCTTCTTTTAGACCTTTTCCGGCCAGCCACGCAGTGCAGTACTTGGATGTGTGTGATGGAGCATTGTTCTGCATGAAAATGATGTTTTTCTTGAACGATGCTGACTTCTTCCTGCACCACTGCTTAAAGAAGGTGTCGTCCAAAAACTGGCAGGAGAGCTGGGAGTTGATTTTGACTCTGTCCTCAACCTGAAAAGGCCCCACAAGCCTATTTTTGATGATACCAGCCCATACCAGTACCCCACCTCCACCTTACTGCCGTCTGAGTGGAGCTCTCTGAACTTAACTGGTCTAGCCACGGGCCCATCCGTCTGGCCCATCAAGACTCGCTCTCATTTCACCAGTCCATAATACCTTAGAAAAATCGAGCTTATGATATTTCTCGGCCCAGTCTTGTCGTTTTATCGTGTGTCTTGTTCAGTGGTGGTAGTTTTTTAGCCTTCCTTACCTCGGCCATGTCCCTGAGCATTGCACACCTTGTGTTTCTTGGCATTCCAGTGATGTTGCAGCTCTGAAATATGGGAAAACTGGTGGCCTTGTTTTTTTCCAACACACTTCTTGCGACCCTGTTGACTGTTTTGAATGAAACACTTGATTGTTCCATGATCATGCCTCAAAAGCTTGGCAATTTTAAAAGTGCTGCATCTCTCTTCAACACATCTCACTATTTTTGACTTTTCAGAGTCAGTCAAATATCTCTTCTGACCCATTTTACCAAAGGAATGGACGTTTTCTAATAATTATGCATACCCGAGATAGGGTGTTGTCATTATACCACACTCCTATTTACAGAGATGCACATCACCTGATATTAATTGGTAGTAGGCTTTTAAGCCTGTATTTCTTGGAGTAGGACATGCATAAAGAGGATGATGTGGTCAAAATACTTATTTACCAAATAATTCTGCACTCCTTGTAGTTTTTTTTTCTTATAAATACAATCAGTTTTATTTATTTATTTACCTTTTTTGTGAAAAAAACCAAACAAGAAGCTTTTGGTAAACAAGGAGACTTTGATGCCCCTCCAAACCTCTCATCCCTACTTATCCTAAATCAGCATGCTGGTCTTGTAGAACCCTGGATGCCCATTTTAGATCCTTCACTCCTGTGCATCTCTTGTATTTTGGGAGATGTTTTAATGATAGAAAATAAACCAGGTCACCTTCATCCCATTTGGAGTCCTTAAACCATAGCTAAAGCTATAGTCTCTCCCCTTCCTCTGTCTCCATGTTTGCAGGTGACCGGTTGAGTGCCATACTGAATTCCATTCAGTCTGGGCCCTTCCTCTCAGCAGTTCCCTCCTCCTCCATATTTGAGCAAGCTGCCCAACCTCCTCCCTCCTCCTCTTCCTCCTCCCTTGTCCACAGTCCATTTGTGTTTGGACAGTCCCCCTCCCAAGTGTCTCAGCCACAGCCACAGCTTCTGAGTAAGTCTGTCCTGCTTTCTGATGGCGCTTGCTTGCACAGGCGTTGATCAATTTCTTCCCGATTTAAATAAAAAAAAAAAAAAGAAGTATTTATTATTTATTTACTTTTATTTATTTATTAGACGTATTTCATTGGGAGGACAAAAGTGATAAATGACACATAACACTATGGTTATGTTCTAAAGTGCAGAAATATCCCTAACAAGCTGCCATGTCTAATATTCAATGTTTAAATCTTGTTTTTATATTAAAATGCAGATAAATGTGCTAAAAAGGGCACACAGAAGTGCACTTTTTGTCAATACAAGATTTAAAACTTCAATAGTTGGACTATATATCCCGGTGTAGTGGATATTTTGCCAGCACTCAGATATTAAGCTGAGTTGGTTAGTTTTCTGTTTGCTGTGCTTGCTCTCTTGTTTAGCATGTCTTTGCCCTATTTTTCATCTTCATTGCTGTTTTAAATAAAGATCCTCATCTTTTATCCTTGATTATCACCTTATTTCATTCCCGCCTTAAACAGCCCAAAGCGTTAATAGACCAAGAAGCCATCTTCTTGTTGGTTTATTATAGTAAATTCCTTTGTATTGTCCACATTTACTTGTAAAAACAGCTTAATTTATTAACGTATGTTCAGACATTTGCATTTCAGCTAGATAATTAAAATAATCGTATAATAACATTGTTTAGGCAAGATCATTCAAAATATCAGTTAATTCATCTACTATGTGGTATTTTTGTTCCCTGTCTGTATTTTTCGCATTGCTATTTTGTGTCGACTCTCTTTATTTTTGATTCTGTGTTGTGTGTTTGTTACAGAGCCCTGGAGGTATCCTGCTAAAAATAAAGCAATGTTTACTTAATATTGAATATTTTGCATTTTTGATGCCTTTATTACATATTCTTGTGTTATTTGTTGTTATTGGTTACGATCTGGAAAACCAATAGCCCCACTGGGGACAATAAAGCTAAGCTTGACCTTGACCTTTGTCATTTTTAAATTGGAAAACCTGTTTGATAGATTAATAGACGATTTTGTATTGATCATACTGGCAGTGTTGACATGTTTTCTTTTCCTCCTTAACAAAGGAGAGTGCTCAAACTCTCAAGATAAAGTGTAATTTACATCATCATACTTGCAGGCCTCTGTAACTTCTCTTTTCATGTTAGATAAGTGTTTTTCTTCGTGTCATTCTCTACATGTTGATGCCCTCATCACATTAACTTTTCTGTTTCCTAGTTCACCCTCTTGACTTCCATTGCTTATTTGTGCTTTCTTTCTCTCGGTGGTTGCCTCCTTGCATTCCATGTCTTGCTTGTTTACCTGCTCCACTGTGTTCCGCTGTAGATGGTTCATCACGCAGCCTTGCTTCTCGTGAACGTGTGCACAAAAACAGTGTGTCCGTGGCTGGGCATGGCACTGCTCTCTCATCTCTCGCTCTAAGGCAAAAGGGTGGGTAATCACAAAACTCATATTTCCCTCCGACTAAACAGAGGGTGGGTAGGAACTCAAGAAAAACACAGTTTTCTCTCCTGTGAATGAAGGGCTTTGTGTTTTTAGATTGTGTTTTTACAAATTGAGGAGCTGAGTAGGATCTGTCTGAGGTCGTTCTTGAAATATAGACAAAGGAATTGAAGTTTGTGTCTGTTGGTGTAACACAAATTCTAAAACACTTCAGAAGTGAGTATAGTAGAGATATACTTGTAGACATATTAAGGATGTTTGCAGGTTACTGCATTTGATGGTTGGTTTTTGCTAAAGCCCAAAGCCATCTCCAGTGTGCAAGAATGGTCCCAGCTCTGGGCTGGAATCTAACTTTCATCAGCACCTCATGGTCCGCCAGCTATCATCATCCGTTTTAGTGTTTGTCTGAGAACAGACATGCTTGTGAAATTAATCTAGCCAATCAGTTCAAAATAAGTACAGTTTCATTTGAAAGAATATCTCCTTGGGCAATTTTATTGTCTTCCTTCCGTCTTTTCATTTTCATGTTTTGTTTTTACATGTGTTTACTGTCCAACGTTGAGTTGCAGAGTTACCGTAAACCTTTCACTCATCAACAATTTAACCCTCTTTTATCAACTAATTTTTTGCCATTCACTTTTAGGTGAACGTGGGAATTTGATGTCCAGTGCACGATCCATTTCCCCAGCTTCCAAACAGCGTCAGGAGAATCGCTCACCCAAACAGGAGAGCCGGGGAAGCCGCTCCTCTGAGCAGGGTCGGGTCAAGACGAGCGAGGGCGGAATTTCAGCCAGTGAGGCCTTCATCCTCCGCTCAGACACGGCCAAGCTGAAGTCTGATTCTCACAGCCGCTCGCACTCGCCCAATCACAACACTCTGCAGGCTCTAAAGGCAGATGGTAGAACTTCAGGAATGCGGGCAGAGTCTCCAAATCCTGGCTCTCGTTCCTCCTCTCCCAAGCAAAAAGTTGTATCCTCCTCAGGGAGGTCTAGTCCCTCCAGCACTTGTTCCCAACACTCCTCTTCAACCCACCATGATAAAAACCTACCCCCTAAAGTTAGCCCTTCTTCCAAAGCTCGGCTTGATCCTCCCAGAGAGAGATCCAAATCAGACTCGTACACCCTGGACCCAGACACACTCAGAAAAAAGAAGCTTCCCCTTACAGAGCCACTTAGGGGCAGATCTACCTCTCCTAAACCTAAACTATCTCCTAAAGACCCAAACAAAGAAATGGGCAATGCAGAAAACCGTGTTCCTTCTCCCCATGTTACCCAAGAGAACCTCCATAGCGAGGTAGTTGAAGTTTGTACTTCTAGCGCTCTCCTCTCCAATGAGGATGTTAATGATGAGAACGCGGAGTTCCACAATTCTGAAGAAGGCTCTTGCAAGGTGCATTTCAGTATTGGCAAAGCCCCTGTCAAAGAGGAAGTAGAGAGCCGCTCATCACCCAAAGTCAGCCGCAAAACCTCAAGCCGACACACGCGCCCTAAAAAGGACAAATCTGGGCCTTTGTTTAAAGGTGAGAGTACATCACGGATCACAGAGCCTGCCAAACAGGCCATGTCCCCCTCTGTGGCTGAATGTGCACGTGCAGTTTTTGCTGCGTTCCTGTGGCATGAAGGTATTGTCCATGATGCCATGGCTTGCTCCTCTTTCCTCAAGTTCAACCCAGACTTAACCAAAGAGCATGCCCCAATTCGTAGCTCTTTGGGTGGACAGGGGGCTGAGGAGAAGGAGAGCAAGCTAAAGAACCGCCATTCCTTAGAGATTTCCTCTGCACTCAACATGTTTAACATTGCTCCACATGGCCCTGACATCTCCAAAATGGGCAGCATCAACAAGAACAAAGTCTTATCAATGCTGAAGGAACCTCCACTGCCAGAGAAGTGTGAAGATGGAAAAGGAGAATCAGTTTCATATGAGATGACCTCTCATCCCTCTATGAGGGCAAAGTCAATTTTGCCATTAACATTACAGCATTTAGTAGCATTCTGGGAGGACATTTCCATGGCCACCATTAAGGCAGCAACCCAGAACATGATCTTCCCCAGCCCAGGGTCCAGTGCCATCCTAAAAAAGAAAGAGCATGAGAAAGATGGCAAAAAGACAAAGAAGGAGAAGAAAAAAAGGGAGAAGGCAGAGGTGCGCCCTAGAGGGAATCTGTTTGGGGAGATGGCGCAGCTCGCCATGGGTGGACCTGAGAAAGACACCATCTGTGAGCTGTGTGGAGAATCCCATCCTTACCCTGTCACATACCATATGAGACAGGCCCACCCAGGTGAGTATTCAGGGAATCATGATGTGCTTCATAGAGAACCTTTATGGTTTAACCTTTTTTTTTGGTTTATCTGTTGGCAGGTTGCGGTCGCTATGCTGGAGGCCAGGGCTACAACAGCATCGGCCACTTCTGTGGTGGCTGGGCTGGAAATTGTGGAGACGGAGGCATTGGAGGCAGCACCTGGTACCTGGTGTGCGATCGTTGTCGGGAGAAATACCTCAGAGAAAAACAGACTGCTGCCAGGGAAAAGGTAGTAGTAATGTTCTTAAATGATCAGTTTTCCTTTACCAAAACACATCTTTAAACTAATGTACTCTGCACTTTACCAGGTTAAGCAGTCAAGAAAGAAACCTCTTCAGGTCAAGACCCCACGGGCCCTACCAACTATGGAAGCACACCAGGTGATCCGTGCAAATGCGTTATTTCTGCTGTCCCTCAGCAGTGCAGCAGAGCCCAGCATGCTGTGCCACCACCCTCCCCGGCCCCTTCACTCCCAGCTGCTTCCCAGCCTAAAGGAGGGCGTATCCGAAGAACTCCCTAATAAAATGGGCTGCCTCTATCTGCAGACATTAGCAAGGTAGCTAGAAGCTCGGTCTGGGATACATTGCTTATGGTGGAAACTTTATATCAGTGCAGATGTGCACGTTTTGAATCTGATTATATTCTCATCCTGAAGGCAACACACTGAAAACTTTGGTGCCTACCAAGATGACAACCTTTTCCAAGATGAGATGAGGTATTTGCGCTCAACGTCTGTTCCCGCGCCGTATATTTCTGTCACTCCTGATGCTTGCCCCAATGTGTTTGAGGAACCAGAGAGCAACATGAAATCAATGCCCCCCAGGTAACTTTTTTTTTAAAGTGTATTATCCCTCCTTATTTCAGAATTAAGTAGACTCAGAACATACAGTAAGCCATCATCCCAGATTTTTTCTCAGCATTACCAATTATCAGATTGTCTTAGTAAGCATATCATTTTTACATCTCGTCAAGCAGAAAAAAAGTTTATAATATAGCAACCAACTGAGCCAATGCAAATTATTGGAAGACAAGGTTTTTATTTTAGATTCTTTGCTCTAAATGTGGTTCCAAGTTAAACAGCATTCATTTAAGTGTATTTTTATTTGCTTTGTTGTAGTCTTGAGACCAGCCCAATCACAGACAGTGATACTGCAAAGCGTACAGTGTTTCAGAGATCTTACTCAGTTGTGGCATCTGAGTATGACAAGCAGCACTCACCCTCCCCAGCCCGAGTGAAAGCCGTGCCAAGACGTAGGGTCCATAGCGGTGATGCAGGTAACCTTATTATGAATGGTCAATAATTCTTCTAGTTTTGGGGCATAATTTTAATGGTAAACTGCTTTGTTCTTCAAATAGAAGTAGGTTCTTCCCTGTTGCGCCATCCATCTCCGGAACTTTCTCGACTCATCTCGGCTCATGGCTCCCTAAGTAAAGGAGAGAGGAACTTCCAGTGGCCTGTCCTGGCTTTTGTTATCCAGCACCATGATCTTGAGGGCTTGGAAGTGGCTATGAAACATGCACTACGGAAGTCTGCTTGCAGGGTATTTGCCATGGAGGTAAGGTGTCTTTGGATCTTAATGCCAACTAATGCTAATTTTACACCTTTGCCTTCTGACTCCTAGAAGTTAATTAGTTTGATATTTTGCTAAACTCTATAATTTTTATATTTGACATGTGCTGCATGTAATGATGAGACAATAAAACTAATAGATTTTATTGTGTTTTTATGCTTCTATCAGGCATTCAACTGGCTGTTGTGCAACGTGATCCAGACCACATCTCTGCACGACATTCTTTGGCATTTCGTAGCATCTCTTACCCCGTCACCTTTTGAGCCTGAAGATGAGGAAGATGATGAGAACAAGGGCAACAAAGAAAATGTAGAGCAGGTGAAAATGGTTTGCAGTTTTGCAACATGTAGACTTAAGTCTGCTTTGTCAGGTTTCTAATAATCAACATTTCCATACCACACAGGAAAGAGACCTTGGTGTTTGTGAACATCCTCTGTCAGACATTGTGATTGCTGGTGAGGCAGCTCATCCTCTCCCCCATACCTTCCATCGCCTCCTTCAGACCATCTCTGATCTCATGATGTCACTTCCCAGTGGCAGCTCACTTCAACAAATGGCACTAAGGTACAGTTTCTGTTTAGAAAAAAATCTGCTTTACAGGAAAAGCTTGCTTATTATTTCTAAATATCACCACATTATTTGTGTTTTTGCTTATTTGGAAGGCCTAGCAAGTTTATTAGAGGAAATTAAATGGTTATGATGATTTTTTTAAGGTGCTGGAGTCTCAAGTTCAAGCAGTCTGACCACCAGTTCCTCCACCAGAGCAACGTTTTTCATCATATTAATAACATCTTGTCCAAGTCAGATGATGGAGACAGCGAGGAGAGCTTCAACATCAGTGTACAGTCTGGCTACGAAGCGATGAGCCAGGCAAGAAAGCAACCATTTATTAAGAAATTTTACTGAATTGACAAGTCTGCACCAGATATCTGCTGGTCTCCACAACTTGAGTTAGCTCTTGGCTATTGTTTCAACTTATTGCTGTCTGATTCTGATTCGTATGCATGAATGTTTTATAGGATCTCTGCCTGGTAACCTGTTTAAAGGACCTGACCAGTGTAGTAGACATCAAGACGTCCAGTCGCCCTGCAATGATCGGCAGCTTAACGGACAGCTCCACCGAGACCTTCTGGGAGTCTGGAGATGAGGATAAGAATAAAACAAAGAGCATCACCATTAGCTGTGTGAAAGGCATAAATGCTACCAAGGTGTCTGTTCATGTGGACAACTCCAGAGACATTGGGGTAAGGAACACAGGCTGATATGCTGTTTGTGATAAATCCCATGATTAGATTGATAATGACAAAGAAATATTTGTTTGTTCCATTGTACCTACAGAACAAAGTCACAGCAGTAACATTCCTGTGTGGGAAGGCAATAGAAGACCTCTGCAGGATCAAGCAGGTAGGAAGGCTTTTGTCTGTGTAAAGACTGGAATGAAGAAATAACTATTGTTTGTCAAACAAAACCTGTTTGCTTTTGGATCACAGGTTGACCTCGACTCTCGTCACATGGGCTGGGTGACAAGTGAGCTTCCTGGAGGAGATCATCATGTGATCAAGGTAGAGCTGAAAGGTCCTGAAAACACCCTGAGGGTGCGTCAGGTGAAGGTTCTCGGTTGGAAAGATGGCGAGAGCATCAAGATACCTGGGCAAATCTCAGCCAGCATGGCTCAGCAGAAGAATTGTGAAGCTGAGACTCTTCGAGTTTTCCGCCTTATTACCTCACAGGTAAGTCCAGCTTCTTTGAAAGGGATACATTTGGGTGAAAATTGCTGGTCTGTTTTGAAAGCTTTGAATAAGTTTTTGTTTAAATTTAGGTTTTTGGAAAATTAATATGTGGAGATGCAGAACCAACTCCAGAGCAGGAGGAGAAAAACCTGCTTTCATCTCCAGAAGGAGAGGACAAGGTCACTACTCTTACAATTTAACTGTGCCACTGATATTTGAAAACATTTCTTATAATGTTTTACATGTTTTATCTTTTGCATTTCTTTAATCAGGTACCGTCTGATGCCGATCTGAAAGAACACATGGTGGGAATCATTTTCAGCAGGAGCAAGCTCACCAATCTGCAGAAACAGGTAAATGCTACTGTTAACTGATTTTGGGTGTAGTTTCAAATGGTTTAAGTATGGCAATCTCTGGAATCCAATCTAATTGGTGTGTTTTATTCACAGGTCTGTGCTCACATCGTCCAGGCCATCCGCATGGAGGCAACGCGTGTGAGAGAAGAGTGGGAACACGCCATCTCCAGCAAGGAAAATGCCAATTCTCAACCAAGTGATGATGATGCTTCCTCAGATGCTTACTGCTTTGAGCTCCTCTCCATGGTCCTGGCTTTGAGTGGGTCCAATGTTGGCCGCCAGTACTTAGCTCAGCAGCTCACACTCATGCAAGACCTGTTTTCTCTGCTGCACACTGCTTCCCCAAGGGTACAGAGACAGGTAGGAGAGAATCTAAACATAGATAACTCAGTGTTAAGTCTCATGCTTTTTATTGTTTCCATGTAGCCTGGGGAGCTTTTTTGCTGATTAAAAAGACAATTAATGACATCGTGAATATCTATTCAATCATACAATATTGTATTATAATATTGCTTGTAGCAACACTGCCATCGTCTGGCAGAGAATTGAATTGCATGGTATTATTACATTGCAGTTGTGCTTGCATACCTGCATCTGCTTTAGAATTTCCAGCTCTCAAATAAGACTTTTTATAAATATTTTCACTGTTAAAATGTTCAGAAAATCACCTGCTGAAAAGTTTAAGGTTGTGTATCTTATGACCTTTGTTCTTAGGTGACGTCATTACTTCGACGTGTGCTGCCAGAAGTGACGCCTGTTCGCCTTGCCAGCATCATCGGAGTGAAGGCGCTGCCACCGGCAGACATCAGTGACATCATTCACTCCACAGAGAAGGGTGACTGGAATAAACTGGGCATTCTTGACATGTTTCTGGGGTGCATTGCAAAAGCACTGACTGTACAACTGAAAGCCAAAGGCACCACTATCTCTGGCACAGCTGGTATGGCTGCAGGGAAAGGCGTCACAACAGTCACACTGCCCATGATCTTCAACTCTAGGTGAACTGCCTTCGGGGTCATTCCACTTTTGGCACAGTGTTACTCAAAAATGCTTCATGGAAAAAAACGTCAGCTTCCTTGCTTTTTTTTTTATGCATCCTACCCCCTTTTTTTCTCCTCAGCTACATTCGCAGAGGGGAGAGCCACTGGTGGATGAAAGGCTCCACGCCTCCACAGATTGCAGAAATCATCATAAAGCTGGTTAAAGACATGGCAGCTGTGAGTCTGCAGTGTTTTATGCCATTCCAAATGGGTTGTTAATGTGATTAAAATAGGAATAGTGCCTCTAACACAGCTGTGTCATTTGAAGGGTCATCTTTCAGATGCCTGGTCCAGAGTCACAAAAAATGCAATAGCAGAGACCATCATAGCGCTCACCAAAATGGAGGAAGAACATCGATCTCCTGTGCGCTGTATTGCAACAACAAGGGTATCAAAATCGCCTCAGAAATAAACAGATTATGTATGTGTTCAGAAATACTAAGTATTTTTAATATTTTTTTTATTATAAACTGTTTCACCCTTAGCTGTGGCTGGCTTTAGCATCACTGTGTGTACTGGACCAGGATCATGTGGACAGGCTGTCTTCTGGTCGCTGGATGGGCAAAGATGGGCAGCAGAAGCAGATGGTAATAGCCGGATGAATGGTTTAGCGCTATCCTGCTTAAAATTGACTGACGGAGGATAAAATGCATAATTTATTCCCTCTTCTTCTACCCACAGCCCATGTGTGACAATCATGACGATGGTGAGACGGCAGCCATCATCCTCTGTAACATGTGTGGCAACCTTTGCACTGACTGCGATCGCTTCCTCCATCTGCACCGACGCACACGGTCTCACCAGAGACAGGTTAGATTTAGAGTTTAGGCTAAGGATTCACTTAAACATGAATGATCAGAAACAGTTGATGAAAAATAATCATTTTAAGATGAAGAAAGTTCATCCTCTCCACTGTGGAGACCCACTTCTTTTGAAGAGAGTGGAATTTTTCCCTTAAGTGTGTTTTAACTTTAGATTAATGCCTGTTTTAGGTGTTTAAGGAGGAAGAGGAGGCTATAAAAGTGGATCTCCATGAAGGCTGCGGAAGGACGAAGCTCTTCTGGCTCATGGCGCTGGCTGACTCAAAGACAATGAAGGCCATGGTGGAGTTCAGGGAGCACACGGGTAAAGCCACAAAACATCCGTTTGAT
>JBAMHX010000014.1:8967190-8992196 GCA_037177515.1 Pseudomugil tenellus | reverse complement strand
TAATATTTAATATATTTATGTTAGTAAGAAGGAATGCTGATGAGCTTCCTCAAACTTTCCTCAAGCCCAAATATTCTGGTTCTGACCCACTAATTGATTTTGCAGGTAAACCAGCATCCAGCAGCTCAGATGCGTGCAGGTTCTGTGGTACAAGAAATGGGACCGAGCTGTCTGCCGTGGGAAGCGTCTGCTCAGACCCAGACTGTCAGGTAGCAAACCGTAAACGCAGGCATGTTTGTCAGTTCTAGTGAAACTGTAACCAGCGGATTCCTTTAATTTTGGATGAGACAATCAAACTAGAAATACTTTTGCTATTGTGAGCTATGCCCCAAATGTATAAGCTGTATAAACAAATTTAATACAGAAATAATGTACTTAACCAGTTTCATATATCAGTTTTTCTGATTGGAGAATGTTTCGATACTTTGAGAGATGATGAGGTCTGATCTAAATGATCCTTTCATAAACTCTGCTAAAAAGAATGTCAAACGATAGATTAACTTTTGCTCATCCGCTTCAGCAAGCTGAGAAGAAACCTACAGAAACCTGTTAAGTAGTATGGAGCTGCATAGTATATAGAACATATGTATAAGTATTTTTGTTTTACTGTAGTTTTTAAGCAGTCTCTTTCTACTTTCCTGTCATCTCTCTCAGGAATACGCTAAACTGGCGTGCAGTAAGACCCATCCCTGTGGACACCCTTGTGGAGGAGTGAAAAATGAAGAGAGCTGCCTGCCATGTCTGCATGGCTGCGATAAGAACACTGGCTGTCTGAAGCAGGATGCAGACGACATGTGTATGATCTGCTTCACTGAAGCCCTCTCTGCTGCTCCTGCAGTACAGGTACTTACACATAATAATTTATTTTTTTTCAACAACTGATTCATTTCTGGGTTTTAAATCTGATCATGTTTTTATGTTAAACTGTTGGGTCTGTGTTTCAGCTGGACTGCACTCACGTGTTTCACCTTCAGTGCACCCGTCGTGTACTTGAAAACCGCTGGCTCGGGCCGCGCATCACCTTTGGGTTCATGTTGTGTCCTATTTGCAAGGTAGGATGTTATCTAAACCTCTCTGCAATCGCCTCCACTCACAAAGGGGCTGCAAACTTTTTAATTGACCGCACCTCTGTTTAATTGACACACAGTGACTGCTTTAACTCATTGTCATATTTGTCATGCATGACGTTAACTCAGGAGAAATAGTTTTGTTAATATTGACCAGTTCGATTGCATCTTTTGTTTACAGAACAAGATCAATCACTCTGTGATTAAAGACCTGCTTGACCCCATTAAGGAGCTGTATGAGGATGTGAGGAGAAAGGCTCTGATGAGGTTGGAGTATGAGGGTCTGCACAAGAGTGAGGCGATTACTACACCAGGAGCGCGCTTCCACAATGACCCTGCTGGCTTTGCCATGAATAGATATGCATACTATGTCTGCTTCAAGTGCAAGAAGGTGCCATATGTGTTACATGCAATATATTTTTACTTTGACTGCTGGATGTGGATAGAGAATTAACAACCCCCCTTTATATAGGCATACTTTGGTGGAGAGGCTCGCTGTGATGCAGAAGCAGGACAGGGTGATGACTATGATCCCAGCGAGCTGATCTGTGGAGCATGCTCAGATGTTTCTAGGGCTCAGGTGGGTACATGACACCTGGGAGGATACTGTATTGTTTGTTAAAGGTTGTATGACCCACACTTTTGAGCCTGTTTGGTAAATTAAGTGAAACTTTAAAGCAGCTTCTATATCACAATGCTAAATAAACAGCGGTTGCATAAGTAGCATTTTAAAAAAGAAGAGCTATGCTTTGTCCAGAAGTAGATGCATATAACTTTGTCTCTACAACTCACTGAAAATTGTCCTTTCATTAAAAATATTGTCCTGAACCTGATATATATATATTCTGTATTCTTCCATCAGATGTGCTCCAAACATGGCACAGATTTCCTTGAGTATAAATGCCGGTACTGCTGCTCTGTGGCTGTTTTCTTCTGCTTTGGCACTACACACTTCTGTAATGCCTGTCACGATGACTTCCAGAGAATGACCAGTGTCCCCAAAGAGGAACTGCCCCACTGTCCTGCAGGTGATAAAACTATTCTGACTAAGGAAAAGTAACACCATTAAATTCCTTTAACCAGCTTCAATGGCTTTAGAAGGTTTTAGAGCCTTAATGTAATGTTTGTCTACAACCCCCCCCCCCCCCCCTTACCAAAAAAATGAGGAAGAAAAAAACTTTATGCTGAGTAGGTTATCCGTCACTTTCAGGACACATTCAGATGAATGCTTTCTTGGAGTGTGGCCGTAAGCACCTAGAATGCTTCCGAATGATTGGATTTTTTTTTTTTTTTTATCAGATCATGACTAGTTCAGATTCATACTAGGTTGAATCCTACGTTAGACATGAAGACCCGTGCTTCCACCCCTGCTTTTTATATATATATTTTTTGGTTTTCTCTAATCTAGCAATGAGAAGAAGGTTATATAATTTTTGTTCTCTGCCACAGGACCCAAAGGAAAGCAACTGGAAGGCACTGAATGTCCTTTGCACGTTGTCCACCCACCGACCGGGGAAGAGTTTGCGCTGGGTTGTGGGGTGTGCAGGAATGCCCACACCTTCTAATCAGAAAGAGACTTATTACTGAAAAACAGATTGTCTACTGTGATTTCTGGCGGCTGCTGCTACTGAAGCTCAGCGGAGAAGCTTGACTCTTGCACTGTCAAGTCTCCCGGAGGCCGGACCAGGTTTCTGCTCTACGCCAAGAGTCCTCAGGTCTGCTCCTTTACCCCCAACATCAGTATCCAGGCTCTGCCATGAAAATGAGCTGTACCTTATTTGGATTCAGAGTAATCTGAATGGAGAAAAAATTTGAACAATAATAAAAAAAAGACATTTAAAAAAAAGAACATAACTTGTGAAGTGTTTGCATGCGGCCGTAGTATTCCCTCGGCTTCTATAGACGTTGCACACCTCCCAATCACAGAAGCGTACCAATACAAAATTAAACAATGAATATGAAATTAATTTGCTTAAAGGCAAATGTGGATAAAAGTGGGTTTTAAAAAAAAAAGGAATAGGGTGTATTTCCACCTTCCTGAGTTTAAAATATTGTTGTATGTAAACTTTTTTTTTCGTAATCTTGTACAGTATTCTCCACTGTCAAGTGCATCATGGGTTGACGGACAAAAAAAAGGAAGAAAAAAAATGATGTTTGTTAAGACTGTTATGAATATTGGGAGGAAATAGTGTATGATTTATCTAATCTTGTATATAATGATATTATTCAAAATAGCTGTATTCCGAAAATTGCTCTCTTCAGTTTTGTTTGATATTCTGGGTTATGTTTTGAGCCAGAACTTTTAATGAAGTGCAATACTGGGTGTGCCTCCTATTTTGCAGCTGTTTAACCTATGGAATGTATGTCACATAAAGCCACTGTACATTTTTATACAGTAGACAGTCGTGATTTCCCCCTTCAAATGTCAATTTTCATCTTGTCTGGAAATCCTTACATCTGCAATGAATGATGGTGGATGTAAAGTCTGTTTGTAGCTCTGATTAATAAGTAAAACACCAAAATCCTAGAGAATAGAAAAAGGAAAAAAGGTTAATACACCTGAATGATTTAAGGGGCCAGTCTTCACACCAAATAAAATTGTGCACCTGTTATGCTTTTTCCTAGTGGGAGGCACAGAGTTTGGGAGTGAAAGGAATAGAGTGTGGGTGGGGGGGTGGGGCAAAACAGCTGCTGTTATATAAAAAGCTTCATACTTGTGAATTTGCTCTGTAATATCTGTGGTGGATGGAGTTGAATGGTAATAAACCAGATTCTCTGTTTCACAAAGTATATGTTGTGTTTTCTGTGAATGAGTGGTTATATAGTTGCAAAGTTTACAATGTACAGAACTAATACTGTATATTGTAAATATTATTTTAAGAAGGAATGACGTACCTGTGCGCATCAGAAAAAATGAAAGATGTATTACTCGTAGCATCTTGTCATGCTATTGAATTTTATTAAATAACTTTTTCCAATTATTTCCAAAGCACAGAAGCTGAAGTGGAGTGCATAAATTTGTCATTTTTTTAAAAAATTATGCCTTATATTCTGCACAGAATACTGATTTTGTGGCTGCGGAGAAATTAATATGTAAATCGCCATTTTCCGCATTGGACATGATGTATTTTATTACGGTGATATTAATAAAATTAGAAGATTTTTGTGAAGGTGTTGAGGGTGATAAGAAAGGCAACCATCTGCAATAGTTGGAATGATTAAAAATACAGATAATCTTAAAATGTTAGAAAATAAACAACTTTTTTTATTAGCACTGAGGAGTGAGTCGTAAACAAACGCAAACGATCTTTACCAACAGCCATTTCGCATTACATTTCCCATGATGCACTGCTGCTGTCACAACAACTCTTCGCCATTTCAGGTTTGGGGGGGCTGCAGTAACTCTCAGGAAGGAATTAGGTCAACGCAGCGGAGGCGGTTGTTTCTTCACTGAAAACGTTTCTGCCTCGTTTCCTATAATCGAACGGGTTGTTAATAGTTTTCCGATGCGTGTTATTTGGTTGGTGCGAATGAGTTTTTCCTGCGTGGGTCCGGGCTGAAGTTTGAAATCAGTCTTCGGATTTTCCTGCTAACAGCTAGTGAGCTAGCTGTGTGTGTAAACAACAAGGTAGGATGCTTGGCTGAGTTAGTTCAGTGAGCATATCTGTCTGTGTCGACCCTGGTGTATATATATATCACTTATTTTATAAATAACGTGCTATATGTAGGAAAATGCAGCTTGGGTTATTACAAAAATAGACGTATAGTGGTACCAAACAAGCTAACATAAACTTAGCTAACGGTTACTATATACTAATGTCATTAACGCTGTAATTTCATTAATGAAGTTTGTAATTAAAAACAGTTTACAGTATTTTTAGGTTATTTAACAAATATATCCTTAAAAACGGTCAACCAATCATTACTAATATTTCTTCTTTAAATTATTAATTTTATTTGATTATGACAAGCAAATATACATAACATTAATTTTAAAAAAATGCTGTATGAATTAGTATTTCTTATTTGTAAGACTATTTTATGTCTTTGGAAATCTTAATTAACTTGTCAAAGCAATGCAAGTTGAGAAGTGTTTCGTGGAAATGCATACGTGCTAAACGTGCAGACATTAACCAGAAAGGCAGGTGGTCATATTGATCCTCATTCTTTCCACACATCCTTTAATTGCATGATATCTTAACACCTCCACCTTGATTAAACGTTTTATGTGCACTTTTATGTATCAATTAGTACTTTTTTTTAACTTAAGGAAATTTACAAAAGAGGAAAGTACAAAACAGTAAAAGGTCATTAGTGTGTTGCATAACGTTTATAAATGTAATTTGCAAGTTAATTTTAAGTGTTTTAACTAAAATAGCAATAAAACCTAAGGTCCAATTAAACATAAAAGTTGTTTTAATAAGCAAAATATATTTTTAAAATGTATGTTAAAAGTAACTGATTAAATTTGAAAGACTTTGATTAATATAATCTAAGCACTTTGGGTTTGCTTTGCAGGATGAAGCGGATGAAAGGAGAGGAGAGCAGCAATGGCTGCTCCAGCGAAAGCCCACCTGAAGCTTGCAAGAAGCTGCGGAAACAGATAAGTGTGGAGTCAGAGGCAGTGGCGGCCAGTGAATCACCAGACTGTGACTGGTCAATGCTGCCCCAGGAGCTCCTGCTCCACATCTTCCAGTACCTTCCACTGCTTGACCGGGCTTATGCCTCTCAGGTGTGCCGGGGGTGGAATGAGGTGTTCCACATGCCCGAGCTGTGGAGATGCTTCGAATTTGAGCTTAATCAGCCAGCTAGCTCCTACCTGAAAGCTACACATCCAGACCTTATCAAGCAGATCATAAAGAGGCACTCCAACCACCTACAGTATGTCAGCTTTAAGGTAAGAATAAAATCTCTCTTCTGCATAATGATTCTGGGCTCAAATGTATGATTTAGAAGTCTCGTCTGATTTGATTAATTTTTTTCCCCTGAGATGATTTTTAGTGTTTGTTTTTGCTTGTCAGGTGGACAGTAGTACAGAGTCTGCAGAGGCAGCATGTGACATCCTTTCACAGTTGGTGAATTGCTCACTTAAGACCTTGGGACTCATATCTACTGCCAGGCCCAGTTTCATGGAGGTTCCAAAGGTATAAATAATGTTAACAAGCATAATCTTGATATTACTGTTTCCTTTCTTAAGATTAGTATTGTAAACAAGGTCAAAAGAAAACCTACTGGTTTTATGATACACTCTATCTCCATTTATTCTGGTCTTCTCAGAAGACAGAATGAATTTGGCTGAAATGATAGCTCTCATCTTATCTTCAGATGAAGCTAAAAAAGCCGTGTCTGCACTCACAGAGAGGCAAGGCCAGATTTACTTTAACCAGCCTCTAAAGGAGACATGATGTTATTAGGAAAAAACTATTTAGTCTTTCACAGTGAACGCTGAGATCTTTCAGGAACTTTCTTTAAAAATCTTCACCGACCTAGAAAACTTGCTCCTATCTTAAGCTTTAAGTGCTGACCTAATAGAAGGCTGACACTTTGCATGTAAATGCGGCCCGCCCTGTCTATGCTTGTCTCTTTTGGGTTTGTTTAAGAACAACATAAGGTTTACACTCCCTCTGCCCAGCCTGTTTTGGTGACTCATGTTGAATAGTTGCCAAGTGAAATATATATATTGTTCTAATATTAGCAGCCAATTCTTTAAGGAAGCCATACATGAATGCTTTGTTTCATTGACTCTTGTAAGAGTTTTATCTTCGTAGGTAGGCTGTAGGCAGTAATTAAGATAAGGTGTTCTCCACATTCATAGCCTCTTCCTCCTTGTCCCTTCTTAGTTAAAAAAGTTTGGTCTCAAGAAAAATGATTAAATCAGTTTTTTTCTTTCGTCATTCTGATATGTGAACACATATTGCCATGTTTTCCTTTCCAGTCTCATTTCATCTCAGCTCTGACTGTGGTGTTCGTCAACTCCAAATCCCTGTCGTCGCTGAAGATTGATGACACGCCAGTTGATGATCCGTCTCTGAAGGTGCTGGTGGCCAACAACAGCGACACCCTGAAACTGTTGAAGATGAGCAGCTGCCCTCATGTCTCCCCTGCAGGTACAGATTTACGCTGGAGGTCGGAGGAGGCAGCTTTCGTCTTTTTTGATGTTGGTTATTACAAACAGAACAATTATTTGAAATCACTGTTTGAATGTTTCTGGATTTGAATCGAAAGAGTGTTTTCATTCAGTCTTAGAACCCTGAAATTTCATAGTGTGGGTTTATGTTCTAGATGAGCTGTTATGCGGTTTCTCACTCTGACATATTTTCCTGGAAGGACTTGTAATTTCACTGCTGATTCATCTGCAGGTTTCGGAGGATATACAATGAACCTTATGCTTGGGCTGAAATTAAAACAGTTTAAACAAGCAGCTGCAATGCAAATAAACAAGGATTTTCTGCTTTTAGGGATCCTGTGTGTGGCAGATCAGTGTCATGGACTGAGAGAGCTGGCGCTGAACTACCACCTCCTCAGTGATGAGCTCCTGTTGGCCCTGTCTTCAGAAAAGCACGTCCATCTGGAACACCTCCGTATCGACGTGGTGAGCGAGAACCCGGGCCAACACTTCCACACCATCAAAAAGAGCAGCTGGGACGCCATGATGCGGCACTCTCCCAAATTCAATCTCGTCATGTATTTCTACCTCTACGAGGACGAGTTTGGCCCTTTTTTCAACGAGGAGATCCCGGTCACGCACCTCTACTTCGGCCGCTCGGTCAGCAAGGAGGTCTTGGGCCGTGTGGGCCTCCACTGCCCCCGCCTAGTGGAGCTGGTTGTGTGCGCCAACGGCCTGCGCCCTCTTGACGAGGAGCTGATCCGTATTGCGAAGCACTGCACTCAGCTGTCAGCTATCGGCCTGGGTGAGTGCGAGGTGTCCTGCAGCGCGTTTGTGGAGTTTGTTAAAATGTGCGGCAGGAGGCTCTCCCAGCTGTCCATCATGGAGGAGGTGCTGATTCCAGATCATAAATACTCCCTGGATGAGATTCACTGGGAGGTGTCGAAGCACCTGGGCAGGGTCTGGTTCCCAGACATGATGCCGACCTGGTAGAGGAAACGCAGAGCTCAGCATGTTCACGTTTGTGGTGTGGAACATTCGTGACCGCCATGTTTGCATTGATAAGCCTTTAAATGCTCAGCTGTAGGGAAATGTTAGATGCTAACACGGTGAGCATAAACTCTGCTCTTATTTGGAGTGAAGAGCACGGATATAATGCGGCATCTGAATTTTATACAAAACCATTATAGTCCCTGTCTATTGCTGACAATGTGGACTGTGGAAACGTGCTTTGACTAATCCAAGGAAAAAAAACTCTGCATTCTGGTTCTGTCTTCACATTTGAGCAGTTGGAAATAAGCAATGTTTTTGTAACAACTATGAGTTATACGGACATTGTACCTTGATTGTGATAGTATGTATAAGTAGAGATGCAAGAGTGTGTATATATGTATGCATGTGTGTGCAGGTATGTTTAAATCATTTACTTATTGTTTTCTGTCATTGTAGAGTAAATTAGGACACTTGGGTGCACATTTGCATGGTTTTAAACTAACACTTGGCCTATTTACTCCACTCTCAGGCAGATGCACCAGATTTTGCAACACAATTTGGCTTGGGTGCAGTGACAGTAATGTTAGTCGTATATAGAAAGTGACAGAAGGTGATTCGCCAAGTAGGGAATGGTAATTTAGCAGAGGAGTGGCTGGGTCCTACACCTCATGTTTTAAATGCGAGCAGCGGGGAGCGTCGATAAGCTTGTTCTGCTCACCTGAGCTCAATCTTGCATCACAAAGTCATTGTTGGGAATGTCGTATCGGCAGAGAGAAGCAGAAACGTGTATATAGGTTTAGATATTTGTGATGTGAAGGTGTACAGTGTCTATTAGTGTAACAGATTTTTATTTTTTCCCAATTTATTTCTTTATTTCTTGTCCTGCATCCTTTTTATTAGCTTGATGTGCTATTTTTTGTGTTGGTGAAAAGAAAGTTTCTGTAAAGTCAAAGATTTCCTGCGCACCTTACATGAAAACCAAATGATAGTCAGGACTAAGCCAGGTCCTAATGGCCAAATAAGTACAAAGATTCACGTTATTGTTTATACTGTACTGGAACTCAACTGAAGCGTATAACAAGAGCAGTATATCGAAGTAATAAAACGATTAATAAGCAAAAAAAAAAAATCACCTATGTAAATACAGATATATTTGGAGGAGTGTCTGAGGGACACATTAATAAGCCACATGCTTTGTGCTGATTGTGTTGTAATGGTACAACAGTATAGTAGTCAGTGTGGCTGTTGGCTTACAATGCACACTGGGAACACTCACCCTTTGTCTCAGGTGCATTAAATGACTATATTTCCAATAAAGGTTTCAGTTGTATCTTCTGCTATTTGCCTGTTGAAGCTGTAATTCCTCTGTAAACAAGTACCAGCCCTCTTTTCAGCTCCGGTTTGTTCCGTCATGTCGTACTAAACAGGAAAGAGAGCCGTGTTCATTATAAACACGGTTTCCTGCTCCTGTCACACACCTTCATTCATTTCAGAAAGTAGAGATGTGGCAAGTCAGATGAGTGAAACTAACGTTTTTTTCCTTTAAGAAGGAAGTCAAATGCATCTGTATATAAAAACGCTGTGTGTTTATAATGAATAGAAATGTACTTATTTCTTTATTTCACCCTCTGTCAGGGTTCGACGTTTGCTTAACCATCAGCTTGTGTCTTTTATAAAGCGAGTGCGAGTCATCCTTTATTAGATGGATCTTTTTCATACTGTTGACACTAGAAAAGTTGTTTAACTTATTGGTATGGTGACATTTGGATTTAATTTTTGTTTTTGAGTTAAATAAGAGAAACGGAGCTACAGCAAGTATACTTTTCAGACATGTTTGGCATCATGATTTTGTTCTATGCTGTCCATCACCACAGTTTTATTTCTTCTCCCCCTGAGTGAAACGCTACACCTGTGTAGTGAATGATAAAAAAAAAAAAAAACAGGACTAGTGATGCTTTTTCTTCTGGATCATTACTTTCTTGAAATTTAAATAAAGAAAGATAAATAATTTAAGACTTCAAACTGAGACAGACTTCTAAAGTAGTTCAGATAATCTGCAAAGACAAGGAAAAATGGTTAACGAGCACCTTTAGTGTTGTGTGTTCGCTTCTAGATTCACACTCAAACAATTTAACTCATATCTGTATATGTTACCAAGCGCTACTGCATTTAAGCGGTATCATTTGTCACAACATGTATATTCATAAAGTTATTGATAGTGCACACATTTTAAGTCACAGTTTGGATGTGTATAAAGTAAATATAGATTGTTTTCATGTCAGACTTCATTCCATTTTACCCAAGGTGTATTTCAGGTAGAGTAAAACTGAGACATTTCATGAGGTGCAAATATGTCTTAGTATTATTGGACTGAATTTGTCTCTTCATATTATTGGTTTGACTAAACTAGGTACCTGTGCTGTCTGTGTTTATGTTAACGGTACAATAACATATCAACGGATTAGTTTTCTGAATTTGTGCAGTGGCTCTAAAGTATATTGGCTTCAGTTACTTTCATTGATAGTGTATTTGATTTTCCTGTCAGATTGATCAGCTGCACGAGGAAAACGTGTTTCACGTTACAAATGCACGGAGGGAAAATGATTTATCTGTCATCTTAAATATGCTTCTTGTCAGTAATTGTTTTAACTTCCTTTGTTTAGAGAATAATCTAGCAAATTTATTCCGAATAAATTGGTGTCGACGACGCTGTCCTTTAGTTTTGCTTCTGTATGGAGAAAAGAAAAATACTTTGTCTACTTTTCTTTACAGGTCATCTGTCTTTAAATTAAAATGATTGTTTTGGACATGTGATCTCATACTGAAATAAAAGTTTGTGAATGTACTTGTTGCTCTTTTCATTTCTTCGATTTATAACCTGGGAAATGTTTTCAGTCCAAAAATATATCCCAGATACAAGCTGCAAAGATCTTATTTCAAAACATTTGCATCTAAATGTGAGTTAAAACAAAGATCTCTGTAAATATGAAAAATGCAAATCATTGTGTTTGAGAACAACTTGCTTTAATACTTTGTCAGATGATGCTGCGGTTGTTGCACCAGTACAACTGAAAAAGCTGAAAAGATCTCAGCAGACCCAAACGGTGCCGCCTATTCCGACAGAAGCGACGGCTGGGGGGTATATCCCTAAATCCAAAAGTCGTGAAATTCGATACAGGCTGTTTCTAAGATCGCTAACTTTCATTTGCGCTAGATTAGAGGTCAATGAGACAAACAGTTCCAGAGATGTAGCCAAAAATATTAATTTTGCGCACAAAGCACCACCTGGTGGGGAAACTAAATCGATACAGGCTGTCATTTAAAAATTGTTTGAGTTATCACACTCACAGGAAGGATATCCAGCAGCGGGGGCGGTCGGGGCTAAACCATAATATACCGACACTCCGCATTTGGGGAGATAATAAAGACTTGTGTAAAGATTTACCATCAGCCAGAAATCTATTAGAGCCAGACATAGATCAGTTGTAAAGAAAACGATGAATTTCTCATTTATAAAGAATAGCTTTTTAAATAAATAAAAGATCAGTTTAGTAGCTGTTTTAAACATCTGACATTTATAAATCTAAACACTTTAAAATAAAAAGGCATGTTGTGTCAAATGACGCTCCAGTCCATCAAAACACCAACAAAAGTAGGATGGAAGAAGACTAGAGGGCAAGCAGATGTAAATGAAAACTTAATGCTTGTCATTAAACGACGGATGAAAATTGTGATGCGACCATAACGGACCAACCGAATTGTTCCAGTGGATCAGGGCAGAGGCACCTCTTCATATGTAATCTGTATATATGGAGGTTTCATTGGCAGATGCCAGTACTCGAAGTTGTAGTAGAGATAGAAGCTTTTGTCCAACACCACCTTCTTAAAAGCCTCCAGCAGGCTGATGGCGAAGTCTGGGAATGACTGGTGCGGCCTGAAAGGGTGGTAAAAGTTGCGGATGTCCAGTGCCAGGTTTTTCAGCGCAGGCTGTCCGAATATGGCGCTGTCGTTGCCGAGGTAGGTGGGCTCTCCGCTGTACAGGTAGATCTTTGTGTAGTTAGTCTGGGACCTGCTGGACAGTTTGGCTCCCAGCTGTGTTAGCTTCCTGTATGTGCGGTGGATGAACTGGGAGCAGTCGTAAGACTCAAACCACACTGTGGAGTTAGGGCTGGGGTCAGAGCGAACTGTCCATGTCTCGTAGTAGATACCGGTCTTATTGTCATTCTGCACCCACTGGGCCATATCATTAAACTGGGTCCCTGAAAAAAAGACCAGATAAAACAAAACAAAAAAAAGATGGTTGCTACAAAAAGCCATGATGACAGGAATCCGCTCTGCATCTAAGCCATGAATCTCTGGGTAAAGAGGTGCTGTGGCCACAAAAGCAGAATGGCTGGTTTATGGTTATGATGACGATTAATGACATTAATGAAACATAGAAACCTTCCTCCCAGCACATTCTGTTAGACCAGGGGTGCCCAAGTTCGGGCCTCGAGATCTACCATCCTGCAACTTTTAGATGCAACCCTTGTCCAACACACCTGGATAAAAATAATGGCTCGTTACGAGGCCTCCGCAGGTTTGGATGTCATGCAGAATAGCTATTAAGCTATTTGATTCAGGTGTGTTCGAAAAAGGATACAGCTAAAAGTTGCAGGATGGTAGATCTCGAGGACCGAACTTGGGCACACCTGTGTTAGACGGACATCCGGGACATTTGACGTCATTCCATAGCAACAAAGCCCGCCATCTTAGCATGGTGGAAACAGCCCCTAGCAACACTACAGAGGAGACATGACAAAATCCTGTTGTTCGGTTGGCTGCACAGCCAATTTTTTTTAAAAAACAAGGGGTTCAGATTGATTTTGTACTGGATAAAGATTACCTACCGTAGGACACATTTTGTTACTATTTTTGGAGGACCTGGGAAATTTTGTTTAATAAATTAGTGGTATACCTTTTATTTGTTCCAGTCCGTGTTGTTATTTGACCCCTTTTGTGCCCTTAGACCCAATAGAGGTCGTAACACAGGACCAAGCTCCATTGTTTCTTGTTAAAAACGAGTTTAACATAATTATATTTCCTCATCTAAGTGACAAAGTTATCTCGTTATAACGTGATAGGTTTAACCATAACATCACCTTCTCTGGGAACTTTTGATTCTGGTCCGGAAGGAACAGCAAGACGATGGAGAGGGGTAAGTTTTAAGAAGTTGAAATCTGTCGGAGGAACGCATTTCCACACAGGAAAAAAAGAGAAGTTTGTCACTTAAATTAAAAAAATATATCATTACATTAACCTTGTGGAAATGAGAAACACAACTTGTTATAATGAGAAACTTTCTTGTAAAAGTTTCTTGATATAATATGATTAATATCTTTTTATATCAAGAAACTGTCACATTATAACGAGTTATGTTTTTTGTTAAAATGACACACTGGTTCAATATTTTTTAATGGTTGTGACGGCCAAAAGCTTCCATAACTTCCTTTTATATTGTGTGAATTCATTTCCTGGTAGGTGACACTGATATGAAAAACTCATGTGGAATAAGTAAATAAAAATTTAGATAATTTAAACAAACCTACAGTGAGCCAAACACTCTATGAGACTAAAGCGTTGTTTACCCCTAGACAAAAATGGCGCCTTCAGTTGCCATGGCAAATACATCATTGTGACGACATGGCGTCTAACAGAATTGAAATTCTCAACCATTGCTTCCCATATTTTAAACACGGGAATTATAAAAACAATCAAACAAAAAAGAAAAACAGCCATATAAAGCGAAACATCATCTGCAAAGAAAGATTAGCTCTAGTTCGTTAATCAAATATAAATGAGTAAATAAAGCAGCAGCTGCAATGCTAATGCATAACCTATGAGGAGGAACTACATCTCAAACACTATAAAACTATATTTGACTTTTTTTTAACTTATTAAATATGTATAAATCATCTCGGTAAAAAATATTATTAGCTGGTCCTTTCAAATGAATGTAGGTCTGTTCATGTAACATGGAAATATTTGCACCGTTAGGCAACTGGAGAACCCACAAAAATATCCATGCACACTGAAAGCTGGCATTTAAACCAATTAGCATGTCCACTTTCAATAATAAAACCATTAATTGAATGTCAAAAATTCTAATGATTTCCCAGAACACAGCCTCTTCCTTCTACTGCAGCGTAACTTTATTTTTTACCCAAAACGGACTTAATATGCCGCCGTACGATACTGACTCAATAAAGACTGCAGAACAAAGATCGCGCTGTGTTCACATACCAGATGAAGCTACACTGCTGCATTCATTAGGTTTGCTGACAATCATAAAAATGCAAACAATAAGCAGCTTTTCCCTCTAATGATGTTAGAAGAAACTTTTACTGTTTCCCCGTCTCACCAGTGAGCTCTCCTATTTTCTCCAGCGTGCCATTCTGCAACCAGTGCATGTCGTCAATGCCTTCGAAGAAACAGGCAGCACCCTGGTTGCACCAGAAAGGAGCAAACTGCTCTGGTCTGAGGTGAGGAAAGGTGCAGTTTCCCAGCTGAAATAGCTCGTACCACTCCATGGTGTAGTTGGTTCCTGTTTCTGAACTGCTGAAACCGATAGCATCATGCATGATGTGCTGTGAACAGAAACACATTGTGTGAGTGCACGCAGAAACACAGAAATGTGCACAGTTGCATTTCTATGAATGAAGTCGCATAGCTGCTCACTAACTCAGCTGCAGAACTATTCTTAATTATCTGCAACGATGTTCTATCTTCAGTTTCAGAGAATATACCAGACCACATCAAACATTATATCTGATCCAACGCTGTGTCCAAATTAGAATCATAACTCTAATCTTCGGGGCAAATAAAAGTATTTATTACTACAGTGAACTGCAAGACGAGCGTAATTAGTCCCGATTTCTAAGAGTTAAAAGTTTCCCAGAGTGCTTGATGCATCTCTGCAAGCTTGAGTCCTAAACACAGTGCTACAAATAGAAACATCATTGGTATGTTTGGGTTAAAGAGAAGACTTACAAACTTTCCCAACAAATCTCCGTACTTGAATTCCCACACCGGGGTCTGGAGTCTGTAAACGGAGATGACATCGCTGTCTCTCATGTAGGGAATTCGTCCATCGCGCTCTCCGGTGGGGCAGAACGGGTAGACAGCTTCACAATAAGGGTCCACAGCAGGCCGATTATCGAACCGCCTGATGAGAACATGAGGAATCAAATATGGCTGGTCAAGATTAAGGCAGTAAATTTCTCAATCTGATCCACTTGGGATCAAATTCAGTAATGTTTAGTTTTTGCATATAATGAAACATTTTTCTAGAAGTTACACAACTTATAACTGCATCTAATTTACCTTTTTTATCATATGAACTGAAACAACAGTTTGGTACCAAAGTACATCCTCTTTCAGTTCTAAAGTTTTTATATATCAAGATATGATTAAAATACACTACCAGTCAAAAGTTTGGACTCATTTCCCCATTCTCAATCGTACTGTATATTTATATGTGTAATAATTAAGCCAGAGAAGATCAGAAGCAATATAGTTTCAGGGTTAGAAGCCAAATGCTGAAAATTAAACAGACTCTTTTAACCCTTTAAGTTTGTGGTCTACCATGTGGTAGAAGTAAATTTTCAATGATTATGATCATTTTCTTTCACAAATTGTGGAAATGAACCTGCCTAAATCACTACCACTCTATTTTGGTATTTAAAACCCACACTTAGTGTTTGCTCTAACATTACTCTTTCACATTTGAAACAGTTCACTGTCGTGATGTTATTAACTTTTATGTCAACCTTTCGCCAAAAAACATTTATTCTGATTATTTTACACCCAGAACAAACAGAAAAATGCAGAGAAACATTTTTCGCAGGCTATTTTCTTAATGTGGAAGTTAAAGAGTTAATTCATCATCAGTAAGTCTAAATCTTTAGAGTGGACAACTGAGCTAGTAGCTAGTTAGTCAAACCAATGAATGCTAAGAAGAAATGTGACCAAATGTATCTGTGTACCAAATACTTTAGGGTTAGATTTGATTACATCTATCAGAAAACTACAGTCTGGCTTCATCCAAGTCATTAACCCACACACCTCATCATGTAAGCAAATTTACAGAAATTATCAGAAAAGGAAAGAAATAGGGTGCTGCGACAGTCTAGTGACAAACCAGACCTTCAAACTGACTTAAAACCCTGCAACGGCATATAATCTTTAAATTTCGATTCAATACATTCATTTTTCTCACATTGGTATATGCACAAGTAGTGAAAAAACAAAGATTTAGGTTGTGCCAGCTTTTGCATTGTTGGATTCAGTTTGTCCGGAGTCAAACTGAATCCTTGGGAGATGTTGAAAACCTTTCATTTTAATCATGCTTACAACACTTGGTCTTCAAGATTGAGCCAAGTTAGTATATAGTATATATACTATTATATAGTATAGTTTAATTGAGATTATGTCTATCTGCTGTAAAACAGACTTCAGGCTAAGATACATACCAAGATAAGACAAAAAAATACGGCTTTTTAATTTAAAATTGCCGGAATTGGATGCTTTAAAGTTCGGAGTTTTAGGGATAACCTGAACGCATCAGATATACTCATTATTGTGTATTTCTGTCGTGCAAATTTCAACGGTTTCCTTAAAACAATTAAGTGTGAATTTAAAACAGTCTCAGGTTGTTTTTTTTATTATATATGTTAGAAAAATAAGCCGCTTTCGTCAAAAGATCTAAAAAGGAGTCCTTTGGACCATTTTCTGTCTTCAGACATTGTGTCACATGATTTAAGCGTATAGAACCGAGTTTAGAAACGTCTTCATACCTGTATGGTACGGGCCACTGCTGCTGTCTGTGACTCCTGACCTCAGCAAACACGCGAAGAAACAAGAGCAGAAATAAACACAAACCGACCTCAGTGTGAGACATCTTGAAACACCGCAAAACAAACAAAAGTAAAGAAAAAGTTAGGAAATCATTTTCACTTCCATGATTCCACGCCTCTGAGCGGACTTCCTCATTACTGGTCACGTGGTTTTGTTATTGGTAGGAAATCACATGACACAAAAGAAGAAGAAAAATAAAAAGATTAAGTAAATAATAATAATTATAATAAAAACTATTTTAAGTGGCAAAATGTTGATAAAAGAATGCGATAGATACCAAATGGATTGTTATAAATATTTAGTACGGGACAAATAAGTAAAAAAATGAGCAATAGTACAGCGGTTAGGTCTATTATTTCTATCGAAAGAGAGAAAATAGTTTTTTTTTCCTCTATAAAAAAAGTTCATCGTCTGTCAAAGTTTGTTAGAGACTAAACCGCTTCATCCAATTTTCACGTTTTTATCAAGAGAAAATGTAAATAATACGTTTTTTTTTAACTCAAACACAGTGGTCTACTGAGTAGTGTTATATAAACTCTTTGATTGTATTATTTTAAATCTGCAAAAATGCAACGGGTACACAAAACCCATGATCATTCACTAACAAAAAATGAACAGCACACAAGGGTTAAATACAAAGTTCAATAAATAATAATTTTTTTTAAAAAAGTGAAATTACAACATCGCGAGACAAATTTACCTGAATAACACAATTCAACAACAGGGCGAATTAAAAACCTCTAGAGAAACTTTGCAGATTAGATAGCAAGCATAACTTGAATTTAAAAACAAAAGAAAAAAGTAAAAAAAAAAATACACTGAAACAATATAAAAAACACAATTTAGTAAAAAGTAGATACAGCTTTAAAGAGAATAAAGAGTGCAGATATGGACTTTTAAATGAAAACTGTTCAAATGCACCTGAGAACAGACCATGTGGGTCTTTATGCAGTTCAGCTGATGTTTCAGACATGTGGGTCATAGAGGCTGAATGCATTCTGACTCTGGGAATTGATAAAATAACGAATGCAATGACCTAAGGGTTCTGGTAGGTTCATTTTGGGTCAAGAGGTCACTGATGCACTGAGCCATTAAGAGGTTCAGGAATCAGCAATGGAACTTTAAATTCTGTCCTCTGGCAGACAGGTAGTACAGAAAGGACAGTACTACAACATCTACCACAACTACTACTACTACTATTACGGATGATGAATAAGATAATGACAAGAGGAAAATATAATTTAATAAATAATAACTACATATAAAATGAAAATCAGTAAACATAAAGGTAAGAATGACTCAGTACATATTAATTTATATAAAATTACAATTTTTAGGTAACCCCAGTGGTTATGAATAGTAAATCAGAATGAAAAGTTTTTATTTGATTTTATTTCAGTTGGTTTTGTAAGAGCGTACTGTTAAAAAAAAAATACTGAAATGAGCACTGTCCCAAAGACCTTTTACCTCGGCAATAGTGTGCACATGCCCTGTACCACCAGTTTTAATCAAATTACATCTAGAAACAAAGAAGGACAAATAAACATTTTCTTTCTGTAAAATGCTAGTTTTGTTATTGTTTATTTTGAATGCCACAAAAGTCTAATGTTTATTGGAAATAGTTTCTATGCGGAATACATTAATCAGATTAATTCATTTTCCGTATAAATAGAGCTGTTTGATTTTTCAGAAAAATCAGATTAAGCTGTGGACTAGCGACCTGTCCAGGTTATACCCCGCATCTCGCTCTGTGTCAGGTGGGATTGGCTCCAGACCCCCGTGACCCTGATCGGGACTAAGCGGTACATAATAGATGGATAGAAGATCAGACTAAGCTTTTTTTATTTTACATTTTATAAATAAACAAATGACATAAAAAAAAAAAAAGATTTACTTATCCCAGAAGGAAATTATAACCTATTGGGTTGTGTTCTGCTTCTGTAGTTTCTTCACTGAGTTGTGTAAAGAATAGGATTAATCCTCCATTATTTTCCGCAGCCAGTGCAGTATTCCTTTCTGGAAAATCAGCTTCACAATTATCCTCTCGATCAGTGTTTTTTAATCATAGAAGTGTGCCATGGGAAATGATCAAATCTCACCTAAATTCTATTTTTAAAAAAGCCCTGTGTTCATCTAAACATCCCAAGTTTCACACTGAGTACAAAATATGAAAGCTCATTAAAGACCTTTATCTTTGGGTTTATTAGATTCTTGTTCAAAACACTTTGAAAAACAAAACCTTAATTTTAATATATGCTACAGAGTTTATTTATTTCAAACATTTTTGTTTGGGGTGTGCCTTGTGGTCTCAATGAAAGATATAAGAAGTGTGAGAAAGCTGTGAAATACTTCAGTTCACCACAAGGGGGCGGAAGGTACCAACAAACCAAAACACAAACATCTTTTTAAAGAAGAAGAAGAAGAACCAGAAACGGGGGCGTCCTCTTTCCCTGACTATCCGCCATGCTCACTTTGCTTCATCACTGCGGACGCAACTTACTGACGCAGAGGGCAGTCCAGAGCGTGAATAAAAGTTTTTATTCCGCACAGATGGCGAAGCGCGTGGCAGTGGTGCTGGCAGGTTGCGGAGTTTTTGACGGAACTGAGATCCACGAGGCCTCCGCTATTTTGGTCCATCTGAGCAGAGGAGGTGCAAATGTAAGTCTGTTAGGTCGCTTACAGCTGTAGTCTGCAACAAGTGAAAAATAACCTACACAGTTCATCACCTCTGATGTGACATAATGACCTGCAAAAGTGTGTATTTTTTGCACATCTCTTTTAATGTGCTCCTGGGTTCCCAGACAGTCTGACCTCTGTAACTAGATACAAAACTGCAAATGAAACTAAATGATTTTGCCAGACTCACTGAACACAACCCGTACATTAAAGCTTATATTTAAACAAACTAGATTGTTGGAAAACTATATTTTATATTTTTCATTAAAAATTTAATTTATTTAAAAAGTGCTGTGACCCATGATATCTCAAAGTTCGATATAAACTTACAGGAAGCTGTTTCATATTTTAATAAACTACATTTAAGCTGATTAAGCTAATTATGCCATGGTATGATCTGCATACACCGCAACCCCTGGCATAATATAGGTTTATTCTCACTTTCATTGATTGATTGCCCTGCATAAACTGTCCTTATATATATAAAAAAAAGAAATAAAACAAACAAAAAAATCCTGTTTCTAGTTTGCTTCAGATGTTCCTCCATTTTTAAACCTAGGCAGTCGAGTAGTTTTGACTGAAATATTGCGGTATAACCATTTTATACGTAGTAGAGAGCATTACTGGATGTTGATCCTACTAGGCTAATGATGTAAAATATATACATTTATTATGTTTTTCAACTCATTTTTTTGTGAAAGTTTTGATTTAGTGATAGTAACTCACAACGCCTGGTGTTGTCTACATTGGCGACTGAAATGATCTAACTTAAGATTTACAAATGTAAAAAAAAAATATTTTATCCAGTACAAACTTAACATTTGACCTCAGTCTTATGAAAAAGAGTTTATGTGGTTAATGCAAAGTATTTTTTTCCCTCTCAATTACATAAAATAGCAAAAAATGTACAGTTTGGCATATGCATATTGGTCAGGCAACCAAATAAGGTCTGCTTCATGTGGATTGAAGAAAAACTCCTCTAGATGGGTTAGTTTTCTTCACATTTATCCACCTCGCACTTTCTGTTGCACTAAGTTGTTGTCAGAACTTTCAGCCTGTCATGAGCTCAGCGTTTCCACCTTGAGACACAGCCAAGAGAAAGTCCAGTTTAATATGTTTAAACCCCACCCCCCCCCCAAAAAAAAATACAGATAACATTTTGCATAAAACTGCTTCAATCACAGCCTTGATGGTTTTCTTTTAACAAAATGTTATTAAAATGAAAAACTAATAGTATCTTATCCCTGGTAGGTGCACATGTTCGCTCCAAACGTCGACCAGATGCATGTGGTGGATCATCTGAAAGGCGAGCCGTCTCAGGAGAAGAGAAACGTGCTGGTGGAGAGTGCTCGGCTTGCCCGCGGAAATATCCAAGATCTGTCTAAACTCAACGTCAAAGACCACGATGCTGTCATATTCCCAGGTTTATTTATTTTCTCCTCAAGTAGTTTCTTCATTTCTTTGTCCTCAAAACAGACATCCATAAAGGAGCTGAGAGTAAAAGTTAATCCTCATTAATCTTTTTTTTTTTTTTTTTGCATTTTTTTTCTAGGTGGTTTTGGCGCAGCAAAGAACCTGTGTACATGGGCTGTGCAGGGGAAGGACTGCACTGTTAACGACGAAGTGAAAGCCATTCTGCAGGCGTTCCACAGCGAGGGAAAACCCATCGGTCTCTGCTGCATCTCCCCCGTCATTGCTGCCAAAGTGCTTCCTGGATGCGAGGTCACTGTTGGCGTTGAAAAGGACGAAAAGTGAGTTTAAGTAACGTAAACACCTTTTGACGCTTCTTCATAGACGGCATATGAGTAGAAACCCATGAGTACCATTTCAATCTCCCAGTTCAGCGTAGCAACATGTGAAAATGTCCTCCTGCAAGATACTCCCTCATTTACAGTCAGGCGTCAAGTTAGTAGCTTATTGATTAGTGTGAATGTGATGGATTTTACAGAAATAGCTTCATTTCCACTGTGTAAAAATAGAAAATGCTGCATTAATTAAATCCACGTGACTCTCATCTGAACATAAAAAAACTACGCATGTGTAAAGTTGTGATAGCATATTGTTTCCTCCCATGCTTTTCAAACTGGCCCCAAACTACCCCTAATATATTTGTCTTTCAGGTATCCAGACACTGCTGGCACAGCAGAAGCCATCAACCAGCTGGGCTGCAAGCATGTGAGCAAGAGCGTCAGCGAGAGCCACGTGGATGAGAAGAACAAGCTGGTCACCACCTGCGCTTTCATGTGCAACGCTCCCATCCACGAGATATTCGATGGAATTGGATCAATGGTGCAGGGCGTCCTAAAACTTGCCTAATTCGACTGAGATTTGTAGAAACTGTAGAAACAAGAAATAAATAATGTTGGTGTGTAAGCAGTAACTGTCTGCTGGGTGGGCATGGAATGAGAGTAACAGCACATTTTGTGGGGTCTCCTGTATGTTGGAATTTTCTGTGATGCAGCGACTCCATCTCCTGATAATAATGTCAATGAAAGTGATGGTGTTTCAAAACTGCAATAAAATGAAAATTAACATTTCAATTCCTTTTATTTAATAAAAGTGTACACAATATTTACACAGTGAATATATATCTCAAATTTTCTTGTATGTTCCAACACATTGTCTTCATTAAATCACAACATTGCCCTGCTGTATAGCTGCTCATGCGGGTTACTTGTCATTCTCAAGTATGAACCCAACACTGAGCTTTCCGTTACTTTCTCAATATTTTCCATGATGTCAATCACACCCTCCACTCCCTCTTTGCACAATACTGAGGATGCATTAACTCTGAACTTTTCCACCAGGTCCACCTGACTCAGTGGCTTCCTCCAGTGGCCGTAAAAGGTATCACATCTGGCTGTGTAGCTGACCCCCTGAACTGTTCCTATCTCAACCTCGCAGTACATGTTGTCGAAGCTAGGCTGGTTGTCTTCTGGCATCTCCAGCTTTGCTTTGGACAGGAGCTCCTTCAGAGCAGGCCGGTTTATTTGAGCCTGGTTAAAAGATGCAACTGTCACTTTGTCATCCAGCAAAGCCGAGCAAGCGTTGAACTGAAATGAATGCCTGGCTTGGTGCTCTGAGGTAGGTAGAGGGCAGTTGATGTATTTGGATGGGGGAACCCGAAGTATGATGTGCTGGATCTGACTCGGATCAAAGTTTCCTGTTGTGTCTTGAAGATTTGCACGGGCTGCCAGAGCTGCATCCACAACCCAGTGCATGGCCAGGTGAGCAGGGATGCGCTTGAATGCCACATCCTGATGTTCCAGAATCCAGGTAAAGGCACCAGAAGTGGGTTCTGTCATTGCCGAAGGGTTGTAGTCTTTGTAGTAAACCCCCAGCCCACTGTCTACATCTAGTATGGCTGGATTTCCCTCCAATCCTATCTGGGCCAGCTGAGCTGCCTCCAAGCCTTTCCGAGCAGCATTCCCAATGTGGAGAGGTTTGGTTTGTGTGGCAGCGTTGGCTAAAGGAGCCCCTGCAGAGGAGGCTGCAATAGCGAGAGCATGAGCGCACTGTGTTGGGTTCAGACCGAGAATCTTAGCTGAGGCTGCAGCGCTCCCCATCACCCCAACAACACTGGGAGGATGAAATCTGTCCATACAAACAAACAAACTTTGCATTAAGTTATGTTGTAATTTTATTAGAGCTGAACTTTTATGTTTAAATGAGAGTTAATCAAATGTGATAATTTCTTCTCTGTGTTTCATGAGAAAGATTTCAGGAATTTTTTAAAGCTGCTGGAAAAAATACAGTTTCAGATTAAGCTTATAAGTACATCTGATGTGTTTTCTGTAGTTTGGATGAAAAAGGCAAAAAAAAAAAAAAAAAAATGCCAAAAATAATAAAATTCATAAATTAATTAAAAAAAACATTTAAAGTAGACAGAGGTTGTTAGTAAAACTATATTCAACTCAAATATTTGGAGTTGTCTTACCTTTCAGGTATGTTGTAAGCCTCTTTAGAGAACCTCATCAGCTTGCCCTGGACCTCAATGCCGACATTGAAAGCTAGCAGCAGTTCCAGACCAGAAGGCCGACTGGGCAGCGTCTCTGTCAGAGCCAGCAGTGCAGGCAGCACAGCGCCGGAGGGATGGGTAGCGGGGTGCCAAGTGTCATCAAAGTCCATGGAGTGAACCTGATGTCAGACAATTTAGCATGGTTGGCAAGTGAAGATCAAAGCAGTATGATGCTCCATGTGTCCAAACTTACTGCAATGCCGTTGACAAATGCAGCGTGATGAGGAGGGAGACTGATCTCTGATCTGCCCCAAACGCTGCTCCTCTGCTCAGATGTAAACGACTGCAATCAGACAGTTGTAATTTACAAGTAAAACAAGTGACAGCATAAAGGCTTCTGGTTAAACACAGGATGGAAGTCAAAATCCTTCTGTACACTTTCAAGGCCATCAACACCCCCCCTCCCGCTCCCATGGGGAGATCAGCCGCCCAGACCCACATCTTTGGAATTCCCTCCCATCAGAAATTTGCAATATTGACTGTTTACACCTGTTCAAATCACACCTGAAAACTTACCTGTTTAAGAAAATCTTATTCTCTATAACTCACTCTGTCCCATAATTTTATATTGTATTGTATTATTTTGTATTTTTTTGCTTGTTATTGTTTTATTGTGTTTACACTGACCTTAAGTGACATGTAAGGCACTTTTTAAATAAAATATATTATTATTTGAACGTGGATGAGATGAATAAATAATCATATGTGAAGAAAATAATAGTGCACAAAATCCTGTTATTTGAGGGACATCTAAACAGACCAAAATAAGGAACTTTTAATAAGCAGAAACTGATCAGAAAAAGACTCATAGCTTCTATACTAATAGTAGAGTGTTGCTAGTACATACAATTTTGTGAGACTCTACTTTTGTTAACTTGAATATCTCTCCGAGGTTAATGCTGTGATGTTTTTTACAGGTAGTGTACCTACTGTACAGTCACACACTTTACTGTACCTGGCTGTACTTGAGAGCCTTGTTGAAGACAGCTGTCCTGGTTCCTAACAACCCAACACCAAGGGTGTCCAACATCATCCTTTTGCTCCTGCTAATCACACCATCTGTCAGGTGAGTAGTGTTGAATGCATGAATACCAACTCCAAAGCTCTCTGTAATACCCTAGAAAAGTAGAATGTTTTTGTTAGTGCAAAACTCCCCAGAGACACAGTTGTGGATATAATTAAATTAAATTAAATTAAATTAAATTAAATTAAATTAAATTAAATTAAATTAAATTAAATTAAATTAAATTA
>JBAMHX010000014.1:8902179-8924310 GCA_037177515.1 Pseudomugil tenellus | reverse complement strand
CACACACACACACACACACACACACACACACACACACACACACACACACACACACACACACACACACACACACATTAGTTGCACTTGTGTTAATGCATAAACAATAAAGCAGGTTAAATGTGTTCTCAGCAGATGAAGATGTGAGTAAAGCATAAGGAGCAGAAGAGGAGGCGCAGCAGCTCTACTGACCACTGCTGCTCGGAGGTTCTCTCCCTGAGCCGCTGCTCCACAGCCTCTTGTTGTCTCCTCTCCTCCTCCCTCTCCTCCTCTCTTCTCCTTTGCCATTGCTGCTGCTCCTCCTCCCTCTTCTTCCTCTCCTCTTCCTCCTCCCTTCTCTTCTTCTCCTCCTTCTCCTGCAGCTCCCTCCTCCTCCTCGCCTCCTCCTCCTGCATTTCCCTCCTCCTTTTCTCCTCTTCCTCCTGCATTTCTCTCCTCTTCCTCTCCTCTCGGAGACGTTGCAGCTCTCGCTCCTCCTCTTCTCTCCTTCTCCTCTCCTCCTCCTGCCTTTGCCGCTCCTGCTCCTCCTTCCTCTTTCTTTCTTCCTCTTCCCATAAATGCAGTGTGGGCTGTTGGGAAGGAGTTAGGGGTGAGTGTGGGCCGATGCTGTGACTGTTCACGTCCAGACTCCCAGGCTGCCGGAGAAAAGGGAGAACAGAAAAGAGGAAATGCATGATAACATCGAACAACTTGATCTTTATTGACATCCGGGAAAAAAGTGCAGCAGTAGTTGAGAAACTCCTTACATACCCAACTTGACAAACTGGGAAATGTTTCAAAAGTCAAAACGATGGAGTTTTTAAGTTGCAAAATGTGTTTTGTATTTGTGTCAATATGAAAAGGTAATGCTCTCCAGTTGCTTTCACTCAGCCCCCTACCATAAAAGGTCCTTTTATAGAAAGGTGATATGTTATAATTATGTGGCCGCATATTCCAAACATAGCTTTTTTTATTCACCACAGCATTTGATCACAAAAGTGTTTGATACAATTAAACGAATTAGCTACAGTTTAACACTGTCATATTTCAGGTATTCTTCACAAATTAAAATGCTTTTGTTACCTCTCCCTGGCCCGCAATTTCCTGCTGAGCCTTGAGCCACTCCTCCTGCAGCTTCTCTTGATCTCGTTTGTATTTCTCCTGAGAAAGGAGGAAAAAATAAAAGGTTGTTTCAACACAAACTGTCTGATATATTCTTTTCAGATCCTGAAACACACACATTACATAACTACACAATACTTAAAAAAAACCTTCAACTTGGTTCAGGTTTGAGGCTTTAGAAAGTACATTAGCAATGTACTATATCTAATAGCTAGAGGAATGGGTTATAAGCTCACCTAGATGTTACACAATCACTGTGAAAAACCTGTGGAAGTCTGCCAGGGTGGGAAGCCTCCCTGGCAGATAATGAAATCAGGCTGTTTATCCAACGGGGAACAAGACTGGGGGAGTTAACAAGCCCTCGGCTACATCGGTACTCTGCTTAGCCACCTTTGATCTCCATCCAGAAATAAGCCTTCGTAAAAATGTTTTGACAGATTCCTTTACATTAAATTTTGACATTTTCAACGGATACGCTTAACTGCCGGAACGCCACCAGGAGCCGAGCCCACAGAGGACTTCCATGCCCATCAGTTCTTTATATTGCCTACTCTCTAATGTGATGCGAAATCCTTCATTGTGTTTTATTCAGGTTTATTTTTTCTGCCGTCTTCATTTATAAATAATTACAGCCACATTTTTAATTATTCTTTGCAAAATAAATATGGGCTTCACTTAAAAAAAAACCACAATTAAAAAAGAAATGGCAGCTGAAATTAATCAGTTATACAAAAAATGTCTAAAGTTTTCAGCTCACGTGGCTTCACACATGCACACACACAATATGTTGCCAAGCTGTTTTATTGACTGTGTTAGCATTAGTTGTAGCTCATCGCTTAAAGGCGACGCATTAACTACCTGTAAGAGGCGCTCTTGTTCCTTTTGCCATATCTCCTGTCGCCTGCGCTCCTCTCCTGTGTCCCAAGACCAGCGACTGGAAGCACTGATAGCAGGTACAGCAATCTGAAGACAGGAAGACTCTTAAACGTCTGATGTTACAACCACCTGGTGCTCCTGAAGATAATCTGCTCAGAAAGTCAGCATGCTTTCATAGCACTGATTCAACTAAATTATCTTAACGAAAACAAGTAATATAATGCACAATTGTAAAAGAAATAAAACGTTGCCATAGCAAACAGTAACAATATACAAATTTTGTAGAAAAAATTGTTAAACTCAAGTGATACGACATGGGCCACTCTACAGCTCTGCTACAGCAGCAGAAGAAAACCAAGCTGTTTAACATTTTGTATATTACACCAGAAATCAGCAGCTTTTAAAGGTTTAAAATGTATGGCGAGAGCCTTCGAAAAGGGGAATTTCAGTGAATGGGGTTGAAAAAACATTTACTATTTTTTTTACTCCGAAGTATTGTTTTCAGTATTGTTTAGGAGTATTGTGTATGGTGTATTGTTTTTAAAGAACTTCCTGGATTCACGATTAATTTATCTGAGGTTCAAAAGAGGAAACATTTCAATTCAACCTCTTTAAAAAACAAAACAACTAAAACAGCTATATGTTCCTAACATATGCCTACTAAAAAGGCTACATTTAATAACCTCTGTAAGTGGAAATGAGGAAATACTACGCTACTTATTAAAGTATGAAAAGTATTTTAATATGGTTGAAGTGTTCATATGTGTTAGTATTTATTAAATACTAAAGAACAGAAAGTTTATGCATTCAAGTCTTTATAATATTAAATATCAACATGCATTTATCTAGGTTCACTTACTAATTATGTATGTGATTAAACTATTCTATAGGAATCCACAAGTTGAACGCGTGTGATAACTTTGTGGTAATTTTATGTATGAGATGTTTAAAAATCCAGACTTTATCCAGACTAAACAGGTGTATATCAAAAACTATGCTGCAATATCCTCTGACATTATTATAAAAATGTACTGTAAGAGGAACCAGTGTATAATACTATCAGAATTCTGATAAATAAGGCAATGTGACAGAAGGATGGTTGACTGGTTGATGTGGGTTTAACTGGAGGAAAAAAGTTGAAATACAAAACAAAAGGAGAAAAAACTAAACTGTATGTTTGAAATGATTCAGTGTCCATATTTAAAGACATCAATGTACTGGAAATAAAAGCGAAGCCAAAAAAAATGTTTGCCTTAATGTTTAACATTTTATGTCCACACAGGAGAAACTTCTTTTTTTCAACCTTAAACTTATCAGAAATATGCTTTTGTGCTAATCGAGGTTATTTACTGGAACTAGAATCAGCAATGTAGCGTTCTGAGCTTTTCACCGACTCAACAAGACGAACAGCTAACATAGTCCATGTAAGAGGCCAAATCATTGGTTTGGACTTTTTAATACCAGTATGCAAAAGAGATGCCCAAGTTCGGTCCTCAAGATCTACTATCTTGCAACTTTTAGATGGAAGTCATCTCCAATACCTAAATCATCAACGCGTCTCTCAGCTCTGCAGAGGCCTAGTACTGGGCCTTGCATTTGATTTAGGTGTGCTGGAGAAGCACTGCATCTAAAAGTTCCAGAATAGTAGATCTTGAGGCCTGACCTTGGGCATGCATGGTGAACACCATCAGATATTGATGTTATGTGCCAGAAGCAAACATGACATCATATAAAGTAAGGGAAAAAAAATCATTATTGCACCAACACTACTCACATTTGGCATTGCAGATTCTGATCCTCCTAGAAAAGAGCATTGGAGTATTTAGATAACAGCTGTGGCAAGATGACATATATAAATATTACTGAGGCTGTTTTCTACATCAAGACAAAATGTACACATTAATCAAAGATTAATCAAATTAAATTTCTAAATCATGTGTCAAATCACAAGTAAAACAAGTTTCAAAATAGTAATTTGTGTTTATAACTAGCCTTACGGGAGGCAACAAAGGTTCAAATGCCATCCAATAGAGCTTATTGATTTCCTCAATTCACAAACATGTTGACATTGATACTTTCAGTCATCCTGATACTTCTGCACAGGAAAAATCAATAAAATGATTGTAAGGACAGCAAGATCAAACAAGCTGAAAATCGGCAACATGCATGCAGCTACGGCACAGAGCAGCCAGTCTGAGATAAACACATGCTTCAATGCATGCATGTCAAAAATGCTTTTAATTTCAAGTGCAACAAAGTGAGAAGTGTAAAAAACGTGTTAAGCTTGGACATCATTCTTATAAAATACAAACAGCAGGATTCATAAGACTTGCATTTGTAGCTTTTGTGCTGGAGCAGTGTCATGCTGTTCAGTTTTGGAAAAATGAATTTCTCTTATTATTTTGGTTTTTCTTCCAATATCAATGAAATTTGTGCAAAAATGCCTATCTGAGTTTGAACAGCATGTCACAATCCAAGGTTGTACAAAGAAAGTGACAAGGTCACTGCACACTAAACAGTGTTTACCACAGAGGAAGGCCAGCGCACTGACACTGGACACTGAACCACCTGAGGAGGGGAAGGGGCATAGCATAGGGATTAAGCTTTAGAAAAAAAAAAAGAGGAGAAAAAAAGATGCTTCTGCAAATTGCACTTTAATCTCCTCAGCTCATAATCAATTGATAAAGGTTAACTTATCAATTAGAAACAGGGCTGAGACCAATAAGGACACATGCAAAACTCTACTTCATAGTTTAGGGACATGAAAGCGCAGAGAACCAGCCAAAGAATACACGCAGTTAATGGTAAACCCCCTCCCCTCTTACACACACACATATACATCTCCCTTTGGTCACTTCTTTTTTACCTTGTTCAAAAAACTCTGATCTCCGTTTTAAGTTTTTCAACGATATTGGTTCTGACTCTACACGAGAAATGGGAAACAGGACACAGTGAAGGACAGGAGAAGAGTTAAATGAGTCCGACCTGAAGGGATTTCACTTTATAATACACATAATCGCAAATCACGGCTACAGTAAACACTGCTCACACTATTTTGCAAATGGCTGTTGTAGTAAGCAAAATGGATTTTTTTCCACATCTGTCTCCCAAACTAAGTCAACAAATGTGACATGTACACTATGTCTTTGTGCTTAGACCAGAAATAATCACCCCGATCAATTTCATAACCTTTATGACTGTGTGCTCTGCTCTTTACCTTTGTTCCTCATGGTCACTGGTTCCTCTCTGAAAGCCCCATTAACTCCGTTTGAAGCAACATCCTGCAGGGAAAGGTGGCAGGGTGTAAACTCATTACAGATTCCCTGCGCTGTGAACAATACTTGAATAGAAATTGATCAATTTGGTGTTGGTCAAGGTGATTGCGGGTCACTTGCAATGATGGGATGAGTGGGGTCCTCTTTGGGTGGCAGCGGCTCTGTGGAAATGTGTGTGAAATCCAGGCTGGCGCTGACACGGTTTGCCTCGGGTGGACCTAGAAGTATCAGATGATCCGTACTGGTCAGATTGATGGTCTTATGGCTTTTATATGGCAGGGAAGGTTGATCTCTGTCCCAGTCTGCATGCAGTGAATGCAATGGCAAAAAATAGTGCGTTTGCATATTAAACCAACTTTTATTCAAGAGTGTTTGCAGGTAGTGTGTATATAGATTTAACAGTTGGAGCACTACGAAGCAGGGGATAAGGAGTGCTGTTATGGGGTTAATGTAGAGAGCAGCAGAGGGAGACAGAGAAACCACCTTCCTCCGCCATGCAGACCATAAAGCCTTTATAATCCCTAAAGAGTGTTTCTAACAGGCTTATGACCACAGAACTGTACAAAACCATTCCATCAACTTGTGTTAGTTCAAGTGAACTACGTTAGCTGGTTTATTACTTTTCTAAGATGGCATCAATGTTGTTGGAACAAGTGAGAGCACTGAAACCAGCAGACTGGTGAGAGTGTTCCTGTGCAGAGTTAGAGCTCAGAAAAGGAAAGTACTGCATGAGGAGAGCCGAGACATGCTGATCGGGCAGAAAAAACGACCGAAAGAAAAAGAAAGAGAACCAGTGGAAATAAAAAGGATGAAGACCATGAGAAAACAGGAACAAGAGAACTGACACTAAAAAAAAGAAAGAAAAAAAATCCACAGAGATCAAAACAACTCCTGTTTTCCCTAATGGTAGAGAAAAAGAAGGTTCACAGGTCCCTCATCATTATGCGGTCATGGAATCATTCATGGATGACTTCCCAATAGTTTATGGACCAATTGAAAGTGTCAAAACTATTTAGCAACACACAAAGCTTAAGTGAAACTGTCAGTCCAGGAAAGTAGCGCTTAAATGTTTTATTCATTTTCAGTGTTTTGTTCTCACACAACACACCCACACCTGATGGTGCATAAGCGACTCACTGTTCTGGCCATGACGGCGTATATCCATGATCAGACTGCCTTCCTGCAAGGCCTCTTCCAGGTAAGACTTCCAGTCTGTGTAGCTCATTTCTGCCACCTTGTGTTGGTTTACAGTCAGCACCTCATCCCCCACCTGAAGCTGGCACATCTCTGCTGGGCTACCTGAAAGACAGATGTGTAGAATTTAGTCACTGATGCAGTTTCTAATAATTAATAACCTAATAATCACTGTTTCTTAAAGATGAGTTTTTATAAACATAAACTATTCAAACAAAAAAAACACAACAAAAAAAGAATTCCACTTAATAGAAATGGTCATCAATATTTTGCTTCTTTCCATAACATTGCAAAATTTTATGTTCTTCTCTTATCTTAATTACAGAAATGATGAAAAATGAATGTAGTGCTTTTAAACAGACATGAAAATAAAACAAATCCTGGACAATAAACCACACAAACAACCAAAGTTAGACTTAAATACACTACAGGGTAAAACTGGTTTGACAAAACCATGTAGTTCATGTATGACTGAGGGACATCAGGATATCAGAGAAAAAGCGCATTTCATACGGTAAGGTGTTGGTGGGGAATCTCAGCAGAAAGAGGCTCAGGCCCAGCAGATATGACCCAGATAGAAGATGCCCTACATAGGTCTAGCATCACCACTGCAATGGAGTAAAAAATCCTGCTGACTACATTCAGCGATGAACGAAAAATATAACTAAAACTAAAACTCTGGTTTTCAACCTTATCACAGTACCACAATCAGAGTTTTAGCACTGCATGTGTGATCTTTTTTACTTCTCTGCAGATAAACAACATGCTAGTAGTTTAGCACAGCACTGCAAGTACAAGTTGGGGTAAATTTGTTACCAGACTGGATGGATGTGACATGAGCTCCTGTTGAGTCCCAGGTTGCCTGGAAGCCAAAGTCTCTACTGCTGTTGGGCTTCTGGTTCAGGCTAATTCGCATCTCACAGAAGTTTTCCTGGAAAAAAACCACAAACACACCATGAGAAAGTAGAGATTACCTTAGAAATGTGAACTGCTTTTCTCTAGCTAAAGAGATGCATCATGGTGTCGTGCTATGTGTAGGGTGCAAGCCATGTTTGGCAAGAAAGCATTCAATCAATTATTTATGACTGTAGAATAAATGCTAATCTGTTGCTACCCTGTCGTTGCTCCAGGGAGTCACTGTTACTTCTAACAATATCAAAATGACTAAAGTTAAGCTTGAATATACCTGGCTTGTTTCTTTGGCTGGAGCAGGGCTGACAAGCGTTTCCTTCTCCACATTAGAAAAAGATGGGATGCTCTGAGTAGAAGGGACAGTTTTTGCTGTAGTCTCTTCCTCCTCCTCTTCGTCACTGCTGTGTGCCGAACTTGAGTGAGCTTCATCCTCTGATGTCATGAATTGGTGATACCGACTTGGCACCGATGTCTTCTTTGGAACATCAGCATTGCCGTTGACCCGTTTTTGGGAGTAATCCATCTTTCCAGGATAAGTACAGAATGGCAAATAAGTAATTATAATGTAATGTAAAATAAATATCAGGCTTTTGATTTCAAAATTCATTTCAGTGAGTAAAACCTGGTAAAAATACTTTCCCACCACAACAAACTTTCCTGGAGAATAAATGCAATTTATTACAAACTATAAACCTCAAGGGGCTCAAAATAGCAGTTCAGGTAGTTGACTCGTGTTAAAACCATCATTCATTATTTACATTGAGATTCTTAGGAAATGCTGATGTGCACTAAACAAACTACAGCCTGACAAGGCTCCTCCCAGTCTCATCCCGCCTTCTAGTGCTGCACTGGTAGTTTGTGTTTAGCTGTAAAATCTACTACTACTAATCTACTAATCTACTACTCACTGTAAAGGCTCTGGGAAGAGAGGTAATGCGACTGGGCTGGGTCCCAAAGGGCCGTGGTGTGACAACAGAAGTTAGTCGAGCGCTATCCGATCTCTGGTAGTTTCTGGGGAGAGAGGCAGAAACCCGAGACGCCCCGGGAGGGTTGGGTTCCATCGAGCTGTGCAGGGGTTGTTGTTTGTTTAGAAAACCAGAGGAAGGGGCCTCCGCCTCAGTTTGTGTGCTCAACAACTGGCGACTAGTTTCCTTCTGTGGGGAGCTGTAGGAAGAGACAATGTCAGGGGCCTCCTCTTCGTCGGTCGTGCTGGTGTAATCTACAGCTTGACCTCTCTGTAAAGGCGCAGGTTCTGGAGAGTTGGAGCTTCTGTCGGAGCTGTGGGTGGCTGGAGTGTCGGTGGATGCGGCTTTGGTTGTGTTAGAGATGCTGCCCGCAGGACTCTCTACAACGTTGACTTCTTGTGAAGTTGGAGGAGAAGGGGTCCTAATAGTTGGAGAAGCTGCTGGGGGTTCTCTTGTTTTCAGTGAGGGCTCGGATGATTCATAGGAATAGTGCGGAGCGTCAATAGTGTAGCTTCTGTGAGAGAGGGTTTTGGAATGCGAAGAAATGGCGGGTTTATCAAATATGCTGTCGTCATCAAAGAAAGAGAGAGAGCCAAGACGACTGCCGATGCTGCTCTTTCCTTTATTTTCTCTGCAGAAGGAGAAGATGGAGAGGAATAAATGACAAAAAAGTGGGGCGTAATGGATAACGATACAGATGAGGATGACTTGGGGTTGTGCGTGGGGATGGTTGGAGATGAATGATGCTGTGATTAAATGACACTTTCAGACTGTAAGGAACAAAACACATCTCTTCATCCACTCTTTATCCTGCTAAAATGATCATATCATGTCTGTACAACAGAAAATATCACACACATCTTTTTCTCTGATTACCTTAGTAAACGATCCCCTCTCTGATGGTCAGAAAGGTGCACAAGAGAGACATGTTCAATGTGTAGTACCACACTATAATGTAGCATCCTTTCATTATTTGAGTACAAGCATACTTTTCCTCACCTCTCTTCTTGCATCTCCTTGAAAGTCTTGGACTTTCTATTTCCACCATATGTAATCTGCTCTATCTTCTCTCTTTCCTCCTTCTTCTTCACAATATCAGAATTGACACTCTTGCGACGGTTCTTCCATTTGGTCAGATCCTGCAACAAAGGTAGGCTCAGATCACCTAATGCATTACAGCTTTTCGAATAAAACTTCTGATTTCACCCTAAAAGCAAACCCCAGTGTGATTGCTAAGTATGCAACTGATGGGAAAGAAGTTGAGAAGGGCAAAAAAAGAGAGTGCTATGTTTGAAGGTGTTCTATTTGTGAGCTTTAGGCTCCTCCCGGTCTATTTCCCCTGTGTATGGGAGACTGTGTGACCTAAATGCTGCTTTAAGGCTCTATTATTTCACCATGACACCAATCAGACCGCTAGCAGGCTTCACAACTGGTTATGCATGTGAATAACTTTCCCTTTTGTTTATTTTTTAATTTATTGTATTCTTCAGTATTTACAACATAAATGTGATCAATGAAATATAGTTTTTTCATTCTTTGGTTATTATCTTCCACTTACATCATCCCATCTGTATCAAATCATAATAGAATTTCATATACCGGTAAATTGTATTATTAGAGTAAAATGTACTGATTGTTGCTGAAAGTTATTTGGAAATGAGGATAATCCATAGGCAGAGGGCAGTGCTTCACCAGTCAGTGTTTGCCTTCCCACCCTCAATGTAAATGGCTCTTTTTTCATCCCACATACATCTATAACACCTAAACACGTCATACAGATCCTGTGCTTCACTTCAACTGTATGTATCAACTGTAATCTATTTTTTCTCTGCCCACTGCGGCTCATTTTCACTTTTATAAATCTACGGTCAGGTGGGTTTCTGGGATATTTGTGTGTGGTATAAATATCAGACATATACTCACATCCTGCCACTTATCTTCACTTTCTTTAATCTGGTCGCGAAGCTTTTGGAGCTCTTCATAGCGAATCTGCTTTATTACTGCAGGGTCTACCTGGATATCACTTGTTGATTTACTCCTATGGAAAAAAACAGAAAAAAGTGTTTATTTTTATTATGTTTTTATCTTATACAAGTAACATTTTTTGTGCACGTCAGTTGGTAGACTGGGGCAAAGTTTACCGTTTTTAGTCAAGGTAAAAGATCTTAAAGTTAGAATATTCCCTGCAGATATACATGCACCAACCAGGGTTTCAGATAAGCTCTGACAACATTCAAATAAATTACAGAGTACCTGCATCAAAAGATCCCGGGGCTAGAAACAAATGGCATTAGTTTTGTTTTGTTTTTTTAAATATATGATGAAATGTTAGTTGTTTGCAAAGCACACCGGTCAACCACACAAACTATAAAGTTATATAAGCCCCGAAGGTTAGTAACTCCTCCCTCATGCAAAACAGCCAGATTTACCAAATCTCAGCATGTGGAAGGAAATAAAACAAAAAACTACCTGAAAACATTTACATGTTTAATCATGCTAACAGTGATCAGACCACTGCTTGGTCATAACAGTGGGACACACTGCAGGTTAGTTACATGACCCAGCATTTTACTACTCTATCAGTTGCTTCACTTTGTTTTAGTTCTTTTTTTTTTTTTTTAAATGGAGCTTTGTGCAACAACCTCTATGCCTCACCCTGAACTTGGCCCTCACCCAGACAATACCCAATTGTGTGTGTCAGCATTTAGCCGATAGAGAGTAAGAACAGCAGCTCAAAAGCAGGAGGCAGCAGGGTGAGACTGTAAGAGCCCAGAATAAATGTAAACGTGCCACATTCCTGGGAAACCTTTTTAACTCACCCATAGATACCTTCTTCCGTGTGGTGCTGTCTAGGGGAAGCGGAGAAATCACAGACAACAAAGTCACATTTCTGCAGGATGTTTTTTGACAGTGGGATGAAGAGCTTTGAGGCCACGTGAGCCGGTGGGCTTCAGTTACAGCTTAAGAAGGAATTTGCTCATCTTCACTCTACTAGATATTCAAACATATGTGTGTATGTATGTGTAAGGTAGGCCTTGACCACAGAATCACATTCCTTACTTTGATATCAGGTTGATGGTGTGTGTAGACATACATCTTCTCCCTAAAACAATACCACCTTTCTGGATAATCATACATGATGTTATGGAAACATGACATTACATTTGGGATTGAAATACATTCAAATGGCTTTTTGTGTGCGCTTTTGTACGTCTGGTCATGATTAGGTTACTATGGAGTCCACATGCCACTTCTACTGTCAGAGCCGTGGGGAATTTCTACAGTTTCTGATGCTGGCAGACAACATTAACTGCTTGATGCAGTCGGAATATTCAGGATGTTTGGTTAGGAGATTTCTCAGACTTCAGCTTTTTCCACACTCTCCTGTTGATGCAATTTGAATTTCAAGTGATGGTGTAAAGTTCTTTTGCTGCACATAACAACACTTGAATTTGCATTTGGCTTAAATTCATGTTCCTGCAGATGTGAGGTGAGGTTAAACAAATTAAGCGCAACTCGCTGCAAAGTAATAATGTTGCTTATTTTATTTATTTGGCATGAACATCTTTTTTCCAATCAAAAGCAAACTCCTGCAAAAAAGAAAAAAAAACATTTTGGCTATGGTTTTAACATGATGTACCAAGTCGCTTAGTCAAAGGAAAACTTATTCTTGTTTGTTCAGAAATCATGCGACACACAACTGTTGATTTATTGCTCACTCTGCATGTACAAACCATCCATTTAATAAATTAAATATGCTATAGTTTTTTTTAGACATAAGGCCATATTTACCACTGTATTATTTCTGAGGTACCAGAAGAGCAGTAGGCCTTCAAGTGTGATCACCTAAAATGTAACAGCCTTAAATGTTAAACAGTAAAAAAAAAAAACAAAAAAAAACAGAAACAAGGTCTACAGAGTCCGAAGAAACCAACAGGCACTCTAGCATCAATCTGCTTCTACAGCCTCAGTGCTGCTAGTCTTTCAACTAAAAGCTTCTTCTTATATCTTAATTGGCTTGCTTTTCTGATTGCTTGCCATCTCTGCAGGTCCCCTTCGTTACAGGAGGAAGGCACGGAAGGCATCATGTGACCAACTGTTGGGCCTCTCAGTGACGTCAGACTCTGAACAGCGTAATTACCAAGCTTTCGAATTAGCATGTCATCCGTTTTTGGGTGCATTTGATCATCAGCTTTGTTCTGGGGAGCTGTTACTACTTCCTGAGTCAGAGGACATGGGGGGCAGAGAAGTCTGGCTTTCAGATTGGGAGGAAGAGCCCAAGGTTCAGGGATGGGCATGGGAGCATAATTGTCGGGGGCTCCTGACAGTGGTCGTTGCTGCTGAGCCTGCTGAGTCTTCTCTTTACGATAAACCACATCATCCTGCTCGATATCGGGAAAATCGGTTTCCTTAGTGTCTCCAGTGCGACATTGCTGGGTAACAATATTGATTTGTGGCTCAGATGTGTAGAGTCGGCGGTTAGCAGACAGCTGAGTCTTCATCATAGCCAGGTCTGTGTTGGACCTAAACGTCAGGGTTCGCCTGGTAAACATGTCATCATTCTCCAAATCGGGGCAAATACTTTCATAATCAAAAGGATCCACTGGCTCCCGGGGGTCTTGCCGCCCCAGGAGTGGCCACCTCTCACATTTGACCAGTCTGGGACCTGATGTTGGGTCCACGGGGGCAAACACCAGTGGAGGGGTCTCTAATAAAGGGAACTGTATCTTGGGGAGCTGTGGGGAAGTGTGCGGTTGGATATGAGGACTGCAGGGTGGGCAGAAGGAGAGAAAAAGGACAGAGGTGATGAGCGCATGCATGTGAACTTGTTGAAGGTGCAAGAAAAGGAGGAAAAGATTCAATAGGCAGCCACAAAAGGTCAAATTTGATTCAACCAGATGTTGATCAAATGAAGATTTACAGTTACATTGAACTAAAACTGTGATGATAGTAATACAATCTAGTCAGAGACACTGATTAAATAAGTATAATTACCGAGTTTACTCTCTTTTTCTTCCAACTAAGCCGATAAATCAGCTTTTAAAAGCTTGTTAAGGCACCTCCAGTAGCTTGACAGCACAATTTATTAGTTTATTAGAAAGCAATCTATCAAGACTTCTAGCTGGAGCAACGTAGAATTTTCCTACACAGTCTGATGCTTGAACAATGTTACATCATCACAGTCATGCAGCTGTATCAACCTTTTTCCGACAACAATGGTGGTTTGAGCCGAGGCCTCGTGTGTGTGGGAGTGAGAGGGAGGTGTGCCAGAAAGAGAGGGGGCAGAGGAGAGCCAAGGACTGATGTCGCACTCTGAATCTTCTGATGAAGAGCCCGATCTCTGACGACTGCAGCCGCAAACAACAGGGTAGGCGAAGGGAAAGGAGAGGAGGTCACAGGAAAAACAGAGAAGGAAGTGGTAAAAAAAAGAGAAATGAAGGTAAGTTGGGAGAAAACAAAGTGGATCATAGCATCCAAAATGTTTAATTGCTAAAAAGGTTAGACTAGCATGCAATTGTTCGAGGAATATAAGATAAAGTGATTAAGGCTGGAAGTAAGAGAGGAGTAAGAGGAAGTAAACATTTAAACTGAAGTTAGAAAAATATATATTTATAAGGGTTCACTTTATCTGATGCTGCAAATTCCCTCACACACCTGAAACCTTGCATCTTCTTGTACCAGGGTCTCCTCTGAGAGCCCTGTTTGATCATCTGCACATGAACGTCTTCTTCGGGTGTCCAGAACTTTGGTAAAAACTTGTCGTAAGACAAACCGCTCACAGGCTGGGACTTGATGCCCATCTTGCGTGCATAGAGATCATCTTGGATTGGGTCAGCATAGCCCACCTCTTCGTCCTCATCCTCAGAGTCATCATAAATGTCCCTGAACAGGCTGTTAGTTTGAACAGCTCGTCGGTGGTCCACCTTCACGGAGCCACGCTTGGGTGACGGCATTTTCCCGCTTTTGCTGCTCAAGAGAGACAGCCAACCACAAGTGTCAAAGTTATTTTTAAGAGCAAGGCAGTCACGCAAAAAGGAGCACAGCAACCTCAAATGAAATGACTCAAGGAATGGCAAACTAAAGCGAACTCAAAAGCAGACCATACGGTAAAAAAAAAATAATTAAAAAATGTGAGGAGCCATGTTCACAACAAAAGTTCCTCCTCAAAGTGCATACAATCCAGCAGAAGCAAATACAGGAGCCTGAAACTAAAAAAAAAATGATTGTAGTAAAAACCAATCAACTAAAGCAGCATTAGAGGCAGCACACTAAACAAATGGTCACCCATGGTTATAATTAACCATGCAAATGAGGGCAAGAGAAGCATTCAAGTTGCTCTCATCACACTTGCACATCACACTGCAGCCTTGTATATTCTGACCTGTAGCAGGTCACATTTTCTTGAGGGGGAACGCTGGAAGACATAGTGACCTTGGGCCAAGGGCCTCCTTCAGCCCGTGGCAGACTTCCCTTTGCCACGGGTTTGATGGGCACAGCAAAGTTGGTGGGAGGAGCTGGAGAGGGGCTGTGGAAGCGTCTGCTCGCCAGATCGTCAAGGACAAGATCTGGATCTGGTCGATCTGCATCTGAGTCACTGGCACTTTCAGAATCAGGAGCCCATTGGAATTCGGCTGCTGACAAGGAACTCTGGGAGACTTGGTTGTTGCCGTAAGTGTCAGCGGAAATCTTCGTTTTACTGACATTGTCATCCCACAGCAGAAATTGACAACACCATGGACCGTTCAGACAGCACAGTGATGAAAGTACAAAGGCAAAAAACAGCCACCATGTAAATATCTGGCATTTAAAGCACAAGCCAGAATTTCTGCAATGGAACCTCATCACTGCATTTCTTTTAAACAAGAAATACACGAATAGTAGATCTTTAATAATAAGAAGAAATTAGAGTCAATGATTAAAAAAGATTTAAGGTGTAGTACCTGGTGAGTGTGCCTTCATCCTCCGCAGTACTGATGTTGGCCCAGCTTCGCCGGCTGTCTTCATTACGCTCAGTTCGTTTCTTCCTCAGTGGAGGAGGTACATAGCCTGACTGCTTGTCTTTAGTGGGCAGGAACTGGTTAAATGGGGTGCTGGACTTTGGCGTGATGGTCGTTAATCGGCGGTATAGAGAGCTATCTTTGTTCTCAGCCATCCTGAAGAGGGAATCTGGGTCTGTGTCGCTATAACAACCTGGACCATGAATGATAACAGGAACAAAATGGGTTTAAGACACATGAAGAAAGTGAGAGTGGGAAGAACAGAGGCAAGTGAAAGGAAGACAAAGTAAACAATTAAAAAGGAAACAAAGGGTGAAGGGAGAGTGTTGTGTACTGTAGAGGGACTTTGGAGAATTAACAGGGTGTAGGGGTGGGGAGCAGAGGCCTACTCATTTACAAGCTAGTGTAGAGAGCTGTGGAATGTCTCACTGCTCACTGTTACAGAATGAAATGAAATAAAAAAACGGCTCCTGATCAGCATGTTCCTCTGTTAAAAACACTGACAGATCAATTTACCATTAATTTATCTTCTTTTTCTTGGAGAAATGATATTTTTACTGAAAATATTCACTTGCAAAAACACACCACTAGAGGGCACCATGTATTGTTTCCAGAAATGGGAGTGAACATTTTGGCCTCAGTTCATACTGAATTTCAAGGCAGATGAAATAGATTATAAATATTTGTGCTGAAGCACAAAATGAAAAGGTTCAGACAAGCAAATGGCCATCTACTTTTCAATGTTGGAGACGGTCTGATATGACAAAACATGCTGACAAACATCAGACAGAACCTTAGAAGCAACATTTTCATGGAAGCGTTTAAAGGGAGCAATATTTTTAAAAAGTGGTGAAAGATCTGTTTGTCTTTAAAGGTTGATTATCTAAACATCTCCTACCCTCGCTGCTGCCTTTTAGAGTGACTTCAGATGAGATGCTATGGGGTCGGGAGCCTGAGGAGTGTAAGCTGTCCAAAGAGTCGTCTCTTTTTTGTCTGCCACCTCCTCTTCCTCCTTTGGGAAGGTAGAGTTCCTCCCTCTCTGGGTACCAACTATCTCCAAAACCGCTGTCTCTGATGTTGCTGCTTGTCTGGCTCGATGATTCCTGCAGAGCCTTTCACACACATGATCAATCATACATTTAGATAACTGGGTGTCAGATATAAGATTTAGTTCTACTGTGTGTGGGGTGGGTGCGTGGGGTCAGATCTTTTAGGTATTTTAATGTATATGCTCTATTGGCTTATCATCTTTTGCACATTTAGTTACCATACATACATATTTATTTGTGTAGTAAATTTAAAATCCAGACCACATTGTACAATTAGCATGGGCTTAACCCAACCATGTTCTCATCTCTGCCATCTCTGCCAAAACAAATAATGCCACGATTCCCACACCCTTAATGACTGTGTTTACAATAAGAAAAGAATTTCACGACACATCAACACTTAAAACCCCAGAGCCCTTTAGAGCATAATAGCTGCAGACAAGACAGTACTTGTCAGCTACTTTCATAAGAAAACTAATTTTAAAATCTATTATCTTCTGAATCCTGTCAGACAATGCAGGTCCCAGAATCAAACCCAAACAATCTTGTGAGCACAGAGCACATATTGCATGGCTAAATATGCAAAATGTGCTGTAACCAAATGCTATTGCTGACAATCCCGATAGTTTGTCGAATTCTACACCACCTTGCTCACCACCTTGGAAATTCAAGTGAATGCCAAGTGCCAAGTTCAACACTGGCTCAGGAGGAAATGGGCATCTCATTTCATGACATGAAGCAACTATTATAGCATGTAAACTATGCGAACAATGTGCCACGCAGTAAACAACATTAAAGATAGCTGAGTCAACTGATCACCTCATTTATGACTTAATATGACTTAACCCTATGGCTATTAGTTTTCGGTTCATGAAGGCACAAGCAAAACAACTCAAAGATCCTAATGATATAATCACTCCCTTCAAAAGATTTACCTTGTGGAGTGCAGTGCCCAGTAATCCCTCGAATGCCTTGAAATTCAGGTAAGGTCCATCATAGAAACGATCACATTGAGCTCTTCTACCAAGCCAGTAAATGGTGATTAAAACCTGTAGAGAAAACACAGCACCAGTTTATCATACATAAACCTAAAAATCTAAATCAATTATTACCAACTAAATTGATCTGGCTATCATGGACCTTCACCCTGAGGGATGATGCAGGACTAAAGCAAGCGACTGTTTTGATAGCTAGAACACTGCTTTCAGTGAGTGAGGTTCATATCAGCCAGCGCTATGCTCTTGTTTCCAGGCTCATCCAGAAAACTCTACTGCCGTTTCTGTGTGCATCATTAGGCTGAACAAGTAAATATAGAGCACTATAGCAAATAAACAGAACAAAAACCACACCGGGTGTGCTAAGGCTTTATTACAACTGAGAACTCAAACGAACATGCTCTTTGTGTTTTGAGTCCAAAACAAACTAAAATATTGGATTATATTATGGTGAAGCTTTGAAAGACTGTTTACAGACATTTTGATAAACAGAACTATAAAAAAATCTTTACATTTCTCAAAAAAAGACAGACCTGTTTTCTTGTAATAAAAACTAAGACTATTTAAATCTTAATGTTTACAATGTACACATACTTCAATCTCATTTTAATACATCAAAAAGTAATAAATATACAGTAATGCTAAATTTTATATTACTATGCAATACCCATTTGGCTACTGCACATGTAAAAAGGTAGAAAATGCATTTCATAAACATACTCATAGAACATGTTGTGGCACTATGCAGTACTAGAAAATGAAGGAACTCTTTGTTGCTATCAGGACTGAAATTGAAATAATGTTCTGTGTTTTTCACTAAATGACAGGCCAATGAATTTATATCTGAGACAAAAACTCACATTTTTCAGCCTTCTGTTGGTCTCTTGATGTCTGAGAGGGAAAAATGAGAAAAAAGAGGTGAGTATCAGGGAAAATAACAGTACAAGAACAGAGAGTATCGTTGTTTGGTGTATGTGCTGGGCAGTGAAAGAGCTGGAAAATGAGAGTACAATCCAGATGACTCACTCTCAAACAACAGCAACACAAAAGGCTGCGAGAGAAATAAATACGTCCATGAAAAGAAAGGACAGGGAGAGAAAAAAATCACAGGTTGTAATTAAAAGTTGTAAAACTAATAACTGCTCATTTAACATCAAATAAGTCTTTCCAGGTACTAAAAGTCAGACATTTCCTGCATATTTCTAAGGTTTGACAGTTGGACCTGTCCCCTCAGTAAATCACTTTACAGGAAGTATTCAGTTCCTGCAAAAACAAACAAAATCTGCAGTTTCAACCTGCTAGCCCAATAACATTCTCTTTGTATGTGCAACCATTGTTTACCCATCACCCAGCATGACTTATATCTACCTAAAGATGTCAGTGAAGAGAAACAGATTGCCACAATACATATAACTAAAACAAAAGATTTACAATCCGGTTTGCATCTCTGATGCTTGTGACGAATTCCTGTTATCATATTGAAATACGATAAGCAAACATGCCTCTTTACTCAGATTTCTCACAGCACGCAATGTGACCTAAAGGACTGGCTGACACGTTGGTGCTTGTAGGTGGCAAGACCTGAGTGTCAGTCCTTGTCAATCAAATTTTCAAGTTTATTTAGGTTGCTGGGTTCAAGGGGAAGAAACAAAGCACGGAAGCACATTTAATCATCATTCTTTAAGAGACACTGCCAAGGGCAACCAGAAATTCCTGTGCAACAAAAAATAATATAAACAAACATTTACTCAAATACTGTATTTTTAGTGGGTTATAAAATGGTGTGGTGGTTAGCACTCCTGACACACAGCAAGAGGGCCAAGGTGTGGACTCTAGGTACTTTCTCCCACTGTCCAAAGACATGCATGTCGGGTGAAATGCTCACTAAATGTTCCCTTTAGGAATCAGTAGGAATGACTGTTCGCGTCTCTGTGGCGGCCCTGCAATGTAACTGGCATCGAGATAGAATCCAACATCCTCGTCACCCTGAATTGAAATGAGTGCAATAGAAAAGAGATGATGCTTGAAAAGCAGGTAAAAACTGGATTTCTTGTGTCGCTTCTCAGCTATAAAAGGTTATGGTAGTTCGTAAAATGATGGCACCTGGACTTCCTTATGAGCTCTTGAGCATAGTTCATTCTTAAAGAACAGGCTTTCAGCCAGCTAGTGGAGAATTTCAGATACAAACTGCTGTGAGGTCATTCACACCCTTAAAGATATTGAGATGTGTGATTCAGATCTTTTGACTTTGGACCTAGAGACTAAGGGTTTCAGAGAGTTATGTCCTCATCTTATGGTGAAATGAGCATTATCAGGACCAGTAGAGTAAAGTTGGCATTTGGAAAACCAAGAAGATTTCTAAGATGACTCGGTAGTTCAACAAAACCTAAAGAAAGCCCCCGTTTGACTGCTTAGCACCTTCATGAAGCTCAGACTGGAGTGCTGTTGGGCTGCTCCACCTGCACAAATATGACATTTATGAATGAATATCAGAGTAAAACATATTGTGATTTCCATGCATATAATTCCGTATTAGAAATGTGCAAATAAACATTTAACAGAACTCATTGCTTGCAACATGCCGAAAGAATTTCACTTTTGAAACAAAAGTAACACCACTGCATACGAGCAGCTATTACACGTGCTGGGCTTGTTGTGCAGCCAGTGGATATAATGTGAGAATAATTAAAGCAAACACTAACTACAAGAGAATGCTAAAACACAGATCTTGAGATCTTAGCTCTTAAAAAGGCATTGATAAAAGGTTTTGGCATACTGTCTCAATTTAACAGCATACCGAGTCTGAACTGACTTCAACATCCTTGGAATCCTTGCATGACAAACTTTACAGACCTGAAATTCTTTTGCAGGTCAAAAATATCTCCAAAGGTTTTTGGCTTATTCTTCGCCAGCTATGGGAAGCATTTACAAGCCACTGTACGTGTCAGAGAGGGCATTACTGACCATAGCAAATGGACAAACCTAAAGCTTTTTTTCCTGTTTATATATTCATAAAACTTTTAAATAAATGTTGTAATCTTTTCTTTAATAAGAAACAGAGATTTTGACCTGAAATGGCCCCAACCTTTCCAAAGGTCTTCCTCTCCACTAAATGCAGGTAAAGAATCACAATCAGAAACATTTTATTGCCATTGTCAGTAAACATGACTTACAGACTAGAAACTTGTCTCTTGCCAGCACAGCCAATTTAAGGAACCCTTTAAGAGATTTCTATCACACAAGGAAAACAATAATGAAGAAGAATTTACCAAAACAACCGGGTAAGAACAAAGAAAAACCTATTTAAATCACATTCAGACATCAGTCATTGACAAGCAGTGCAATTCCTTTAGAGCTGCATCTTTTTAAACCACCTGTTAATACAACCCTTGCATGTTTAACGTCTACCCCTGCTTTGTTTATTCAGCTCTGCCAAATTCTGGAGGAAATATCTGTCCACAAAGGTGAAAATGGCCAAGTATCTGCCATCTGTGTCTGTCTGCTGCAATGGCTTTCTGGAGTTCTTTTACTTTCCTGTTGAGGCTGAAAATATGCAGAGAGAAATGATAAATATACTGTAGCTATTTTCTAACCTTGTTGACCACTCAAAGCACTGCTGCATTAGAAGCCACACACACACACATACACATGCACACACAGCACTTCTTAGTCTAAAGTCTTGCAGACAATGCAGTTATTTTTTTCTGTCAGGCAAACACACATTGATGAACTAGAAGTACACGTTTAAAGTAACCTGTGCAAGAGAAGTCATTTTTGTTTACAACTGTTGTCGTACGCGGGTTGCTGTGTTGATCTGTGCTGAAACCTGTGAAACTGATCTGAAAACAACTTCTACCACTGGCACCATTTGACAGGATGGGAAGCAGATCAGTTTTCCCACCAACATGCGTCATCTCACACCAGGAGTTTCCAACATGTTAATTTCACCAACAGTGAAAACTATAGTGGATGTATTCCAGTGTTTGGAGTGGCACGAGTTTATGAGTCCAATGAAAAAAGGCATGGCTTGGAACACAGACACAAAGTCTTAGATTATAGGGTTGGCCAGGTCCCTAAAAAAAAAAAAAAGTGTTGCAAACAAAGCCTAGCGTGTGCTAATGCTGATCTATGAGTAATGGGAGCAGAGGAGAAGATGGAAACCAGGAGCTATTTTCAGTCCTGTGGTGCCTCAGGACTTGCCGTAGCTTGCAAGAATCAGCTGATCACTCACATGATTGAGCACAATCATTGACAAAGCATCTCTGGTGTCTGAGCCAAACAAAATATATACAGACTGTACAACTTATGAACTGATTCTCTGAAACAGTGTTATCAGTTTCACACACACATAAGACAACTAAAAAGTGCACTGAGAGGCATTTTAGAATTTTAAATTTAACACATGCCAAATAGATGTCATAGGAAAAATTGTCTTGTGGGTCGTTTTGTCCTCTAAGTTTACAAAATCTTTCAAGTCATCATTAACTTTTTAGTTTCTCATGCTGATGGCAAAAAAAAAATTAGTTAAAATTTTCTAAATGGCTGATTGCCATAAGAAAGAAAAAAACATGTCTAGGTTGACATGTATATTGGATGGGTTGAAGCACCGCATGATTGCATTGACTTTCACACCAGGCAACCCACCAAGACAAGACCAAATCACTTTTAAAAAAAAAAAAAAAAAAAAAAAAAAAACCAAACAAAAGAAAAAAAGCAAACACAAAAAAGGGAGAATCAACCCCAACCAAAAAAAAACAAACCACAACTTG
>JBAMHX010000014.1:8836743-8851069 GCA_037177515.1 Pseudomugil tenellus | reverse complement strand
TATATCCTAATTTTTTCACCTACGTTTCAACCACATCGATTCTATATTATGTGAAATATTGCACTTTTTTTACATTTCTCCATATTTTTATCTGTAATATATAAATCTACAAGAAGACGCTACACCAAGATGATGCCTTGTCTTATGGTGTTGTTTGTTTAGAAAAAAGGGAAAAAAGGGAAACGTGAGGAGCCATTATAGTGTTGTGTTGCACTTAGCTGCAGTTGTATTATTATTGATTTGTAATTCTAAACTGAGCGTGAACATCTAAAATGATTCTCACCCTTTACTGTGCTCGCTCTGCTTTTCTCTCTCTCTTGTGTTTCACTTCACAGGGTATTAAGCAGACTGACCATTTTGGTTTCATCTGTCGGGACCAGTCAGAGCCCGGCCCCAGTCATTATATGTGCTACGTGTTCCAGTGTGCCAGTGAATCCCTGGTGAATTGCACAGATGATTTAAGTGAAAAATTAATGTTAACTCAAAGCGCGAGAGATGAAAGAACTGGTCTGTCATTGTGTGTCAGGTGGACGAGGTGATGCTGACCCTGAAACAGGCTTTCTCTACGGCAGCAGCCTTACAAAGCAATAAGACCCCAATCCAGCTCTGCGAAGCCTGTCCTATGCATGACCTGCACAAGCTCTGCGAGAGGATTGAGGGTAAGCCACGTGAATAGTCACACACACCCCAGTGCCTCTCTCTGACTTTACTTATAAATATATAGATGCATGACTTGTTTCTTATAGTTTCTCCTCTGTTTACAGGGCTTTACCCTCCTAGAGCAAAGCTAACCATCCAAAAATATCTCTCTCAGTTGACTGACAACGAGCAAGCAGAGATTTTTGAGCGAGTCCAAGTAAGGGTTCTCGTTTCTTTAACAGAGCATGTTTTTTGTTTGCAATATAAGTAACACATTAACAGCTTCACTGGTGATTGATTGTTGTGAGCTGTTTAGTTTTTTGCAGTGGGAGTTGCTCCATATTCATATTTTTAAGCCTTTTGCATGTATGTTTCTGCAGAGACTAAAGCCTGGGTCTGACCAAGAAGAGAACGAGCTGGTGATACTTCATCTAAGACAGCTTTGTGAAACCAAACAAAAAACCCATCTCCATATTGGAGAGGCCCCTCAGGTATATTCTTTATTATACAAGAGATGAAAAGGGAATCCACAGCCCAAAAAGGTCTAAAGTTAAAGTTACAACAAGAACAAAGACTTTGCATATTTTTACACTGGTTTCAAACATATACCTTAATTATACTACTTAAAGAAACAACCATTTCAAGTGGTGAATTTTGAGTGTCTTAACGGTTTTCAAGGTTTTTATCAACCTTGAAAAGGAAGACATTCATACTTTGAACAATCTGTGGTTATTTTATTATAAAACAGTTTAGAGCTTACCCTTTTCTTTTAGTAAAATATTGTCCTTTTTGAGGCTTTCAGAGATTTTTCTGGAGGAATGGACACATTTTAAATACCTAATCTGAGACAGAAATAAGCCAGTTGCAGCTAGCAATTCTCTATGCATTTTCTATAACAGCTGCATTTTGGTAGAATTTTTTTTTTCATGAGTGCTACTGAGGCTAATTAAGAAACTAAATGCTCCCTGTATGTGATTTCATGTGTTTTTACTGTCTTCTTTATCCCCCTTTTTTAGATAAAGCATTAATGACACCTTTCTGTCACGCATCACACATCTGTCTGAGGAGTCACTGTGAGCCTTTATTTATACAGGGCATGACATAATGTCACACCTCTTACTGAGAAGTGTTTAGATTTTGTTACTTTTTCTGTGCATAGAGACTAACCATTCTTTTTTTTTGCATTTCACTGCTTTGTTTTCAAATAATTCTACTCTTTCTCCTCTTTTCTTATGGCCTTGGACACTTCAATAAACCCTTTACTTGCTGTGATGTGCGCAAGTCAGTGGGAATTCCATCACAGAGTATTTCGTAGAACTAGACATTAGATGTTCAGCCCTGCTAGTTTCACCTACAATATCCCCATTAAAGCTGCTTTTGGGGGTAAAGATTTACATTTCGGACTTTACTTCGCCTCTGGTCTCTGTGATGGAAATGCAAGAAGTTGGAGAAAGGAGCCTCCAAAGATCCTTTGTCCTTAACAAATGTTCCAGCAATCAAGCTTGAAAGAGCTCTTTTAGCTGCAGTTGACTCACAATTCATCACTGATCACTTTAATGTGTAATGTTTGTCGGCCACTTGCCTCAAATAAACCACTGTTACATTTTACCAGCTTCACCAGAGACACATGACATTTAAAGTATGATAGGTTTGTGGATTATTAATCTGAAGAAGGATCTTGTTAGAGATATTATGTTAAATAATATCACTCAAATGGCACAATTTCAACAAGCAGCCAGGATCCAACTGCTGTACCGTACAGATTTGGACATGTGGTCATTTGGGTTTCTTTGTAATGTTTATTACACTTCCATTTATTGGTGATGTGTTTTTTTTGTCTTATGTTGGATTGACAGAATGCTGCACATTGCTCATCAGCAGGAGATGGAACAGCCACCAGCAGCCACCACCGCTTCAAACTTGATATCTTCAAGAATAAAGCTCGCACATCCCTTACCAGCTCTTTGGAAAACATCTTAGCGAGGGTGGGTCTGAGCAGGGACAGTGTTTTTTGTCTTTGTGGGTGTGTGTGTTTTTTACACGGTACCTAATCTCCCACTGCTATATCTTTGTTACATTTCCTGCTGTTTTAGGACTATTTTCCTTTTGAGGTTATCCTTTGCTCATATTTCTCGACTCCTCACTGTAAGAAGCTGCATGCTGCGTACCTTTATTTCTCTCCCGGCTCAGGCTTTGTATCGCTTGCTTTATCTGTGTCGCTGTGATCTGGGGGATTTGGATTGACCCGTATCTGCCAGTGAGACAGCAGAATAATTCTTTAGTGGAAGGATCCAGGCAATCTGAGATCTCTGCTGCCATCTGTTACCATCTCAGTGACTTAGCTGAACAATGATACTGTGAATCCTGTCAATTCTGAAAGCATCTGTCCCTTTTTTATATCTTGCCACTTAGAAATGTCTTATTTATTCTGAATATCTTATGATCATACTATAACAGTACCAGCTGTTCTTTTTCTTTGCAAATATCAGACATATACAACTGCTTCTGTTGTGTTTTTTAAATGCGTATTATTGTGTTGTCACAACTTATTTCACATTGTATTATTACCTCTGTCACCAGGGTGCCAGCCGAATGCGTGGTCGCTTGGGGAGCATGGGAAGCATCGGCAGTTTTGAAAGAGTAAGTGTCCTTGAGGAAGAACATGAGAATTCCCAGAGCTTCGGTCATGGGATTCTGGAAATTCTCACCTATTGCCCAGCAGCTTTTTATACCATATTATGTTCCAACTCTGCCCTCAGCAAAACAAGAATAGGACAGACATCATTTCATTTTGATCGGTGTTTGTGGTTGTGCTCTGCCAGCGGGGCTTCTCTCACATGGAGACATAAATCTCTGCTGCATTGTTCCCACATAGTTTTATGATGAAGCTGCTTTGGCTAAAAGGCCAAATTATATTACAGAGAATGTGTTTCCAGCGTTGTTAGTGAGCCATTTGGGACTGTGGGCTTCAGTTTGTTACTGCTGTGCAAAATGCAGACAGAGTATGTGAAGCAGTCTTTCTGCCTTTCCATCATTTGAGAACTTGATTTAACTTGAGTAGCATTTTGTTTTTGAACTAAAATAAAAGATAATTGACGATGAAGCATCTGAGAACAGTGCAGGCATTTTCAACAAATCTTAAACTTAAAATACTGTTTGTTTTAATAGTTTTGCATATGAAAAGTGACTTACCAGAGAATTAAAAAGGAAAAATGTTCTTATCAAACTTCGAGCCAGTGCAATCACTTAAGCATCAGCTGATTGCTGGTCAGTGTCTGCTGCTGTTAGCACAAGGATGGATTTACTGGTAGGAAGGCAAAACAAAACACATTTTTCAGTACTATGTACAAAACGAATGGGGGAAAAAGATGCAGGTGCAAGCCAGCTGAGCTCAGAGTCCATCCATCCATTGTCTATATCTGCTTACTCGAATGCAGGGCCCTTCGCTGCTGGAGCCGATCCCAGCAGCTGATAGGTGAGATTCAGGGTACCAGACCAGCATCGGGCCAACACACAGAGAGAGAGAGAAATACTTTCACACCTAGAAAGAATTTAGAGACACCATTCCAGCTACCATGAATGTTTTTTGGTCTGTGGAAGGAAGCTGGAAAACATGCAAATCACCACACCACGGTGCAATCCCAATGGTTCGACTCCAATAAGTACCAAATGATTTAGTGAATCAAAGCTTTAACCCTCTTGTCAAAACCCTGCAGCTACATAACCTGCCAACCAATTTCCCTGTTTGATTTTATGCAACCAGGAGCTTTGGGGCATTTAGCTCAAGTGTTGACTCGCATATTGCAAATTCTGTAGAATTCCACTTCCCAATTTTTTTGATTCCTCAAAAACATCAACTAAGGTAATTTGAGAGGTTTTGCATAGGTTCTTCTGGAGCTTTTGTGTTTATATATTTGCACTTCTCAATACTTAAAATCCTACTGACAACTGAAGTTGGCCGAGCTTCCGTCAGAAGGGTTTTTAAAAGCAGTAAACCTGATCAACTTGTTACATTGCAACGGCCTCTTTTGGGAATGGCCCTGCTGTCTATCTAAACACTGTTCTAGCTCAAGCTCCCCATCTCTAGAGACCTCCTGTAATGGGATGGAGTGTCTTTAATCTGCAAAATCTCCTCATCACTGTCTGACGGGGCTCAAAAGAAATATGTTGTGTTGACTCTCCTCAAAACTGTTATATGATCTTCTTGCAAGCAAACTTGTGCTAGATTTAGTGGAAATGGCCAAGCAAGGAAAATTACTCGTTATCTAAACAAGTGATTGGGGATCACAGGTAAATCCTGCTGTAAATTCCCGATATGAAGTCAATTAGTCATAGTGAAATTTAACACAGACAATCTTACCTAATAGTTTTCAATTAAAATTTTATTTCAGAGTAATGATTCATATAAAAAATGACCCACTGGTGACAGAAAAATCAAGATAGATTTAAAACAGAAACTTCCTATAGTCTGGTGAGAATTCTGTCCGGATGTGTTGTCCCAGTGTGCAGGAAACCCCACTCAGGATGTCCAGTTAGTGTCTGCTGAACTGTGTCTGTCATATGACACAAGAGTTTCTGATCTGAACCACTTACAAAGTTTTCAGGGAATATGCGTGTGTTCCACAGACAAACAAGCCTTTTACATTATGACTAATAATACACTTCCAGCTATCCAGAATAGGGAGATAGTCACAACACTTGCTTTTATATATGTGTGTGTGTATGCCTGTGACTGATCATTGGGAAAAAAAATAACCCCAATATCGATGCATTTTGAGAGTCATGTCAGAGCAAAAAGAGGGAGGTCTATGGAAGCCTGATGGGAGGGGATTGGAGGATTTTATGCAGTGTTGCACCAGTCAGGTCCTCCCCACCAGTAATGTGTGTTACTGTGAGTCATAGGGCATTGTCTATTAGAATACAATAGATGTGGGAGTTGTACCACCAGTACACGAAGCAACACAGAGTCCAAGAGTGTAGAGTACAAAGAGACTCAGTCGTTGAGACTCGACTGAGTCTTACTTGATTGAATAAGGTGAGTTAATTTGTGTTTGGATTGTCATTGTTCACTTTTCTCCATTTGCTTCTATTACCACCCATATGTGCTTAAATCTAAGGTTTTTTTTATTTTCCAAATTTCCTTACTTCCTTTCTGTCCACCTCAGCAGGATGAGGAGTCCCCTGGCCACTCCCCTCCAGGTTCCCCCCCTGCTTTCCCTGATAATGACCTGGAAACTGGGACGCAATTCCGTCGGCGTGCTCACACCTTCAGCCATCCACCAGTGAGGAAGCGTATCTCTTTTGAGAGCCAGTCAACCAGTCAGAGCAAACAAGCTCCTCTTCGCAAACAGCAGTCTGTCAATCAAGAGCTCGTGCAGAGCAGGTAACCTAAACCAGACCTATTAATCAGTCTGTGCATCTCTAGATTATGAGAAAGGAATGTTCAGTGCATCACTTTAGAGCTGTTGCAGAAGCTGCAGGAGTTTATCCTTCGGTCAGTTTGCCATTTTTATTTTTTTGTGGAGTGAGCTTTTTAGTTTGTTTGAAAAAAATGGCTAATGCTAACTGTTGCTGTTTCTCTCAATCATTTTAACACTAACCAAATATTTAGTTGCCCTTTTGATTTTTACAGACAATGTAATCTATTTGCAGAATTTGAATCACTTTGAAATTCCCTCACCTAATGCACGACTGTCCCTGAAAACCAGCATATGAAATTTCCTGCCACTGTTTTGATCCCTCATGGGTTCCTCAGTGTTTTCTCTTTTTTTCTGTACTCACAGCAAAAGCTTTTTCTTTTGTGTAATGTTTGTTTTTATTTGTGGGCGTTACATGTTTGGCCCGCCCAGTCCCGCGCCTGTTTCAAGAACGCGCAGTGTTTCGGAGAGCGAGTCCTCCTTCAGCCTCCCCTCCTCCTTCTCTGCTCCCACTTTCCTGAAAAGCTTTTACCAGGGCTCACTGGGCTCCCTGAGCTCCCTGACAGACAGTGGGAACCTCAAGAGGTGAGAGGGGGTGCTCAGACGACCCCCCTTGCATAAGTCTCAAAATGCACCAACCAGAGACTTGTCATGTCTGACATGATGCATATGAGATGGGTGGGAGGGACCAACTAATATTCCTGGGATTCATGTGGGCTGTCAAAACCTTCTTAACACTCAGCTTTATTGTTCTGTTCCTTCTGACCTTTTTCTGCCTTTCACAAGCAATATTTTATTGGTAAAAAATATTTTCCAGTGATTTATTTTTCCCTATGTCTGCTTTGCAGCTGGGACTACCCTTTTCCTGTTTTGCACAGAAGTAGAAGGGGATGCTTATCCACCCCTGTCTTGCTATATTTGCATGTGCATTTGAAGCTTTTTTCACGACAAACTCCTGCATATTTTACTTGGATTTAAAGTTTTTTATTAACTACATTCCACCTGTGATTTACAATCATTTTCTGACTGGCAGTCCATGCTATCAGTTCATGCTCTTCTAAAATGAATAATTTCTGCGATGTATTTATAATCAAATGTTCAGCTGCCCAGCAATGTCATTTCAACAGGATGTTTCTATTTCTCCAACAGCAGCCAGAACTCTTAAGAGGCTGCTCTGATGATAAAAGAAGCAAGAGTTATAGCAACACCAGCTGCTCTGATTATGAGCTAGACATTTAGTCTATTTTATTGAAAATCCTTGACCGGCTAAGACTTAAAGTCTGTATGTTTTGCTGAAAACAACTAAGTGTTCTTTTATAACTTCGCTAAGACGAAAACATTAGAGAATGTATCAAGAGAGAGCTGCTGTGAGAGCCAAATTGTTCACCGCGACATTTCTCCTAATCCAAGGACACTTCCTGTTTTTCTCCGCTCACATGATCCAGCATCCTCTGGTGTGCTGACTAAGCCCACTAACTACTGTCACAATGAAGTGATCTTCACTGAGATACGTGTACAGTTGTTTACTTGGTGGAGAGAAATGTAAAATATGAAACCTCAATTTCGTGGAACCTCTTTTGTCTTATGTGTGTAAATCTTATCTGTAATGCCATAACACAATCCACCCTGAATTTTTGCAAGACAAGCAGAGATACTGCAAATTAAGACAGTCTGCATTCTATGGAGTTTTTTTTTTTGTTGCTTTAAGAGTTCAGAATTTAGTATCTTGGAATTGTGTCTATCAATTTTATGATCTGGTGCTGCCTATTAGCCTCAGACGTTGCGGCAGTATCATGTTTTGTTTGATGTTTCTGTGAAATTAGTCAAAGGGATTTTGAAGTATTAAATAAAAGCAAGCATTTCTCAGAAAAACCAGTTCCATTTACTCTTTAATAAAACCAGAAAATAGATGCAAAATCCCAAATCAGAATTGTAGCATAAAGCTGTTCTTTGCTCGAAAACTAAAATGACATTGTTGAAAAAGTCTCCAACTGGGAACCACAGCAATGTCCACCACATGTTTATGCAACAGCTCCTAAACTCATTTACATGTCTTTACATGCTCCTAGATGTTGATGCATATTCATAAAATGAATCATTACTATTGGACCTCTGCTTTATAGCCTACAGGATGTGGAATACAGCTGCTGTGAAGATAAGCTGGTTAAGCTTCCAGATGATTCAGTGCCGAATGAATATTTCCAGGCGAATGCATTTGAAACGTTTGGGTTGTCAAAGGAAACATTGTTGACCTCAGACTGGTTCAAGCGATTGAAGGGATATTCTTCCAGTCAGCTCTAGATATCCATCAGAAACAGCCTCCAGCACCCCATAACAAAAACAAGAACCAGATACAGGCTATTACAATAATTATATATTATAGCCTTTAGCACATTAAAATAGTCAGAGGTATGTAAGATGAGGGAACTGTTTGTTTTAAAAGGGATTAGTATGAGTGATGCTGTTTGGAAAGGGTGCAAATAATGCTTCTTTTCATATGCTCACATATGTGCCTATGTGAAAGGACACATGTTGAGCAACTGATATAAAAACATTTTCATTTAAAATTACACAGAAACAGCATGATGCAAAAAAAACCAAAAAAAACACGCTAACTGAGAAAATACTTCTATAAGGCAGTGTGTGCTCAAACTAAACAAATGCATCAACACATGTCTGACATGCAGAACATCATGTTAAACATGCTGGACATAGAAGAAGTAATGTATGGAGTTTTACTGTTTTTGTCTGTGTCACATTTACGATTAAATCTCATTCATACTCATAATGTTGCACTATTCTGTGCTTATAGATACACATGATTTTTAGTTTTAACCCACATTTGTTAAATTGATTGGTATGAAATTTTACTGTTGCACTCTGTTAAACATACAAATTATTTTTCTATACGCAATAATACCAGATTTTTCTTTCTTCGCCAACAAGTTTCTCAGAAATGACCGGGATGCATGTAACTCAGCTTGTCTACACACTGACTGAGCTGATGCTTTATTAACAAGAACTCTGGGATTTCACTATGCCTGTTTTCCTCATCTTTAACATTTAGTTATCAGTCCATAGTTTTGCTGTATGATGTAACTTCTGAGTGTGTGTGTCTGTGTGCAAGAGTGCTAAAAGAGTCTCTGTGTAATTGGACGCTGGAGTCCTTAAGGTGTCTTTGACATTGTATCTTCTCTTATAGCAATGGGGAAGGCAGGAAAAGGACTTTGTCTAGTTGCAGCAACGACTCATTGACTGGAGGTCTCCCTCAGACCCCACGCAGGGTCTCCTGGAGGCAGAAGATCTTCCTGAGGGTTGCATCTCCCATGATTAAGCCAGCTGCATCCATGCAACAGACAGGTGACGTAACATGATTCTTTTAGAGCTTCTGGGATGGCACAACATAATGCCTGATAAATAATCAACATGTGCACAGGATATTAGTTCAAGGCAGGAATCGTCTTCTGGAAAATGCCGTCGTCGGAACAGATTTTGTATGAATATACACAAAGAGCAACAAGGATTTAAAGGAAACTAAAATAGCTCCTCTCAGATAATCACTCCTTTCAATACAAGGGAACATTAGCTTCTGATAGCTGTTGTGTTTTCCAACAAATACTCTGCAGGGGTTACACAACACAGCGCAACCACTATATGAAAACCATCTTGTGTTGTGTAGCAGCTCCTTTAGAAAACAGGCATTTGACAGGGAATCCTATGGGTCATGTGGGTTAAGGACCCAGTCATTGTAGAAGTCTGTGAGGTGTAAAGGTCAGGTCAGTGCTCTACCGCTGTTATTTTTCTCAAACTGTTCCAGTTGGACTCATGAGAATTTCTGACTCATAAGTCCACAAATATGTTTCTTTATCTACAACATACTTTCCTTTATTTACCAGTGAACTAATATTTCTTCCTCAAACTGGGTTTGCTGCAGCTGTGAGCTGCACTGATAAGAGTACTCGGAGTTAAATCTAGTGTAAATATTACATAAAAACCACCACAACAAATGGATTTAAAATAAAGATACCATGCAATTGGGGGATAATTTACCACTGAACATTCTTATGATAATAATTATAATCAGTATGACTAGCAAGTAGTTTTCCTACATGAACTCATCCTTGGATATTGTTTTCCTTAGACCACTGTGATGCCACTGAGCTGTTGCCTCTGTCTCCTCGTGCCGTGGACTCAAGCCTGGACCCTTTGAGGCATCTTTTGCCTCGTGCACGTGATCAGCTGTCTGACCAGAGACCTAAGAGAACAGGAGCTGACTACCGGGCTCTCTGGAAGACCGCCATCCACCAGCAGATCCTACTGCTGCGCATGGAAAAGGAGAATCAAAGACTTGAGGGTAAATATATGTCAACAACACTGTTCTGAAGAGGCTTGTAGTGTATGTTCCCGTCATGGAGGGAGTCATGTGGGGGAGTGGGGCTGCAGGCAGAAAGTCTTTAAGTTGGCATTTTTGTTTATTAAATGCTCTTTTATTGGTTAAAAGGATAGCTAAATGGTTTGCTTTAGCAGCATATGCAAAATAAGACATTTAAAGTGGATATAGGCAACATTGTCTCATGGGAAATCAACAATAATAGCTCTATGAAGGTGCAGTTTTTACCTTTAATCTTTGCCTCAGAGCCTTTTACTTCTCTTCTTTTGTCATCCATCTGTTCAATTTTAGAATGTAAATTATTTAGCAAATCTTAAATCATGGAGATAAAAAATTGATTTTACTACAGAAGAAGTGCAGAATGATCTTTTTAAAAACACATGCTTTACACCAACACATCTCTTCTCCTTTGTTTGCTACAATGACATCAATGCTGGTCTGAGGACCTTACTGTGAATAACTGTTTTCATTAGAAGGTAAGCAATGAAAGTGGAATCTTTGGGGATCAAGGTAGAGGTTTTGCATGACTTTGGTGGTCGGTGGTTCAGTTCAGCTTTTTGTTTTGCATGTTAAGGGATGATCATGATTCACAGTGTTTGTGTTTCTTTTATCCTGTTTCATTCTGTCATCACTATGTTGATGTGGCCTCTCCATTTCTTCAGCATAATAAGGTTGGATATTTGGTGTCATTGTGGGGTATTCTGTCTTTTGTTTATACTGTCAACTATCTAATGTGTTCAGGTGAAAGGTTTAAGGCTCTATTTCCACACTTTCTTTCAAATCGGACGTCTTTTATGTATTAATAGTCCTGTTTTGTTTTGCTCTCGATGTTGGTGTTCTACAGGAGTGATTCATTAGATTAAAACAATGTTTGATTTCTTCTCTTCTTTTATGACTGTATTGCAGCAAGCAGAGATCAGCTGCATATTCGTAAGGTGAAGCTTGACTATCAGGAAGTAAGTCCGTGCTCCAGAGAAGCTCAGGCATTGTGGGAGAGAAAACTGACGGCCCCGGGGAGAATGACAAATCTACAAGACAAGGAGGAAATAAATCGGGCACTCTGCCAAGGTGAGGGATGTAAGGGTGCATGTAAGGCAGGAAACAGAAACAAAATAATAATTAAATGAACTAAATGTTATAATGTTTAACGTATTAAATGCAACGTATTTGTGCTATTGAGGAAAACTACTTGATCTTTGTGTCCAGGAGTTCCGAAGAGCCGGCGTGGTGAAGTCTGGTTACTCCTTTCACATCAGCACCGCCTGCAGCACAGACTCCCCCACCGCCAGCACGCCCCGGACACCCCCTATCAGGATTTGCTCAAGCAGCTCACTGCACAGCAGCATGCCATTCTGGTGGATTTAGGTGTGCACGTTTGATTTAATCTATGTTCAATCTGGACAGTTTCATTTAGATTTCATTTAGGGTGGCCGTAGCTCAGGTGGAAGAGCAGTCGTCTTTCAGCCGGAAAGTTGTGAGATCTATTCCAGGCTTTGCCTGACTACATGTCGAAGTGTCCTTGGGCAAGACACTAAACCCTAAGCTGCCCCCCGATGTGCCTTTCAGGGTGTAAGTGTGTGTGTGAATGTGTACTATGTGGTGTAAAGTGGTTTGAGCGGTCAACGTTACTGGAAAAGCGCTATATAAGAACAAGTCCATTTATCATTTAGATTACTTCTCCAAACAGGTTGGTAAATATGTAGAGCAGGCTTTCACAGTCTCTGTGACTCTGAGCTGGTCATTTGGTTGTCATGTAAAGTTCTACATCTGTAGATTTAGATTCTGTTTTTGGATCAGTCCTGCTTCATTTGAGGTTCAAGTGTCCTTTGGTTTAAACTTTAAGTTCTGTTTTGTTCAGGTTGAGCCTTCTGTGTTTACCCAGCTTCCTATGTTATGTTGTAAAGTTTGCTTTCCCTTTCCATATATGTTGTGTTTACTTCCTGTTTCTTTGTTTAACCTGCTTCTTAGTTCACACGGTTTTCTTTTAGTCATTGGTTCTCTTCTTGGTTTCCTTTTCTCATTGTCAAATTGTCAGATCTATCAGCTCTGGATTGTTATTATGTCACCCTAGGGTTTTTTATCTGTTACTCTGTTATGAGTTATGTTATTTCTGTCTTAGTTCTCTTCTCTGGTACTTTTCTAATTTTGTCTTTGCAACTAGTTTCTCTTAATCCTAGTTTTTCTGCCTCAAAGTCTGCATTTGGGTTCTTTCTCCTCACTTCCTCTCATCCATTGCTCATATCAGTTAGTTGTAGTCACAGGTGGAGTGGAGAGTTTTTTTGGTCTTTCCTGCATTTAAAAGAAGTTTGGGATTAGGAAATGCAAACTGTAAAGTTTTCAAGGCAAACTAAAGAGTAGTTGATCCTGAGCCGGGCGTAGCCTTGGAATATTTTACTGTGCTGTCAGCAAAAAGTCAACAATGAAGCATTGACTTGAAAGACTTGTGTTATTTGTATGCATTGTGCAGATTCATGATAAACCCTTGTCACACACTGTTTTTTGTTTCTGTCTTGGACTGATTATCTTTTGCAACAATATTGTGGCCTTTGCCTATAATATAGAAAGCAGTTAGTTAGCCTGGGGACATGTATCTAGACATAAAGAGCTTAGTGAATACAGTAAGAATGTTGCTTCTTTTCATGAGGGAAACTTATAAATGCAAATGTGTGTACCGATTTAGGCCGGACCTTTCCCACCCACCAGTACTTTTCAGCCCAGCTCGGTGCAGGGCAGCTTTCCCTCTACAACCTCCTTAAGGCCTACTCTCTGCTCGATACAGAGGTACGTACTGTCGACCTCTTCATGAAGCCACTCTGTTAAAGAAATGTGCTGTACGTGGTGTGTGATCTCTTTTGTGCTACGTAGGTCGGCTACTGCCAGGGTATCAGCTTTATAGCTGGGGTCCTGCTACTCCACATGAGCGAAGAACAGGCTTTTGACATGCTGAAATTCCTGATGTATGACCTCGGCATCAGGCGACAGTACAGACCTGACATGGTGTCTTTGCAGGTCAGTGCACCCATTATTCCGGCTCTGTAACATGTTATTTCAATATAAAGGTTCTGACTACTAATGTAAAACAACAATCTACAAGATCAATAAGGGTTCTAATTCAGGCAATATTCCTTATTAGTCCAATGTTGGATTAAAAAACTCCGATCAGAAAGAAATCGGTGCTGCTGAAGTCGAATGAATCCATTTAAATCCATATAAAGATGTTGCCACCACATGAAATGTTTCCTCATTAGCAGTGTGTACTCTGCCATCCATGGTTCCGTACAAATGGTTTAAAAGATTATGCATCTTTTTAGTTGTACTCTGTCAGTAAAACTATTTCTAGTTGTGACCTTTCAATTTTCGGAAATGAATATACAAAATCAGGAATTTGCCCTTTTGTGTGTAGACATTGCTTTGACAGCATAGGCCTTGTTTAATCCAATTCTTATTATTATTCCATTAGCCCTTAGAATCCAGAACATTCTTTGTCTGCATATTTACCATGTTGGTGTCGAACATATCTGGCACACCAGCTTCAGCTTTTTTTTTGGATTCCATTCCCCAATCCTGGAATAGACACAATACAAGAAATATAAACATGCACATGTTCAGTCACAAAGCTCCACCTGGTGTTGAAACTTTAAACCAGCCCGGTATGACATCAGGACAGGAGGCATCCTGAGGTCATGACCTTTCATTTGCAGTTGATTTAGGGTCAATTAGACAAATAGGCCGAATCCCAAACGGAACACTTGAGCACTCCTGCACTCACGGGCGCGGTCCCGCGTGGGGCTCAAGGGTTCAGTGGTGTTCCAATTGGAATTGTGTGAGTGATCAAGGGATGATGGCGGACATTTTTGAGCCCTTTCTGCCCCCTTTCCAT
>JBAMHX010000014.1:8825575-8836150 GCA_037177515.1 Pseudomugil tenellus | reverse complement strand
TGTCCCAATCCTATTTAAAGCATTTCGAGCCCTTGTGGCCTGTCACCCTCGACTCCTCACGCAGGTGATGTCATTTAATCATCAGGGGCTCAGGGCGAGTGCTCAAGCTTTCGGTTTGGGATTGGGGGATAGTTCCAGAGATATAACCAAAAATCAGATTTTTCGTGAATAGAGCACCACCTAGTGAGGAAACTATAAATTCTAAAATGCTGAAATTCGATACCGGTCGTCCCCTTGGGGATCTAAACATGTAGAAGTTTATGATAAGTACACATACTCAATGTTCTGGTTCTTAAGACAACATTGCATCAAACATGCATGTGAGCATGGAGTGGAAATCCTTGCACCAGGAACTCCTGGTGTTCCTGGTGCAAGTAAACACGACTCAAGTAAACACATTTCCAAACTTCATACTCTATTATGCAACAAGAGTTTATATAAACAATTTCCAAATTGTTTAACCTTTTTTGCTGAGGGAAAAACAAACTGTCCAGATCCTAGATCAGGTGTGTCCAAAGTTGGTCTGTGAGAAAACCTTCAGGATTGCAGCCCTTGAGGATCGGAACTGGACTTTCCTTTTCTAGACCCATTAGAATTCAGTCTCTCTTAGGAAGTAGCAGGTTCTGTGTCTTTCTCATAAAAGAATACAGTTCAGTTTGTTATCAGCATAGAGTTCAAAATCCACATTCTGCACTCATCACAGCATCAGCGAGAAAAACTTCAGGTCTAAACTAGCATTTCCGCAGCCTAGACTGGATATTCAGGGAAAATACTATCTGGTGCATTATGATTAAAATACAAACCCATAAGAAAGGAAGCTCTAAGCTGTTTAACAGTTTTTTGAGAAAAAATTGAATATTGTTTCATTTTAAGACCACAGTTCTTCAGCCCCTCAGTTCCTCAAACCTTAGTGATCTTACAAGACTAGATGATGCAACACACTGCCAAAAACTCAATTGAAATATTTATTTATTTGCTTGTTGTTTGCAGGATTTGGGTCATATTAAAGTATTATTGTCAGTAATGATTGTATACAGCTTCCCAACTTTTTAAAACAGTACTTTCTAGATAGTAACAAATGCAAATCCTACTCTCCACAAAGCATTAGAATCTTGCACCAAAGTTTCAGCCTGTCAAAACCTGTGTGTAATTAACAAACACATACGCTTTCACAGTCACTCTTAAGTCTGCCTGCTGCAGGATGCCTCCTGGGTTTTTATGAGGAAGCAGCAGCAAACATTAGTGTCGCTTTTCCACCTCTCAGTTAAACCACACCTGCTCTGTTAGATGCAGTTAAACATCAGCTGACCTCATTGGAGTTGAAGCATCAGCAGGCGGGGTAATGTTTAATCTACATCAGGTAACCATTCAGCCAGGCAGCTTCCTACTGGTTCCCTCCTCTCTACCGCTAGGATCCTGTAAGACTAATCCGAAGTTTGAACTTATCAGAGGCATTTGTGCTGTTTTCTTTGGCAAGGTAAAGATATTACTTGTTTTCTTTGTAACAGTCAGGAAACTGTAAGAGTAATAGTGGTCTAATTTTAGCCTGAGCTAGCTTCTACTTCTCTTTTCTGTCTGCTCTGCTCTTCTCTGTAATGCATGATTGTTAACACAGTGCAACGAAAGTGGGGCCTTGATGCTTGCCGGAACAAGTCCCTACAATAACATTTGTAAAACATTAGGAGCTTTGTGATTAGATGAAGCTTCATCTGTCTGTAACTCTTAGATTATTCAGCGATATGCTTCCCTTTACATATCCAGATATACCAGTTAGTTTAACATGTTTCAACTTGAGTGTGCTTTCTTGGTTTTTTTTTTTTACAGATTCAGATGTATCAGCTTTCTAGGCTGTTGCACGACTACCACCGCGACTTGTACAATCACTTTGAGGAGCACGAGATCTGCCCAAGCCTCTACGCAGCACCGTGGTTCCTTACTCTCTTTGCCTCCCAATTCCCCCTCGGATTTGTGTCCCGCATCTTTGGTATATTTATACTCACAGCCAAACGCTTGTAATGAACAGCTTTGCTTTCACAAATTGGAGTATGGAATTAATGAAGGTTTAGAAGATTTATTTGTGGAACTGTCTGTTTTCTTTTCCTTTGCTATAGATTTTGTGTTTGTCCAGGGAACTGAGGTGATCTTTAAGGTGGCACTCTGTCTGCTGAGCAGCCATGAGGGGGAGATAGTTGAATGTGACAGCTTTGAAAGCATCGTGAACTATCTGAAAACTACACTTCCCACCCTCACACAAATGCAGATGGAGCAAACCATTGCCAAGGTAAAAAAAAGAGAAGTCATATGACGCACTGACGGGTTTTCAAAAAAACTAATGACGCGACATCTTTGCTCATTAAATATTTCAAAGTGTTTATTTAGCTTTCATAGGCAGTAGGGATGTTATTCACTATTATTTTACTGTCATCAACCTTCTTGAACTGGATTGGTTTCCTGAGCAAAGGATTTCTCACAGTGATAAGCTTTAAAGGTAACAAACTATGCTTATATTTCAAATTACTGTTCTTTTGGTTTGGTTTTTATTCACATCAGTGTGCCTCTAAAGTATTTGATTAGCACATACTGTGAGTCCAGATACATAATTTCAGGTCGTTTTCTAATATTTCATTGATGATATGCACAGCATGAAAACTGCAGCTGCAACTTACCAACATCACTAAATCAGTGAAAGACAAATGTGCAACAGAAACAGAGCCTCTGTGTCCTCAGACCTAAGGAGGAAAGGAGTCACCTGGGCTCCTCTTAAGTGTTCACACTAAGGGGCATTAGTCCATCAGCGACATGGCTTCATGCAGGTTTTCAGATTTGATTGCTTTTTGGTTTGGTTATGGCTCATGTTGCATTAACAAGAAATGTTCAGCCACATGCTGCATGTATCTGAAATGAGGAAGATACCATAAGGTGTGTTATCTCCATATTTTATTTAAATGGGGGTTTGATTGGTTTGCAAATGATTGTTTTGACCCACAACTCTCGTTGTGGGTCAAATGTCAAATAAAACAGGGTGTTAAAACATCATTTTTGTATTTTTTGTATTTAAAGATGTTCCATCTCACATGGAAGAGGATGACCCGACGTGACTGTCAAGCTGTTAATAAAACCCAGAAAAGATCTATATATATATATATATATACTATAATAGTTACTTTAATTAATAATTTAATAATTTTTAATTATTTGCATTTCGTGATGCTCTCAGAAATTTCACTTATTTTTTGTTTTTAGCTTCCTCCACTATAGTATGAACAAACATTACTCAAACATTGTATATTATTTGTATCAGTAACAGATAGATGCATTTTTTAAAACAGTAACAAGATTTCGGCAGAAATTTGTTTTGCAATGACTCGCTGTTGCTTCAATATGTCATTTTCTTACATTTTTGATGCCACTGCGTAACTTGTTGATCACAGGTGGTGGATATGAACATATCAAAACAGCTGCACGCATATGAAGTAGAGTACCACGTCCTCCAGGATGAGATGCTGGATGCTGGACCGCTGCCTGATGACTCTGATCGTTTTGACAAATTAGAGAAGACAAACACTCAGTTGAAAAAACAGAACATCGATCTGCTGGAAAAACTTCAAGTAAGGAAGAGAAGGACCAGACCAGAATTTGATCTGTGATTACTGTAAATGGTTTTAAGATATCACAACAAATGTTGGGTATGATTTATGTTACTCTCTTTTATTTTTTAAACAATGTTAATGTGAGGGACCAAGGAGAGGCTCTGTAAAATGTCAAGTTTCTAGTCGCAGTATCTTATACTGCCCATAGATGGCACTAAAATACCAGTAACGTCACAGTAGGCGAAAAAGGAAATGTCAAACTAAACAAAAGCTGAATGTTCTACACATACTACTTATCTTTTTATTGAAGTGTGAATATTTGGAGGAGGATTATTAAAGTCAAACCTGATAAGGCTCATTTTAGTGTATGTTTAAAAGTTACTGGGACAGATAAATTACAGCAAGAGATTCACACAAAATCTGGATTTTTGTGTAAAAACTGATCATATTTGATCGCACATGATGCAACGTCATACTTTCCAGAGTTCTGTTATCTCACTTTGTAACATTCCATCTACCTTTTGTCCAAATGCCGCTGTTTGTTGCTGTATATGCATTTACTCTGGGTTGATATTTGTGTCCTCCAGGCTGCACGGCAGAAGATTCAGACGCTGGAGACAAGCGTGGAGAACTTCCTCTCTCGGGAGAGCAAAATGAAGCACATGATTCGCTCCCTGGAGCAGGAGAGGGCATCTTACCAGAGGACCATTGAACGCATGCGCTCGTGCCTTCCCCCTGATGCCCTGACAGATGTGGAGATGACCCAGATCAAAACAGGACCCAATGGGAAAGCCAAAGCTACAGCCAAGAAGCCTTGATGGTAAACAGGGGGCTGACTGCAGCAGGCAGACTCATGGGCAGATACGCAAGTTGACAAATAAAGACTGCTGAGAGGAGGCTGCTGAGCTCCACTACATTTCTATGATGCTGCTCAAGAGCATTTTTAAAGTTGTGTGGTGTTGTGAGACAGGCTGTATGGAAAATATCTCATGTGATGTGTTCTTTTTTAGCAGATAATCAAGCAGTGGGAGGATGGTGTCAGTTATATTAGACAGCAGAGCATTTCCATTGTGTATAGAAGCTTCTGTTTGTCTCATCCGTATCACTGCAGGTTTAAAGGTTGGATCAAGGTGCACATCATCCTCCAATATGTGTATCATTTTTGCCATTCACAGGGGATTTTATTCAGAATAGACTCAAGTATGTCTGAGAAATACATCTGCCTTTTCAAATGTCTTACAGCACTGCCTTAATGTGGTTACTGCCTATCTAAGGCATCACAAAAATCTGTAAAGAAAAGGTGCCTGTTGGTAGATAATCCTCTAGACCTCAGGGTCAGGCACACATTTGTCTGAATGCTGTGTGATATCTTGTCTCAGCATCACACCACTGCCTTCACATGAAAGATCTTCAGCTCTTGCATTTGCTACTCTTCAGAAAGGAAGTGTTTCTTCCGAAGCTCTGGCAGGATGTGAGGTTGTCTGCCTCTTCAGTTTCCTGTGTGACTATCCACATAGTCGCCTCTTTTTTAGAACCGCCTTCAGACTCTGAGGAGATCACACTCCCCAGGAGGTGCAGAATAAACAGAATTAAGGTGGAGAAGTTATCTGAATGAACTTCTGTCCAAAAAAAAAAAAATGGTTTGGACATTTTGATTTGGTCAGGTCTTACAGAGCTAGCAAATTCTGTTGACATTTTTTAAATACATGTAGTTGTTTTCTGGTTTAAGATTGAAAGATATTTAGGTGAGTCAAGATAAAGGAAAGCAGGGCTTTAAAACACTTGAGGTTTTCTTTCAGTGATTATGACTCTTTTGATGCTGGGTTTTAAATACATGTTCACATACATTGCAGTGAGCTGGCTGACTGTATGGACAGACAGTTGATATGACTTCAAAGAGTATTCCTGGCTCCCTCCTCAGTTATGTTTTATCCCACCTCCATTTGTGATTTACTATCATCACTTTTTATTTAAGGCAAAACAGTCCCAGCATTCTCTCCTCTTTCAGAAAACACAATGTAGCATTGTTTATCAATCTTCCTGCCCTCAGTGACACAATTTTTTCTACTTTATTGTAAATTTTATATTCAGAAGCTTCAGTACTAGAATACATTATCATATCCAGCAGATATCCAGCCAATGCAGAAGGTTCTGTTTGTTTAGCAGTCACATGCAGCATAACACGTTCCGGTTTAATTGTCTACTTAAATAACAGCAATTAATACCCAGCTTGATTTTCCCCATGGAGGTAAATCAGCTTGTTCTTTTTCTGCTGGTCATAAAAGTGTCCTGTTGTTAAAGTTTGTACAAGACTTTTATACATAGCCAAGAATTAGTCATCTCTGAATTGTGTGGATTCGGCAATGCAAAATATGTCAAATGGCTCATTTTGAAAGATGTGGTTTGCAGTAAAAATGCAGCATTTGATTATATTTTGATTGATCGTAGCACTTGTGCATCAGCTGAATCAAAAATGTTTTTTTGTGAAAATTGGGGATGAATATACCCAAATAATGTGTTGTATTATAAATGTCGGAATGTATTTTTTCCACTACATCTTTTTCACATTGTTTAGGTTTCTGCAAAGACAAAAACTTGAAGTGATACCAAATACAGGTCGTAAAAATCAAGAGATACTATAAAATTAAGGCTATTTTATTCATTATCATTGCTTTTATTCTTGTGCCAAAAGTTTAAAATGGCCTTTATTCTCTATAAACTTGAGTTATAAATCCATTTTGTGTGAAGCACATTGTCGGTTATTTAACATCAGGTGCTCTGAGTCCTGACTACTAAGTAGTGTGTGTATCACTGTGTTACAAATGTTAAAATGAGGGCTACACAAAAGCGAAGAAACTGTCATGAATGCTTCAATAAACCTCACCTTGCCTTGTTTTTTTTTTGTCTACTCATGTCCAAATGTCTTTCCAGCACAGTATGCTCCCATAAAGAAATCCTATTTCTTTAGCACTCCAAGTGTAGGATGTAGCCCCAAGCTGAGATATTATGTGTGTAGACATATTATTACGTAAAAGGCCAAGGTAAGCTTCGACAGTTTTAGAGTGTCTATTTAAAGGCCTTTAAAACATTGTTCTTTTGTTAAAGCCTTGGGCAAAGTGAACTACATGTCTCTATTGGACAAAAAAAAATCTTTAGTGAAATTATTGCATTGCGAAGAAATACAATCTTGTATACATTTCTGAATTAGATACAATATAGTAAATGGAATAAAGAATTTACCCAAAAATGTAATAAATAGTAATAAAGAACAGAAAAATGCTGCTGCATACAAGTTGCACTGTAGCTTCTACATTTAATGAGTAACATATAAAAACTTTAGGATGAAATAGAAAGTATACTTCCTCAATTCTAAAGCTATATAATAAGAAAAGTAAAAGTCATTTAGTCTGCCAGTTCTTAAAACTTGGTAAATATAACCTCAGATGAGCAGCAATACTTTACAAAGTACACCATGCTGTTATTTATTAACAAATATTAAGCCAAAAATGCACAACCAAGGTGCTGAAAATTACAACAGGTTCACTCTCACTGCTTCCACTGGAGTTAAGGTGTTGAGTAACAGCCAGGTGCTGCTAATCTGCTTTAAGAACTGATTATCACTACGTACAAGGACCTATGTTAGAGCAGAGGTTTTGGCAGTTTGCTACGGCTACTTGTTTACAAAATGCCAAAGAGGACAGACATCTCCTCATCAGTCTGGGGTTATTAGTAAATTCAAAACTACTGAAGTCAGTAATTCCTCAGTGAGAAAGATTTGCAAGTGAAAACTTAAGATATGCTGCCAAACTTTTCAGAAATTTTACCCAAAATGTTAAAATGTCATACTGTCTAAAACTGAGAAGGTGTCTGTCTGATAGCTAAAGCTTTGCCACAAATGGGTCATGACAAAAGACAATGATCTCAAGGAGGTCACACTTTCAAGTCAACAACACAATGACTAAAAAGAAAAGACTGAAAGTTTTATAATGACTGCAGTCCAAGTTTATACCTGAGAGGGAAGTCTGGGAATGAAAATGATATATTGTATTCAAATTATTAGATGTATATATTATGACACCTATCAAAAATAACAAATTCATAGTTAAAACTAGAAGCAGTGAGAGAGCTCAGCCCTCTGCCAGCCCATTGTAATTTTTGTTTTTGCCAAAGACTGGGCATTATTATCTACTTTAAAGAAAATGGCAAAAGTATATGTATCACCCTATTGTAAATAATCCTTTAAAAAAATTCCTGGATCCAGGTGGTGATGTGGACCACCTCCAAAATGTAATCAATTGTCTGTGTTACAATTTTGAAATTTTCCTGAAAATGTAATCAAAATCCATCCATCATTTTTTGAGTCATGTTGTTAACAGACAGACAAACCAACACAGCTGAAAACATATCTGCCTTGGTGGGATATACTGGTAGTGATGCAGTAAGTAAAGCAGACTTTTGTTTTCGGATGGTGTGTCTCATCATCTGACTGCACTTGTGAGATACTATTACCGTATTTTCTGGAGTATAAGTCACACTTTTTTAGTTGTTGGACTGTTCTTGAGACATATAGTCAGGTGTAACTTGTATACTACTAAAATATATATTGACAGTTGTGAGAGGACACTCTTGTGACAGCGTTATACTGCGCCAGTACCACAAAAAACTTTAATGTTTTTGGTTGTGTCGAGCAGCACAAAGAAAGCTTGGAGTGCATAAAAAACGTATGGAACTGATGAAAACCAGAGGTTACTCGTTCTGCAATGAAGAAAACTAAGCAAGTTCATTGCAGGCTGAAGGCAAGATGGCCTGAACTTGTGATGCGTGGTGAGATCTTTAAATACACCGCTGCGAAGCGGGCAATGAAAAGTCTTGTTGTTGCCAATTGCAAGTTTTACTTTGTTCTCAAGCATATTTTTTCAAGCTAAATAAAATTAGCCTTTACTTGGATATTTTGTATGTATTGTCAGGTTGGGTTATTTCATAAACCTGTGGTTTGAAAAAAACTATGTGAGCATCACTAGCCAGAACTACATGCTGCCTTAACAGCACAGTTACGTCTCAACACTCTGGTAGTTACCAAGGATATTAAATTAATATTTGGGTGGCTGTAGCTCAGGTGGAAGAGCAGTCGTCTTTCAACCAGAAAGTTGTGAGATCAATTCCAGGCTTCGCCTGACTACATGTCAAAGTGTCCTTGGGCAAGACACTGAACCCTAAGCTGCCCCCCAATATGCCTATCGGGGTGTGAGTGTCTGGGTGAATGTATACTTGTAGTGTAAAGTGCTTTGAGCGGTCAACATGACTGGAAAAGTGCTATGTAAGTCCAAGTCCATTTACCATTTGCTGGCAGGCCTTATAAATAAACGTGACTTATTGTCCAGTGCGACTTATATATGGCTTTATTCTCTTTGTGACTCATTTTTTGACTTAGGTGACTTATACTTCAGAGGTACTCATAGTCCAAAAAATACGCCATTTAAAAATAGAAAAAAAAATATTAGAACTAATGTTGGATTCCCTCTCAAGCCTTTTCTAAATGTGTAGTAAATAAAGGGGGGAGTCAGCAAGTATTCCATTGGTCCAAGGAGGAGCTTTGAAAGATAGCAGCCATAAGCTTAGTCACTGTTTTCCTAGGGGGGTCTTACCCAGAAAGGATTGTTGAGTGTTGCTCTGATCAGCTTCTGCCAAGCCTGGAGCTTGTCACACATAAGACACACAAATGACCGCCAACCAGGAGCCTATCACACACTAAACAAAAGGGGCCACATTCCTTGTGTATTCCCACACAAGGACACGTCGTGCAGCAGAGGAAGAGTGGGATACTGGGAGTCCACAGGGAATTGGCCCAGAACAACACTTCCTCTGCCGAAGGTCTTATCAGCTCTGTTTGTGTTGTTTTTGCTCTCCATCTTTGCTATCTTCATCCTTCAACCCATCTCTACCTCCCACTCTGCTTCCCACTCTCCTCCTCCCTCCCAGTGGATTTGTGAGGTTTGATTGGATGCTTTGGTTGTATTACTGTACTGTATGACTTCCAGAGGAAAATGCTGAAATGCTGATATCTAGACAGATATTTTACTTAATGGTAAACACAGAATGAGTACTCTTCCACTTATTACTTCACACTAATGCATCTCATATCCCTTTGGGCAAAAATGGGTATATGAATAGAGTCAGGACTTAATGTCAGCTAGATTTGAAGGAAATTTGGGATAGTTGAACCATTTGAGCACAAGATTTGATTTGCTGGCCAATGCTTTATGGATAGCTATAAGATGCAGTGTTCCTCCTACATATATACTCACTTTTCCCAACAACTTGTTGTCATCTTCTGTGCCTGCTGTTAAAGAGTCATTGATCTGGGTCAGGTTTGGAGTAGGGAAACAATAAAACCTACTGGATTGTAGCTCCCAAGGACTGGAATTGGAGACCCCTGCTCTAGACTTTCCTCCAGATCTCCACATCTTGGACTAAATTTTATTTACATGTTTTGAAACTAATGATCATGAAATCTGCAGTTATGTGGTCATGAATACTTGAGTTTTCCCTATTTGCAATACTCCCTCTCAAATTTTTATAAAGCACTTCTGACCGACTGATTGTAAAGTCAAACAAATGTTGTCACTATATAAGCTCTTTGTGTTGGTTCAGAAAACCTTCTTACTTTAATCACTATTAGCAACAGTTATGCTGTCATATACTTGTTACTGATGCTGTTTGTCCTGTCACAGATGCTTCTGAAGATTCTTTGTTTTCTTTCAGCGGCCATAAGAAGGCTTTCCGTTAAGTCTCCTTGCAGGTAGTTGCAGCTGGTTGTGTTTTGTTTCCGTTTTTATTGTAGATTTGTCACTATTGTTTTCTATCTTTTGTCTCCAATTTTCCTTCACTCTTCTCTTAGAGAACCTTATATCCATCCATCCATCCACCCATCCATCCATCCATCCATCCATCCATCCATCCATCCATCCATCCATCCATCCATCCA
>JBAMHX010000014.1:8808772-8825332 GCA_037177515.1 Pseudomugil tenellus | reverse complement strand
TATATATACGAGTCAGAGAAACTTGTTGCAACACACATTTTTTGGCTTGCACAGCATTAAAGCATTGTTGTTGCAACATTCATGATTATAAATTTGTAGTTTTGGAATCTTTCACTACTACTTAATAAACAAGTCTAAAGTCTAAAAATGGAGTGCTTCATCTTGATTTTATTTAGAAAAATCTGTTTTGAATTAAAACTTGGACACCAAACTACCATCTCTCCTAAAAAAGAAAAAAAACTTCTTAGACCTGCAGGTAAACTTTGATCCTCAGCCCTGAATACAATAGATACATAAAAAAACAAGTTTTGTGTGTAAAACCATTTTAATCAAAATATAATCGTGGGTTATCACTTCAGGTCATAATGTGTGAAACAATAATTCAAATAAATCAGTGATTTCCAGGAAATCTAAGTCAGCATTCAGAAATTTACTGTATTTGTACCACAATAAACAAAATAATTATCTTACAAAATAAAAAGTTTTTTCTAGGTAGGTATTTGTAAGATATGGTATTGAGGTGTTTGTTTGTTTTGGGCATTGGTCCACAGTCTCAGATAGATGAGAAGAAGAAGCTGAGAGTATAAGCTAGTTGCAATAAAGCAGTGAAAAGTCAGGGAGAGAGAGGGGAGTAGGAGGAGGAAGAAGGAGGTTAGAAAGGGTCCTCCTGCCTTATAAGGGAATTTATACTGCTCTGCTTGTGGTGCAGTCTCAAAGCTGGAGTCAATTCTGTTGAAAACACATGGTCACAGCTGCGAGTCCACAATGTATCACAGATCACAGAATACTTTGCAGCAATTCAGTTGGAACTTTCCAACATGTTTATTCATAATTCAAATCAATAATGTGACACTTAGACAAAAGGGTAAACTTTTCAACACTGCAGAGACCTGGTACCGCTCACACAAGCCACACTGGGCTTGTGTGAGCGGTACCAGGTTTACAGCCGCCGAGATATGGAGTAAGTAAATTTGGAAGATTGAGATTAGGGTAAATTTTTGAGCTAGTTAGTGAAGGAAACAGCTGGAGGGGTGGGACAAAGAGACTCAGGTGGCCTCAGTTGAGTCCGGAGAGATAGGCTCACTCCCATGAGGACAGGAGCTCACTCACACACACACACACTTACACAGACTCACACACATTTCACTGTTCAGAGTTCAGCTGTGCTTTGATTTCTCTCCCTCTCTGTCTTGCTCTTTTCCAACTGCAGCTACGCTGGGTGCTCCAACTCTTTATAATAGCTTTCATTGTGTCCTCCTCCTATGAAGCCATGAAATAAACAGTCTACATTAACAACCTGAATTCCATTCAGCCATTCACACAGCACAGGCACGGGAGCGCTAGACACACAGACATGTTTTAGTTAGCACAGTAACAAATTTGCTTCCCACAGTGTTTTTCTTTGTCTGTAACTGTCATGGATGCAGCTGCCACGGGGGTGATGGTATATGGCCACAATCAGAAATGAAAGAGGGAACAGAACAGAAATGAAGCCACAGAAGGAACACAGTCCAGTTTATTCCTTTGCTTCCTTCCATTGAGCAGGTAGGTCAACAAATACTGCCTGCAGAGCCTTGCTTTTAATTACATGCCTGTCATGTCTAAACCCTCCTCATCTTTTTTCTGATGAGAGCCACTCTTCCTCTCTTCACCTTCTCCCCCAGTGGTCTGGTACACACACTATCAAAAAAATTCCCCAGGGCTCGCTGCAGCACATACTGAGAAATAGTGCCTGGCTTACCTGATCAAATGCTTCAACATCTGTTGAGTCTCTGGAGGCCTAAAGAACACAGTTAGTATCCTTTTACTCATGGGAGTCACAGATTTCTATGTAGACACGTCCAACGTGAGCCGTAAACAGACACGATGTCCACACCTAATCCCCCGGTCCCTTTTAGCCCCATGCGCTGGCTGACATCTCAAATCGAGTTGGTGTACATATACTGACATGTTCAAAAACAAGGTTAAAGGGAGGTGAAACTCACACACCATAAGTAATATGTCTGAAGATATAATCGAGGCTTTTTCCACCTGGGGATCCCCAACAAATGTGACCAAATTCCCAGGTGACTGAAATGATCAGAGTGGAGACTTTGTGCCTGAGCCCCTTCTAATCGCATTATCCAGTGGCTATATGCCTGGCCTACATCACTTCAGCAATGAGTAAGAAAAACACAGGCTAGAAAGGAGGAGACACTACTAAAGTGTTGGCTGGACTGGATGGAGGGGGTGGTCAGACAGACATGGAGTGAGTCAGTCGAGCAGATATCCTCCTACATGTGCGTCCATCAAATACAAGTGCCGAATACAGTACATGTAAAGATCCGGCACAGTTCAGACCTTATCTGTTCATATGTTAACAGTCAAGCCCTGTTAGATCTGGGCGTATGGTATCAATGATAAGGGACTGGGTGTGACATTAGGATGGAGTGTCTGACATCATGCTTTGCAAGTACGTTCTACCTTTTTACAAGGCCACAAAGGACATAAACACAAAGAGACGGTGGTGGGCAGAGCCTGGATATGAGTGACTCAGTGCACTCTGGACACATGTTGACGTCAGCTTGTGGAAACTCTATGAAAGCAAAGAGATTTGTCCTGGGTAGAGCCTGCCAGAAATGGAAGTGTCTACCGCTACTAACCCAAACAATGCCTTTTCTTGGCATAACATAGGTTTGTTCAAGAAAATCAACTACTTTAATACAGCAATGATAAAAGATGGTGTTACAGAGTTCTTATCCGCACTATTCTCTTTGTTTTTCCCTTCAACTAAGCTGCCCAGCTGTTCATGTAAGCACTAACCAACACATTGGGTTTTATTATGCCAGTCCGACATTGCTGAAGTTGGGAGGGGAGACAGCTGTACTTGTGGGGCCCTTGGCGCACCCATCGTTAGTGCCAGCCTCACTGATCCCTTCCTCCGTCCATCCCTTGTTCCAGAGCTCTGTATCTCTGTGCCTCTTTCCCTCCCACCCTCGCACATTGTTTTTATATAAAAAAAAGCAACACCACACCCTTTATAATATTTTCTGATATCATGTCCCTGCAAGTCCTCCCACCTGTCCATCCATCCTTAACAAGACACTCTCACACTCCTTCACCTCCCCACTTCCTCCCAGTGAGAAAGCAGCAAACAACCTGTGTTGCTTTGGTAAAAGGCTGAGTGCTTGCCACTCAAGGTTTTCTTGAATAGATAATTTCCAAATTGATTCAAGCTGGGCTCACATCTAATGGTCTGTGTGGGCTCTAATGTGAACAGGGGATAATCAACACTCTGTGTTTCTGTGCTTTTTGTCAGTCATTTATGTTTTCTGCATGTCCTCGTGCCAATCCTTTCCTTCATTTTTTTCTGTTTTTCACACATCTCACAAAGCTTGTTCCAGCCCATTTTCCTCCACACCTATATCTCTCTATCCATTCACTGTGATGCTATAAATGTAACACCTACAGGTTGATTTCCCACTGTGCGTCATTAACCTTTTCTCCCTTTTCCTGCCTAAACCCTATGAGTACATTCTGCTGTTTGATACAGATGAGACTTGGGGAGTATACTGTGTTCTTTCAAGTAGGATGAAGTTTTCATATACATTTCTATTAGTAGAAAAATTGACGTCTTAAATATCAAATAGGAAGATTTTGTTAAATGCTACACAATTTCTCTCAAAACTTGATATTCATGTCTCTGCAATGAAAGAGATACTTTGGCCAAAAATGTTGGCACATGACAGCAGCCTCACCTCCTTGAATCCACCATGTGACACAAGTGGTAGACAAGCCTGCTCATGCCAGATGCTGTCAGATGATGCGACCTAGTACAGGGCTTGGTAAGATGCTTCATGGCTGCAGGCTAGAGAAAGATCATCCTTGTGCATACAATAAAGTCTGTCATCTTCCTCTAAAAGTGTGTCTAATCACAATGAGTGAGGTGTAATTAATGTTTCACTGGTGCTGCGTGTATGTGCTGTCGAGGACCGTGGGTGAGAGGATGTAGTGTGCGGTCTCTCTAACAAGCTCCCACTCACCCCAGCGGAGGCAGGCAGGGAAGGCTGGAGTGACTGTGAGGCTGTTAGAGCAAGTGGGTTGCGTTGGATGTGTCCATGTCTGTGTGTTTGAGTGCGTGAGTGATTCTGTGTGAGTGTGCTTGTCAGTGAGTGTGAGTTACAGTGTGAAGCGAGTGCATGTGGGTCCTTTTGTGTGTGCTGTACTGGGATGTGGAAATTGAATGGAGCCTTTCAGTTCTACTGCTCGTCTCCCCGGGGGTGAGAGACTGGTTGCCATGGTTATCCTGGAATCCTGCCGCTAATGGGTGGGAGTTTGTGTAGCTCTGGCAACCTGGCCTGTCTAGGTTGGAGTACGTGTACATTTGTGAGTGTGTGTGTATGTGTGTGTGCACCACGGGGGTGTGGTTGGGTGGAGGCAACATTCTAGGACACAGGAGGTCACACATTTGAGAACACAAGCGTCCATTCCTTGACGCTCCTGCTTATAAAACCACCTATCCTGTAATGGATACTTCTACTTTATTTAATAGTGTATGTATAGAAAATGTTATCAAAACTCTATTTTCACTTGTAAATCTCTCCCTTAGTGATGATTACAGAGCTGCTTGGTGTGTTTGTCAGTAGTTGTCCACCACTTCATTGTTAATCTTGTATTCACTCACCCAGCAAAGTGAAACTTTGACTAAAACAGACATCATAATCATGCAGTGATGAAATTATCCTCATCTTTTACAGCAGTATTGCAAGTGTAAAACATAATGCAGTGAAACAGTTAAGCCTTGCTCTCTTGTCATCCCCATCACCATCCTTTTACCCTGAGGCAAGTGGGACTCTCAACTGAGCACAGAGACCCCACTGAACAGGAACACAGTGGATAGTGGATAATGAGAACCTCCACACAGAGTATATTAGGACAGTATAAGGGAAGGCACTCTGCTGCTGAATACTCCTTTCCTGTGCACCACCAGTTATTATTATTATTATTATTATTATTATTATTATTATTATTATTATTATTATTATTATTATTATTATTATTATTATTATAAAAGCCTGTTAACAATAAGTTCCACCTCACAAACACATGTGCATATCTAACAGTGCATGCTTATTTGGTTATATTACTCAAATTTCATTGTGAATTTAACACGGTGTACATGGATAGCAGTGAAGCAAGGCGTGCACAATTGCAAAGAGGATACATGCCCACAATATGCAACGTGACCAGATAATCCTGGTTTTCCTATTCCCACTGTTCTGGTTGACGGGATCAGTCCCTGCTAGTCACACAGATGTCTTGGCTCCTTTTCCCTTTAGTGGACTGATCCATACACTGCACAAACCTCTGTGGATTTAAAGGAACTTGGCGAAGGAATTTTCTCTCCTCTATTCCAGTCATTATATATAGCCAATTCACTGCAGCCTGGAAACATTAGGAAAAAGGTTTCTTTTGTACAGCATCCAATGAGCATAAAAATAGAAAATAAAAGCTAGAGCAATATTATGATTACGATCACGCATGATACTTTCAGTGTGTGTCCTGGGGATGAAATCATACGTCAGGAAACCTGTTGCTGACAGGGTCGACATGGTCTGATTCATATCTTAATGTTTTGTGAAAAGTATACAGATCTCCTCAAAAACACAGTGAGCAGAGGCTCAAGAATGTGGGCTGGACATGTGGTCAAACTCAACAAGTCACGGGGGGTAATGGGATCTTGTGGATCCACCTCGTGCTCCTTAGCCCAGATTTATGCTGAACAGTTACATAATTCAACAAACACTTCCAACTCTGTTGCTGAAACGCAGCCTCAGGAAACCCTAACACTCAGCAAACAAAGTGATCAGCATTTTTAGTTGTATTACTACCAACTAATTATAGAACCACTGGAAAAAGTAAAGCAGCTGCTGCATATTTTGGCTCACAGATCTTGTTTTGAAGATCTGTGAACCTAATATGTGCACATTTAGAAGAGCAAGGGTTTGTGTTTGCCTTGTTGAAAGGTTGTCTTATCATCTTATGTAATGCATTCCTTTCCACATGTGCTGCAATCGAAGAAAAGAATGGTCAGTAACGCTAAATGTTATAGCTTCGCTATAGAATAATCGCATATCTACTTTGTAGTTTGTTCTCAACAGAAACTTTTTTTTTATCAGGATCTTGTAACAGTTTCCTCTGCTTCTTCAGTTTGCATGTTCCTGTTTCCTCTCCTCAATCCTTTGCTTTTTTTGATATTTCCACTTACTAGCCCAGACAGCCTCAGCCTTGACTCGGGGCCACCCCATGCTCTCACTGTCCAACTATTTAACTAACCACAGTGAAACAGCTTTAATTTCAGCTTGCTGCTCAGCCTGGCTGAATTTGTAAAATCGCTTGGGGGTCTTTCTGGAAAGCCGTGGTATGGGGTCCAACAGGCCATGCAGGCAGACAAGGGAGAACAGCAGCCCTGTGCAGTTAGATCTCAGAGGCCTCAGAGACACATAACGTCAGTCAGAGCAGCCTCCTCTGGGAGTCATTCAGTTAGTTATGGTCCTTTTAAATGCTTGTCTTGACCTCTGCCATTAGGGTGAGAGTTACTGGATAGCCAATAGTTCTTTATTGGATAAAAACCCCATTAAGGACATGTTTTGAATAAGTTGGGTGTTTTGCCCTCTGTCTTACAATACACTATACCCATACTAAACATTATGAAAGTTTATGAAGCTAATAAACAAAACCCTGGTCTGTTTTCACAGATATGGCCAATTTTCTCTTTATTTATCAAAATAAAATACATATAAAATCACATCGTGAGGACATGTTTCCTTTCATGATGTGGCATAGGTGGCAAGATATGAGTGTCCATAAAGACAAACTATTTCTCATATTCGAAGATCTGAAATAAATTTATGCTCAGAAAAGGATTCTTTATTCTCCAAGCTGCGTTATTAAAAATATTTGACCTATTTTGCTATATTTTACTCAAAGGTTAAGAGTTCAAATCAGTCAAAAATGTGATACTTGGTGCAATTTATTGTGACTGTCTTTTTGGAAAAAAGAATCACTTGTATTCATTTACCAACAGAGAGAGAAGAGACCTCTGCCAACACTGCAAAGCAAAATGTCTTCAAACATTGCAGCACCATTTATGTTTCTAATCACTTGCATTGTAATCATTTTCATCTGTGCACCATGAGGTAATACTTTAAAGCATTCAGATCTGCTGCACTGACCTGAAAACACACTAACCAACACGCAGGCATAATTTATTTGTTTTTTTTGGTTTTGAAGTCTCAGCATTACAGCATCATAGCTACAAATACAAGTTTTGTTTTGCTCTTAGTCATTACATTGTAGTTAGAAGTTAGAAGAGGTGGTTTCAATTACATAAAAAGCTGTTTCAAAGAAGGCCAAAGTATGCATGAAATTATGTAAAATTTATGGTTGTGTGTTTTTATCTGTTGGCATTGCTGTAAGAAAAGTGCAAAGTACAGAATAAATCAAAATCAGAAAACTTTGATAGAAAATAACACAAGGTCAAGGAAACATGGTGACAGGACACTATAAATCTTAGGGAAAAAAACACTTATGTTTAGTGAGAATCTAGCCAAGAATGTGATGTGGGTCTGCAGAAACATTAGATATGTAGTTCATATGGTGTTATCTTATTAATTTACATAAATTATATTAAATGTGCTCATGTTAATATCAGGAAATATTACTTAATTTCCAAGGTTGGTAATCTAAGACATGAAATAAGAAAGCTGTATAGAATCGCTGTTGATTTGTCATATTTGTCTTCCTGTACTTCTATTCATCTATTTAGGAACGGCTGTGGGACAGGTGTACTGTGGCTGACCTCTGATTGGAGGGTCATGGGTTTGGTTACCACTCTGTCTGAAGATTGCATGTGGAAGTGTCCTTGAGCAAGACACTGAACCCCCCAGTTGCCCCTAGTGGCCAGGCTAGCGCCTGTGTGCATGGCAGCTCTGCCGCCATCAGTGTGTGAATGTGTGTGTGAATGGGTGATAGCAGGATCTGTAAAGTGCTTTAGTCATCAAGAGATGACAATAAAGTGCTATATAAGTGAACACCATTTATTAATTATGCCACAGTACTAATTAACTTTGGAGTGATGTGCCTCCAAAAACTGTGGAATCAATTTTTTTCCCTTTCAATGGATGAACAAGAATATCCAATACTAAAAGGGATAATTAAAGAAGTTCACTTTTTAACATTTAGAGGATATGACCTACTATTATCATGAAGACACTCCTGAGCCACTTCAATCTGTCTAATATTTTGCAGTCTTTCAAAAAGAAAAGAACAAAAATCTCCACTTTAATAAAAAACATGAAATTCTACAAATGGATAAAAGCATTTCAATCTAATAAAAGTTAATATTTTTAACACATTTTCAACATTGTAAAGTAGAATGCAGTAAAATGATCAATAGTTACATGTACTGTACATCTGTTTACGGTGAGAATCCCCAATATTATTTTGCATTATGACCTTTATGCAGTTGTTTTACATACTTTCATGGAAAAATAGAGAAGTTGTACTACAAATGAGTCATTTCAAGAAATTGTGCTGTTTTCATCCTTTGCAAATGAATAACTCACCTTGATACATATATGGGCTTTAGGTTTGCAGACCAATCCCATGAACAGAAGCTTTAAAACAAGCTTAACGTGCACAATTACAGTAGTTGCATCTTTAAAAAAATACCTTATTTTTTATGCTGATAGTAAACTAAAAAAATACAGTATCAGTAAACATGGTGCCAGCAGTAATTTAGTTTAGCTTAGCTTAGGAGAAAAATAAACGAAATTGAGAGAAACAGGAAGCCATAGTTCTTTTTAAAAAAGGTAGCTAAATTTGCCTACCAGCACCATCTCTATTTTGTTCGCAGGTCTGGGAACTTTCTGAAGTGTCTAATGGTTGCTTGGCAACTAGTTCTGGGCAAGAAATGGCTTGGCACACCAGCATATAAAATGTCTTTTGTTCTTTTTTCTTTCTTAAGCTTTTTTGTAAAATAAACCAAATAGAAAAAACATGTATGTGAGCCTCAAGTATGTTACCTTGGAGGTGGTCTTCGTCCCCACTACAGCTCACTGTTGTTACTCTACAAACTTTGTTGCAGCCTATTAGGTGAGTTTTCTCTCATCTTACTCTCAGCAGGAAAGAAATAAGGAAAATTTCCAAAAAGTGTACTTATTATTTGCTTCATTGCACTCCATGACAGTGAAACAAAGAGCACAGGGAACCTTCAGAGAAATGGAAGAAGAAGATAAAAACAAGTGGGTGTGGCTCTCTTTTGGAGTAACATTTACTTGGTTTACTTGCAAAAGTCTGGCCACTGTGAACTCATACCTCATCGGCTCAGTTATTAAGTAACATGTTATTTTTTTATCTGCCAGCCTGAGAGCTCAAACTAAAAGAAAAAAAAGACCCATAAGCTGTGAATGTTTTCCTAATTAATTTATTTTTCAAATTTTATATTGTGAAAACAGTAAGAAAAACCAAAGTGCTACTGTTTCAGTAAAGGGGCATGTGTGTGTATATTTCTGCTGACACAGTCAACTTCGAATTTGTCTGGATGAAGGGGAATACATTTATAGTCTTTGAGGAGAGAGGGCCCTCACCAGCCACCCTAGGGTCTTGTTATCCTCTCCTATGCCTGTGCTCTTGGGGTGACTTTAATGAACACTCCTGTTCCAGGCCTCTTCTGGCTCCAGTCAGGCTATCTACAGGACTCTGCCCCTCTACTCCCCCTCCCCCACCTCCGTTCCTGCCTGTACAGCAAAGCAGGTCCGTCTACAGCATGGAGAAACATTGACATGGAGACTGCGAGGAAGATAGGTGATCGAACTGAATAATTGATGTGCACGCACGGTTCACCTGGGAACACCTCAAGAGTTTGTCAGAATACATGTGCTTGTCCCTTTGCACACAAGAAGCTGGAAAATGTCAGATTATTTTGTTATCTTTCAAACCTATTTAACTAATAAAAGTTTACTTTACATATATGAAGTGATTTTAGCTAATTTTAACTAAATTTGAATCTACTTTGAGCTTGTGTCAAAGAAAATAATGTGTTTAATTTTCAAGGTATAGCAAGTATTTTGCTTATGATAGGCATAAAACATAAGTGCCAGTAGACCTCATGAGTTCAGAAAGCTGACAGTGGGAAACTGCTAATATATATGAGGCAGTAACCTGAAGTGGAGATGTCTTTGTTTCTCTCCTGTGATCAAAAATACAAGAACACTTTTTCAAACATTCTCTGTTTTGGCTAGTTGAGTCAAAGAAACAGGCTGTTCTTATGAAGTCAAGTGAGAGATAAAGCAACAGCTGTCAGTGCACCTGATGCTATAGAAATGTTTTATTGATCAGTTTCTTTTATATGTTTTAGAATGAAGGAAATCTAGTGCAGAATTACTGGTAGAAGAACCACTCAAATGATGTTGATTTTATTGAGGCTTATTCAATTCTTAATGACAGATCAACTATGAACCACAACATAGAACAAGAAACAACAAAAGTTCACAAATAACTTGACTAAATGTACCAAAATATGTAATAGCAGCTACATCAATATCAGGAATGTCACCTTGGTTGTTGGTCATCAATTCCTTTCTAAATGAAAGTGATATTATGCACATATATTTCAAGAAGTAATTTACGTTTAAATTAAATCCAAATTTTCAACTAATGAAATGTAACAACACAAATAACAAACCACATTTGCATTTTAACAGCAGTAGCAACCAAACACTATTCAAAATTAGACTGTAAAAAATGAAGAGTAGTCATGTTGTATCATTTTATGGTCATAGCAGCTCGAGGTGAAAGCGGTCTAAACTGTAGTTTACACTTTTTCTACTGTATATAACTTCTTTTTGTGTTAGTTTGGTGAATCAGCAATGGTTCAAATGCAAAGCAGTAAGTGTGTTGATATCCATTTGCTCATATGTGATGTGATGGTGTAACGCAAAATGGCTGGCTGTGATTTGATTGTCCAGGCTGGAACACAAATCTGCAAGGTGTGGCTTCTCATCCTGCAAACATGGTTCCATGAGGATGATGAATTTAACTGGGGGCAACCTCAGTCAGAAGATTTGCCAAAGTTCAGTTTTGGCCCTTGAAAGTCAGAAATGTGTGTATTGCTTTAAAAGTGATCTATACAAGTTAAAATAATTTGATGATTCAATTACACCTTTTTTCATGACTAATGAGCCAAAACCACATTGTTTTAATATTCCTACGCTTAGTCTGACAGCTTTAGTATGAAAATCTGACCATCAGCATATTTTGATTGTTTTTAATTGTGTTGCATTTAGAAAATAGCGGTCGCATATTATGATTAAAGCGGCTTTCACATCACAACATCATTAGTTTAACAAGTTTCATAGACTTTTGGACATTAGACTTTATATAGCGAGTTAAATAACATCTTTATCCCGGAATCTGTGCTATTCAGTTGTTATTTGCTCTCTTATTTGTAGTTTAGAATAAAGACTAATATTGTTTGTTTTCATTGTACTGTATTTAGGTATTTTATTCCAAACTGTGCTGAAAACAATTAAACTGTCCTTGACTGATTCTAAAAACGTATCTTAGATATTATTTTTCAATGAACTTGGTAAATTAATCTTAAATTAATCTTTACAAATTTGTAATATGATGGAAACAGCTTAATATGCTACTCATTGTGTTAATCTTTCATTAAAAAGACGGTCATGTGTAAAACTTTTGAACACATTTATAGTAAAGCAGAGAAATGAGATTTTTTCTCTCTTATACACTGGATGTGAAGCTTCAAGAATAAAATGGATATGAATGAAGAAGTTAAGGTCAAGCCATTCAAATGTGAGTAGCAAAGAAAATCTTCTTGGTTATTTTCCATAACTGCATTGTAATATATTGGGAATCCATGAGCAGCACTAGAAAAATTATACTTTTTTGTTCAGGATGGTGGTGCCTTTAGCTACACTTTACCTGTACTGGCATATGAATAGCAGGAACTCACATGAGGAGATCTTTTTTGAGCAAAATGAACTACTTTACTTAAAAAATGTCCAACTTTCTCATCAGGAACATATGGATTCATTCATAATACATCTCCACTTCACATACTAGTCACATCGTACTCAAGTAAACGATACCAAATCAACAGAATTTGAGCTACTTCATTTTGCTGTTATTACTCATTTGCAGATGTATAAACAGAAGTGAGTTTTGGGTTTCCTATTTTTAGGGCAAGGGTAACACCAAAGGCGCACTGCAGTGTTACCCTTGTATGTAATGTTTATGTGTGTGAACGTCTTTGGATGTGGAGGAAGGCTCAGAAAACTAACATTTCTGGAATGCCCCCTGCAGAGTGAGGACTCCAGGGTTGGATGTGTGCTTATGGGAGGGTTTTGGCAGAAAAGACACAAGGACCCTGGCCAGAATCACAGAACAACAGTGGAATGTGGTGCAGAATATCGGAATATCCTGAGTCAAACACGAGGCAGTCCTGTGGTTTGAGGAGGAGCACTTTATAAAGAGATTTCTAAAAACAGTGCTTTCATACAAAGTCAGATAACATCAAGCACATCCTGCAGTTGTGTGGCTGACAACACGACATGGATGGCTGCAATCGGCATTCATTCGACGCTTTTCATTTCACACCACAACTAAATTAGAAGACCATGTCCCATGGAATATCTTTCAAACCTGTGACTCATTCACTGAATATCTCTATCCAAATGTGAGAGCCTCAACTGTGGCAGTGTTGAAGTCACAGTGAATATGAAGTGTTAGTATTTCTCTCCAGGCTGTGCATTAGGCCGGATGCCACGCACCTTCGCCCACATGCCTCCCACAACCCGGCACCCGTATATACAGGGCAGAATCTGAGCCCAAGCTGCAAGCAGGCAGATAAAGACAATCTCATTGATGTAGGAGCAGCTCACTGGTAAAAAAGAGACATCTCTAACACAACCCTGCCTATGTTACCATTGCTACAGAATCAGATTAACTACCGCAAAAATATTGTGAAAAGCTTGAAGGCGTAGAGTCAGCTTTAACATACATCTTAAGCAGTTGCAGTGTTCTGAATATATGAATATATGCGTGTGCATCACCATAAACCTTATGACTGGAGCAAAATACCTTTAACTGAAACACTGACAATCCATCAATTCCTTCAGGAGTCTTACCTATGCATGTAGTGACATAAATATACACTGTGGAGCTTATTGAATGTGATGTTTCACCCACAACGCAAACTGCAAGCTACATACCGCCAAAAACTTAATGTATTTCTTTTCCTATATGAAAACATAGAGAAAAGTTTCAGATTGAAATCTGTGTTAGGAAGTTCGTCCTATTTATCTAAAAACAATAAACCTGTTCCAGGAATAACCACCCGCCTTCTCTATATTCTAATCAAAATTTAAATATAATGAGTTTTTTCTGCTCTGTTTTTTGTCATTTCCAACTCATTCTCCTTGTCTTTTCCTCTTACACTATCTCTGGCAGACCTCTATATATTTACCCTCCCTCATATTGCTCTCCTCCTCCTCCCTGAAACCAACTCCTTGGAAACCAGTTGCAGTGTCCCTCCAAGAAAGGTAGACAGCCTCTCCTTGGTGCCACAGCCACCCATTGCAACATCAGACACTGAGACATCCTACATTATTAACCAGGAACAGCAAACAGAGGTTGTTGAGGAAGGAATAGTGGGCAGTAGGGAAGAATGAGAGGGATTGGGTTGCAAATACTTAACTGCCGTTTGTTGCAGTGTAATTTTCAGAGGGGAAGCTCCACTTCCAGCTTTGATTTTACCAGACGTGCATGACCATACAGATTAGCAAAGAGTAACAGATATAGTATGCATGCAGAGTGAGCATGTGAGAGAGTGTGAGAGAAATTTTTGAGCGGTTACATTCAGCCAAATCCACAGGGGCATCAATAAGGAACATCTGGGTCTGGGGTGGACAGGGCGGCTTTTGTTTGCAGGCAGCATATTGGCCTGACACTACACCCAGATTCTCACTGGGTTTTTACATAGGAGGAGGGAAGGTAGGAGGGACGAAAAATTGCTGGGATGCAATCAGGAATGGAAAGGTGTTTTTCTTCAGGCAAAAATAGTCTTTTCCTTGGCCAAGGATATATTACCAGGAGTCTTCCTACCGTTATGTTTATGAGTTAATCACTCATATTTTCAGACAGAAATAACCTACTTTATTTTCATAAACAGTATAATGAGGTTATTTTCTCAGTCGACTAAACTATATAAGAAGGCTTTCAAAAGTGTTGTTTGTGTAATGAAAAATATACTTATGAAATATCAGATGTGAAATTTAATAATGAGATGTCAAAGCGAAACCAACATGGACTGTGTATCAGATATATATATATATATATATATATATATATATATATTTAAAAAAGCACAATTATCTGTTTTCAAATATGACATATGATGGTTCATACTGGAAGCTTATATGTGGTTCTGTGTGACTGTAACTGTGCATTGCATGTCAGTAAAAGCTAATACTAAAGGATCAACAGTTTAATGTCTGCAGGTTTGGATCTGGACTATCTCTGTCATTGACCTTCACCAGACCATCCTAGATGTAAAACATCACCCTCCATCATCCTTGAGTAAAACATAGTGTCATGAGCCATGGTTAGAAATTATGACAGCATTAGCTTACTTGTGACAATGCTTTTTTGCATTGACATTGATACAGCAGGTACTTGTAGGTACATGCGGTAGCAACAAATGAATGAAACCTACATACCAAGAGAAAAAAAGAGTAGAAAGCAGCATATGTCATCAGTATCCAAACTTGCTCACCATGAATCCTCTGGACAGTCACCTGCTGTCCTAAAACACTTATTTAGAGTTTAAACAAGAAAGTTGACAGGGTGTACTTTACACAAAAGCCAGTTTGTCTTATGAAACATTGGTTTTCTCACACACAGCCGCTGGGGATAGTGGCTTAAAACTTTTAGAGCAGCATCTACATTGATGCTCATCAGACGGAATACCAGGTTCATCATATGACTTTGGAGTGCAACCAGGGAAACATTTTATGATTAACAAAAAGTAGAGTTTAGACTGACAGAGATATTATTTGTTAATATTTAATTACTGTAAAACCAGAGGTTCTTGATAAACAGAAATGCTCTCTTGGTGATAACACAAAAGGGAAAGTTAGAGAGCCATCAAGTTCTTTTCTTCTTCATGCAGAATTATGGCTGCATGCACAAAGCCTCATGGTAGTTTTCAGGTGTTAAAAGATATTTGCTCTGTCATGGTACAAAAATCAATACACTTTATCTGCTAAGGACCAAAATAATTTCTTATAATTTTCCTGCATGTAAAGCTAACCATTATTCATTTCATCTATCATCACTAGACTAGATTTTTTTTTTTTTTACCATATTTCACACCTCCTCAGAATGAGACTTTTTAAGGCAAGTCCACATACTGAATCCATTCTACATTCACTTTATATTTCTCCTGAAAACCTTTCTGCAAAATGTCATGAAGCATTATCATGCAGAAATAGCCCACTGCCAGTAGAGAATAGTGCTACTACACAGGAAGTGTGACAGGTCGGCAACAAAAGACATATCAAAGTAGCGTTCACAAGGGTGCTAGTATGTTTTGGTCAGAGCAACACGCTGTCTGGGTCAAGGATTAAAACGACAATTTCTTAGAAGACATTTGCAGACAAGACAGGTGCTCACTATCCATTCATCCATTTTCTTATCCGCTTCAGCCAAATCAGGGTAGCTGGAGCCTACCCCAGCAATCATTGGGCAAGAGGCGGGGTTCACACTGGTAAGTTCGCCAGTCCATCACAGGGCAACGCAGAGAGACAAACAAGCAGACTAACAACCAGACGTAAGTTTGAGTTTGTCTTGATTTCACAGTCATGGAAAAAGATCTGGTTGGACCACTGCTGCATTTTGGTGCTGCATTTCAAAAACTATTATAGCATATTTGAACGTAAGCCCTTGATGCAATATCGCTAATAGGAAAGGTAGGAATCAACTTTGTTTTAGTAAATCCATGAACATGCAAGAATCACTATGCTGGGAGGAAAATGTGGTTTCAACAGTTACTCTGAAAAACAGCTGCCTTTTTGGGAAAGTATGTATATACTTCTCCAGTTCCTCATTAAGGCCTTGGTACTTCTCCTCATGCCCCTTTTTCCTGATATTTCCATGGTGGGGATGGATATATTGATCACTACAGCTTTCCTCTGCTGCTTATCCATGATCATTATGTCTGGTTGGTTGGGCATTACCATCTTATCCGTCTGGACCTGGAAGTCCCAGATGGATACCACCTTGGGGGGAGTTTCACACTGGGACTTAGGGGTCTCCAGTTCATATTCTGCACAGATGTTCCTGTACACTATGCCGGCTACTTGTTCATGGCGTTCCATGTATTCTTTACCTGCCAGTATCTATATCTATGTCTACATTTATATCTCTCTCTATCTATCTATCTATCTATCTATCTATCTATCTATCTATCTATCTATCTATCTATCTATCTATCTATCT
>JBAMHX010000014.1:8763777-8789658 GCA_037177515.1 Pseudomugil tenellus | reverse complement strand
AGAGTCAGAGTTAAATTTCCCCATGGGGGGATACCATCTCCAGGCGGTGGGGTTATATGTGTGTGTGTGCATGTGAGGATGAGACCCCCTGCAGTTCTTGGATGTTCAGCGAAGCGGATTAGTGCCCATTTAAAGTCTCACTTAAATCCATTCACAAAGAGGCCTTCTTCGTTTGTGTGAATAGGCAACATATTTGATCACATGTGTGGAGTCTTGTGCATCGATAGTTAACATGTACTATATTTTGGATTTCTGCAAATGATGCACTTCTGTGTTTTTTTTCTTGCTGGTGATTGAATCAAATGAATGTTTCAATGTTGAATGTTGAATGTTGACTGTTGAGTATTTGTTGTAACAGTAAACATGTTAAGACAACATTTTTAAATGTTCTTTAAGGTTTAGTACCATTACACTTAACCATGTCTGCAGTCAAACTGTCACAGTCAGCACGGGTTTGTGAAGCTTCGATTGATGTTATTAATTATATTTAAGGAGATCTTTCATTCAGAACTGACTAAGCTGAACAGTCGTACTGAAGGCACCTGACAGTATACACAGCTTCCTCGTTAAAGTCTCAAAAACAGTGAAAAAGTGTGAACTTCAGAAACAATTCTTCTTGAAATAGTTTTACAGGCTTCTTATTTATTAGGTAACAGTATAACAGTATCTGTTGTAACAAAAGTTTTTAATTGACTCAAGTGGGAAGCTTGAAACATCCATCTATAATTTATACCTTCTTATTCCATTGTAGGATAGCAGGGGGCTGGAGCCTTTCTCAGCGTCTACAGCCTTGAACTATCACAGTTAAAACACCCAGGATTGTTCACATGATGCATTAACACATAGTATATTTTGAAGTATATTGTCAATGGTATTTTGATTTATCAAGTAAACAAAAGAAAAAAGTCTACAATATCAAATGTTTCAAGTGAATTCACCAATAATATTCTAACAATTAATTTATCCATTAAACGTAGTTCTTTCAGTATTTTCATAATATATACATTGGCATCTTGAGCAAAACTAAAAACATGATTGCACTTTTTTCTTTGATCGTGCCAAGGTCCAAGTGATGTAAGTGATAGCCAGAGACTTTGCTTAAAAGACCTAACCAGGACCAGCTAATCCTACATCATACATTAAATAAAATAAAAAAGGTAATTAAAACCATGTAAGAATTAGATTTGTATAGGTGGATCCAGATCTAAGAGGATAAATCTGGACTAATTGAACATTAATTAATCCCCTAAAGCATGTCCGCTTGTTAACTACCTGAGAAGTGGTGAAGAAAGGTGTGTGACTGTTTCAAAGTTGATATAGAAAGTAATGTGGATGACTATTTCCTCTGAGTTACTGACTCAGCATTTTATCCTGATTACAATAAATAAATGTGTGGGCATGTTTTACATATCAGATTTACTGTAATAAATGTTAGATAGTGGGTAATATAACTTTAGCCTTTACAAGATGCTAATTAATGCAGACTAATATAATTACTGTTCTCAGATCATATAACCTATTTTTAATGCCAAAATAAAGTAATAATAATGTTCCTGTAGGTATATATAGTATAAACACGTATCGAAGTAAATAAATTTACATTTTATAACCTGCTCTGGTGTAAAACTTGATGAAGGATTACATCTTTGTGTTGCAGTTTTTCTTATGGCACAAATTCAGTTAGAAGGTACATAAATCTAGGAGCACACGACCTCAAACTGACCAATCAGAAAGGAGCATTTTTGCATGACCATACTGTGTAGCAAGGGCACATGTTGAGCCTATGATGGCGTAATCAACCTTGTGGAGACACTGCGCAGATATAAATCCCTGTTTGTATCTGTTGCCATGACAGCACTCCAACAATTGATTAAAATTAACAGAAAAGTTGTGATCACATCAAATTGTTAACAGCTAAGATATGAATTAAGGAAAGGCAATTGTATTCATAGGGCACATTTACAACAACAAAAGCAACAGACTGTGCCTTGCAGCAAACACTAATAACACAAAATAAACAAATGTTTTGCATTTAATAGACATTATGCCTACAAATAAACACAAACAATGCTATAAATTTACTTGTGTTTTCGCTACACAATATGATGCCTCACACAACTTGTGTTCCCTCATTTCTGCATCAAGCTGCTGCCGCTGCTCCGATTCCTTCAATGGCTCATCCCCCACCCCTAGACACGGTCCAAGGGCTCGTGATAGAGATCAGTACAGGTTGGGGGGGACTCAATTAAAAAGCCAATCACCAACAGATAGATTCTATCTGTCCATCATCACTGCTCTGCCCAGGATGTTTAATTGGCCTGCAAGATTCTCCTCTACTGAAGGCATCCTCTGTCAGCCACCGATCACCATGCGCAAATTGGCCTCATGTTGACAGATTGAATCTTTCAGGAAAAAATACTGTTCTCTGGTTTGTTCATCCTTACAACATGACAGCTCTGATTCTTATTCAGCAAGCTGGAATTCTCTGCATTACCCCCTAATCACCTGGGTTAACTGCTGGCATATTGAGTGACTGCTCATTGATCCAAGTGGGTGTTATGGAGTGTATCAGCATTGATTGCAGATAGACTGCAATTCACTATGGTACATAGCGAGATTTATGAGAATCCCAAACAGTAAGCCAAGGCCAAAAGAGAGAAAGGAGAATCAGAGAGGAGGGATACGCTCAGTATATGTGTGTAAGCTGTGGGTCCTGATTTTAAAATTGGCCTTGGAGCTCTAGCAATAAAAAAGAAAAAACAACTTTATCTACTGGTAGATGTAGGAGTCATACTGCTGTTTGACTCTGAATGGTAAGTTGTAGTTGTTTTGAACTAGCTAAGGGTGAAATAAAGCATCATATTTGTAGGCGATGCGTCTAAGCTGAAGTCTCTGCTGTAATTTCATCATGTCAGAGGATGACAAAATGTTCCTTCCCTATGTGATTTCTCATGTGGATTCAGCCTTTGACCTGGGTCTCTAGTCCACGTTTGTTTACCAAATTGAGTTAAGGCTGCACAAAGAGTGCAAGGGAGTTTGTGCTTAGTGATTGAGAGAAAGAGAGACAGAGGATGGAAAGTATTGTGCAACTGTCAGTGACTCTACGATTGATAGTGTAAATAGTAAAAAAAAAAACTCAGAAAGCATGACAAAAACACAAGAACAATCACTGCTTGTAAAAACATCAGTATAAGTGAATTGAAATTCTTTTATTGAAGTGTTGTTTTGATGATCAGAAAAAGCTAAACAAAAAATAAACACAGTCAAGTTGAGGCAGATTTTTTTCATGTCTTGTCATCAAATTGATCTTTTTCTGTTTGTTTTTCTAGTAATGACAGCTCATCTAGAATTGCAGACTCAGTACTTACAGTAAGTGACTCTGTTTGCAGAGAGCTTGCCCCAAGACTTTGATTTAAAGTTGCTTGACACATTTCCATGGCTAGGATCGCCAAGTATGCCAGCAGAAGGGCTTTCTCTCTGTGATGACGTCTCCTCTTTCTATCCTCTGTGTAATTTACTTTTGACAAATATGAAAGGTTTACAGAAGGAAGGCGAAAAGAAGGCAAGCCAAGTTATAAAGATGGAAGAGCATTTGGAATAGACATGTAAAGAATGGAGCATTTCTGCGCTGTTTCTAGAAAAAAAAAAGTTGTTTTTCTTTCACAAAATGTTTCAGGAACCTTTTTTCTGTGTGGCAGATGATTTCTGCAGACCTGTGTAAGGATGACTGTGAACTTTGTTTCCAGTTGTACTGTAGGTCAACTGTTAGGAGAGGAAGTTATGTGAACAGCATGTGGAATCCAAAATGGATTCCACATGCTGTTTGACTTCACTTGCTCTTTGACTTAATTACAGCCGAATGTAAATTCATGCCATGGGTCATATCTCCATTCTATTACCTGCCTCAGCTAGATATCAACACAGAGGAGCATCAGCTTCCAAAGAGAGGAAAAATAATGAAAGTGAAGGCGTGAGTAGATGAGTAATAGAGGTAAACACAGCTGCTGGCTTTTATCGAGTGGTTTTGGAGAGCTAGAATGGGTCAAACAGAGAGGAAAAAACTTGGTGAGCAAAAATAACTGTGCACATTTGATGTAATAAGTGTCAGTGAGTTGGAATGTTTTAGTTGGTCCGTTTTGTCTATTTCCAAGTGCAGCATGTTGCAAAGGATTCGGTTGTATCAGTACAAAGATTAAGCAAGGTATGTACTTTGTGATGCTGCACCAAGAGGACACTTCAAGTTAATCACTAAAATACTTGCATGTTTACTACGGGTGCTATGGTTTGTGTTGCTAGTGATAAAAATGGTAAAGAAAGAGCAGTAAAAAAAAAAAAAGTGAATGCATGGAGCTGATATTCTTTCTACATGAGTTGTTCACAGGAGATGCTGTAGATGAGTCAGTGTGTTGGTGCCCGCGCATGCCTGCATTGTACAGCTAATGTAGAACATCTAGGTCGATCTTGGAGAGTGCATGTGAGTGCACATGTGCTGTGATGCATTTAGACGACAAGCTATTGTGAGTAGTATGTACACAGTGCGTATGTTGGGGGAAGGGGGATCACATCCAGTCATATATGTTAGAACACAAGAGCACACACATGCACTATCAGTGCCTAGAGGAAGGAAAAAGGCAGAATCTTACTCCGAATTCCCTGTCAGGACATTAGCAGTTTATTGTAAGCCCGTTGGGGTCGGGGAGTGTGTGGGTGGTTGGTGGTGTAAATGATTCGGGTTATTGTGAACATGTTAGTCCAAGTTTTTTTTTCTGTCATATACTCAGCACCAAAGACCTGGACAGATATGCTGGAATTAAAATGAGGGGGGGAGGGGGGGGGGGGGTAATCCCATTTTTGGGTTATGCGGAATTGTGTTCAGAATTATGGCAGAAAAAATTCTCTCAATTTGAGAAACTTAAGTACTGCAGTGCGGTCACCTTAACCAAGGACCTGTGAACTGAGAGTAAATAAGAGACTAGAACAGAGTCACTGAGTGCATTTTTTATTGATCCACTGGAGCTAACCTTTTTCTCTCCATCTCCCACTCTCGCATTCTCGCTTTAGCCTTGTGGTCTATCAACATCAACACAGGGAGGCAGAGTATTGCAATATCTCCCAGATAGGCTGCACTAAATACCCAAAATGTGTATTACTTTCCTCAGACCACATGACTTGGTGTATATGAGGAAAACGCAGATATGCTACACAACATGTTCATCCTGGTTTGCTGGGGGGTGTTCCACCTCCCCCATTTCTTTGGTACAAGTGTGTTTTTGTGTCAGAGGCTATTTCAGATGCACAGCCACTGACCCCACTGTGTTTCTGGAGGTGTGTAAGTGTGCGTGTTGAGTTCCTGAGAGGTCAGCAGGTTATGTTGAAGCCAGAGGATCTCGGTGAAAACTGGCTCTCTGGGAGATGTTTTGAGGCGCTTGATTGTGATTTTCTCTGTGTTGAACTCCGTCCAGGTCTCATGTTGAACATTTAAGTTATTCTTTCTTATGATTACATCAAAATTGTCTTCAATAGAACATGAATAGTCTAGAATAGTGTCACAAATTGCTTTGACTTAGAAGTCAAAGCTCAGTTGAGTAATGCCACCTCACTTGAAGAGCTGTCACAGTCACAGCTTGTTTAGCTGCTTCTTTGCTGCATTTCAGGCACATGATGCAAGAGGATGTCAGACTCTTCTGTTTACCTCTTTGGAGCACTGTGGAGGAGTGTGTACGTGTGTTTGTGCTTGGTTTGTGTGTGCACACTGTAGGTGTGTGTGGGTGGCTGTTTGTGTTGAATGGGCATCCATATTCCTCTTTCATGGGCAGAGCTGCAATGCTCAGAGAGATTTTGTGTGTTTAACTGTTAGAATCTAACAGAAATATGGTTTGTTGTGGGTGCAGGCAGAGGTCACAAGGTTTGTGTTTGTGTGCTTTTTTTATGTGTGTGTTAGCCAGATTGTAGAACAGAGCAGCAGTGCAGGAAGTCAGACTTATGAGAAGTGCAGTTGACACACAGAGACAGACAAACCAGACAGTGACGACTCTTCTTTTCGCTTTGAGTGTTTCCTCTCAGAATAAACAGCTTCTTCATTTCCCGCAGTTTCACAAGAGAGATGTAGGTGGTAACAGTGGAGGTGGGGATCTTTTACAGTGACATAAAGCAACAGCAAAGAAAAAAGAAAGGGATAAATATTTTCCTTTTGTGCGTTTGAAAACAAATGTAGCATTTTGAGAAATAAGAGTTACGCCGTCATTTAAAGCATTTCACAAAAAGGACTTGAGACATAAGAAGTTACCTGGTTGTTCAGATGTATTCAGCTGTCTTTGTCACTTCAGTTTCTTTTGCCTTGCCATGTTACTAGATTTTATGTCTTAAAATAAATTCTCTTCGTTGATGTGTTTTACCATTCAGCACACAAACATATTATAGATAAATAATATATTTCCATGTGAGTGTGCCCGCGTGCTGGTAAAAACAGTGGACTTGAGCTGCATCCGGCGACCTCATCCCCCTCATCCTGACAGGATTACTGACACAGGATCCCCCTGCCTCTGGCAGAAATAGCAAGGACCCAAGGGCAATCCACTAGAATATGGGAACTTCCGTGGGCAACTTAGTGTGCAAATATATCTTGTGTGTGTGTGTGTATTATGTGCTGTGTATTAACATGAGTATCAGCTCTATAATTGGAGCTGGTTTCCTCTCAGGTGCTGAGCTCCTCGACTCATATATGCAAGAACAGCATGCACTCTCTCATCTTTCTTCTCTCTCCGTTGTTTACAACATTGACATGTTTCTATCACTTCAGAGGACATTATTCAGACTTACATTCATCTCATGGAACTTAACCATGTCTTTGCAAGATAAACATTGCTGATACTTGCTTTTTGTCATTAGAAGCTAATGAGCACCCACAAACTGACCCCACAGCATGAAGAACAAAAGAACATACACACATATGATATCTTATGTTTGCTGACTCTTCATTCAGTGCTACTAAAAAGAGAGTTCATGTTAAACTCTAGATGAGGGGGAATTTTTGCATCGATGCGTAGGGAGATTTTTAAAATAAAGTCAATGTTTCTTTAAGTTTGAATTTAATCATTGCTGTATTGCACACAATGCACTATTTAACAAAAACAATGAGACATTGCTGCATTGCATTGTTGCATTGTGCACATCTGAGAAGTCGTCCATGGGGAATATTTAAAAAATGGCAAGCTTAGGATGCTGACTGGTCCAAAACATCAGTATCTTGATCACAGATGGATAGGAAGATGTGTTGTCTTATGATTTTGCCTTGCAGAATAATTATCACAGAGTAAATTATGTGAAACTGTACAAAAAATAGAACTTGTGATGTTTTTGTGAAGTGATGCTTATGTGTCTGCTCTTGTCTGCAGTTTACATTAATTCTAGGTTTTCCTAAAGCTGGATTTCATCAGAGTGAAGCTTGTCGTGCAGTCTGAAACAACAATCGATGTAATCAATACTCATAGCAATACTTTGCTGTTTTGCATGCAGACGGTGCAGCCTATGTTGTAGTCTCAGTGTATTATGGACAGTATTTTTGTTTGAACAAATTGTTACTTTTTTCTGGTACATGGCTTCTATTTAAAAACATTTTATCAATGTCCTTTGAACATAATCACAGTAACTAATATCTAATAAGCGACAACCTGAGTGACAGATTTGGTCAAGATCATGTAATCCTATTCAAAGATCAATGGTCAAACAAATCACTGCATTTAGTATTTTTTCCATCTTTTCATTTATTTTATTTTAACACTTGTTTTAAATTGTGGTGCAATAAATTTTTAACCAACCTTTTTATTATCCTCTTTCAAATAATTAGGCTTTTTTTCCCCTGTTGGATCTAAACCAAAATGTGCCCAAAGCAGTGCTTTGCTGTTTGACTCTGAAACTGAATTCATCACATTAATTTCAATGGATGTTTATTTAAATACAGCGGGACAAATGTTACAAGTTAAGCAAGTATTGGCATCAAGCCATAGCAAAGGAACTGGTATAAATGGTAAAAAACACAGAAAACAGTTAATTTCATCCAGTTGTTTTTAGATATCCTCAAATAAATCAGATCACTTTGTGTTTACAACTTCTCTTTTGAATGTCTCTTCATTTCACTTTAAACTGTTGGGAGGTTATAAGTTTTTGAAGTTTTGTTTTATTTCCCAGATATTAAGTTATCTGACACCTAAGGAGTGTGTCCAGTCTATTAATAGCCATGCTCGTTTAGAAAGTTTGGTTTCCCTCTGTGGAATGGATATATTCACCGAGGAAAGGACAGTGTGTTTGAAGGTAAAAGCATCAGCTGGGTGCATCTTTAAGGGGTTTTTAACCCTAAAGGGAGCTATTTTCTTCTTCTTCTTCTTCCTGTGTTTTTCTAACACATGATAGTGCATATAAACTGCTATATGATGCCATTATCCAGGTCAGCAGTTAGAGAAGTCCATGCTTTTATGAGTGGAGAAGCAGCAGCACTCTGTTCTCTTGAGCACCGTTCAGAAATGTCCCAGAAGCATCTGAAAAACTTTGCTTGCTGTACTTGCCAAGCAAAATACAGCTTATGAAATGGAAATTCTGAGGCCATTCACAAAGTGCAAGGAATGATAAAAAAAAGAACATACAACCCTGCCCCCCCTCCAAAAAAACCCCCAAAACACTGTCCATGTCTGAACATCCAGGAGGGAATGCATACATCAACATCTTTTACACAGAGACACATGCGTAGCAGAGAGAATCATCACTGTTTACCTGATATGTGGGCTTTTTTAGGGGTGGGAAGGAAACCATTAAAGGGAAAGTCCACCAGTTTTACATGCAGGTCATTTAAGTAACCATGGAGAGTACAACTGCACTCTACAAGTGAAAACAAATTCTATGCACCTTATGTGGCTTTGGAGGGAAGTTTATCATGTCTACCAGCGTGAGCCAGGCAATGGTTTTTAAAGCTCAGAGACAACATCTTCACAAACTGGTGAAGACAACTTGTGAAACTGTGAACATGGAGGGTATGTAGAAAATATATCGGGCGTATCTTGAGAAATTTGCACTCTGATGTTTGGATCATACTCTCAGGACTTAAAGTGAAGGTGAATCTATCTTTAGGTCATATAAAATGTAGTTTAAAGAAAAGAGCCCTCCTTGTTTTGATCTCTCCTCTTATGGTGTAACTCCTCACTAAATATTGTGAACAAGCATTACAGCACTAACTAAAAACTGTCTATTTAAATCCTACTTGTTAGTTTGATACCTTCAAACTTTTTACCATTAGATGAAGATAGTCTCGTCCTGTACCTGTACTATATAGACCTAGGGAGCAGTGGTTTTATTATTCATACGTTTTAACAAAGTCTTTGGCTTTATAAGGCAGCATTGAGTGGTTAAAAATGCACGTCTGTTTAACCTTTGACCAAACACAGTACCATTATTTGGTCTGGTGAAGTTACTCTTTAAGTATCAACTCTGCTGGGAGCGAGAATATTTGAATGGCTCTTAAGCAGAATTAGGTCGACTAGATGAGGTCACAGGCAGACAGTATGTATTAGGCTGAGTTAAGATTTAAAGCCAGCTGTGATTCAGCTGTGATTCTATTGTTTCTACACTGTTAGAAAACAAAATCAATGTGCATTAATCTATTAGACTTTTAATTTGTAAGATAAATAAAAGTGTCACTCAACAAATTGTCTTTAAAAACAAGTGTCTTATTTGTTACCATTATAAAAGTAAAGCATGTCATGAATGTGCTTAGCTTTAGCTCTCTCAAAAGGTTCCTGCTCTCAGTGGCTCAAGAGAGAGGAAGTTGAATAGTGTGCTGGTGAGCTAGCAGTTGTAGGCGGGTTATCAGGCCAATGTGGCACATTGGGGTGTCCAGAGGCACAGAAGAGGGAACTGAGCTGCAGCAAAGAGGCCGGTGTCAGACAGTTCAGACTAAGACAGGAAATGCTCTTCTCACATCACCCAACACCTCAGTCTGTTCTGTACATTGCACATATAGCTCTTGTCAGTCATTAGTTCATCATTTTTATATTTTAAAACGTGTTTCTTGGTAGATTTCCACCATTGTTCTCTTTTGTTTTTTCTGCTCTCTATTTGATAGAGGATTGGGTGGGAGGGAAAGGGAGGGGGGGGGGGGTGTCTGTTGGCATTCTTGCACTGTGTGCTGTGCGCTCAACCGGGCCTTGGCTTTGGTCCATATCCCCTCTCTACCCTCTCTCGCTTATTTGACTCCTGCCCCTCCTCCTATCCCTTCACTAAACTACCCCCCTCCAACAACCCCCTAGATTACTCCTCTAACCATTGCTTTCGCCAGCAACTCTTCGAGAGGCCCCCCACCCTCACTTACTGCTGCAATCATCTTCCTTAATTCTTCCTTATGTGTCACCCAGACTTCATTGCATCCCGTCCTTTTTGTCACCCCTCTTCCGTCCCAGCCTGTGGCAGCAGGTCCGGCCTCTGTGACACAGATGCACGCAGTTGCTGTGGCCGCTCGACATGGGAACAAAGCATCGGCGGGGCCCTTCTGTTGCAGTGTGTGTTTGTGCAAGTATGTTCACATGAGAGAAAGAGATAAGCGAGAATGCACACATAGCCTTCTACTAATTTAGTTTTTTTAGATTGTTTGAGTGTAACTTTTTTATGAAGAAGAATATGTTTTGTTACTTTGGTAGTGAATAACCAAAAACAGCATTGCACAGGATTTGTCTTCACGCTCACATGATCTCAGTGATGTTAACCACCCATGGCACCAGCATGCACCTTTGCATTGCCCTTTTGTTGCCTTTTATACTTATTATTACTGTAATATTACAACACATGCTTACATACATACTATTGAATTGACTATTGAAAACTGTATTAGAACTGTGTGAGTCATGAAGTAATGTCACAACAGGTGCTAGAGTGGTTTGCAATGTTGTTTGAATTCCTACAGTATTTTCTGTGGTGTGTCAGTGTGTGCAATTAAAAATACCATTATCACTTGCTGTTAGAAGGCCAGAAGTGTTTTAAAGATGTTTGTCTTGTCTGTAGATTCATGTTTATCTGTCCTGCCCACCTATCCACTGTTGCCTCAGTTTCTACTGTCTTACTGGAAGATACTAGACCCAAGGTCAAAGATGTCAATATAGTCACTTCTAGTTTTAAAATGCATCAACAGAAAAACAAATATGGATGTTCTGCTCCTAAAGATACCTTCAATCTTCACCTCCTGCCTTTAGGTAATTTTATTTGGGGGGGGGGGGGGGGGGATTCTTTGAGTCAGAAATGAGATGCCTCAATGCCTCAACACTGCACTGCTCTCCTTTTTTCCACCGTCTCCCCCACACACCTGGGATGGCCATTTCATTTCAGAGTGCAGCAAATGGAAAGGTAATCTTAATCTACCCTGCTTCCTTCTAGCTCTCCTTTCCTGCTACCTCTATCTCCCCCACACAGAGCCTCTCAATGCTGATGGACAGCATTGCCTGAACCTGCCACCAGCAGAGCAAATTTTGTGATAGAGAACGCTGGATACACACTGGTGTATCATCTCCTACAAGTGATCATTTCTTACCCAATCCTTATTATTTTTAATCTTTATAATTTTTCATTTTCAGCATACAGACATGATCGTCTATTGCAAGCAAATGCAAGCAAAGACAGTTGACTTTAAAGTTTTCCAACATGAACTACTCAAATGACCACCACTCCTGTGCTTGCTCATTACACAGTATTAGGTTTTTTTCACTGCTGTTAGCTTTTTGGTCATTGCAGTCACAAGCAGAGCTATGCAGTTGCCATTGATTTCCTTTGAATGGCTCTCTGTAGGGCAGTTCATTAGAAAGGTGCTCACAAACTGCCAGATTGACTGGACTTCAGGCTGTAAGGTTGTTGCTGTCAAGAAATGTGCAGTTTGTGATTTGGCATGGCAGGTACACATTTGGCACAAATAAGTACATAAAAAAATAAAGTTTCTGAGATTCAATAAAAAGAAACTTTTTGACAGACTATCTCACAAGGGGAGAATGAATATTTAATGTGAAATGCATCTTGTGGAAAATGTACACTTTTTCACAAAGGTGCAGAAAATGCATTTGTAAGAATGAGGGCCATCCGGAGGAAAACAAATCTCACCTTCTGCTTGTCTCAGTTCACTCCCCTCGCTCTTCTCCTCAACGCTTGGCTTGAGGCTGGACTGAGACTGCAGCTCCACCCGCCAACTGTTTCTATGGTAACGCTATCTGGGCCTACCAAGACCTAAAGCCGAAGGACATCCTGGACAACAATACAATAGCAGCACTGCCAGGGTACCTGAGGGACTTAGACCTGAGAGGCAAGATCTGGGGGGTTGCAGACTGAGGGAGTAAATCCTTCCTCTTTCTCTACCTCTTCTCACACAAATGCAGACAGGATCAGCATTCAGCTTAAAAAATTTGTGAAGAACTGGGACAATATGTGGCAATGGATGATTTTTTCATAGGTGTTTCAAGCAAGAGCAAGAAAAAAACGTATACATCTAACAGGAAACATGGATGTTGTGTAAATGTGAGATGTTTGCAGTCATTAGATGTTTAGGTATCAGCTACTTAAAGAAAACACACATCATTCATTAGCTGCTCAGCTTTTTCTTCCTCACAATAAAAGTGGTCACGATAGCCTCTTCGCTGCTGACTGTAACAATTGGGCCACAAACCCTGAGCTGGTGCCATAAGCCGAGAGTAATAGAGATGTTTAGAGTCTATTGCCTTGCTTGCATTCCTCCATGTAGTGCTGCTAAAATAATAAGAGGGAGGGTTACCTCAGGTCGGCCCAAGCTGAGGGATACGGAACATGCATTGTTGTCATTGGCTCTATCTGAGTATCCCTCTTAAAGTCACCGCACACAGTTGAGGAAGCAGGTACTGCTATCCACTTTATTAACAAAGCCCAGATAGGCTAAAAGTATGTACAATACGTGTATTTTAAGATTTTCTATGCCAGTCAATGTTTTGACACACTCACTCATTAGAAGTGAGTAGGTGTGACCAAACCTTTAACCTGAGATCTTGGATAAAAAGCCTACTGGCACAAGTTGAAGTTCACATTTTCAAGTGGATGAGTTTCATCCATCCCTGGACACTTTTTAATGGTGGTCAGAGATGAAACTGCTGTTGTCCTGATGCCTTTGCTGTTTTGTAACTATATCAAAGCATATGTTCGTATTCTATTGTTGTCTTAGGACGATTGCATTCAGTTTTATAAAGAGAGCTTTATAGCAGCCCACCAGGATACTGAAAATGGTTATTACCAGGGAGTCTAGTTGCGCACTGAGTTTTTTGAGTGTCTTTTTTCTGTCAGCTTTTCATTATTGTAAAACATGATTTCATGTATATTTTAAACATGTCTATTTGTCAGCAGTTGCAAACGCAATGTTGTAGATGCCCATGTGTGAATAACGTGTGGGACTTGCTTAGTCATGCTAAAACACCCGTCTCACACCTACTCTTTTCCTTCACAGGCAGCCTAAGAAACAGGATGTTAATGCTTGACGGAATGCCTGCAGTCCGAGTCAAAGCTGAGCCCCTGGAATCGGAACAAGGGGTAAGAGAGCAGTTGTTTTCCAGACAATTCCCTTCTTTTTTTCCTGCTTTCTTTTCCTTCTTTTCTCCTCCCGGCAATGCACTGATAATCACTCCCAGGCCTAAGTAAGTGAGGGACTGTGAGAGTGAGTTCGGGGGCTAAGAGGAGTGGTTGGAGAGCATGGTATTAAGCAGAAAGAAGACAAGAACCATGAAGAGGAGGACAGCCACAGCTGGAGGAGGAATGTGATTGGGTCTTTTGGGGGAGGCCAGCAGAGTCCATGCTGGCTGGGGGTGATTGCACAGATGTAGTCACTGCTCTAGGGAGGAGGGGTTGTATGGGAAACTCTAAATCTTATCTGCCTCTTACTGTTCCTGTGTCTTCACGTCTTTCAGTTTTCCTTTATCCTCCCTTGCCAGCCTCCTTGACAAATACACACGCACACACAGACATGTACGCACGCAAGCAAACGCAATAATCACGTCGTATTCTTCCGGTCTGAGCAATGTTATTTGTATCTCATGCTTTACTGTACTGTGCTGTGTCTCACTCTTAGAACTCTAAGTCACCTAAGTCACACAGAGGAAGTGTTTGTCTCTACGAGCCTTGTAAGTGCTGTTAAAGTTATGTTCAGACTTTGATGATCTTGTTTTACGCAAGACCGTGCAGTCATGTGGACACGTTTATGAACACTCAACAATTTCTCACTAATAAAGATTTAAGTTTTCACATTTTCAAAACAAAATAGTTTATTTAGCACTTTTGAGTAAATTGTTAAATAATTTTATTTTACAAAACAGTGAGTAATGAAAAATACCTAAATGTTTGCTTCCAGTTTCCTGTAAGGTTTAGTCATAAAAACTAGATGTTTTCCTGGATCTGGTGACCTGGTGGTACACCAGGCTCACAGATCTGGCAGATCTGGCAGATATGGTGACCTGGTGGTACACCAGATTGGAAGAATTTTGATCCCTTGTTTTCACAGAAAAGCTTCATATCTGTCCACCCACAGGCCCATCCGCACCATTTCTATCAGATAAATGCAGATTTTTTACCCAAAACCTCAACTTCATGTTTCCTTAACTTTTTTCCCTAGAGGTAATTGTCCGGTTAAATAATCCACTTTATGTAAAGAATCCATTTGCCAAAAATACTCTGAGACTTTCCTTCAGAACATGTTTGTACATTTATGTCCATATGAAGTTACTGCAGAACGAGCCCAAACCATGATACTATCCCCATCTTTTAAAGACGTGACACATTTTTTTTGCTAGAATATAATACTGCCCTCTTTCTTAATTTTATGCATCTTGTTTAAACCAAACAGTTCTGTTATGATCTGAACTATCCACAAATCACTTTATTCAAGCAGACTTCTGGTATGTTAATTTTATATCTAATTGAGGGTTCTCCAAAAACTCCTTTTAATATTATTTGCAACTTATAAAGCTCAAACTTTGATAGATCCCTATGATTGTCGTTCTGCTGCTTGGAAAAACACCAATTGTTAATTTAACCTTAAAATTAACAGCTAATTTCAGCAGTTCACATATTTTGGACACTCATTACATATAATATTGGGTTATTCTGCCCAATAGATAGATGACCAATTTGGATTTTTTTTGCTGTTTAATTAATTATAAATAAGAAAAATGCCTATAAGATTTGATTTTATTGTATTGAGGAATTTAAAATAATTTTCAGACCATGTTTATTGCTCACACTATGAATAATAAACAACCTAATGCAAGGTCTTAATGGCTCACATACAGTATCAGTGCTCTCTGGTCTGATGTACAGAGAAATGAAGTGGTCTTGTTATGATGAAGCTGTTGCTAGGCTACAAGGGCTATGTTGCTCTGTATTGCTGCCACTGTCATGTGCAGTGGGCGCAGACCACTTAACACTTGTAGTCATGATGAATTGGTGTTCAGTTATTATCGATTTCTAGTCATAATATATCAATAATATTTTTTACACCCAATTTATCAGCTGGAGCACTTTGAGCTTGAAAAGCTTTGTAGTTTCCATTTAGCATTAACCTGTTATGGATGAGAAATCTGCTGATAACCCATAAGGTTATCGTCGTTCTTGAATAGAATTGTTTGGCATTGGATGTGCTTTGAGTTGATAAAAATCTCAGTACATCTAAAAACTAAGCAAAGAGGCAGCAGGTGGTTGCTTTCTGGGTGTCCTCCCTTCAGCTGTAGCTCAAGGGCTTGAGAGCTACTCTCATGCGCTGCTACCTAATACCTGGGGTTTGAAATCATTCCCCGTGTTGTGATGTCAGTCACAGACAGGATGTGAGTGCTGCAGCCCACATAGCTTTGAAGTGCTCTGAGATCCAATCTTGCCCTAACAGACTGAGCTTCCCTTTAGATGGCAGAGACACAGACAGTTTAGACTGCAGCAGAAATGTGGTCTTCATTTGGGTGGCGTGGGGCCAAGGGCTTGCTGGAAATGGCCCGCCTTGTTAGACAATTCGCCTGCAAGGGGCTGGAAAATCTGCCCTGCTAACCAGTATCCCCTAATAAAGACAATGCACAAGGAAAACGGCAGGCAGGCAGGCGGGTCGAGCATATCTTTAGACGTGCGTGTGTGTACGATTGCGCACATACATGCTTGTATTTGTCAAAACAAGAGTGGAGGTGGTTTAAATTTTCCATTTCTGTTGGGTTACACAGTTGTTTCAAAACAATGACCCCAAAATGCAGTCTTTGCTTCGCATTTCTGGGCACCACTAGTTTTTTTTTCTGCTTTTTCTGCTTTGATTTTCCACACAAGTTTTAAACAGCTGGCAGAGAAAACTGGCCAGTTTTACATGTTCTTAGCAAATTGGTCTTGTTTTTAATATTTCATGATCACAATGTTCAACTTAAAACACATCATTTTACATGGTTAAAATATGCTTAGATGAAAACAATCAGCATTTGTCTCATGTACTGTTTGGATACCTGAGCTGTCACTTTTTCATAGATTTAAGTTGCATTTTAAATTGAATGTTATTCAGTGTAATTTTCTTAAATTCTCTACTCAACTTGTGTGAGGGAAAAAACACTATGTTGTAAAATGGATGTTTAGAACTTTCATGCCTCGTTTTGTTCGGCAAAGATAGAAATAAGACTTATCTTGTTCTTAACATTTCCATCTTCCAAATGTTCCCTCACTTATCAGATATTGGAGTTCATGATTAACTGACAAAGATTGCTTATTTTCTTCATTTGGGTTTCAGAAAAGTCAATTTGGCATGCAGTACACCAAGGAAACCATCAGCATTACAAAATGGTTTATTTTAGTATTAGCTGTTTATTACAAACAAAGTAACCTATGCTTTTCCCCTAATTTAAACAATCATTTCTTGTCTTAAAAAATAAACAAAAAAGGTACTTATCTCATGTAGTTTAGTGGAACCTCAAGTTATAGCCCACTTTGCTTTCTAAATAATGAAAAGACTGTTACCCAGCGATACATGAACATCAAATAATCAAATCAAAGATTTACTCCTATACTTACGTTTGAAACTTAAATATGTTTGGTGTTCAGTCAGATTTTTACTTAAAATATGTTTTTCACATAACCTGTGATTAGCTACCTGCATCCCTTAAATGTGTATTGTGACAAATAAATTGATAGAAATTAAATAAAAATATTTGGGTATTAACATGTGTTTCTTTTGGGCCATTTTACCTAAAACTGTTCAGGGGAAGTTGCTAAAGAAAAGTGGGTGAAGTAAGCTAATGGTGTCTTGCAGATTTTAACCAATGTGATCCAGGTTACTATTCGTTAATGTGGATAAAAATGTTAAATTTTTGGGCAATAAACATTTATTGCTTTGATCTGATATTGGTACTCATTTCGAATACTTGCAAGGAACATGTTAAACTCTCAAAACCAATGTAAGCTAATGCTACCTTGCAGACCATGTTAATCTGATAATGTTGGGTGAATTTGCTAACAGGCAGTAGTTTTCTTATAGGGAATATTTAATGAAAGTGCTGTTACAATTTGATGACATAAGTAAAATATTATATTTAATGTAATTTGGCTCATACACTTTGTCTGATAATTAGATTTGACTTTTTACAAAGTCATGCTAGCGAAAAACTATGCAAATCAGGCATTTTCTGTATAACCTATTTCTCTTTTCTTTACCATATTATAAATACTACATAAAAAGATGGTTTGTACCTTCAGAGCTTTTAAGTGCCAGGAAATATTAGGGAAAAGGTAGAGTCATTTAAATGAGTATAGTATAAAGTGGGAACTTGTACATCAGGACATATAATTTTTCTTAAATATGATGCTACTGGATTACCCGGTCTCTGAAAGAAAAGTCTCAACCTTAGGTTTTCAGCAAGGAGCAGAGACCCTACCAAGATGGGAAATTATTTGAAAGAAGAAAATAAACTGAGGCAAAAATCTCAACAACATTTCAGGGTCAAACATCACATATGAGAAAACTAACCAATCAACTAGGAAGAACAAACAACAAAATTCACAAGAAATGCCATCAAAACACAACAAAAAGCTTGACAACAGGGAGTGTAAGATTATATTACAAGGCAAAAATAAAGCTGGGAAGAATGTGGTGAGTAATGAGCTGAGAGAACACAGGTGTTCATTAAGTAATGATGTAATTAAACAGGTGGGAAGTTCAAACAAGCCAGGAAATAGTACAGATTAGTATACAGAAAGCAAAATAAAACAGGAAGAAGGGTGCAGACCCACAAAAACAGGAAAAACAACACAATAGTTGTTTACTTGCCAAAACTGAACACAAATAATACAGTCTGGACAGTTGTTTTCTATTGCTGAACGTTCTACTGTAAAAGCTACATAACTTAGTTAACAATACTCAATTTCTGCAAGAGGCAATATTTCCAAAATATTAATATTAACCTCAGTGGATCTAGTGGCTTGAAAGCCTCCAGGCAGTATATCCCCAGGCAGACTGTGACACACTCTTGCTGTAGAGAAAATGCAAACACAGAGATCTTGCGCAAATGCAGCTACAGCCCGAAGCTCTTTTAAAAGACATTACTACATCAGGAAAATATGCATGTGATGCCACGAAGACAATTGATCAATGGTATATATATTATTAATTCCTAAATACATCAGCCTAAATATTTTTGTCTGAACTGTGAAAGCATGATATAACCAGTAGACAGCTGACAAATAAATATTAACACTCTCCAAAGACCATTTGCATGGATTAGGTTCAAATTTGCAGTCTTTATATTTTACTTAAACTTTGTTACCATTTTATCTGCCAGTAAGAGGTTTTGTTGTTTCTTCTGATGTGTCTGAGTGGAAAAAATAGACCAAAACAAATCTATTTTTAATTAAAAAACAAGCTTTTTGTTTATTTAAATAGAGCATAAAAAGTATCAGCTGATATAAATCATCTGCTTCATTCATGCTTTGCATTCAGTGGCTCATTCATTAGCTGCTTGACTACCAGATGACTATTCTAAAATCCCATCATAACAGAGTAGAAGCTGACCTTTTAACCTGATTCTTATTGATAGTCTTGCGCCATTTTCCATTCCCATTTCTTGCAGACTCCTCCCATTCAAGCTTTTGCTTTAGTCTTTAGTGGGTTGATTTACTATATATGTCTTTATGAAGATGGTTTAGTTGCTCTGATTCTGTGAGAGAAACATCTAAAAGGAAGAGTCTTCTCTGCTCATTAAAATGTAATTATTATTGGCAGTAAATGGTCAATTCCTTCAGGGGACATCTGAACCCAAACTGCAGTGCAAGATAAAAAAGGAGATTCTTCATCATGGGGAAAAAATACTGTCAGTTTAGTTGAAAAAGGATCGGATGGAGGATTTTAAAATAATCTTACCTTCTTTTAAAAAAAACTTAATCAAAACTTAAATGTTACTTCAACACATTAATACACAGAAAGTCTACAAAGACCTGTGTTGAAAACACATAGTGGGTGGTAAATATGAACCAGACCATAATGTATTGTGAATCTTGACCTGACACCAATGGCCCCGAGATGAACCCCATCAAGGTCCAGAGGCCATAAGGGGGCATATTTCACAGGGCAGGGTTTGTTTTCTTACTGAGGAGGAGTTCTGCAATGAGAAGATTTTTTTCCCAAACTCACAAGGTCGTAGCATTTCCTGTAGGCTGAAGGCAAAAATGGTAAAAATAGTAAAAATACTCAACTACTGCGTAAAACACACACTCAGAGAATTTTGATCAAGTCTCTATTACATAAGGACGAAGAGATGTGAGTCCATAGAACAGTGTGGATACAAATCCAAAGCTCAGAATGCGTTTCATTTGTCTTGCAGCTGCCACTGGAAAGTTTGAACTTTAATGAGCTTTCCCCGTTTGATTTGTAAAACTTCTTCCTCCCTGATGGCTCTAACTGTGACTCAGCCTTTGAAAGTCTCCTCTGTGAGGATCAACACCACTCTAACACCCCTCCCTCACTGAACGAAGAGAGGCCAAATCATCTACATCAAATGTAATTTAGGAGATTTGACATTATACCAGATTGTGATATCAAAGAGGGGCTGAAGTTTGGGAGTCTATAAAAACAAATAGTAGCAGGGTAAGCCCTACTTTTTTAGTGGGTTCTCTCTTACTTCTTCTGCATAAACAGATCTGTGAAACTTGCAGGCAGATGGAGCGTTTGTGTTACAGTCTGCTTGGTGTTAAGTGAAAGATGTGTAGAGGGATACTCTTAGCCACCAGCATTGGCCTTAGGAGGCCTATCGCTGAGAGACAGAGGGAGACGGTCAGGAAATTGAGCCCATATGATGTTTTTCCACTGTCACAAAGGAGATTTAGGAGAGATACACAGGGAGCCAAGAAAGCTGCATTTGAGTGGGAGTCATGGAAAACAGGAGAGAAGGGGAGAGAGTGCGGCCCATGCCAAACAAAAAGAAAGAAAAAGTGAAAGAAGTGAGTGAGAGAGACACTATCTTTACTCCTGCACTTCATATGGCACCATTCTAACAGAAGGAGAGACACAGGAAGAGCTGAGGGCTTGAATGAATGTGATGAAAGTAGCTGCTCCCTTCTACATGAATGTCACCACACATACCTTTCTGACATCCCTGCCATGCAGCATTATTATTTTTGAAGGCGAATTTCTATGAAAACAATTATCCTTGACTCTTCGGCCTTAGTGCTGAGTGAGAGATAACATTTCAGTTGCTTTTATGCAATGTACTTTCAAGTGTTTGTTTTCTCCTTTTTCCTTGTGTCAAAGGTTAATGCATTTTTATGGTGTAAAAATAACAAAACACTAAACTCAGTGCTTCTTTTACTCCCACAGTCACCCAAAGTGCGCCCTTATTCTGCGATGAACACCGTCCCCTTCTTCCTCAGCAGAGTCAAACCCGAACCCCCAGAAGACCTACTTGCTCATGACCTGCACTTCCACACACAGACGGAGCCCGTCGACTTGTCTATCAACAAACCCCGACCCTCCTCTTTATCTACCACCACCGCCATAACCTCATCGTCATCATCATCCCCCCTCAGATCAGCCTTTTCCCCATCTTTATCGTCGTCATCCTCCTCCTCCTCTCCATCGGTTATCACTTCAGCCTCGTCGGTGCTCACACCAGGCCCTCTGGTTGCCCCTGGAAGCGGGGTGAGAGGTCAGCCATATTTGCACATCCTGCAGTCAGTGCCGCCGCCTCCATCCAGCCCTCTGAGCCTGCAGGGAGCAGGGAAGCTGGCCAGTCATGTTCACCGCATCCCGGTCGTGGTACAGTCACTGCCCCTCATGTACACCACTGCAGTGAGATCGCCCTCCAGCCTCAACAATGCTATCATGCTACCTCTGCTGGAAGAGGCCAAAAGCCAGGGCAAAGGTGAGACTATGCTCCCAGAATTTACTCCATATTCATGAGTCTGACTTTGTTCTTTTCCAACTTCTTTCATCATTTTCACTGAGAGAAAACTGCGATTTTATTGCTACAACAGTTGTTGGTCACCAAAAAAAAGAAAAAAAAAGAAATAAATAGAAAAACCGTATACAGTTTTTTATATTTCCTCTGACAAATGTATGGACTATCAAATATTATTATAAAAATAAGTAATTGCGACCAACATAAACAGGTTATTATGGTATAAACCTGAGAAACATGCCACTATATTCTCATTTGGATCAAATATGCAAGCTGTACATTTTCTGTATAAAAATCAAAGGTTGACACACACACACACACACACAAAGAGAGATTGTAAACAGCTAAGCATCTTTTTGTGTGATGTTACGTGAAAAGTTCTGTCTTCTCAGCTGTTCTGTTGCAGGTGTAGGCCCGTAGAGACCGGCATGCTTTCAGAATCGCCATTGCATGTAACACTCATTGTGCCTTCTAAGTAGAGATACAGTTTGTGGTTGAATGCCTTTCCATGTTTAATTGCCTGCAATGCAAGTTCCTTTCCTTCAGTCAATGAGCAAATAACTTGGATAGTCAAAGCGTTAAACTTCTATGGTGTTGCTTGGAGTGTGTTATTGGTTTTCTCTCTGGGTGTGGTTTTACTGCCAACCACTGGAGGAGAGCCTACAGTAGGTGTTTCTGTCTAAGTCTGAGCTGTACACAGGGCAACTGTTGGTTGTAAAAGAGGTTGCTTCTTGTGACTCCCTCCTGAACGGATAGACGCATTTAGACTTGGGCTCACACCCATGTATGTACTGTACGTAAAAGCAAACAACAAAGACATGTAATTAGAGCATATGCTCAGACAGACACTTGGCCGGCTGGGTGTGGTGGTCCTCAGAGATGGGCGTTTTAAATGCTGGATATCTGCTCCCAAGGAGAGGAGAGGAAAGAAGGAACGACAGGAAAAACAAAACTTGCATAAGAGGGTGGAGCTGGATATTGAAGATGGGTGGCACTGAAATAAACACGTGCATGGATATATGCAGTGTCCTACTTGAGCTCTGCTGAGCTCTGATGGTGCTGGTCACAAAGGAAATAGAGGGCATAAGAGTTGTTTGTTGGGTGTGGTGGATAGTCACTGATAACGGGAGACCAACAAACATATTGCCATTTAGATTTTTTTTTGTTTGTTTATGTTTTTGCGCTAAATGTGACATTAGCAAAAAAACAAATCTGTTGATTTCATAACATGTCGTATATCGTATCCCTATGTTTAATTTTCAGTCCACTTCTGGGGTACTTACTGGTTGTTAGCTAAAAAATGTGTTGACATCAAGAAATTCCCAAACTGAAAATCTTCATTTACTGAGAAGTTGATTATTATTTTCTCCTAAGTTTTTAACAGACATATGAACACACTCATGCTCATATCCCTTCTCACACATAAACACCCACACACACAAACAGGTTGGCCATCCTCTTAAAGAGAGGGTGGGTACCCTTTCTTTCAATGCTGTCTCCCTGTCTCCAGCAGGAGGTTGCTATGGAAACAGGGCTTGACTGGAAACAACAGGAGAGAAAGAAAGAAATCCGGTGCTCTGCCCACCTCTCCACCACTCCTCCTTTGTGTCCCTTGTTCAAAATACCCCTTTTTCCAATACACGACGCATTTCTTACTAATTACAGGTTTTCCACACGGCTGCTGACCACTCTGCATGTCTTAGTCTATGACAACAGTAGAAACCTTTAAAAGCAAAAGTCCAGCTGAGTTAGAGCATTATTTCTGTGCTTCCCCCCCTCCCTTTAGTAATAACACCATGTCTGCTACAAACTCAAGACCATTATTATGGACCATTATGGCCACAGTCTCAGCTGAGAGGGCAGAGGAGGTGAAGTCCTGATAGCTTATGAAAGCAGCATGCTTACCCTAGATGGGGATGCTGCAGAGCTCAGTGGAGAGCGTTGTGTATCTCCATGTAATACGTGACTGTGATGATTTCATCTTCAGAATGAAGAAATCATTGTAAAATCTCTGCCAAGTTTTTGTAATAATAATTAAAGGAATAATTTAAATAGCTAAATTATTCAAATAATGATCATGCTCTAAAATGTAGCACCCTTTCCCTGACAAATAGTAACCAGCAGGCCCTTAATTATCAAGTTATCAACCATTCCTTTTTTTCTTCATGTGACCATGGAGACAGCAAGGACAGAATGTCTGCAGGCTTTGGCAGTGTATTCATTGAGTTTTCCAAGAAAGCGATACGTTGTCACACCTTGTGTAATGGTAATGGACTTGTACTTATATAGCGCTTTTCCAGTCATGTTGACCACTCAAAGCACTTTACACTAAATAGTACACATTCACCCATTCACACACACACTCACACCCCAATAGGCACATCGGGGGGCAACGTAGGCTTCAGTGTCTTGCCCAAGCACACTTCGACATGTTATCATGGGAAGCCTGGAATCGATCTCACAACTTTCCAGTTGGAAGACGACTGCCCTTCCTTCTGAGCTACAGACGTAACTTTCTTGTGTAACTCAAGAAACAGAACCAGCTAAGTCTAATTGCTCAGAGTACTATGGGTCAGCGGTATGCAGGCCAGTAAAGCAACTGGTCTTTTCTATTTACTATGCAAAACGAGGCAATCTGGTAGAGGAAAAATTGTATTTGCATATTATCATAATTCTCTCAGCAGCAAATAGATAAATTGCGTAAAAACTTCTCTTTATTTTGCATATCATTAACTGTTAGTTGCACTCAGAAAACAGGAGATTAGCCTAAAGGCTCATACGTGCATATGTCCATTTAAATTTGACATATTCGGTTCAAACAATCACTCAGTAAAAAAAAAAAAAAAAGAAGTCACAAATTCTTCCACAACTGCAGGAACAGCTAAACAGTGCTCCACCCAGCTTGTTATCTGTATTGCTGGAGGCTGATATAGAGTGTGTGTGTGAGTGTGTGTGTGCATGTGTCTGTCCTTTTGCATGCTCCCTGTATGCAGCTACTGGATTCAGTAACATGTTTGAGTGCTCTTTCCTCAGCTTGAGCACTGCGTTTATTTGACTCAAGGTACTGGGAGTGAGGACATCCAAACATACAGACAACCATTTCAAATATAAATGTATGTTAAATGGTGTTACACCTAGACAACAAAAACATCTTTGTAGGATAGCTGGATGAAATGGAGACAACCATTACAATTAGAGATACTTTCCAGCACACAATGTGATATGGCTTATAAGTTTACAGCTCCAGTGTCATGCTTCTGACTCCTGTATCTGTGTCCCATCCCAACAGCACACTTAGACCCCAACGGCCTGTCGCCAAGGCAGATCAAGAGTGACACCGATGACGATGACCTGCCAAATGTGACCCTGGACAGTGTTAATGAGACTGGCTCCACAGCGCTGTCTATAGCCCGTGCTGTACAAGAGTGAGTATCTAAATCTTGACATATATGAGGAAAAATCACAACAGAGAAGCGTTTTTTTTTTAACTGTTGGGTGCTTTAAAGAAAATCATATGCAATATAGCACAAAAACAGAAGAGCGTGATGAGCTCCAAGGGCGAGATAGTTTGCCCTGACGTGCCAAGTGCCTACTTTTTCTTAGTTGTGGACATTTAAAGCTCAGCCACCAACTGAAGGCTGTTGCACTGTCACTGCAAGGCCAGTGCACAAGGGTGTGGCATGCACCTTGCAGTTGCCCAGCAACCACACTAAAACAAACAAAAAAAAATGCAGGAATGAGTTCATATAGTAACAGTGCAGTTTCTCAGGATATTTTTAATAAATTCAGGTTTTTCAAGTTTTGTTTATCTATTGGATTTAAAAGAACTGATTCTCTGGAGTGGATTGGTTTTAGTCAGAGACTTTTGTTTTGCTAGACTTATTTAGGTTCCTAACTGACTGAAATGACCTAAAGCTATATACATAGCATCGATGAGAATTAGTGGAATATCCTGAAAGCTGCAATAAAGTTACTCTGAAGCTTCTCTTTAATAATCTCCTTTAACAAGCGATATGCAGTAACATTTTTTGTAAAGGGAAGGAGGATCGCAGTGTCCCCATAATTCTTTGAAATTAATTTAGCAGATGCGAACATATCTAACAATAATTCACCAAATGAATGAATGAGTGGATGTACACGAGCAAGTAAACTTGGTGTGAAAACCATTTTATTTCAATTGTGACTTATAACTTACATTTTTTTTTAAAAAAATGTGCAGCTTTATTATATTTAAAGAATATTTACATCCTTTTAACCTGCAGGAAACAACATTGCCAAGTTTAAAGTTTATGTGCAGGTATCTCAGATGCACGTTTTAGACCATCTTCTGACTTCTGTTCCACCTTTACTATCTTTTTTTTTAAATTAATAAAGTATTTTTCATTCATTCATTCATTCATTCATTCATTCATTCATTCATTCATTCATTCATTCATTCATTCAT
>JBAMHX010000014.1:8740177-8752264 GCA_037177515.1 Pseudomugil tenellus | reverse complement strand
TATATATATAATGATACAACAGCAGCAGATTCTTTTTGGCATATTTCTTCCCACAAGTACTCAATCAGCTGATTTTCCAGCATTCATAATGTGAACGACCCCATTGTATGGAATGGATTTCCTGTGAGTCCGGGAAGTAATTAGAGCTGAAATGGATAACATAAAAAAAAACTTGGGTGTATTTGGAATTACAGTATTGTCTCATGTTGCCTCGCTGAGTTTGATGTGTGACCAGAAGATGGCAGCATTGAATCACAAATGGTTTCCCACTTGGAGCCCATCAGTCCTTTCTGAGGCATCCCATGCAGGAGCAAAAAGAGGGCTGGACACACACACCTTTCCTATAGCCAGCATATGGTAAAACAAAGTCTAACAGCCACTATTTCAGTCATTGGTTGCTTTCTTTTAAAAGATGGAAGAACTGGACATGAATATCATCGCACCAGCAAAGAAACACCATTTTACCATCCACTCACATGGATGCCGGACAAACCCATATTTCATCAGTGCTATTCTTTATGTTGAGCCTCTTGAAAGCATTGTCTTGGAAAAAAAATCTTCTGTGGATTTTGAGCTGTGATTAGCAATCAGTAAAGTGCAATCTTAAAGGTTAAATATACTTTCAGTATGAAAATGTTTTGTTTTTTGAATCTTACTTTTTTTTAAATGCCTGCTTATTGCTTATGTTTGACTCTGAAAAATATCACCCCTCATGTACAGTGAACTTTGAAACAATCAGAGGAGATTTCCACTATGTGATAAAATAATAAAAAAAAAACCCAAACAAAAAAACAGAGGCACCTTAGAGACATTCATTCTGTCCCTGATTTATCTGTCTGCATCCTTCAACTCAGATTTGTCTGCTGCATTTCATAGAAAAAAGGAATTTGTGTTGTTGTTTTTGCACAGCACAGCAGCACTTGGCCATAAGCTGACATTGACACCAGCTGACGTGTTACAGATAATTTAGTGTACAGTTCAGAAGAGCAATATATTTGAAAGAACATCAAATTTCTCTTTGTTCTGTTTTTTGATGTCAGAATCTGAGGAGGAGCCTCCATTTTGGCCTCACTCTGGGTAACAGTTCCCTCTGTTACTGTCTCGTCTGTAGGTCCAATTCAAAGCTGTGTCTCAACTGGCTATATAATCTTACATTATTATGTTATTTTTCAAATGCATAAAGTCACTTGAAATGTTCTTGCCTCAGTCCAAATGAATATAAGGATAACTATGAGATCTGGTGATGTAATATGCTGAAAAATGCAGGAACTGCACACATGCATAAATACATACATAACACAGATATTAAAAATACATGAACATGTTCTTATAAGGATATATTATATATACACAGATGCAGGTACTGGCAGAAATAAACTGGGACAACATCAGTCAACCTTAATCAGGGAATTCAATTAAAAGTATATTTTTATAGTATTAATAACACACATTTTTGCAAGTATTTCTGGTGCTCTTTATGCTGTGTAAAAGCTTCAGACATAAACTCCACCTATCAGGCCAACCAATGTTATTTGATAGTGCTGCCAAATGCATTTATTGGACAGAAGCCAGCAAAAGTAATGGTAACCCTTTTTGATTATAATACTTTGAAATCTATACACTTATACACTAATGCACACATACACACACCTGCACACTTCAGCATCCTCACTTTTAGTAAAGAAGCTAAATACAGCAAGCAATTTCACACATGCATGTAATGTGTGTGTGTCTGGGTAAGAGAGAGAGAGCGAGAGAGAGAGATAGAGTGAGACTGATAGAAGAGATATCCTTATGTTATTATTATTTATGTATCGTTGTGCACATGTCATTATGCCCAACTGTATTATCATTTTGGCAAAAGCATATCAGCACCTTGTTTTTTTATTAGTAGGATTTTTTTTCCAAATAATTTTATTTCAGATGTCAATTTATAAACAAATAATCATCATCATATTTTATCCATCCATATTGTATAAGGACATTTAATGATTGAGGGGCACTTCGTGATTAATTATAATTCTTTCTTCTCTGTAAAAAGGATATTTTGAAATGTTGTAATATATGTGACAGTGAAGATGAAACCTATTACAAAGTTCTACAGCCTGTATATACATTGGAAAAATAGGGCTTTTGATTAGTAGATGCAGGAAATACATTTGTACATGTAAAGTCTTTTCAGAGACTGTAATTTATCTAATTTGATACACAATGAAAAGGGGCTAATGGTTTTCATCATGTAAATGATCATATGTGATGTTATATAACAGCTTTTTTTGTTTGGTTTGTTAAACAAGTTCATGATCAAATTTATTCTTTTTTTTCTTTTAAGGCTGAACCAGTGTTTGCTATAATCAACAAATTATTTATATACATCCACCGTATTAAGGTACTCGATATCCTGTGTTGCTATTTTGCTATATCCGGACAAGAAATTACACAGATCAAGCACATATCAACAACACATGTACTTTTGTATTCAGTATATGATGTTGCATGCCTTAATACACCAGTGTTTGAATAATTCAATTAGACTTGAAGATGGTGTCTCCGCAGGACAGGGTGTATTGTATTCCCCTCCTGCATCTCTTTCCTCATTTTAAAGCATAATTTTGTTACGGCAACCAGGGTCAAAGTTATGCAATAATGATGAATAGTGCCTCATATCACAAACTTGTAATATCACCTGCTCTGTGCAGAATCTTCAATTTCAACACACTTGCTTCAGTCACTACATTTCAAATGATAAAAAAATGGAAATTTGGGGAAAAAATAAAAAGCACAGACAACAATATGCAAGTTGGACCTTTAATGTTGAACTATTCTTTTCGCACTGAGCCTTATACCATTGTGTCAAATGCAGCATCTTCTCACTTCTCACTTTAACAGGCTGTTAATAGCACATACCATTACTTTGCTTGCAATAAGTCGCTTCCTTGATGGGGAACGGAACTGAGTGATGTAGACCTCTGGGTGTTTCAGCTTTGGCACATCAGTTCAATGCAGTGACTCCATGAAACATAATAAGGAATCCCAGTCACAGGCAAAATAAGCCCAGTGGTCAAGATTCCATCAGTAGATTGACACATGTGTTAATAAATACTGATGTTAGATTTCGATCAGTTAAATGAATATTTTACTTTCTGTGTAACATCTGCTTTTGATTTTTCTGGTTTTAAATTTTCTAAGTAGTGAAGCCAATGCCTATGTTTCAAGTTTGCTGATATTCCGTACAGTAATCGTTGTTCCTGTATTTATGTAAAGTGAGTGTAGTGTAAATATATTCAGATCTTTTCATTCTTACCGTTAAAAAATGTGATATTTGCTCAGCGTTGCTTCAAAAGGGAGATTCTTGTAATGGAATTCCACATATGTAAAACATTTTTAATCCTGATATTTTTCAAAACTTCAAAAACAGATGTCCATTTTTTCCCTTTTCTTTTTTGTTATACTTTTTTTCCCTTCCAACAGTTGTATCAAGTCAGTGTTTTGCCTTTTTCTCTGTATTTTTCACATGGATGGAGCTGTGAAATTAAAATAAGTTCAAACATATACATGTATATTAATATGAATGGAGGCATGAAGGTTAATAAAGTTGCATTTTGTATGTAACAGTCTGGCATGGCGCTTGTTGCTATCTATGACTGGATGGTATGTGGCTTAAATATCACTTAAGTTATATGAGTACTGTTCCCACATTAACTGGCATTCAGAAACTTAATCTTGTCATAAGAAAAGCCCTTTTAAATGATTGCTAATATTCTGTATAGCAGGGTACACTTAAAGTACATCGAATTATTAAATAAAAGAAGCAAATCTTGCGATTCATACTCTTATATATTTATATATAAAATAAGAAATTGCAGAATTTTCTTGTTTAGATATGATTAAATAAACATCCATGTAAAATAACCATTGTATAGCAAGTCCATTCTGGATTTGTTGTTGTTTTCTAGTACCAGTAGACTGGCATTTTAACACCTAGTATGATGTAACTCATCATGATGTGAATGCAGTTTCTGAGAACGGGTTACACTTTAGAAGAAACACGCTGCACATTATGTGCACTGTTAAAACTGAATCAGGGCAAATGTTTGTGCCAGGCATAAAAGGGCTCAGATGATTACAATCAGTCCCTCCACAAAGCTCCACTAAGTATTCCAAGCGTGCCGTATATCACCCATGGGATTTATAGCTTAAAAGAGTTGATATGTCAAGAACAGCAACAAAAATGCTAGAAGTAGTTTCTAACAGGGAACTTTATCTGCACTCAGTGCAAGCCCAGGCAGCGTCTGCGGTTCATACAGATTCTCTCAGCACGTTTGTCTGAATAAATCATGTTACCAATACACGTTGTGCATAGTTATCAAAGATGAGAACATAATTATGGTTTCATAGAATTGTTATCAGGTTTATTTTACTGACCGCGTGCCAGTGACTCATCTTGAAACAGTAAAGAACTTTGCGCAACAGTTAAAGAAATACATTTTTATAGATTTGTCTTTTAATTATAAGATTACCAATATGGAAATATGCAGTATATTAACAACTTCTCTTTACAGATAGTGGTAAAAAAATATACAGCTGTGTGATACCTATCTGTTTTTCGCATTTAAATTGTATAATTTGTAAAGCATATTATAAACCATATGAATTCAGCTTTGGTTTCACGTTAAATGCAGAAATAATGATGGACTGTATTTATATAGAACTAAATGATTAAATGACTATTAAATGACTATTCAAATGATTTATTTACCACAATACACACTTGATAGCCACAGACTGAAACATGGCTCCCAATACCAACAACCACCCTAACCGTCACCAAACATTAATGCATCAGTTTTGCAAGGAGAGATAAAAATATCTTGCCAAATACAACCATAGAATGGAGATCAACTATCAACCCTGCAGTTGACCCACTGTACAACTCCACAGCTGCCCCAGTTCAGTAAAATTCATTACAATTTGAGATGGCTGCACTGCATCTTGCACATCTACAAGGACTAAAAACAATGTAATGTAGGAAATTTAACATGGACGGAGGAAACCCTGTTTTTTCTCTACATCAACAATAATCATACACATATCCAGAGAATTAGATATTCAATAAAAACATTAAACACACAAAATAGTATTTGTCCCTTGAAGGTTATATGGATCGACTGAACATTTACTCAGTTTTGGTTACATTTCTGTTTAACGCTGACTCAAAATATGGCAATTTATGTGTATATCTACTGACATTTAGTCAACTGGGCTCTTTTCTTTGCTGGATGATGGGATAATGTAGACTACTACATCAATAGTTTTGTCTTTGTGGACTCAGCCAAAGAAAAATATTGAAATACTTTGAAATCTTTGTACAATCGCAAATGATAAACTCATTTAACTATTAAATAGTTGTTACAAAATAAGTACGTCTTATAATAATAAAAACTTCAAAAATGATCTTTGTTCAACCATTTATTCAAATTCTAAAGATATTTGGTCATGGTAAAGAGACTGGATTGCAACTTCTATGTAAATATATTCAGTTCTCCATTTTTTCTTTGTGTTAAGTAGTTGTTGCGATATTGTCACTGAACAGATTCATAAAGAGCAAACAAAAACCAAAGGGGAAGAGCCAACATACAGTTTGAGTTAGGACACCCAGTGAGGCTTTTTCACTCATACAGAACAGCAGTAGAAGGCACAGAGTTGTGAGAATGGAGAGTTGTAAGAAAACCCTTTAATTTAATGGAAAACAATCTGTGATTTTCATCTTAACCTTCAACCAAAGAAAAAGAAAAGAAAAAAAATCAAGATCAGAAAGTTTGTATTTATTTATTAATGAAATTAATGAACAAGAGAGGAAAAAAAGGACAATGTCAAGTTTTCAAAGTTGTAAATAATACCTGAAGACTTGTTGCAATGTTCCTGTGAGGCCGCATTTAACATGAAAGAAAAAATAGGTTTTTTTTAAAGTTGAGCCTTTTCATAAAATGAGAAATAAATATAAAAATGCACCATTCAGATTTATTTCCTGCACACACTGCAAAGATTGGACATCCCAAATGCAGCAGAATGGATTGGGCATTTATGTTCTGTCCAAATGAATAACATTAACATCTTACACTTATTTGTTTTAAATCAGCCCGATGAATAAAATTAGATCTTCTTTTGAGTAAGGTTCCCTTGTAGCAAGGCATCCTATAAATCTGGCAGTGTTAAAGTCATGCTGTGGGCACTGCACTCACCACATGGCTCTCGGGATTCCAGTATTCATAGCACCTGCTGGCAGAAAATCTACGACCACAACTTGCTCAAACACAAGTTTTACTTACCGCTGTTACTCTTTACATTACACTTGTACAATTTTACCTGTTACATCTAAAAAACCACCATTTTCTTTTTAGTTTGTAACACACAGAGTTTGCTGTTTACCTAGTTTAAATGCATGCATGTATGATCTTTACAATTAAAACATATGTATGTAATTCATGGCTGGTAGTTTTGGACAGAAACATTTGCAAATTCCCCCAAATAATGAGGCATTTGAGTGGAAATTAAATAAGGCAACAATAATAATTAAATATTTTCCCTTTAAAAGAGACAATTAGTAGCGGGCAAGTGCTCTTAAGTGTGTCTCCACTTGAGGATAAGTAAACTACACCACAGTTTTTAATTAGTGCCATAATTCTGTCCATGTGCACTCAACAACAACAAAACTGACTTGCCAACTAGCTCTGGTGCCTCTTCATGTGTAGGGCCAGGTGGTCAGAGCGGGAGAAACAGCGACTGCACACTCCACACTGGAAAGGCTTTGACCCGGTGTGTTTTCTGAAATGACGCGTCAGCTCATCAGAACGAGCGAAACGCCATTCACATCCCTCCCAGGTGCACTGGTATGGCTTCTCACCTTAAGGAGACAAGTATAAAGTACACTACATGTATTTAATGTGGATTTACACAGTTGAGACATTTTGAAAAATGCTTTGCCAGTTAATACCATCATTAAATGAAATGCAGAACAGCCTTTCATGCCACACTTTTAAATGAAAAGTTTTGATAATGAAGAAATAACTGATACTACTGCTTCTCTGTGAGCCATAAATCACAGTGTGTCCTATCTCTCTTCCTGCCGCCTTTACGAGAGCTGCAGGGTTATGTGATTTGACAGCAGTGAGATGTGGGGCTGGTCTGTCAGCAGACAGCATGCATCTGCATGCCAGCTGCACTTCTCTGCCTGGCAACATCCTTATTTTCACCCCCAAGAAAGAAGTGCAAACTTCAAACAATTTACCTGTGTGAGTACGCAGATGGGCTTTTAAATGGGAGGACTTTGTGTACACCTTCTTACATCCTGAAAAAGAAAAAGCTCATTAATATTTTGGAAGTTATTTATAAGTTATAAAAAGTAAATAAACAAATCTTACCTGGAACATCACAGTGGTGAATCCTCCGTCTCTCCAAATCAGGATTATTCCTCCGATTATACTTAGTTGGAGCGGAGTGAGCCAACACTGGGGACAATGGGCCAATACCTGCGGTCAAACTTGAATGCTGGACTGTTCCAGCACTTGGACTTTGGACCAGTCCAGCAGTATAATTTTGGTCGAGATTTTCACTTGGTACCACGTTGAAAGTCTGTCCAGGATCAATGGAACTGGGGGCCTGAAAGGTTAACTTAGAGGCAATGCTGGCTTCATAGGAGGGTGGTGGGGAGAGATTGTGAAGGAGCTCACTCCCCCTGTCTGGACTCGGAGGCTCAGAGTTTGGTGGAGATGGTGGGAAACAGGTAGTTCTGAGCTGATGGCCTGAGGGCTGATCACATTTATTCTGCAGGCTGTTTGGTGGTGTCAGAGAATTCTGCAGTGGACCATGAGCATTTTCCAGTGGAAGACTTAGAGGAGCTATGGGAATGGAGGTCATTTGTGATCCATGAGCAAGCTGCTCCAAATCAGAGTTCAAAAGCTGAAACAGGGGAATGTCCTGGATATCTGGCACTTCCTGTTTTATTATAAAACCAGTGCTAGCACTGTCAGATGCTCTAAAAACACCCGGGTATTCTGGGAGAGTTGTTGGTACTTCATTACCAGGGCAGGTGGTTTGCATCAGGGGGTGCGGACACTCTGTTTTAATCGGTCTCATAGTCCTGCAGAGACCAGGATGCAGGTATGTGACTTCAGGAAGGAGCAAGCTCATGTTGACACTGTAAGGGGATGCAAAGTCTTCGCTGAAAGTTGGCTCCAATGTGAGAACCCTGTCCCTGCACAACATTTTGGAATTTGTTGTATCCTGTGAGTGTGGACACAAGTACCTGTCCATTTCTGATTTACCCTGGAAGGCAGAGCATATTATTAGTAGTTCATAAAGACAAAGTTTGACACCAGATGCTAATTTATGTTGTTATAGCTTCCATAACATAGTATTTCTATCTGACTTTGTATAAATGATACAGGATCAAAGACCAACTATTAAATAAAGAACATGGCCAACACATCGTTCTCCAATAAAAGGAAAAAACATTAAACTGACAGGACAAAAATGGGACTGAGCAGCATGAATTCAGTGACGCATCCAGGGCCTATAGACATTTTAAATACACCACACCATTTCCCCTTTTACAAGGAGCTCCTCTCAAACAACCCAAGCTGTTTCGAAATACATGGCTGGAATTAGAACATCCAGTTGCTCTGCAGTGCCACGCATCCTCTTTATCCTTATAAGTTATAAGAGCGAGTGCTCGTCCCAACCTTGCCTTGTTTGCCTTTCACCCCACAGTCAACATATCAGCATCAACAGACACATTTAAAGCCCACGTTCTCAGTAATCACGGGCCTGCCTTCACCATTAGACTCTCTCCTTCAAATATGAAGTAGCTTGTTCTGCTTTGATCAGCAAAAATAAAGATCCCTACTGTAAATATACGCGCATCATATGAGATGAGATACGCGCAGAAGACAAAGATTGAAAAAATCTACAGCCTACCATGTTATAATCCTGAAAGGACGAAGTTCCCGGGATGGCATCCCTCGTGTTACAGAACACTTGTCCCTGATCTACACCTCTCCGATCGTCAGCTGGCAGTGGTGCGGTGGGTTTGTGGTGAAGCTGTGCGTCCTGCTGCCCCGGAGCAACCCAAACATTATTCCTTACAACAGCAGCCATATAAGCAGAGATACAGTCTATCTATCCGAAATCCTTCACAAATATATTGAGCATATGTGTTCTTTTGTTTCGAAACAATCTGGACGAGCAGCTGTCAAATGCTCATTCTCCCCTATTTTGCGCTGGCTTGTCAAATTACGCAACTGCGTGATATCAGCGCGTCTACAGGGCGGGGCTGAACATGTGCAAAATAAACAGGACAATCAGGCCATAAGGGTGCACCTCGTGTAATAAATACTGGTGGTTGTGGGATTAAAATGATTGAAGAAAAAGTTAACACGTAGAGATAACGTGAAGAAGATGCTGAGTGTGTGTGTGTGTGTCCAGTTTGTATTAAAGCCTTTTGGATCAGTGTGCAGTGTCTCCGATCTTTTTCAGTTGTCAACAAGACATGTTATGTCAACACTGGACAAAGATTTATGCCCCTTTTTTAACTATTGTATGAGATGTACATGAACAAATCAAATTGTTAAGATCTCGAACCCTTTAGTCAATTTAGTGCGTTTCTTCCTTTATTTTATCTGTTCATTTTTTTCATCATCTTCTGTAATTCGGTTTCTAAGTTTCCTTTGACTCCGATCCTGGTGTGGCATGTTAAAAACGCCACTTCGGTGCAGCTGTCTGTCAGGACTGCGTGCTTGATGCCAACATTCCTGAGGCAGCAACGACGCCTGCTCACACGGTGAAGTGGGACTATATGCCTCCAACAAAATACTGAAGCATTTCAAACAAAATGCAGCATATTTTAGGTTTGCATACCGGTTATTATCTTCCTTTTCTTCACTTTGACCTATAAATAACAGCAAACTGCAATGGTGGGTTTTATGCTGGCTTTATTGTTCCACATAGTGTTTGTTCAAACTTGTATTTGGCTCAGCAGTGAAAAAAAAGTAATCCAAGCTCTACATCCCTCTTGAGATTGCTGTGGCAGGAGGTTTGCACCTCAGCTTAACAAAACAGAACTGACTTGTCTGACATGATTTTTTTCCCCCTCGCAGGTGTATGAATGATTACCTCATACCAGTGCAACATGCTGGAACTGGGACCCAAATGTTGGCACTGACAGAAACAAGGACAGGCGATATTTCATTACATAGTGTATGCATAAAGTCAGCCTATGTAAGATTTGTTCTTAATGTGACATTTATTCTGCCACTCCCTTCCACATGTTCATTCAGGCAGTTCTTGTCCTCATTAAAATCGCGTAACTGCACCCAGTGCAAGCTTTGCTGAACCTGTTTGAGTGTCACCAGGGTTAAATAGGGTCACGTGTGACCATATAAGAAAACCAAAACAGCTATACTTATTCAGGACTTTTAAATGTGAATCTCTATCACTGAAGTGTTTTCTTGAAATGTCAAACTATTTTTTTAAAAAAACGATAGTTATTAATCTTACATTTTTTAGGTTATTCACTCATGTAAGGTCTGGATTTTTCCTAAATGTTATTTACAGAACCTGCTTCTGTATTTTTCCATTTTGAGATTATATAATTTATAATGTATTTTCTACATCTTTTATATTTCAATTTTTTTCCTTATTGTTTTATCGTGTTTAATGTTTTCTTTACCTTATATTGTTTATTTATTTTATTTGATCATTTACTGTTCTAATTTGCTGCATTTTTTAGTTTTACTTCATTGTTAAGCTCTGTGTTACAGCTGGCTTTGTGTTAAAGTCCTGTATAAATAAAGTGGAGGTGGATAAATAACCTAGATTATTGAGTTTTTGACCTCATGTGTCTTTTAACTTAATGTGATTAGAATAATTGTGTTAAAACTAAAAATAAATATTATACATTCAAATCTTTTCCCAACAGAAGCAGAAAGTTCAAACACACAAAATACGGTTTACACAATAAATCCCTGGCAGGCTGATAAGTTATCTGCTTGCAAAGCATTTGGCAGGACAGGTAACCTGCACACATTTCTCATAGTCATTTAGAGGTTTCTCACACCTGCCCTCTGCTGCTCTTCATGTCTTCCTTCCACTACTGTGTTTTAAAGCTTGCAGAACGTCCTCCTAACATTTAGGGTTTCTTCCCTTCTTAAAAGATTGAAACTGAATTCAAGTCTGGATTTTGTGGTTGGATTAAAACAGTTTTGGTTCATTTTCAGCGTTTTCTCTCTGTGTATAAGTTTAGTGTTTGCTATGGGTTGCTGTTTTGAATACATTCTCCTTAAATATGACACAAGGTGAATCATTTTGCTGTACAATATTTTGATTTAAACATTACTTTCATGCATTAAGTGTCTACATTTAGAGACACCATTACAGACCCACAGCATTATTGAAGCTCAATTGTGTTTTACTGTTCAGATGTTTTCTTTTTTTGCTTCCTTATAGGTTTCATTTTGTTAACCATACACCAGACTAGTGCTTGGCTAACACAAAATGGTTCTGTATTATTTCTATCTGTCTTTGGAAAATGATACCGAACACAAAAATATTTTTACAGATGACCCTTTATGTGCTTTACTTTAAAAGAAAAATTTTTTGATAGCGATAGAACTCTGCTTAGCTTTTTGTGCAGTGCATATCAGGAACTGAAAGCAGCAGCCAGCATGACACCTTTTTAGCCTGAAGCTCTTTAGAGTCCTATGTGCAATTCTTTTCTAAAGTCACCACTAGCTTTTTCAAAACATTTCTCAAACACTTCTCGGAGGCATGTCCCTAACAGTTTTATGACTCTTAGCTGGTCAAACAGGGATTTCAAGATAAATTGCTAATGGTTTTCTTGCATTTGTGGATTTGTTGTGCATTTGAAAAACACTGAATTTCTTAATCTGTTCTTTAGTCGACAACAATGACAAAGAAAAGCAACAATAATGTTTTTTTTAAATATGGGAAATCTAAAATATAATTGGATGGATTTGATTACATTTGCAGACCTAATATAACTTCAACAAAATTTATGTAAGGTTTATATAT
>JBAMHX010000014.1:8711791-8723598 GCA_037177515.1 Pseudomugil tenellus | reverse complement strand
TATTATTATTATTATTATTATTATTATTATTATTATTATTATTATTATTATTATTATTATTATTATTATTATTTAGGTGTTTATTTTACTTTTTCATCAATCAATTGATGGTAGCTATGTGAACTAAGTGGAAGAATTTGTTTCTGGGACGTGTTTGTGTCACACGAGTAATGTGTGATGAATGAATATGTATTAAACTTGCACTTATTGGATTTTCTAAACAAAGTTGCACTAGAAACTGATTGGAGAGTCCTTTTAGTACTCCTGTCTTTAAAAAAAAAAAAAAAAAAACATTTACAAACTTTTCAAACAAACCAAATTGACATGACAATGTCCCCTGAACAGAAAGCAGTGCTTTGTTATCAGCTTATAGTTGTCAGCTATGAAAAACAGAAAACACCATCATCAGCATACTAATTTGATAATATTTTTACTAAGCGAAGGAATTTCTAAGACACATTGATACAGTTCTCTGTAACCTTTTGGCAAGTTTGAACAACTTTATCATTTTAGAAATATAAAAACTTTAACATAATTTTACTTAATGCATGCTTTTATGTGTCACAGAGTATATTTTAGATTCAAGATACAAAAAAATCTCTAAACAAAAGCAGTTTAGATTAATTAAATTATCTACCTACATTTTTATTTATGATTAGATTTTGCTTTTGCATTATTGGGTTTCCAATTGGTGATGTTAAAAATACATTTTGTTTAAGTGTGCCACAACTATTCCTTTGAAATGTCTTACCATGACTTAGTGTTGTAATGTCAGCTTTATCGTGTCACATCAGGATGTGGTAATAAAAGTTAATCATTAATTCTTCAAGTTAATTATCCAAACTATTACAATGTGTCTTCTAAGAATGGGTTAGGAAATATAAACAAAGACTGACAAAGAAAAAGACATGTGTTCACCAGGCATCTAAGTGAGATACAGTGAGGCCTCTGCTGTCTTTTGGGACAGGGCAGCTCTACTTTGGATAAATTAATCTCCAGCAAAGATGACTTAGATCAACTTTGAAAAACACTAAGATGAAAACCCATAAAATGATTGCAAACGGCGGCCAGAATGACAAGTATTATCAACAAAAATTAATCAGGTGCATCTTTTCATGAACTCAATTAATAATGTGCAACAACGGGGTCTTTTTTCCCCTGGAATGAAAATTAATTAGCAGGGGAAGGTCACTCTGAGATGCTGACATCACTCATCAGGCCGCTGTGGCAGTTCTAATTATTTGTCTTCCAGGCTTGGCTGATCAAAAATTATTGCCATACCTGAGCAACATTTAGAAAAAAATCTTTGTTTAAAGCGCTTTTAATTAGACCTGCTATTTGATTAATGCAGTGTAAGCGCTCAGGATCGGCCCTCTTATCAGCATTTCTGACAAGTTTGCTGGGTATTGTTGTGTGAAAGACGTTTTACTGACGCTAAGAGACTGTTTAGTATCTAATTCATTCACTTTAGTTGCAATTAAAAAGCTATTTAGTGTGAGAACACTTGTTGATATTAATATAGATGTTGTTAACTTTGACAAAGCACTTTGTGTGGATATTTGATATGGCATTAAGCAATATTAAGTAAATAAAGCTGCATTATCTAGATTGTAACTAATAAAAAGTGTTGTTAGTGGCAGTCAGTAACAGAATTGCATGCTGTGATGGTGCAGTTGTGGATTGTGCAATGGTTACCCTTGTTCTCTCTACACAGTAGTGTAGCTCTTTGGTCTTGCAATTCACTGTGTTTTTGTCGGCTTTAATTAATAACAAAAGACAAAGGTCAAAGTAAGCTTGCGTGATTACCTAACCCCTGTCTGATAACATATCTAGCCACTGCTGGGTCTCTTGGTCACACAGAGAAAAGACTTGCAAAAAAAAAGTGTTGTGTTATGATCAAGACTTTATCAAGCTCTTACATTTTCCCTCTCAGTTATTGTGTTGACTCGCTGCCTGAACTATCTTCAACCCTTACTACATCAATTCACATTACCTGCAAATTAGCAAAGTTCTACTTTCAAGCTCACAGTACATTTGATCCAAATAGACTCTAAATGCCATTTCTGTTCCTATTAACCTACAGATCGGTGTGGCAGATATTTTCATGAGGTTGCTGGGGAAAAAACACGAGGCTAATGGCTTGGTTGTGACAGCGCTATTCATGATGATTTATGATTCTGTGTTTAAGTTGATTACTCCACTGCTGACTCGGAATACTATTTCAATTAGTGCACTGAAGGTCACTCCACGAAATCCCTCCATAATCTATTCCTATTAACACTAATGCGTCGAGTATCCATATCTGTTCACCCTTGTTGATTCAAATCATCCCCACTCCTAACGGCCAGCTTGTTTACCAGTTTACTGGTTCGGACGTATCCTGGATGGTAATTTTCTCTCCTCCGTGTATCATTAATGTCTTCAGTCTTGACACATGGCTAGAAGGGACATCTCAATAGAGCTTGGATGCATTTTTATGGCTTTTATTATTTCTAATTTGTTTTACAGATCAAGTGATATTTATGCTGAATGAAATTGATCCTGAAAGCCCTATAGGCAAACGTGGGTAATATTGTGAAGTTAGAAAGCAACAACCTCCTATTACTTGTCATTATGAGAGCCAAAATAGCCTCAGCGTGATCAAAATTTTAGAGGTCTAAATTAATTTTACATCACTTTCATTCATACTCCCACTCACCCATGCAGAGGAGGAAATTAGCTACCTGTATTTAATCTAATATGTTCCCACTGTAAGCGCTGGTGGACATGATAGACTTAATCACTTCATACTGAATCGAAATGCTCACCAGAAACCGCTTGGCAAATGAACAATGTATTAACTTGAAAAGACATGGTCTTTGAGTTCACCACTTTGAATGATGCCCTAGTTTATTTTACAGGCTCTTCTGACAGCATAAATAGGCCCCAGAACAATTCCCTTTAGAGATTTTGACTGTATCAATAGAAATCAGAAGCCAGTTTAATTGTGAGTTCAGTCTTTAAGTTTCTAGTTTATTTGAATTTGTTTTTTAGATTTTAAAGAATTAGACTAAAATCATCCATATACAAAGGTCAAAGCTTCAACAACTCTTATCACCCACAACAGGCCTGCAGGTCTGAAGACAGGAAACATCCCGTCTTTGCCAGAAGGGTGAAAGTGCTGACATTGTCACCAGTTGATGGGACTCTATCTAAGGGATAGGTGAAAACACTTGGGCGCAGTGACATCAATTTTCAAGATGATTTAACTCTATGTTCCTGTGTTGGAGGAAAGAAACTTCAGACCCCTGATTTACCTCTGATGACAGCCACGCGGCCCCCGAAACAATGTTTCCAAGGCTACTAGCGAATGACGAGTGGTCACGTCTGTACTGCCGTCCCCATTGGTTTGATTTATGTGACCGGGATCCAATAAAAATGGCAATCAAATCAACCCAGCCACTTTACAGGTAGAGGGCTGTCTGATTGAGTTGTCGAAGGCATGGCTGAGGCTCAGAGTGATTATACTAGGAAACAGAGAGGGGTCCATCTCTTCGCAGCCAACAAGGACACCATACATCTCCCCATGCAGCATTCCTACTCCACTGTGAAATGTATCCAAAATAACTGCACACCTACTGCTTGCCTGCCTCTTCTCTCTGAAGGTTATTTGTCGTCTGAAGGACTCTCCCTGTCAGAGTATGATGAATACCATGTACACAGACAAGAGCAGCGTCAGACCCAGGATTAGCCGGAAAACTCACTGATCTGTGAATAACCTAAAAAAGAGGAGCTGAAGATTAGCAATGATGCTTTTAGGAAAGATCCATCAAACTCAACTACCTCAGTCACTCAAATGAATCATCTCACTTGATTCTTTAACCCAGGCGAGGTACGAGTGACTGCCGCACTACCTGCAGGTCACAGAGATCATTTTGAGGATGTTTATTAAATCAGTGCTATCAATTTTCTTACTGATCATCTTTTATCTGCTCTGTCCTTGGGGATGAGTCAAGCACACAATGATGTTAAAGGTTGTGGTATTCAACTTATGGCTTTTCTATTCAACCTCCAGAACTCTGCTGACAATATTGAATTAGAACCATTGCCATAACATACAAATTGATATATGAAATATGCTCTATATTTAGAAGGCCTGTCACTTGCATTAGGTCACTTCTGTTAACAGAGCTCCTGCACAAAGCAGAACAGAAAAAAAGAGCAAACAATAATCATATGAACTATTTGCCTTAGCTTTGAACTAATGACAACTTGGGCAGGCCTGTTTACTGTGCACGAGGAAGTACACATTGAGGATGTAAATTGGATCAAAGTACAAGCAGCTGCTTAAGTACTTACTCGCTTCGATAAGCAGAGTGAAATCACCATCATTGTTGCATTAGAGTGACTTGCCTCAGTCAGCGACAGGAAAGCAGGCAGGAAGAGGAGAGGGGAGCCGATAGTACTAGCTCCATGTGTCATGAAGGAGCTGCTGGCTAATCGCCAGCCTGAAGGAGAACAATCGAGCATCACTGTAGAGTCTTTATGTGCTGGAAACATAATCACCCTTTAGGAGAACACAATGCATTGTACAAAAGGTACAAACACATCCTCTGGAATGAAAGGTGAACATGTGGAATTTAGGTGAATGAGGCTTGCTTGTGTCTGGCCTGTAATAGTTACATCAGCATTGTTTCATTCAAAACTGGGTTACCTAGAAGTCAAAGGAATAAAACTGCAGAAATGGAACAGTTGTGTTGTGTCAGTCGTGTGCAATGTCAACTTTAAGAGTTCAAATACAAACTAGAGATGATTTAAAGCATCTGATCCATCATCTCAAGTTTCCTCTGAACTCACGGGACCTTTCCTCTCCAGCGCTGAAGACACAAGAAAAGTTCAAGGATTGAGCAAGTCAGTTGGACTAACATGCCATGGAACAGGAAATGGCCATTCATTGATTTTGTGTGTGTCCAGAAAGATCAATTTTATTCTTCCTTTGTTTTCAAACTACAATGCACTAAAGCTCCTGCAGCAGCAGGATGTGTTTCGCGCAGGCACAGTCCAAATGAAGCTATAAATCAAGTGTTGGAGCAGAAACACATAATGTCATCCCCCACAGACCACGTACTGTACAATACCCCACCTCAAAGTCTTCCATTCTGCTTTCATTCTGTCTAACAATGTCCAAAAATCTAATTAATGTCACTGTCAAAACAACTATTTTTCCAGAAATAGCATGAGAGAGTTTTAGACATGTAAAGTCCTCATAAAGAAGTTATTCATGAGGCTTTGCTGTTATTGCAGTGTTGAGGGCTGTTATCTGGTCCAACATCTCTGTTGTTAGGCAGTTAGCTGATTAGCTATGTGTGAACGTGCGCATATGCGTGTGTGCATAAACTGACACTTCTTTAATTGTATTGCACTTGCACTATCTGCTGCCGGAGTTAACTCGTAAAAGTGAAGTCTCAAGCAGATTCCCAGCATCTGCCTATTTAAGATTCATAGAAAAGACCATCCACCCCAATCAATATCTACTTGAGATTTAAGTTGCATTATGTGTCCCCTTCACAGGCATGATTTAAAACATCAGCACAAAGTATTCTTAATTTTATTGCCAACCGTAAATTAAAATTAATGATGCTGACATCCACAATTAACAATGAAAAATGCAGATTCTTATAATTACTTTAGCAGTAATATTGTTTTCCGTCCAGGCTCAAGGTGCTCCTCATATGCTCCTTAACATTCAGTAAAACACAAAAAGACAGCTTCATTACATTTTATTTGCTATAGGAAACAAAAAAAAGGGTCTAACAAAAATCCACAGCTCATTTGGGAATATCTCGCCATGCATAATTAAGCAAATTTGATTGGAATTAAGCATGACTTCTTTTGGTTGGGTTTTAATGAATGCAAATCAGGCATCTACATCCCTAAGATTAATTTCAGCCAATTAAAAAACAAAGCTTGTTGGAAAGTGTAAAAGTGTTCAAAGCAGGGCAGCAAAGGAGTACCCCCCCCCCCCATCTCTCTCTTTCTTTCTCTCTCTCTTCCATGCCCCCTCTCTCCTCATCTCATCTTCATAACTTGCACTCAGGAGAATCCACACCACCCTCAACTTTGATCATTAGCATGAAGTTACAGGCAGTGTGAATTCAAATGTGGAAGAATTGAAAGATCTTTATATCCTTTTAATTTGAAAGTTTTTATGTTTTTATTTCAACCCTAACAGATTATTTTGGTTTTGCATTTGTGCAGAGCAAATATGTTTGAATATAATAATCTAAATACTCAACAATGAGTCCACCATCGGTTTTTCTCACATGTGATGCAAAGGCACACTTTAGAGCTATAAATATGTCATTGTTCTGGGATTTGACAGGACAAACTATGATAATTATTCTGCATTAGTTTAGTCACAATAATGTTGGCACAACCTGAAATCAACCTTTATCAGCGTTCAAGAGCATTCAATCCATCTGACTTAAGAACTCAGGAGATCTCATCGTGGTATTTTCCATGTGAAAGCACCATTGCACACAAGACCAGTGACAAATAATGCAGCTCACACCAATAAAAAATGTCCGTGTCAGACAGTGTCTGGCTTATCTAGGTGTTAGTCTCATTATGACAACCTTACACTTCCTTCCACTCCAAATGTTATGCTGATATTTGCACATACCAATGCAATGCGAGTAAACCCTGCTTATGTGGAGAGTCAGATGTAAACGCTAATGATTGAGGGCAAGGCGGCACCTTCAGGCTAATGCTAATCTGCTTGCACATTGCTCGGAGAACGGCGTGTACATTGATTTGATCTCTCACATCAAAAGACAAACAGTGGTGCAAGTCAGCACTTCCCCAGTCAATGTCATTCCTTGAAGTGATTTCCCTGCACGTGCATCTTTATAGGCCCCGGGAAGGAGGGAGGGAATGGAGAATTAGGCAATCACAACTATTGGCATTTCTTTAAAGAAGATTCATGATAGGAGGAAAGGGGAAAAGTGAGGAAAAGTGTTTTCCCCAGTTCACCTGCTAGCCATCACAGGTTCTGAGGGGCTTGCTGTGTTTAGATTGCATTAATCCCTCTGTCTCTACCTGTTACAGAGCTTTCATTAATGTTGTCTTTTAACATCAACTCTCCTGCAGAGTAGGGAATAAGTTGAGAGTGCTCAAAACTCCATAGAAAGTTCAAAGCACCACAAGAAACCCTTTATGTGTTCCCTTAATCATTCAAAAGCCCATCCTAGTATGCCACTTGTGTAGCTCCTCCATATGACGAGAAGAATTAATATTTGGCCTCTGATGCATTCTTTTTGAAAGAATAAAGGAATGTGAAGGAAAGCATTATCTATTCAAGGAGCACAGGGAATACTCTGACTGTGTCTCAGTTCTGTTGTAGCTGCTGTGTCTCATTTTGTCTGTGGCAGATCACAGGGACAGCAGACTGGTATGTTTCTGAGGGAGAATGGAGATAGGGAAATTGTACTGTTTTATTAGAACCCTGTGGGAGAGTTTTGTAGCAGCAAGCAGACCATTGAGCCTATTTGCATCATGCTAGCAGTGAATAGATATGATAATATTGTGATACTTAGAGAATGATAGAATCACACCCACAAAAGAGGTTTTATGGGATGATTGTTTTGGGGTGTTTTTTTTTTCTTTTCTTTTTCGCACTGAAAGCCTCTGGCAGAGCTGTGCTGTTTGAAATTCATTTACTTTTAGCTAAAACATTACAGATTTTGCTCACTTCTGTGTGAAAGACTTTGCAAAATCTAAAGCATAATGAACATTATTTCATGTCTATACTTTCTTGTTTCTTGTCTGTGCGTCCTCCTCTGTGTTAATGTATTAACTCTGATGCCTTAGGCTTTTCATTTCATTCAGTACAGCCTCATTGCTATAGAATTGGCCTTATGCTTACTTTATGCACCAAGAACCACACATTCAAGTTCACTAGAGCAAACCTACATGCCTTTTGAAACATTCGGACCACGTTATTATGAAAGTATAGTGTTCATACATTTGTAACTGCAATTGCAATCCAGCCATCAGTGTAAAATTTTCCATTCTGAGTTTCCTGAATGCAACGAGACAGAGAGGAGGGCAAAAGAAATGTGTGTATCCTTTGTTTTCACACATAATAACACAACTAAGATGATTATTCAGGGTTTTAAAGCAGTGAAAGGCTATTCATTGCATTTGTTTCAGACTGTCCTAAAAATCTGAGAACTGGAATAATTTGCATTAAGCCTTTAAACCTTTCATGTATTCAGCGCTTCCTTTAAAGACATTTTGATTAATTTTCATTAAATTGCTGGGACTATTTATAAAGAGGGGGCTGTGGAAAATGTCTATCTTCTAGGTATAGGGCAAAATTGTGTGGAGTGAAGAGATGTTACTGAGAGATGGGAAGCCCAAGGGACAAGCAGGAGGACAATAGTGTCCCTTGGGAGAATTTTATGCTGCTGAAGTGGATTTGAATATATAAAGGAGTACTCTGGTAAGAAGGAAAGGGGGGTTACAACATTGACTGTGTTCTTCTGGTCCCTTGTGTGGGAAAAGAAGCAGATTGGCCTATGTGTTGCTTTATCTCATCTCTCATTGTTCACAATTACCAATTTTGCATTTTGAGATTTGCAATTGTGCAAATGGTGCATTAGTTCAACAATGTTTAACCCCCACACACCCCAAGTGTTTTGGTATTAGATGTATTATTCAATGGTAGTTTATTTATTTCTGATCACAGCAAAGAAAACCACCATTGTGTTGCACAGTGAGTTGCACGTATATTTTCCTTTTAACATCCTTTTGTTTATGTGTCTCATGTTTCTGTCTTGTTAGCTTGCTTTTTTTTAGCCATATCACCTAAAATGTGGATGGATTTACACAAAATTCAGAGGTTTTGGCTCAAGGAGCAAAGGATTATGTAGTGTTTTGAATAAAGTATCTGTCAAAATGAGCTTGTGTCACATCAGCTTGTTAACTTACAGAGACGAGTTAGTCAAAAGTAGTCTTTAATAATGAACATTTTTAATGTTTACATTCCTTATACCTTTCCTTATCCCTAAGTAATGTTTTTATTTAGCAAGTTAGGATGTTTTAGGTAAGTATTTATTTAGTAAAAACACCGAGATGAAAATTACACAAAGCAACAAAAACCAAGAGGAATGCAACATGTTCATATCAACACATTCTCCTGCTCAGGCAGGCAACGCCCCGCACATTCCCCCTTCTTAGTTTTCCTGTTTGGTCTGCCCCCTTAACTTTGTCCCTTATCTGAGTATCATTCATTCCTCCCCTGTGATCCTGCACTTGGCTGTGGTCTTTGTGGCTTGGCACCAGCCCATTCTTCCTCTCCACCATTAAAGACACTGGTCTGCGCTGTTCTCTGTCTTCAGCTAAAAAAGAGCAGGGATGGAGGGTTTGAGAGGGAATTGCTTGTTGGTGTGCAGATGCCTCACCTGTTTGTGTCACACCTTGCTGTGTGTAAAATGCAGTTCTTCAGTCTTACTTTATCCCTAACCCACATCCAAGCAGAGTTTATGTTAAATAAGTTTTATTCTACTTTCACACATCTAATTCAGTAACATTCAAGATATTTATATGAATAATTACCACACATCATGATTTAAACATTAGAGAAATAAATCAGCAACAGAGAACCAACAAGGGTCAAATTTTGGAATATTAATGTCAAAGAAACTCAATGTTAAATAGGTTAATTCATAACTTTTTCAAATCTATGGCCAAAAAAATCCAAGAGAGCATAAAGACACCAAAAAGTACAAGCATCAAGTAGATTTTATTGTAGTATGTTGAGCTCCTGTAGAGGTCACTGTTGTGTGGGGCCTCTGTTTTATATTTGGTTTACTATCACCAACCCTAAACCTCCCATTAAGTTTGTAGCAAGAGCTGTGACATTGAAATAGACTATGAAAAATAGAGCCAGAGAGGATTACAAAGTCAATTTTGTTTGCTAAGCCATAACGTCAAGTACAGACAACATTCTTTTAAAAAAGGGAAAGTTTGTTGATGCTTAATCTGTACAATGATGAGCAGTAATTATTTTTTGTACCAGTGTTAATCACACTGTACCAGTGCCGAGTTAATTTGGACCAAATAAAGAATCTTATGTACATATGTCTGAAAGCATCTTAGAGTTGTAGGATTATTCCTCAGTGGAAGAAACACATTATGTTAATCGCAAAATCCTAATATTTGTGAATCTGGAAGATGATTGTAGGCAGCAATTATGTCTTGGCTTTATTAACTAGAAAGCAAATTAGATAGTCTGAATGAGTTCATCCCAAGCATTTGTATGTGCCATTTAGCTCTGAAATCCTTGTTTATTAAGCTCCAGTTGTAAATATGAATCAACTCTTTGGCATTAATCATGAAATATAAGGGCCCAGATGGTACAATCTTAGCCAAGCTTGAGTTAATACGAAAGGTTGACTCGCTGCTGCATCAAGCTCCTCTCAAGGACCTTTGAAGAATGACATGAATAATCATTGTTGTTTGATGCATAGTTTATAAAGTCAGCAGAGCATAGTGACCTACTGCAAACTGAGAGATATTATAGCACATAGTGCTGCCCTGAGAGGACTTTTTGATGTATGATGTTACAGCCTGGATGCTAAAAAGATGGATAACTTCTTATACTAATGCACAGAAAATCTTTTCTTTTTTTCTTCCATAATATTTTGTATCACAATATCACAGTTAATAGTTATTATAGCTAGTATGTTTCTAAGCTACTAAAATATTTTTCTTTGCTAATGTGTTTCCAGAAACTCTTCTTAAAATGTATTGTATAAATTATTGTATTTATGTTGCTTTGTACATGAGAGTAACCTTTTATGTGTGAATAAAAACAGAAGATAATGCATAACGTACTACAGAAAAATGGTCTTATCAGCTTTCAATTGCTTTCTAACAGTGATTCTGTTGTTTACTTTTTTAAGTATGACAACATTTGTTAATACATTTGATAGATGTGTTCCATATTAACCCCTTAAAGCTCAAAATAAAAATAACTGCTCAGAAAACTCCGATCGGAAGTCTTTGTTTTTTTTTTTTTTTTTTTTTTTGGTCTTTCAAAAAGATTAACAATTCTTGGGGGATTTTTTTGTACCATTTATTACCATGTTATCAGTCAAAATACAAAAACTTATAGTCCTCTATTTTCTGGTGTTCACCCAAGGGCAGGAGACTAGTATTATATAGGGTGCAACTGTGTTTTGGATAAAGTTTTTACCATGATGCAAAATGTATCCAATAGGACACATTAGGCATTAAGGGGTTAATAACTGTGACACATAAATATTTTAAATCCTGATAAAAAAATCTATCTTTATTTTTTCTGTACATGCATCATTTTTATGCTCACATTGTCCGGATTAATTAACTGTGTACAGAACCTAATTTTTATATACAAACTAACTTTCAGGATGCATGCATAAAGCAATTACGGACCATTTCTCATTATTCTAGGCTGGTAGATGAAGCTGAGACAAAACTGTTGAAAGAAGGCATGTGGAAACGTCTAAAACTGGGTGTAACAGGAGAAGTCATTAAATTCACACATTCTTTATAAAGACAGGACTACTTGTATGAAAAGTACAGGGGACTGGATAGGCTAGTTTAAACATTATACCTTGCAAACCATTTGTCCCCATGCATAGTCATCTGTCAATAGATTATGATGTAGATTCATATAAAATCAATACAATCACATAAAGAAGAAATTTCTTCTGTTGAGATGTTATGATGTCAGATGTGTTTTTATATATAGTCATTGGTTTCCACACAGAGAAGCAGATGAA
>JBAMHX010000014.1:8687574-8697944 GCA_037177515.1 Pseudomugil tenellus | reverse complement strand
GGGTTTGTTGGGGTTGTTGTGGTTGTTTTTTTTTTTTTGGAAAAGACGGGAGGTGGGGGGGTGTTTGGGGTTTTGTTTTTTTTTTTTTTTTTTTTTTTTTTTTTTTTTTGCTCTCATCTACTTTTTTTGTGGATAATATTAATGAAAGTCATTTTTCAGAAATTACAAGTGCGATGATTTGCAGTTAACCCATGCAAACACGAAAAATAGTGGGCAAACTGTTGTGACATTCATTGTATATAATGAAATCTTAATATGGTGCATATTTAAGTGAAAGGTTAGCAACATAAAGGGCAAATGGATTGCCTGGCAATGAATTTTAAGCAGCTATTGATTTTACACTACAAGCTACCACTTCCCTGAATGATAATTTTAAAATGGTTTATCTTAAAGCTTTTCTGACACAGCAGGACATTAGAAATACACTGTATTCAAGGCAAATGCATCCATGTAAAGCAGAACCGTTATACATGAACACAGCACTAATTTCATATAATGAGAATAATAAAATGTGCTGAAGAGCTCTTTAAAACAGAGCTGTCAAAATATGAACTTTGCAAGAACCTTTAAGAAGTGAGACATTTCACATTTTCATTCTTAAGATCCACAGTTTGAAAAATGAGCTCAACAAAATCATTAGAAGGTAAAATAAAGAATCTCATAGAGTGAGTGAGAAAAATGGAAACGGCAAAGCTCCTCAAAAATTAATACTGAAGAGTAATTTACCTATAATGTAATGTATAATTTATAATAATTAATATTTACAAACTTCACTCCTTAAAACCAGCACTTTGATTCATTACGAGAAGCAGGGAGACATATCGTGATGTGCCCCGGTGGTTGGCTTCATATGTTAACTCTATCTGAGCTGGAGTAATACACTTGTACTTGGCCTTGACCTTATCCCATTACATAGTGCGCAATTTTCCCTTCCAAGTCTTTATCCCTCCTTTCCTGTCCCGTCTGAGATTGATATTGAAGGAAAGTTTGAGAGTTCATGCTCCAGCTTGGTAAAGTTCAGCTCAATAATCAGCTTCATGATGTAGAATAACTCTGGAACAATCTGGTGCTTTGTCTGGAGATTGTGGAGTAGGTGTCCAGCATCTCTGAAACGCTGTAAGACTCATGAAAAGCAAACACTTATGAAGCTAGTTGATGTTAAATGTTGAATTCCATTAAGAGGTTTAGCTCTCCATGTCACTTTTCAGTTAGTCTTTCATGTTCAACACATTTCAGTTTATTTGCAGTTTCTGCATAATACAACAAGGGTTATTCCGAAGATGGAGAATGTACTGGAAGTAGTACAAATGTAGGAAAATGGAACTTTTACAAAGCAAGTCTACTAAAGATAAATCCTTACATTTCAAGTTTAGGACCATCATACTTTCATTTTCTCACAGCACTTGAATATTTGATATAATGTAAATGTAATACATAATAATTATGCTTTGCATTCGAAGCTTAAGTTATGAAAGATGAAAAGGTATATCCTTTTTCAATATAATGTTTTATACACTGTATCATAAAAAATAATATATAGTCATTTGCTCCTTACGAGACCTTCAAATGAAGTAAATACTTCAGATTAACAATAATGTACCATAAGACACTGTGTCATTTGTTGAAATAAAACCGAGTAAAAATGCAGAAGCTGTGCAATTTGGACATTATTATGTCTTTGCAATATTTTCATTTTCTCTTTTTCAGGCAATGGCAGAAAAGTGTAAGTCCTAAGGCTGTAAAACAAGCCCAAAATCCCAACTTCCTACCACTGTGATTGACAGTTTGCAAAAAGGGTTTATGCTGACAGCTGTGTTTTGTTTTCATCCTTAGTATTGCTGAACATCTCCCCTTTAACCTGATCTATTGGAAGAACAATGCTTTAAAAGTATTGTGATATGTTTTATTTGACGTTTTGAGAGAGAGAAAAGGCATTTTGCTCTTCTATGCAAACCGTAAGCTGTTTGGCCTTAATTAGATTTTACTGTCATGAACTTTAACATTTAATGTCTGAACTGAGGCCTGTAGGAGTCTGAAATGTAACTCAGCTTCCCTGAACACTGCTTCGTCTGACCTTGGCACGAGCTTCATGAGACACCTATTCTTTGCTAAGATTGGCAACTGTTTTAAATGCTTACCACTTTTTTTTTCTTCTCTGTAGGATGATGGACCCAAACTGGTTAGAAATGACTTATAACCATTCCCAGATTGATGGGCAGCAACAGTTGTTTCATCCTCGTTGATGTCTGCGCTTTGGATTAACACGCATGGATGGTTCAGACCAGCAAACTGTCATGAAAGTCAAAGTGCTTTCACTGATGGGCTCAAACTTGCTAAAGATAAATTAATCAAATGCATCAAACGCAAGGAGAACATGTCTCTTATGTACTCTTTTCATTCCACTGGAAGTGGTTAAGGTACACTTAGTTAGGATTTTGGTTTAAGTTTTGTTCAATAATTAAAAACTCTGAGCATTTTGTAGAGTGACGTTGATTATTTGAGATGTATATCTAGTTTTAAGATCCGGAGAAGAGTTCTATTGTTTATTCAAAACATTTAATTTGAAGAAAATGCACTTCTCTGCCCACAGGTAAGAAACAAACATGAAAACAAACAAAAACAACCAAAAACAGGGAGGGCTGATTAAATAGGACAAATGATCCTCCCAGGAAATGAAAAATATGATAACATGGCATCAGAATGAGACTTTAAGCAGTTTTACAGCATTGATAACAGAAGTAAAATACCATAGAGAAGCAAAATAAGAATACCAACAATAAAAAGACACATTAACATTAAAATAATTCATACTTCTTTTTAAACTTCTCTTTACATGTCTGAGTTTGCTTTTAATCACAATGGATATAATGTTTGATCCAACAGAAATGTGATTCTTGGTCCCATTTATGTAGTCTGTCTCTCAAAGGTGGAAGTGAAATGAAAATATTCTAACAGACTTGTAAATTTGGACTTTATGTGAGACGTTTTGTGTTCTTCAAAGCCTTCCACTGTCCCCTAGCTCCTCCCTCTCTGTACCGTGTGACAATAACAACTCATCCACAGAGTGGAGCTGCACTTTTCAGCTCATTTTCCTCCTGTCATTCCTCCTCCTATCTTTGATCATTGTCCCGCTGCTCGCCCCCCCACTCCCCCCACCCTAAAAAAAACACCCTCACTCAGCACGCCTTTTTTCCCTCTTTGGTAGCTCTTTTTTTACTTCACAACTTAGCTGAGGAGCTAAACTCTCGTGGATTCTTTCATTCAGGGGTGTCTCGGCAGGCTGGGTTTGCTACTTTGAACTTCGGCTACTCTCTTCCCCTCTTGTAGGTGACCATGGCCGTACCGGCTGCTCTGATCCCACCAACTCCCCTGGTCCCACCGCCTCCAATCTCGACTCCCTCCGCGACGACGTCCCCGCCGTCGACAACTTCATCACCGTCTCCATCCCTTGCCCCCCCATCCGGACCCGGACAGAACCTGTTCAGATCAGAGCTCCTCGCGACCAGCAGTCCGGGCATCCCGACTCCGACGGCGGCTTTACCCCCCAGCAAGCCCGTCTACTCAACCCCGTCGCCTGTTGAAAATATACCGCAAAACAATGAGTGCAAAATGGTTGAGTTGCGCGGTGCAAAAGTGGCCTCTTTCACCGTGGACGGCTGCGAGCTCATCTGTCTTCCGCAGGCTTTCGACCTGTTCCTGAAGCACCTGGTCGGCGGACTGCATACGGTCTACACCAAGCTGAAGCGGCTTGAGATCACGCCGGTGGTGTGCAATGTGGAGCAAGTCCGCATCCTCAGAGGGCTCGGCGCAATCCAACCCGGGGTGAACCGCTGCAAACTCATTTCCAGAAAAGACTTCGAGACTCTGTACAACGACTGCACCAATGCAAGGTTAGTGGAGAGCTGTCGTGTGCATTTTGGGTTAAATGTCCTGCGCGGATATCCGTGCGTAAAAGGCGCAGGAGCATGAAAGGGGGAGACATTTTTCCTTAGCAGAACTGGTTTTGGAGGGTTTAATTAGTCATTTCATAATTGTTATTAGAAGTGTAACGTTTTTGGAAATACGCAGAGGTGTGTGTAAGACCCCATCCACACGTTGTGTGTTGGACACGAAGACAGCTGCGCGTTTTAACGCAAAGTTGAGTGAAAGTTCCTCTCTTTTTTTTCTTCTTCTGTTTTTTAACACGTGCAGGACAACGCTGTGCCATGATGGATAGCCTGCCTGCCTCTGGGCAAATAAATCGATAATGTAAGCTACACCTCGGTTGAGTTTTTAAAAATACTTTTGAGTAAACTGTAGATGCATCTTCTAGAAGAAAATTCCACGAACACACAGAGCTGTAACTCCTTTTCAAACATCACCAAGTTTTTTCTCCCTGTAGGCAACTTTTCAGTTTTACATTTCAGACAATGAACATAAAAGTAAGCTGAGGTTCATTACATGCCAGAAAACAGGACAAATTGAAATAAATTGGGATATTTATTTATGACTTTATTCACTTCGGACTCCAGCATAATAAAGAAAGCAGTAAAAAGTGAGTAATAAGAATTATTAGATTTTTTATTTCTAAATTTCTTATAATCCATTTAAATGTGGAAACACTAAATAATAAACAGGGATTTAGTAAAAACACCTGTGAAAACAAGTGCATTAAAAAAAATCAACTTCTGAAATATTTTCAACTTCATGTGTTTTAAATTGAATTGATTTAAGCAAAGATCAATATTTGATTAAAAGCCTTTTTTATTTTCCTGTTGCTCCTGTGTGTGATGTATCACTCAGTCTCACAGGATGGCTCAGCTTGGTCCAAATTTACCATCTCACCTGTCACTGTGATTGATTCCGTATTGATCTGCTCCCCCAGAAATGAGCTGGAAATGCAAATATGATGGAGAGACACACATCAGTGGGGAGCAGCAGTAAACACATGGAGTCACTCTGAGTCCTGCTTTAAAAGCATGCACCCTTTTGCAAAATTAACAGCGTGAGATTGCAGCTGACAACTGAGTTATAGATGTGCCACGAGCACATTTTAGAGCAGCAAACACTCATGTAAAGATGGCATAAGTTGCTGTGCAAATAGATTTTAAATCATTTATTTGTGTGTGTGTGTGTGTGTGTGTTGTCATTAAGAAAAAAGTATCTAATTATAGACTGATCCTTAAAATTGAAGCTGGTAGGCCTGGTATTAAAAATCAACCCAAAAAAATCAGACAACTCAGACATTTTAAGTTAACTGAACTCAACCCAGTGGAAAATGAAAGTTATTTTTTTAATGTACTTCATTTATTTAAAGTTTCACAATGGCCTGTGAGTTATTTGCCATCAGCACGCAGTGTTCTCATCTCTTTAAGCTCGCGTTGTAACAGCCGGCCTCACACGTCTACATGCAGATACGCTGCAGCCTCATGTTTCCATTCCAGCAGCAATCGTCTCAACAACTCACCTGTGCACTTTGGTGCTTAAGCATCATTTACATAAAGCACCGAGGGAGTTTAACACCCCCCTTCACCCCCTCCCTCACCTCCTTCTATAGTGAGAAATGTGTGGTGCGGTGACTCTCCACTCCTGCCTGGTGTGGAGCTTCAGGTGACAAAGTATGTGGTTGAACTCTCCAGGTTGTCAATGGGGGGATGGCCAGCGATGGGGTTAAAGGATAATGCAGTGCCTCGCGTCGCTTTAATGATGCTAAAGTGCTGGGCTATTACAGGCACATGGACAGCACTGTAATTGTCTCTGAAAGCAGCCAGGTTCTCCCGGTGCTGGGCTGAAATCAATCACTCAGACCGGGCCCTGACTGCCTGCCTGCCCCATTTGGAGAATTACATCATGGAACAGTCAGGCATCCGCAGGATAAAAGGCTTCTGTTACTTAGAAAGAGTTGATTTTATTTGCAGGGATGTGTGCTTTACTCCGTCTGTTGTTGAATTAGCTGCTGACAAAATGATCACTTTGAGTAAACGGGACACAGGTTGCCCTGTAGGTGAGGATAAGTTGCCTCTCCAAAAATCACTCTTCTGTTTCGCACCAACTTAAACTCAGATCAAAAAGTATCCGAGCTCACCGGTTAACCCTCTCAGGTTACACAACAACAGCCTGCTGCCTGGGACAGGTTAGCTTTTCATCTCACCCTGTTGCCACAATGTCACTGCTCTTTTTTATACAGTGGCAGAGTGATAACAATGAGGTGAATAATACTCCTGTACAATGGGTCTTACTATTTCACATGCACCCCCGCCCCCCCTTCCCACATTCTATTGTGCTAAAACAACACTACTCTCATTTTGCACACAGTGTGACTGTGAATAGCATCACAGAGCACCGCTGCAACCTGCTGTTTTAGTTTAGATGTGGACACAAACAATCTCCAACCAAACTCCCCCCCCCCCCCCCTCCCCACCATGCTTACATTAGCAGATCTATGTTTAAAAACATTAAAGGGAAAACTTGGAGATTTTTTTAAACCATTGATCAAAAAAATGTCCAATTAAAGTTCCTTTTTTAAAGATTTCTTTCACAGTTGTATAACATCTGAGTCAGCGTTGCACCTTGTAATTATTCTTCATATGCAAACAAATAAAAGAGAATCTTTTTTGTAATCTCAGTTGGACTTCTCTGGTAAAATAAAAGTTAGATAAAATATTTTTTAAAAAAAGAAAGAAAAAATGATCACTCTCAAGCCCTTCATTTTCTTAAGGACTCTCATGCCGGATTACCAGTGTTCACATTTGCTCTCATACTGATCTAGGTCCAGTAATCCCCCCCCAATACACACACACACACACATTATGACTTTGGCCCTCCAGGAGCCCTCCAGGAGCCCTATGTTCCAGCTACTTGTTTTCCTTTTCATTTTCCCTGCGGTGGGATGAAAAAGGTTCTTATTGCTGCGTGACACTTGAACTCACTGAAAGGTTATTATAACACGGGGGCGGCGCAGAGATATCGCATATCTCTCATTGGTCTGCTTCGTGGAGGCAGGCTATCCGATGCTGGGGCGCAAAAATACGGCAGTTAATTGACAATCATTGTCTACCCCTGAAGGTTAACCACACGCCCTAGACAATGTCCCACCACTGGGAACGGGCTGGCTTTTCACTTACATGCCCTTCTTAAATAGATTTTCCCTGGCTGGTTTCAGTCAAACAGATCTGGTTCTGAAACGTTACACATGGCAGGTCAGGGTGAAACCACTTCTTCTTTAGCAAATCTATATAATTGATACGGGTATGACAGGTAGTGCTATGAGAGCTATCACCTCTGTTGTTCCCATTTCAAGCGTGTTTGTGCCTAAACACACATATTTGCAAATGACGGTAATTGTTTTGTTTAGCGCTCAGTGTGAGCTGCCACTGAGGGTGCCAGCTTGTCTCTCTCCCTCCTCTCCTCCGCTGAGCTCTCTTATAATATATTTGTTTTCTACAAGGCACGGATGTGTTTACAGGTACTCAGGGGAGATTTCTGGATTCCATTCAAATCATTCCCAGTCAGAGTGGGTGCTAAGATACCCGTCACCCAGCAACCGCATCCAAGAGGGAGCTTGGGCGATAATAACTTCAAAAACAGAGTGACAGATGCCTGATTAGAGAAGGAGAGGGGGAGAGATAGAGGTAGAGAGAAAGAGAGGGTGAGAGATAATTGTATACAAAGCTGTTTAAAATCCAAATCTATTGAAGTACTTTCTGGAAAGCCAAATTGGCCCTCATATTATGTGTTGTTTTTTTATTGAAGTAAAGAAAAAAAATGCTAAGAAAAATTTTTTCCCCATATTTTTAATCCTTCAGTGGGGATCTGCTAAATTTGATTAGGTACAGTACATGTGCTCAAGTCAACTGTGCAGTTGGCAGATGGCGGCAAGGTGTTTTTTTAGTCTCTGTTTTTTTTTTATTCTGCAAACAAATAGTCTCCTTGAAAATCTGAATTGGTTTATTGACTTGACATTCAGTGAATTGGAACAAGAGCAAATTAAAACATTTTTTAGAAAGTCCATCGAGCAGCTCAGTTAACTAAACACATTCCATTTCTTCATTTCTTTCAGGATCATATTTTTTCAGCTTAAAATGAAGCTGAGCCAAGACAGTTAAAAGCACAGATTTGACTTGTTAAGAGAGGCTTTGTTTGACACTGTCTAATGTCATTTGTGGATTTAGAGGCTATTTGCATAGGAAAGAAGCCAGTATTGTTAATTTGCCTGCTGTATGCATTAGTTGTACATGCTCCTTTATTTGCATGCCTTTGCAGCAACTGAATTATCAATTAAATTATTTTTTATTTTAGAAAAAAAATGAAAATGTTTTAAATGACCATCTCTTTATTTTTTTTTTTATTTTTTTACAAATCATCTCAGTCTGCTTTAGTTTGGACTTTTACAGATAACAGTCACAAGCAGCTGAGGATCTGCCAACAAGAGGACACTTGCATATTAAACTCCGATTTTTAAGCTTGATTTTTTTTCCTTCTAATTTTACACTTGAGTGTCGTTTCCTGACATGCCAGCAGGACACTTTGGGTCATGCACATTTCCACCGACTCCCCCTCCCCTTTCTCTCAGTAAAGATAGAGGTTGTCTTTACTTGCGGGGTCCTTCATACTACAGCACATTTAGGGAGCATGGTGGACGTCACCGACGCTCGCACCACGATGTTAAATACTACTGACAGAAGTTAGAGGGAGCAGATGAGATTTCCTGATTGGAGTAGCAATGCAGGCCCTCGCCAGGCTCTGTCTAATATGGTCACATAGAGAAATTGATTTTCCTCAGAAATTAATTAATTTTTCATATAGCCCAAAGCTGGAGTTTAAAAAAGAGTGCACACTTGCCGTTTTCCTATTTTCGCCCCTTTTTTTTCTTCTTTTTTTCTTTTTTTTTTTTTTAAAGAATTATTGCCTAATCGTATTAATACTTTTGCCCCAAGGATGAAAAGATAATTGTACAAATGCATTTGGAAATATGTATCACTGAGTATTTATGATTAAATTATGCAAATAACTCCGCTCCCATCCTTCGTGGGCCCAGATTGTCTAATTAGGATTGATATGGCGAATAGATGTTGGGGAATCTGAATACAAGCATGTCCAAAGAGCAGAAAATTGAAAATGACAAGGCTGGAATCCTTAAAAAGTGTGTTGGGTTTTTTTCCCCTCTCTCTCTCTGTCTAATTCAGCGTAGCTGTATCAGGAGTTAATTTTCCCCAGCTTCATTTCTCGTCTGAGCTGACAGGAAAAGGAATCCATCAGGGAAGCAATCTCAGATGGGATTCCACAAATTTCCTCTTCTTGTTTTTTCTCCCCCTCTTCATTTTCGTGGAGCCTATCAGGGATGAATCTTCTCCTGAGTAAACATGCAGATGTTATTCCTCCAGTGTCAATGTTTTTGGAGCCCTTTTGCTCAATACAAAGTAGTCCTCCTTAATAATTGAGGGATCTAAAGAAAGGAATGCCAAACAACAAAAAGACCTTTGTGCATTTGGAATTTCAAGGAGTACTGCCCGTCATATTAAACAACCTTTTTTTCTGCATTTTTCTAATAGTAAGAAGTCACTGTTTATTCACATTTTATATGAAGAGCAAGTGATAAATCAATTTATCAGATAAATCAATTAAAAATATTTTTTTTTCTTAAATTTAACACGTTTTCTTATTTGTTTGTGAGGAAGGTGAAACATGTCTATCAAATTTATGTTTTATATATTCCAATACATTATCTAATAAATGGTTTCACATCCAAGTACACACTCGTGGAGTCTATTAGCACACAATTACCTGTAGTTTAACAACAGCTGTGTTACTGATGGGCTTGATGCTACATTACAGAAAAGTAACAGAAGAGGAAATGACATCACTGTGCACACTTTCTTCTTCTGCTGTTAGCTTCAGGTGAGAAGCACAGCACAGGAACGGCCCCAGCGCCTCCAACCATTTTTATTAAAGAGCTGATTGTTATCTAATCTTTACCTGGTGCTAACTGGAAAAGCCCCGAAGCTAATGACACGTGAGACTAACAGCACATTCTATGGTAGTTCAAAGCATCTGCTCAGTCAGTATCTTCTGATGCAAAACTAAGAAAACAGCCCCACAGCTATTTATGTGAATCTGAATCCATTTATATAGCAGAAAGACTTTACGAAGTCAGTTTGTTGCTTTGAATTGTAACCACCATCTTGCATGAAATAAGCCAAGATGAGGCTCTCTCTTCTTTCTGGGTTTGTGAGTTCAGAGAACTCCAAAAGGACAGTTGAATTGAGAACTAAATTAGTTGTAATACTGAAGGAGCATTAGAAAAAAAATCAAGATGATCTTGGTTAAAGGTTGCAGGATTAGTATATTCCTATATTAATACTAATATATTAAGGATATTCTTTAGGCATATA
>JBAMHX010000014.1:8657726-8685412 GCA_037177515.1 Pseudomugil tenellus | reverse complement strand
TATATATATACCACTGTTTTGTGGTACTATTTTTAAGTTTTTATTATTTTATCTGAAATCATGAATCCTCTCATCCACCTTTTACTGTTGTGACTGTCAGTAAAGTGCATCATCATTTGTGCCATACATTTTCTGAATTTTTTATTCCACTGTGGTTCATTGTACCTGTCTATTAGTTGTGTGTTTGTCTGTGTGCGGTTGTGCTGGAGTGTGCGGGAGTGTCTGAGCGCACCCAGTCAAGCTTAGATTACTACGACTGTGAGGAGGAAGTGTCTGCTCCTCCTGGGACTCCTGCTTGACTGGCCCCACAAATGATACAAGCCAGGGTTTAGTTGGGAGTTAATATCCTGCAAAATTGTCCTGCACAGCCTCGGCAGAATGGGGATGATTAAATGACACAAGCATATCAAAAACATTTTTCTCAGACTAGTGGCTGTTAAGTGTCGCGCCGGTGCCGGCCGTCTCCCAAGGTTACCATTAAAAAGAAAAGGAATATTCAGTGGGAAATTGGTGTCATTGAGCCGTGATTGTGTGTGTTTTTCACTATTTGTGCACCTGTGTTTTGTGTGTGCATGCAGACTGTAGGTGTTTCACATAATGCCTTTTTTGGGTGGTAATTATATCTCAATAGGATTTCCGAGTCTTATTAAGAGGTTTGGTAGAAGGCCGAGAGGACATATGCTAATTGTGCCTGAGAAGACTTTTCTCTCGCTCTGTCTCTCTCACTCTTTCTCTCTGTCTCAGAAACATATCCCACTAGAGTTTTCCTTGTACACTGGATGCCAGACTTCCCCTAGTGACAGAAAAAAGGGGCTTGGGGCTCCAAAGTGATCCATTTATCCTTTTTTTTCAAAGGATTCAGTGCTTTGTTTTAACCTCAGCAGGAAAGGAGATGAAAGGAAGCGTAATAAAGCCGAAAGGTCTTTCTGTAGTTATCAAATGGCCTTTCACTCCTGACCTTTAAGATGCCACACTAAGAACTGGAGACAATGCTAGAAATACAGATCGGATTTCACAGATCAAACATCTCTTTGTATAGTTTACTTGCAGGGAGAAGAAAGAACAACCTTTCACAGCACATCAGTTGAACATGCGAAAATTAAAACCAAACATTTGTAGAGGAATTAACTTCTATGAGTCACCTGCACAGATCAAACATTTGTAAGGTTGAGCTCTAATACATCATTGGCTACATTTGAACCTGCTTATTTTCTGTCTGATGCATCTTCCCACAGCAAGTCTCAGTGTGTCTGTGTGTGTTTCTATGTGCATGTGTAAATATGCATTTACAATACTGTTTGCGTTCTCTTTAATCAGTTCCTTGTGTATAATAGGAACTGTTTCGCACAGCAGTGTCATTTGTTCTTTATGGCTGTTGTCATGTTAGGTCATGTTGATGATAACCAGAAAAGCTTTCACACTACACAATGAGAAAGGGCAAAGCAGAGAAAAGAAAAGATTTGGATGAAAAGGTGCAACATTCATGTTAAGTCTGTAATTTGGGCTTTCTGTACCCTGGACATTTAAATCCCCTGTTTATCCACAAGTCTTCATGTAATTATTGCCTGTCAACATGTATGCTGAGATGCAATTTGTAGCTGATGTTTATACGTGTGATATGGGAGGTTTAGGATCAAGTTTGAAGTGACAGGTTCTTGCACTGTAGTGACAGGCCTACACTGTCCAGCAGTCTATTTCTTCAATCACTTCCAAAGAGGGGCTGACTACAGAGAGCGCTAATCATGCTCTTAGATGTATAATGTTATCAGGATTCATGATGGCACCCTGCATTCTTGTCATTCTCGACATTCTGCGGAGGGGCACTCAGAGTCTGAGCAAAGAGTGTCAGTGCCTGCCGACCCTGCAGGGCTCTGTCTGTGAGACCCGGTTGGGGCCTGCTGAGCCTGGCCTGTTGACAGTTCCTTGGCACTGTTGTCTCAGCAGGAAGACATCAGTTGGAGCAACAGAGAGGCAGTGGATGAAGGCTGTCTGGTCAGTGGAGAGAATGGAGTTGGTGAAGATTAGGCTTCACCCGAGGGTCATTGTGTTCTCAGAGCAGGCCCGAGCCTGACAGCCCCAGTATTGTTAAAAAGGGAAAGGTCAGGTCCAACGACCAGGCTAAGCCCATTAACAACTCACACCGCTTCTTCCTGGAAACCTGACTTTGCTTTCTCTTAACTACCAAGTGGGGGAAATATCAGCTTTGAACAGCTGAGGTTGGCCATATCCTGATGTGAACAGGAGACCTTAGTTAATTGAAAAGATTATTACTGTATACTCATATGAAGATCCTGCAATTGTGATCCTTTATGATTACATTTTTCAAAGAAGCACTAATTGTTTCTCCGAGCCCCCTCCAGTTGGTACTCCGTGCGTGCATGAGCTGTGTATGGCATAAGGGTTGCTGACAGATCCTACGCATGTCGAACAAATCCTCACATTTATATCCTCTCAGTACTAAATGCTTATGTACCACATTCATAAGGTCGTCTGAACCCCAACACACTCCCATAAGTCTCCTTTAGCTGTAGTGATGGCTGGTGTCAGGGATGTCTGCTGAATGAAAGGAAACAGGCAGATAGCGTTTGATCCGTGATGGAGATGAGTCCACATAGGAGTCGAGCTAGTGATTAATAATGGTGCATCTGGGTAAAAAGGATGTCATCCCCTGGACGTCTAATGAAAGCTCTCGAACATATCTGGGCGAGGCGATATGTTGACAGTGGATGATGCAAATGAGGCTAAATGTGAGAGGAAACCTGAAATGAATCACCCTGCCGTGTCTTTGGCATTTGTGCGTTTGTGCATGCATGTGCACGCGTGCGTGGCAGTGAGTGTGAGTGTGTGTGCCCCGGCCAGCAGCCAGCCGTTTACGTCGTACGAAGCTTGGTTTGACACTCTCCCTCCTTTGTCTCAAACTGCTAACTGTATTTAATTTCACATCTTATCGGGCCTCGCTTTGTCTGTCTGTGAGTCTCTGCACAGTGGAGGCGACCCCCGGAGATAAACTCTGTCAGGCTCTGGGGTGATTTATTAAATTCTGATTTCTGTGAAGGACTTTAATGTCGAGGGGGTGGGAAGAGTGGGAGGGTGGATGGAGGTGGTGGTGGGGGTATCGGTGGAAAGGGTGAGTGGAGTGTAAGGGGGGGAAAATATGTCGCAGGTGTCTCTGCCAGCTCCGGGCACTGTTCTCTTTCCATTACCAGCATTGTTAGGTATAGAGAGGCAGAAGAAAAGAGAGAAGTAGGAATCTATGCTGAATTTCCTGTCTTTGTTGTGGCAGTGGACTTGTTTTTTCCCTCTGTTCCAGAACAGAACTGCAATATCAAATCTTACATGTTTGGACTGGAGATAGCAAATAGTGTCTGGAATATGAGTTACACCGAGGGCTCGCCCAGCTCCGCTTATACTTCCATGTTAATCTTCCTCAGGACACCCGAATGGGACTCTCACATTCCAAACAAATCTATTGAGAAAGTCCTCTGACCTTATCGGCCTCCTTATTCCCCACTCTGGATTTGAATAAAGCTCACAAATCAAGACTTGTGTGACTTTTTTGACATGATCAGCAGGTTTCATGGTCTGTTTTTACAACCCGTTTCAGGGCTTCTATTTGAAATATTTCCCTGTTAAGCACACTTCACAGGTCAATTGTGACTGTGACGGAGCTCAACATGTTAATTTTGATATCATTTTATTCATCTCAAATGCAGCAGCTCCTCCCTCTTGAAGCCTGTTTTACATTTCTCTTTCATATCACCTTAATCTAAATTGATGTGTTATCGTACATGAATCTCAGAGGAAGGGGATCAAAAAATGATTGTCAGTGGTGCATGGTGAACTGTGTTTTTGAACATAATATAGTCCTTCACATTATAGAATTGGCTTTAAAGCAAAGTCACAAGGTGCTTTTCATATGACCCTTCCCTTTGTGAGAACTGTTTTTTTAAAACTGTGATGTGTTGCTTCCTCTGATATCCTCTGAAACAGTTTGATCAAAAAGGAATATTGGAGAGTTTGCCATGGTACTTTCAAAAAGGACTTTTTTTGTTCTGTGACACTTTGATTCTTAAAAGTGATGAGTGGATAATAAAGAGATGTGGATTCTACGTGTTTATTTATTGCTTGTATTGAAGAAGTTAATAGAAGACAGTGGTCTGTGATGCGTGAAGGGCTGCTTGGGACTTCTTCGTCTAAACCATAAGACAGACTGAAGACATATATCAAACCACGCGGATGTGCGAATTCACAGCTACCTCCACACGCACAGCAGCCCAGTGCAAATAGTTTTCCCCTTTTCATTCTTTCTTTTCTCATTTGTTCTTTTCCAAACAGGCCATCTATCATTCATATCAAACTTGGAGGATGAGTTTGGAAAGACAGAAGTCATCAGCACCACCCCTGAAAACAGCCCTGTGAGATCAGCTTAAAACCAACCTTCTGTCTTGCGGAGGCAGAGTTTGTTTGACCTAGTGTGCAAATCCTAGTTAGCAGGTTTGATTGAGCGGTGCCTGGGATCGGAGAGGGCCGACTCCTCTGATACCTACGTCTCCTCGTCTCCATTGTTCTCTGCAAGTCAGCATCTTTTGTCTTTGCCACTGATTTGTCGTTTGATCTGTGCGAGTGATTTATCTGCATGGAATCGTTTTTCTCTCTGTTCCCCCTCAGGAAATTTGGAATGAGGCTGGCCTAACCTTGCCAGGGCCAAACAAAGCCTGAGAGCTGATCTCATGTATTTTGATGCTGTTTGTGAAAATGACACACACACACACAGCCCCGACTGAGCGGTATGAAAAAAGAGAGGGGAAAAAAAGGCACCCTGGTGGTATCCGATATTTTTTTTTCTCCCAACAGATGTAAGCACCTCCAGCACAATTTCCATTTGGAAGTGTCGTGTTTTGCAAACTCAAAATGATTAAATGGTAGTAAGTAGATTTAAGTGGATGCTTCTCGTGCAGACCACTAGACAGCTCTAGACAGGGGACCCACTGAGAGTGTAAACCCTGCTGGCTGCAGCTGAGGTAAGCAGGTAAGGCTCATAGAAGGGGGACCATGGTGTCTTCAGTCTGCAACAGTTTTTCCTCTGTTTGCCTGGTTAAAAAAAAAAAAACAAAACAAAAAAAAACGTCAGAGGTTAGGGGGATTGGAGCTGACAACCCTGAGGGGATTTGAGCTGTTTTCCTAGTGTGTTTTTTTTTTCCACCCGCCCTCGTGTGCAGCTGTTATAGCCTCCTCTCTCCTCCTACCAGCTGCCAGAGAGAGAACGACACTTGCAGAAAGAAAAAGCTAGAAAGGGAAGAGAGGCACAGCAAGAGGGAAGGAGGGGAGGGAGGGGATAAACAGAACCACTCAACACCTGCTGCCCCGTGAAGAGAAAAAGGTGTGTGTAGAGGAGAGGGGAGAAAGGTGGGGGGGAGACAGAGATAGGTGGTTAGGGAGAGGCGATGTGAGTACAAAAGCCAGAGAATGTGTTAATGTGGGAGTGAGGTCTGTGAAAAAACAAAGATTAGAGGAGAGACAGGTGTGTTAGGGCTGGGGTGGGGGGTGGTGCAGGTAGGCCACATGTATTCCACTCTAAACATTTGTCATTCTAAATGCTCCCTTAGGCATAAAGTTGGGTTATCTTGTGGAGTAATCTTGGAAAAATATGAACAGATATCTTTGTTCCAGAAGCAGGTCTCACTGATGCAGATGTTTACGTGCTGTGATCAACATTGTTTTGGAGGCTGTGGTCCTCTGCATGTTTGTCTGAAATCTCAGAGAGAGGAAGCTTTTCCTCAACACCACTAATTATTTTTCCATCACCACTCCGTCACCAGTGAGGAACCAGTTCACGTCCACAGCGCTGTCCAGGCAGCAAACAGAGCACGCAACCCAAAGAGAGCTTAAAGCTGCGAGAGCATGTTTGCACAATTAATGTTTCAGAGATAGCCCGCTTTCTCCAGCAGTTTACTTCCGGTCTTAACAAATACTGCAACGTGATATCATTCAGACATTAGCGATAAAATCACCCGTGAAAGTTTGCATGCAAAGGTGTTTGATGCCTGTCCAAAACATGCACAAGCATTTTAAAACAAGATGAAATAAGCAATCTTTCTGATCAGCCTTTTTTTCTCTATTAGAGACGTGCAGAGTTGGCTTCCTGTTCCCGTTTGGGGCTGAACAGTCAATTGGCTGACATTATCTAAACAAGAAATATTAAAACTAATTAAAGAAATGTCTCTGTAAAATCTTGATAAGGCTGAGGTTAGTTTTTCCTTTTCTCTCTCTCTGACTACTGCACTGTTCTCTGTTAGCAGACTTGCCACAGGCTTGTCTGAGCAGAGGAAGTTATGAAACTCCTACTGCCATATCATTTGCACAAGGAAGTTTCAGCCTGTTCCTCTGGCTCTGTTGACTTGAGTCCATAAAACAGCTTTATTAAAAATGACACCATTCCACTCTGTATTTGTTCAGTGGCTGCTCATCTAGATTAGGTCACATGTTGCTGTGTAGTGTGGCCAACAATAGCCAGAGTTTATGACAGATAGCAGCTGTCTAGGCTGACTGCGCCATGATAACATATTGCATATAGTACATCTCTAAATCTGCTGCCTCCTCGTCGAGATAATCTGCTTCTGTTTTCAACAGAAAACTGTCTCGACCACAATTCAAAGCAACTCAGCACTGTTCCAATTTCCTGTAACCAACTGCACATGATAGTAAATCATGAAACTGAAATGGCATGGCCACTGGTGCACTAACTCCACAGCGTTTGAGGGGTTTTTTCACAACTGATGTAACATTGTTACTTTGTATTGCACAAGTTGAACACTTGAGTTAAATGCTTTAGTGGAGCAACAGCCCCATATTTCTCAACCAAAGACCGGTTTCATCTAGATAAAAGGCCCAAAAATCTGTACAATCAAGATAACGCAAAGTTTCTCCTACGTGTGTTTGCATCCGCTAACAGGAGCACCTGTGTGTGCATGCCCATGGATGGAGAATGCAGCACTACAGTGAGGAAAAGGGTGAGCATTCGGAATTATGTTATGGCTGCCAACTGTTTAGCTTTTTCCCAGAGCCCCAGGCAACTGGAAGGTATCAAGGACACCTGGGTGCGACTTTATTAAAGTATGAAATGAGAGGTCAGTGACGCGACGGTCCTGCACATGACATCCTGCTGCTGGCCCTTTCTTCCCAGCTTCCCCCCGTCAGCCCAGGGCTCTGATGACTCCGCTATGAAAGTCTGTTTCATTAATCCCCCTGAGGGACCCCTCAACTGCTCTTTCTGCCGTTGATACAAATTTAATTCCTGATAGGTCTGTTAGATGGAAGCCGCGTCTATCAAGGCTTTTAATTAATGTGGCACTACTCTCTGTGTATTTGCAGTGTTTATCTGAAATTCATGACCAGGGCGAGGACGGATGGAATTGTTCAAAGATGCCTTGTTTTCCCTTTTTGGTTGAAATGTGAATTTTAATTAGATACGGTTGTTACTCTAAGGGCTTGTAAAAGGGGGCTCTGTGCTTGTTACAAGGAGGTATTTGTGTGCATTGTGTGTGTGTGTCTGTGGGTGCAGTGTAACCGCATGCTTTATGTATTCACTTAGTGTCACACCTTTCCACTGTGTTTATTTTTCTTTATTAATGGTTCAGTATTTAGAAGGAAAACAATGTTTGAATAGGTTCAGGAAACTACCTACAAAAGTGTAGTTGACTAAAGTCTTTGGGCTTCTCTGTAAATCCACATCCTGACAATGGCCTGGCTCGGCAGCTGTTTGTATTGGCTGGCTATTTCCAGCCTAATAGCTGTACAGTATCATTGTCAGCCTCTTATCATGGCAACCACAGCCCGTTCTGACACACGGACACCTCAGTGGTATGCATGCAAACAATTATGCACTTGTTTGCATGTCCTGGTATATACCTGGTGATATATCAAAAAATATTTACCATCCATACACATTTTGTTGTTATTTTGTTTAAGCGTTTATGGTAATGTATAGTGTCAAAACTTGTTTATCCAAGAAAAAGTGATTTTTTTTCTTGCCTCTCTTAGTCAGGCTCGTCTCAGCCTCTGAGCGAAAGAAGAGATCATGAAAATCCCATCTCCAGCTGTATCCTCACTCTCTAATAGCATGTTCGGTGCCTTGAGATGATTCTGATGGAAGATTATCATTTGCGCAGCACTCTTCTTAGCACCGTCCTTGTCCCTGAGTCTCATTTGTGTTAAGGCTAATTTGTATGGTGTCCTTAATGGTTGTGTTTGGGTTAGTTCTGAGAAGCAGAAAGCCTTTAATTGTGAGGTTTAACATTTTGCAATTAAAATCTCCCCTCATTGCTCTGAGGAATGAATAAGCCGTCTTTGATGTGCTTTAATCAGCAGAGATGTATTGTAGCTTAAGAGGCATAAAGATGCCAGATACATTTCTGATTCTAAATTGACACACTCCTTTACCTTTGAAGATTATTTTTCTATTTTTTTCTCTCTTACTGGCATAAAGCAGCAAAAGCTCAGTCCCTTGAACCCCACACTCAGATTCTGGGGCACAGATCTTTATCTCTCACTCTAAAGTGGCCAAACAGGATTAAGAAGAGGAATGCTTCTGTTTCAGGACCATGGAAGTATAAACGCAATTCACAATTCACCAGAGCTTGACTAAATATCTTAGATGCACACTGTGACTGTATCAGGTGGTATTTTCTCACCTGTTTGATGGCTGTTAGACGTCCATTGTAAGCCATGCTGATGTCTTCCAATAGAAATGAAGATGTTTAGATTTTATTATACTTTCTCTCATTTTTGCATGTGATTATGGTGGAATTCTCTTGAGGTATCCTGGTTTTGCTCCATTGTGGACAAAATAAAACTCATTAAGATGGAGGGAAGGGGGATGGGGGGAGGAGATGGAAAAAAAATATTCCTTATTCGAATGGAAGAGGTGGCTGTTTTATGAAGGCTGATTGGGAGCATCTGGAGTCTGTTTTCAGAGGACGTAGCCCTGAGTGAGCAGCCCTGGTATTTAAGTATGGCTCCTAGAAACTAAAAATCTCCCAGCAAGCAAATTAACGGGAGCAGGGATTTGGTAATAATGGAGGTTCTCGGCTTTTGTTTCAGCGTGACAGATGGACAGTGTGTGCTCAAATTGAATTTGGCTTTAATTGCATTGTGGCGTTTATAATTTATCTGCTCCGCAGATTTTGTTTACAGGTTTATGGGGGTCTTGAAATGCATGTTTGCTTTCTGTTTTTTTCTCGCCTGTCCTCTACTTTTCCTCTCTTTTTTCTCTCTCCCTCATCCAGCATGTGTGCCTGTGTGTATGTGTCGGCCAGATCCTTTTTCATCCTCCACTACAGCAGGATAAAGGACACTGTAATTCTCTGAGAGTGTGGTGTTCATTACCGTAGCAGTTTGCCCTCCAGGGTGAATGTGTTCAATAAGCGAAATTGTCTTTTTTTGCCAATATACACTTAAACGGTATAAGATTGCAAATGTAAGCTGTGTAGTGCCCGTCTGCCTCAATGCTCACTGTTCAAATAGTTTGGATGACCCAGGTAGGTGTGCACAATATAATTAAATATCTTCTTTTGCACATGGGCAGCAGGACATGCAGGCGAGAAGGTTATACATGCATGCATGCAAACAGTTTTGAGTAAATGTTTTGCAGAAGAACAAAAAGAAAAAGAAGTGGATTTTTTTCTCCTGATGTCTGCCTATGAATATTGAAGTGGATCTTTTATCAGGTGGGCCAGGGGTCAGCTACCATCCCCTTTCATGCAAATCCATGCATACAGTTGGAAAAAAAAAAGAAAAATCAGGTTTGTGTTTTCCTGAGAATTATAAAAAATGGCACAACATCAGATTTGACAAGCTGCTCTTTGCAATAATGTGATTACTCAAAAGTCATTCTGGACACGAATATAAAGCAGTGGCTTTGTCTCATTAATTTGCACGATATCGTAGCCCCCCTCCACCCCCGACTCTTCTGACAAACCTCCTGCAGCATGTTGCGGCAGTGATAAAGATTATATTCTTGTCTTCTGCTCCATCTAGCTCTTCTTTCCTCTCCTTATCCTAGCCTCTGCCACCTTCTAATTGATGCACCTCTGCCAATTTACACTTCAGCCCTGGCTCTGACCCCTATTAACTACCTGGCCTCACTCTCCCAGGGAAAGCACTGTGTTCAGGGAGAATCCTCCACCCCCAATCAACTTCTCTTAAGACTGCTGCTAAACACATTTTCATACGGAGACAGTGAGAAGACTCCACCCTCTCACCAACTTTTATACAGATGATTGAAAAGGATAAGCTGTTTTTATGCCACATGGCTGCAGTTTTATCACCAGTGGATCTTTCACTCATTTGATGAAGACTCCTTATTTATTTATTTTTTCTTCTCCTCTTTACTGTGCTAGTAGCACTGCACCAGGCACTTGTCATTGTCTCTTTTTCAGTTGTCCTAGATCAGGAGTATTCTCAGGAATGCCCGCTCTGTTCTTTGTATCCGTCCCAAAAGTCAGCACATATGAGCTGTTAGAAAGGAATAAAACGTGGTCTGCATGCTTTAGCAGCTCCCAGGCTGCATGGCTCAATCACCTACACTTTATTTGTGGCGCGCAAAGCTTGGCGTTCATATCCCAGTTTTCACTTGACATGATGTTACATCAACAGACTGTGCAGGTTAAAGGACAACTGATAATCAGTCGCGCCTGCGTCGGAACTGTTGATCATATGTGTTCATATTCTGATAAAGCAGTCCACTGTGGAAGATGTATTATTGGTTGCAGTTGCGTGGATGTGGACACTTCAGAGGGGGTAGTCACATAATTCCATCCTTTGCAGCAGGCGTGGTTTGTGTACAGGGTAATGAAGTAGGGAATCATTCTGTGTTCTCGATTAACAGTAATCACAAAGCAATTGAAGCATGAAAAATGGATTTGTTTCTTCCAATGCAAAACAGTTCAGATCACACACAGCAAACTTATTAATTGTGCAATGGTGTTGAGGTAGTCGCATATTATTGCTAATGCTGTCATACCATGTCCTCTTAATTGTCTGGTATTGCACTTTTATTCCTATTAAAGCTGAAGAGTATAAGAAAACACAATGGTTAATGGTTTTAGTCGTCCCCCCCCGTTGCACTGAGTAGCATTGTGGCTGTTTAGCCACTTTTCTCTGGCCAAATTGTTTTTGTGACCCATGGAATGTTAGAGGAAATGCTTCTTTCTCATTGGCGGTCCCCCGGGTGTGGAGGCCATGGCCCCTGTCATCAGCCCCAGTGCACACACAGACACACATGCAGACATATATGCACTTACACACATGAAAACACACACACACAGTCACTCACTAGCACAGGATCATTCTTTGCTAGAGGAAAGCAATCCACCGCAAGAGAGGGACCTCCAGGCCTTTTTATAGCACCAGTACTTTCCCCCCTACCAGACTCCCAGACATGACATCACAACAGTCAGAGATCGTTTTCAGTGGCATCATCACCACAGACACTAACACACACACGTTCTCACATGCAGTATACCTAAGCTTATTCTCTGGATTTTTTTCTTCATACAATTCACTCTCTTCCTTTTCTTTGTTGTTTTCCTTTCATTTTGTCTTAATTAAGAGTGTCTTTACAGAAATAAACAGACTCCAGACAGTATTATTTTTTCCAACCCCCTAAAAGAGAAGTTAAAAAGTAATCATGAGCAGTCCCAATTCAAAGAGGATCTCTCTAGAACGTGCAGTGAAATATGCTCCTCAGATCAATTAAGTGTTTACAGCCTGTAAGAATCAGCAGCACAATAGACTAGCTGTCTCTGCTGGACCCTGGAGGCTACCATAGAAATGTTTCATTAAGTGCACTCACTCCTGTGGCCCCTATAAACACACATTAATTAAGGCACACAGAAACACAGTCTCTGAGTTTGCACTATGGTAATGATGATATGACCCCAAAAGGAGAAGGGCACCAGGGGTCAGGGAATAAAAGCAGGGAGCGTATAATGCCAGAGCTTGGCTGATCTGCAGAAACACGGTCTTAGCTGGTCCAATTCAAATTAGGCTAGATTTGCTTAACTGGCTAATTTAGATGTGCATGAATGTAGATTCATTTCCAGCAGTGAGTTTGGCAAGGGTGCCCCCCACCCTCACCATTCCACTCGCTATAAAAATAATGATGAGGGTCAAGATGACAATTTTCTCTAAGTCAGCAGTTAGCTCCTGATATAATAATTTATACAAACTGTGAAAATTACTTAAAATATTAATGTCATGGTCACTGTTGTATTTTTTACATACTGGCGATTAAGACTTCTATTTAAACTCCAGTGCAGACTTGCTCTGATTCTAGATCAATGTATGGTCCTCATTCTGATAATTTTAGCTTCAGCAACAGTCACCTCTTATCAAGAATTTATGTTGACCTGACAGTGGCAAATGGATGTCATCAGTGCAATCTCCAAACACTGATATTTTCTTTGTTGGTCTAAATGGAAAGCCCCATCCCAACCTCTGAAGATCTGCAGCTAGAGGCCAGGGGGCTGGGATCCATCTTCGTAACTGTGACTATGTTGGAGGAGGAGGTGAAGGAAGAGGAGGCAAAGAGATGGAGGGGAGGGAGACAGCATGTCAATGAGCCTGCCCAGTGTCACTGAGCACCACACAGAACAGCCATCTGGAGAATCAAAGACTCCTACCATCTGGCAGCCTCACCCACTCTACCCCAATAGAATAAGAATCAGCCGGATAGGGCATTGCCATAACACTTTTTTGGCCTTTTTTGGTGAAGTGTCAGCTAAAGTAAAAGATAAAGCTTTTCAACATTTAATAAAGAAAGTTAACAATTTTTGTGAAAGATTTTCTTTTTTTCACTAAGTATTTAGATGCCATCTTTATTATATACAATGTTATATTTGAAAATCCACATATGCCAAGTTTAATATCAGACTGGGTATTTACAAAGTCCATTCCCCTTGCCCTTAAACCACCACCATCACATTTTAATATACAGATCAAGACAACATGTTTAAAATATTTATGCAAAAGTTTTAGAATAACAATATTCAACCTTATCATTACCTTTATAATGAAGAATAAGAACTATGTTCATTAATTTTATCTCAATTTCATCTCGTGCTCAATTCAAAGAAAGGACTTTGATTACAGTACCAAGGTTTATCACATTTGTAACATTCAAAATGTTGGTTTTGTCCTCAGTTCTTTGCGGATCTAAAGCAGTCTGAATCTTTAGAGATACCTCTGTATCACAGCTACAACTTTAAGCTTAAAGTAGTCCTTTTATATTGCTGAGTAGGCCTTTAAAGTCTTGATTTAAATTATGTATGATCTGTAAGTATGTATTTGGCAAGAAAGAGAAGAGAGAGGAGGAGGAGGATGAACGCTGAAAAGTCGTCATACATATTCCAAAATGCCATTTCCGTGTTGCTGAGGTACCATTGTTTACAGGGCTTTGATGGAGAGGTGCCCTGATCGCCACTAGCTGTTTCTCTACCTCTCGCTTTTTCTTCCGCCTCTTACTTTGAGAGAAATCTCCTGACGCTGTAAAATGGGCAATGATGACATATGTGGATGCAGGCCTGTTCATATCTTTGTGGGGCCTTTAGGGAAATAAATATCTGAGAACATTCAGTGAAATGAAGCTCACTCAATAAATCACCATGACACAATAAACACTTCTGGCACATGAGCACCCCCCCTACCCACTATCCCCTGGTGCCCAGCCCCCTCACACACACACACACACACACACACACACACACACACACACATACACATACACATACACATACACATACACACAAACATACACTCTACTCTCAGACACCACCTACCTCTCCCCGCCTCTTCTTGTTCTACCAAATGGTGCCTCCCCACAGGCCAGTAAATCAAATCCCAGCACAAATACAGTGGGAATTTATTTGGAATGGGCTTTTGTTCTCTTTAACGCCTGATTGTGAGGCCGACCAGGTCACATGATAAATTCTGAGCAGGTTGTTTCTTTGCACTAGCTGTGTGTTTGCTGCCCCCCCTGTTCCTGACGTGAATCATTCTGTACTTTATTCTGTTTGAATATTTACTACCAGTGGAAATGTCAGCTACGTCATTAACAAGATGCAAAGAAAGTGACCTCACAATATCCAGTTTTTAATATCAGTATATAATCCCATACTCTGTCATCTTTGTAATAGATTATGCTGGTGTTTCGCTACACCGATTTTTATGTGTTTCAGTTTGCACAAAGAAAATGATAAAACTGTAAAATTGACCAGTTTGCTTTGTTAAACTTAATCAGAAAATAAAATAGTACCAAGTACAAGGCACTTAATTAATTTACAAATTATGATATGTATGAAGCATTGGACTGAATTGTCCATTGAGGGAGCTGTTCCAGTGAAAAGACAAAAAATGTGATGGATCAAAATGTCAAATCTGTGTGGACCTAAACAGAGAGCTGTTTTTAATGGTTTATTAATTAATTCAGATTCCCATTAGCAGCAGTGGCCCTGCAGCTGTTCTTCCAGGGGTCCAACACAATTGTGCATATAAAAATGTAAAACTTTGTACAGTATTTAAAAACCTGAAGCTGGTTAAAACATCCCAAGTTATAATCAGACAGAATAAGCAAATAGGTTCAGCGTTCATCAGTCGTCACACATATTATATCTCGAGTAAGATTATAAATCAAATTTCTCAAATGACAAATGTGGTGATAAAAACAGATGTGAAGGTTTATGTCCAGATACAATATATTCATCCTGACTCTGTTTATGCTTCATATATTCATTTTATATATATTATTTAAAAGGTATTTTGAATTAAATTGAGATGTGAACACTCTTAATAAAAATGAATAATTAAAAAATTAAAAAATGAATAATTAAAAAAATACATGATCTGATTCACACTGTATTACTACTAATCTTGCTTGCCAAAATACACTGAAAAAGAAGAGAAGGTGGAAAAAGTTTATTGATACATAATGAGAACTAATGGAAACAATTCCTCCACTTTTCTTTCTCTCAGACTCATCCGTTTTTGTACTTGTACTGCATACTGTCATTTTTATATGGTAATTCCAACTCAGTGGTTCATGGAAGTTAATTATTAAGTTGTTGTCAATGCTGTATATTCTCAGCATGCGTCTACTCTCTGTTATAATGTAAAGCCTGTTTCGTGATAACTTTTTACTCAAAGCCACAAAGGCAAAATAATGGGAACATTCTTGCTCTTGTTGCATCAACTGAGCAGAACTTATTTTCTTGGTGAGTTCGGGGAATAACACGGGGAAAGTTGTCACTTCAATGCTTCTGGTTGAACGTTTATTTAATTAACAGCTGATCCAGGTGGAGAAAAAGTATAAGAATGAATACAAGACATTTAAAGATGTGGACATTTCCACATGCACAACCCTTCCCTCCCAAAGACTAAGTTTATTGTTATGAAATCAGCAGGTCATTTATTAATTGCAAGTAAAAGCACAGACAGTCTGCCCCTACGGTACTTCCATCCTCGTCTCAGACAAATTTTTTATGGAGTATATATTAACTAAAGTACTTTCTTGTTGTTGCAGCCTTGAGAACAAGAACAAAGTACTGGTTTCTCACAGAGTATGTAACAAGTGTTAGAAATGCTTACCCTGGCGAGTTTTGCATCATGTTCCTCGTGATCCTAATCAGTTTAGCCCTCTATAGATATGTGTACAGACTGTAATTTATTATCTACTCAAACAAAAAACACTTTATGAAAATCTTTATCAAAGTAATAAAGGAGAGAAAGATTCTATTTACAAGCTTTTGTGTAATTGGACTTTAGTCAGTGTTAACTGACCCTAACCCTAACCTCCCTCAGCTGGCCATGAGAGTAAATTCAGCTCTAAAGTGACTCACTTTCCTGATCTTGATGTCCATCATGATATTCTAAAGAATTTGGAATTTGTGGCAATGACTGTTTACTTGATCCATGGAAACATAAATGGTATTTTCTTCCTGACGTTTCTCTGGGAAATGAGGCACTAAATATGGAAGGGAACATGGCTCCAGCCACAAGAGAAACATTCATTTAAAACTGTATCTTTAATGTATTTTTTAAAAATAAAATAATTCTGTAAATGGAAAAAGAAAAGATTGTTCAGGCCTTGGTAATGTTAAGTACACATCCTAACACCTTGTGAGTGACACTGTTAGAGGAGTTGGAAGGCTTCGCTTTTCCCCTTGACTCAGACAGCCAGTCTCCTGTGGCAGCCGCTGTTGATGCAGCGCTAGAATAAGCAGAATTATAAGAGTGCAATTGGTTTATCAGTGTTTGCTATGGTAACCCACATGGAAACAGCCTCCTTAAACAATTTTATTTTTAAACTGCAGCCTGAATGAATTTTGCTTTATCTATGGGTACTGTGGATATGATTGCTCACTGTTATAAATGGTGCATAGTTAGTACATGGAGAGAAGGACATTGTTTACACTAGGCCTCATGCGGTGAATCTGTCCAGTGTAAGGTAATCTGCAGTAATAAGCTCCATTTGTTTTGTTTAGCTTTTAAGCTGAGGGAGAGAGGAAGGGAGAGGGGAGAGAAAAAAAAATCTCATTTCAAATCCTACCCTCCTTCTTATCTCTATTTGTTCAGTTGTTTTTAATGCCACATACTGAAAGAATTTCAATGGCTGTTTTGCCATGAAGTCATTTGTTATCCTTCAGCGGGCTTTCGTCTCCCCATTGTGTGACAGCCCCCGAGTGCTTGAATCCTCCAGATGGAGCAGGTCACACACACACAGACTTACTAACACACACATGGAGACACACACTTACACAAGCACAGACATGCACGCTCAGTCACAAACTCACAGGCAGGTTCACACACTTTCTTCTTGACGTAGATCCACTTGTCTTGTGACATATACAGAGATAATAATGTCATATTTTAGTAATTTGTCTTCCCCTATTTTTCTGTTCGTTGAAAATGTGGTTGTTTCAAGCTGCCAGGCAGTTACACAGCTCATGCCATGTTTACAAACAGTCCAAATGGAAATCTTTCACAACAGTTTTCTCATTCTCTGCATATTGTCAGTTGGCTCAAAATTTTTTGGATGCGTCACCCAGCAGATGCATCTGACTTGTTTTAAAGTGCTGTTACAGTGATATAAGGAGGTTTGCCTGGAAAGCAGAAGGCATTGTTACTTTTTTACCTTGTAGTTTGAGGATGAAAAACACAATTTATCTTATTGACTACAAAAATGCTTCTTTTGTTATCATTCTAACCTTGACTCTTGTACATTTTTTTCTCTTTTCTCTTTTTACATGTGGGATCCTGCACTGTTCCTGTTTGGATGTGATGTTGTGCAGGTTAGTAGTGTTTTAATTACCAAAATGTAAAAAAAAGAAAAAAAAAATCAACCCTTTTGGAATCAATCTCATCATATTCTTCTTCATTTTTGCATGCTTATAAAAATATTAATTATTAATAGTGATTTCTTATTTAAAGGTATATTACCCAACGACTACACTTTTTCAGTGTCATTTTATTATTTAACTTGCTTAACAGGTACTATAATGAAAAGGAAATTACTTGTTAAGTGAAACATACACTTCTGCAATGTTTGCAAGACATATGACTTGCATATGACTTTTCTTTTTTTCTTTCTTCCTTTCTTTTTTATTTTGTAAAGCTGAGTCATACGAGACTTAATAGTAACACTTTAATGCAAACTCAACAGGTAATTTTTCAGTCACAACCTACTTTCTGTTGCCATTGATGGGAATAAAGGTAAGAGCAGGTTCCATAACAAGTAGAACGTAATAACCGTAACAGTCATCCTTAAATGATTTGATTGACTTACGCTAGACCTCATCGCTCTATTTTAAACCTAATGGAGTCTGGTTATAATTTGACCAAGCGTTGATTGACAGCCCCTTTCTCTATCTCAACAGTAACCCCTGACGATGTACATTAGAGTCGGATTAAAGCAAGGTGCTAACGCATATTAAAAAATTAAGCCAAGCCATTGGACTGGTAAAGCTCCTTTTCCCCCTATCCCTTTTCCCCATCCTTTTTCATTGTACCTTCTTTTGGAAGGCCTGGCATTAAAATTCAACGGCATCAAGTAGTGATAGGGACTTGTTAATACCGCTGCAACTTGCCCTTGTGGAAGAAATCAAATGACACAGTGCGGCAGGCCACGGAGGAGTGACCGAGAGGACATTATACTGCTTACAGACAACCACAGAGCCTTGCAGGAGAGAAGCAAGGATACAACATCAAATAACAATGTAGCCTTCATAACTAGGTGCTTAATTTTTCAAAATGCCTTACTTTTGTCTGGGGCATATTTCACTGTGCCTGGAGCCCTTGGTATATTTAAGAGGACCGTTGTAGTTTTCCCCCGGCAGGATACCAACCTTATTGTATGGGTTCAGCTGTTGTAAATAGTAGTAAATCTTTAGTGCTGCATTTATTCTAACATGACACCAAAGCCTCCCACTCAAAGTGATTGAATGTAACTTATTTGATTCTGCTTCCCTTCATTTGGGGATTTTGTGAAGAGTCTGGTTTGAAGACAATGAACTAACAAAAGATTGTTTTAACAGCTGCATGTCTTTGATTACATGCTTCTTTGAAGTATCACTTTAACTTAGCCTTTAAACTTGGACCGAGATCAGAAATGAATCGCGCTTCTTTTTGATGTAAGAGGAGGGGATTTTGTTGTTGAAATGTTCATAAACTGCTTCCAACCGTTTAGCGAACAAGTTAGATGTTGATTTTTAAATTGTTACAGGAGAAAAGGAGGGGGATTGGGTGGGGGTGTAGAGAAGAAAAAAAAGGAGGATGTTGGTTTCTTGTTCACATTCACCCAATGACAAGGATAGCAAAACAGCGGCTTTCATTCTCCTCAACAGAACAGAGTTCTTAGATGCGGTCTTCAAGATGCCTTACAGTCTCAGGCTCTGCATTTACCTATGCCTCTCATTAGGACAATATGCCATCCATATGTTTCACTAAATGATCATTATATCACTTTTCCCAGTTGTAAAAGAGCCACACATGCAGAGAACCCAAAGATTTCAACCATCCTGTAACAGTTATACTTAATCAGCTTGTTACTTTTGACTGCAGTTATAATGTGCATTTTAGGTACTTTGTTGCTTTGGACATAACTCAAATTCTATTAAAGGATTAAGTAATTGAACACTAATCTAAAGGACTTGAGGTTTCTATTCTTTGGTAACGCCTTTAATCTTGGCACAGTTTTAGAAAAGGCAGTGAAGGAGAGAGCCACTGAGGGAAAAGCAGATTAGTTCAATTTCATGTATTTTAGAGGAGAACTACACTAGCTTAGATGGATTACTGTTAAATCAGGAAAATGAAATGTAATGATGCAAAAATGTATTTATTTGCCTAAACATGAAGCTTTGCTCTTTCTCAGGGGAGTTAACAGTCATGGGAATTATTTGGGATGTACGGGCCACACTTGATGTTTTATTTTGTAAAAAAAAAAAAAAAATACGATTATGACAAAAAAAATAAACAAAACAGATTTATGGATTTAGATCATGAAGTTCCCTAACTGCAAATTCAACACCAATTTTAGAAATAGAATGCACTTTCGGCTGTAGGCCATTGTCCTTTTTTCACCATTTCCAAATTAATCATGCTCCAAATCCACTCCCATTGTTCAATTTTACTGTTAAGATTAACAATAAAGAAACAAAAGTTAAAGAAATGGTCTGCCCTACATCTGTCATTGTCATTGAGAGACAGACCATAATACTTTATTTATATTCTGCTCCTGAGATACATGTTTTCTGTTGTAAATGCTCATTGATTCAAGGGCAGACAGATATACCCCCAATACCCCGCATGACCCATATAGTGCAATATGTGGAACTCACTGTCTATTAGAATGACACGAGAAGCACAAATAAACCGTACCATACATTTTGTCACCCTTGCAGCTAACTGGAATGACATTTTGAATGTCGTCCACTCAATCTCGCCTCGTCCTTTGTGCCTTCTTTGATATAAATAGACAGACATTCAGGGGGTCTAAAGAGTGGAAGTTAGAAGAATAAAAAGAGGAAATTTAGATATTTTTAAATGATGTCCTACATTTTGTCAGCTAAAATCAGGATATTGCCTGAACGGGTAGAAGCCATGTTCTTCAGTTGTCAAAAGGCAGTAAGTAATGATTAAAATAGCAGTGTGAAACGCAGGGAGATTAAAGTGATGCTAATGATAAGTGAGAGAAGAAAAGGGCAAGCTATATTTTAATTCCTGGGAGAATGGTTAATGACTTCTATTGCCTGAGATTAAACTAAACCTGTCTCATCAGCTTTTTCTGCTCGCTGTGGAAAAAAAAGCCCCCTGCACTTTAATTTATTAAACTCTTTTAAGGAAGCACATTGATCTACATAGGTTAAACTTTCAAAATTTGGGCAAAAAAGATGCCCCATAAAGCTGTCACGCAGGGCAAAGCTGTTGAGTTGCTCAAGGCACACTATAAAGAATTCATTATCTCCAAACTGCCACATTTAATCAGAAAATATCAATTATTTAAAGGGGGAGGTTTGCCCCTGTTTAGAGCATCAGGTTTTCCTGACATTCTGGATTATACTGACACATTTAATGTATTTTTTTTTCTTTCTTTGTCATCACTATGATGGTGCTTCGAACTTTTACATTTTCAATGCCTCGTTGTCTTCTTTTTAAAATACCTCTGGCTTAAAAATATGCATATTAAAGGGGTATTTGTAATCCCATGGATGGGATAATGTAATCCAAAAGAGTAAAATATTTATCTCATGTTTACAGCTGGATAGAAGAACTAAGACTCATGCTCTGGAAGTTTTTTTTTTTTTTTGCTTGACATTAACACAGAAGCACTGATGACCTCTGTAATGAATTGTATGGTACTGTTGACATGGCATTACAGCAATTCAACACTGTTCATTAATCTTTGTTTTGCCAGAGCCCTTCTGGCATATCCTTCGCTAAGGTGTGGAGCAATGCCAGAAATTGTAAAGCTCACCACATATTTCTGATGGCAATTAGCATGCATTCCGATCCACTGAGCCCCTTGCATAACAGCACAATCCTTACAGCGGCCAGGGTCTTTATCAGTACCCGGGTGATAGGAGTCGTTGAACATTCTGCTGACAGCAGATTATTTTTGTTTTTATACAGATGTCAGGCTTGAGTTGGTGGTGTTTTCCACTCTTACTGTGGGACTTTGGCCCCCTTGGACTCTCCTTTTGTTCACAGACAACAAAACGCCACTAAATTTGACCTCATCTCAGTCATTCTGGTAGTCTATTTGCCTCTCTGTGTATCTTCTCTTATCTTAACCTCTGTCATTTCAGCTCTGAAAATAGGTCTGATATTTAAAGCACCGTTAAGGAGTGGTTGTCATCCCTTGGAGGACAAATAACAATACTCCAACAGCGCTGAATCCTGCATACTTCTAAATTCTCACTGGGTCTGTCAGCAGGAAGCAGGCATGCAATTAATAAGTCTTATATCTTCAACATCACAGTGCTGCCAAATGGGAAAACTGAAGAGCCATTCATACAAATATAGAGAAAATTTCAGCAAATGTCTATGAAGAGAGGAAGACCTTTTTTAAAGTGCCAGCTGATGTATAATCGTGGTAGCCGTGATTCTGATCGATATCATCAATGGCTACTGCTGCTGTGCAGAATTTGATCCAGGAGACTCATGCTAATGTTCACGCCTGTGTCAGACACAATGTAATCTCTTCTTTTGGATCAATGACTCTTTTCTCTGGTCTCATCGCTTTTCCCAGCGTAGGTAGTAACATTATTCTTGAATTCCGTAATCTGCTGCTCACAAAAAGCCCTGAATATGCTGACATGTGAGTTAACACTTTAATCAACATTTCAAATGTACAAACCATTACGGCTACGTTTCTCAGCAGCTTCAAGATGTTCACAGTGAAAGCAGATTTTTGACACTACCTTTTGACATCTTTTACTTGAGTGTTCATGATTTAAATCTCTTGATTTGCCTTGAGTCAAAGGAAAATGTCTTTGTGTGATTTTCTTGACATATTCAGGATGAAGTGAATGTTTACCCCCCCACCCACACATGCACACACACACCCACACACTCTGTCATTGCGTAAAGTAATAACTGTGTTTCTGGGGATGCATTACAATAACGCATTAAGAAATCACATTAATAATGCACATATTTTGTCACATATTTATAACTATCCCCCAGATATCAACATGTCACAGTTGTTGTTAGATCCCCTTTGGTTTCAATTAAAATCTCACTGAGGCAATAAAAATAGCCAATTAAACTGGAGCAGGCTCTTCAGAGGTACAATTGGTCTGATTAGATTAACCTTGAACATCAATTTGAGTTAAAAATAAGCTTAAATGTATATTAATAACTGCTCAGCATGTTTGATGCTAAACTTTACTACTCTTCCATCACTCATTTCTCCTGTATTGATTTTTAAGTCCATTACATGCGCCTGATTAGCCTGCATGATCATTTATTTTCTCTCCAGCTTATTTGTAGCTTAATTATTTTGACAACTCTCATTGTGAAACATCGAGACTTCATTATCTAATTACAGGAGTGAGTTTCTCAATCAACACAAGTCTGCAAAGCACATCTGCAATCCAGCTTTTACAGCTGTCCAACTTTGCTCTCTTTCTTCACACACAATTACTCAGACACACACTTGTCTTCAGTAGCTGTGGCATGTCAAGCTTCTCTCACCACCACTTGTCCCTGGCTGCCATCAGTTATCCCATCCCACCTGGTAGCTAAGAGCTGAGCATCCTGACGCTAAAAATACGCCTGACACTAATGTCACACAGCCCCCTTCTGCCACTTCCAGCACCGGCTTCCCAAAGAGCAGACCGGTGTGAAAACAGGGAGCCGAGCAAACGTCTTTGTGATTCTTTTAATAGTATGTGTAAATAGGAAAGGGTCCTATCATTCTTTATCAGGCCTGGCGAACAGAGCAGAGCAGCTGATACCACCTGAGGGCTGGGAAATGCCTGATTCATCTAACAGTTTGTGAAGCTGATTAATTTCACTCTTTGCTAACATTGTGCTTTGGTAACTTCTCTGACTCGATTGCATCCCAGTGCCACTGCACAACCTCTTGGCCACTTCTTCTCCAGCGCCCCCTCACACCACCGCTCCCCTCACTGTCGTCTCTAAGCTTTTTCCTGGGCAGCCTTAGCAGCCTCGGCCACCCTCCTCCTCCTCTCTTTGCGCCCTTGGCAAATGAAAGGTCAAAGACGCTGCAGTGATTAATGAGCAGTAGACTCTGGGATCTCTCTGTCAACCCCCTGCCAGCTCCCCTCCCCACCCTGCCTTCCCCACTCCTTGCATTATTTCATCTGCTAATCTCTCACAACACCACTCAGTTTGTATGTTACAGAGAAAACAGTTTTGTGCCTGTCCGCCGAGCAGCTTAGGCACCAACTTTTCTTTAAAAGGAGCGCATTGTGGCGGCAGCGCTTGTGGGGTTTTGTGGGGTGGCAAAGAAGAGATGGTGTAGTGTAAATGCTGGGCTCTCAGCTCAGCTTTTCATCTCAAGATGTTACTACCAAGTCTAATGATTTTAGTAGTGTGCTCTAAGCACAAAAACTCTACTTCAGAGGCTCTGAGTTTCATAGTGTAATTGAATGTGAGCGTTGCAGCTCCTTTCACAGGATAGATGACACTTCATGAGCTCAGACCGACTGTTTATTTGAAAAAGTAATGAAATATTTACTCTCCATTGCAGGACAGATTAGAAGCAGTAATTGACTGTGACAGAGGTCTGTGCACAAGTATGTGTGCATTTTTACAGCAAGAAAGACCGGGAGTAAGAGAGACAGAAAGAGTTTGAGGGCCCCTCATGTTTGAATGCAGATCTTCAGCACACAATAGGCCTGTTAGTGAGGCTGAATTTCTGCCTGTCACTTTCTCTCCACATGTTGCTTTTTCTTTCAGAGATAAGTGGGCCTAATGCTGAACAAATAGTGGAAATCAGAAGCCACTGAGAATCATTTGCCTCTGCTTTTCCCATGGCTTCTAAACAGACACCCAGACGCACAGACAGAGAGAGTTACGATGTGAGAGGGAGAGCAAGATGGAAAAGAGGGGAGAGGGGGGGACAGTAAAAGAAAAAGATGGAAAAAGGGAAAAAAACTCAATGAGCAAAACAATTTTGTCACAACAAGCAGATCCAATTGAAAAGTCTCCTGGATGGGGACGAGCTGGAGTTGTCAGATCGGGCCACAGCAATGAATAGATCCAAGCAGGCTAAATTGGCATCAGGTGTGGGCTTCCCCTGGCTGGTGATAGGCTCCCACATTGTGCTGGCTAGACATTTGGCCATTTTCAGATATAATGGAAGAAATGAATGCAAATGAGTGAGTGAACTGAAATGTATTTAAATGCAGATTGAATGGGGGGCTCTGCGTAGCGCCTGATAACAAGTTGCTTTAGGAGAAGGGCCACATTGTGTTGGATCATCCCTGCAACCCCCACCGCTCCGATCCCCACACCAGCAGTCCTGTTCTCTCTCCCTCTGTTGCACTTGTGTCTCATAAGGGGCCTTTGTTCACTGAGTAAACTCTCTCAAAACTATTTACATTACTCATTTATTTGCATTTCAAATATTTTGGGTCTTTTCTCTTTGCCATATATAGCCGACAGACATGAAGCCAGCTACATTGAGCCAACCAGTAAAGCAATAATTGCAGAAGGACAGGGGGTCTGTCACAGGGAAGGGGAAAGAAAAGAGGAGGGGTTCAACCAATAATGATAACGTTGCTTATGTCCGTAGCCTCATTAAAAGCAGTATAGCAGTGAGTAGCATGTGTTTCACAAACAAGTTCCTCCTGCCCACTACCGGTCGACCGCTAGCCCATGGCGATCCATCTTCCCAAATGTCTCCTTCCCATATTTAAGGAGCTCTCATTACAGCCTTTCCCAGACCTGTGAATTTATGGTGCACTCCAAGCGGTTAGCATAATCGCCGGGAATGCAGTCATTTCAGCGGGAATGTGGGAATTAGGGCAGGAGAGAAAAGAAAAGCAGTTGGTGTGTTAATTGAATTTCATAGGATTCCTTTGAACAAGCTTTTCCCTGTTCACAGGACAGCATGGACATGGACTTGCTTAAATTTCTCCAGGTTAACTTTTATTTGTTCGATTTTTTTTTCTTTCTTTTTCAAATTGCGTTTTGAAAAGAGAACCCCAAATTGAAGAGAACGATAATACACAAATTTCACTTCTTTCTTCTCTCTGATCTTATAAATAGAATGAATAAGGAGTAACGAGAGGGTGTGTTCTAATAAAAAAAAACATTTTTCCTCATCTGCATTTACAAAAATGTACATGCCATTAAGTTAATTAGAGACACTAACCTTTGCTTATCATCATCATACACTTACATGCACTTCAGAGCCGTTTTCTTGAACTTAGATTTTTCTTGTTTTGCAAAAGCTCAATTTGCAGTTATGTAAAGTTTGCCCTGTTAGCATAGGGGGCAGCTGGAGCAGCGACTGCAGAGATGCTTCAGTGTCCAGAAGTTTCCATGCGGTGATTAATAGGAGAGGTAATGTAGTGGGGAAATGAGTAAACACTCCCTTGCTCCTGGCTTTGTGCTTCAATGGCTTGATGACAAGGGCAGAGCAAGGTGAGAATTAAACAGACCCACAGAAGAAGAGAAAAGTGGGGGAAAAAAGGAGCGCAACGGGCTGGAGGGAGGAGTGAAGCATGACAGACCTATGCAGTGAGTGGGAGTGAGGAAAGGGCGACTGGGAAGAAAGAAGGCCGCCTTGACAAAAGTGGAAGTGGAAGTTTCTCCTGAAGAAGAATAATTAAAAGCGCTCAAGGGAGGGCAGTTTTAATTTCACATGTAAGGGGCTAAAGATTTCATTTAAAGGCGCGGCGAGCGGAGAGGAGGTTAATAAGATGAACAAAGCAGGGAATGTGAGAACATACAGTGTGAGGAAGCACACTGGACTTTCACCTGACACGTTTTTAATTATTGAACCTCTGATATTTCTCTGTTGAAAAGAGGGGGTAAAAAAAGAGATTAACTGATTAATGGTCATAGTAACCAATTATTCACTCATGGGGAAATAGATTTAACTTCTGCGGAGTAACACTTCTCTTCTGCGCCAAACGTCACACAGTGTAACATTTCTTTCAACACCAAAGCTAAAAGCATACTTTGGTTGTGCTGGCAGTCTCAGAAGCTGCCTACTGGGAGCACAACCACACCATTGCATAATGCCTCACTCTATAAAGTGAACTTGTTTCTACAGCTGAATGTACGCTCTTGATCACTGAAATCTCCCTCCATTAGCGCTATCTGAAGTTGATGTATCCCAATTATCAAAATAAGATCAGCTTGGTCCCATTCTCCATGGGACTCCAAACTCTCTTACTAGCACAAAATGATCAAAAGGACTTTGTGAACTAGACCCAGAGTCCCAGCTGTGGGCAAATTTGTTCAGTAGTGTTGAAAAAAAACTTTAATTGAATGTGATCTATTTCTTTTTCTTGCACTTTTGAGTCCAGGCTGTAAGAAAAGAGAAACACGGAGATGTGCCAGCTTATCCAGTGGTGGCTAGAAAATAAGTAAGAAATGTTGTAGCACTGTTACAGACGTCCTGTTCATAATGCCAACAGGTCTAGATATGTCCGCTGTCCCCCTTTTCTCTTGACGACTGTTACATAGTGATCCCCAAATCCTTTTTCTTTCTTGCCAGCACAACACACTTGCTCACACACTGTGTTTGACACTTATGCATTATATGTTTATCAGTCTCTAATGAAACACTGACAAGTTCCCTGCACAAGGGATCCTATGTTCCATTAATAGCTCTTAACGAACCTTGGGCACTCACAAAAAGACTGGTCCTATTGCAGCTGACAGCAGTGGGGCCCTCAGCCCCGGCCCCCTGGAGAGTGAAGATATTAAGCGTTAGCAACGTCTGCAGTCCCTCTTTTAGTCTCCTTTTCATCCCTTCACTCTCCCTCTCTCTCCTTCTATATGCATCCATCTCCCTTGGAAGTAAAAGGTGTCTCATTCCATTTCTTCATCCACATATAACTTGACCATGGTGTTCAGCGCAGAGCTTCACAAAGAGAATTGTGTCAGTTAATTTCTCCGAGATCATTTGTGATTGATTTCTTCATCTATTCCTCAACAAATGTTTGTACTGTGATGATTCCCCTGAACCATGATTTACTCGCTCTGAAAATTAAACCCGAAGCTGTAATCACACAAACCTGTATATTAGATTAGAAACACAGATAGCTGAGCTTCCATGGAATAAACAATTTGAAGTAAACATATGAAATTTTTACATGTTACAGGACCTTGAAGGACATTAAACAAAGAATCTAATGTAGTTATAATATTGTTGTTTTGATCTCTAAATTGATTACCACAAGGGGAAATTATGCCAATTCATAATTTAAAATATTTATGAAGTTGGTCTACTATATAAGAATGACTTGCAAAATTCAAAACAGTTAAAATAGCTCATTTCAAATTCAATTGAAGAAAACTATTATAGGCCTATTAATAGTAAGGCAAGCATACTGTACACAAGAATACTGATAATGAATCGTGACTCTTACGCTGTTTACCCAGTAAGATTACTTTAGTTTTTGGCACTAACATTAGCAATATATCAATATATA
>JBAMHX010000014.1:8631947-8654160 GCA_037177515.1 Pseudomugil tenellus | reverse complement strand
ATATATATATTAAGAGAGAGAGAGGAATAAAGATCTAGGGAAAGACAGAGTGAGATGGGGTGGATCAAGCATGTTGGAGGTACTTACCATTTGTAGAGTACAGTGTATTAATTGCTTATCGGTTTTTGATTTCAGTCATTTAGAGTCAATCGAATGCATAATTTTCACAGCTATTGTTCTTTGGGGTTTGTTAATTGTCACCCCACTGGCAGAATTAAAAGCAAATTAAAAGCCTTAACTGTTGACTCTATCTGAAGTCACTCTCTACAACAATTTCACAAAACAATAGGGAGGATTAATGAAAATGCAGCTTGATTTCTGTTCTCCAAAGCTTTTGCTATGGGGAACCAATTAACTACCCTTCAGGATGACTTTCACTTCTAACTGCCAGTCTGTTCCACTGCCAGAAACCAGGATTAATTCTCAATTAATCCCTCCACCAGAACAACTCTGCCTTTGTCTGCTGGGGAGGACATGAGCGTACAACACTGAGGTTACCCCAAGCCTGTTTGGTGGAGGAACTCCACCCCTCCTAAGATTGATACACCCTGTAGACTAGCTCTTCTCAAGCTGAAAATAAGAGCCATTAAAAGGCAATGGTTGACAATGATTTTTGTTTTAGGATTTTGGGCTTTATTAGCCATGCATATTAATGAGTCAATTAATTCCATTCGTCCTCGCAAGTGGTCTGTTTGTATTTGCCTGACCTTTTATCTTAGATGCGTTCATGCTCCGCTTGCTTTAAGCACTTACTCCATACTGTGTTTCCCAAAGCCTCATGTCCAAAAAAAAAGGGAGTTTTTATGTGTTTAGCACTAAGATTCTCCCCCTCTTTTGTTTTCTCTCTGCCACTCTCACTCTCATCCCCTCCACCCTCCCCCTCTATGTGTTTCTTATGCTTTCTCTCTGTCAGAATGCCTGCTGGATGTATTCTTCTCTAAATGTGACAGGAAATATGCTATTATAGCATGCAGAATATTTGCCTGATGGGATTTGCAATAAAATTACTACAGTTCCCTTCCATTAGAATCTCTAAAACCTCTCTCTTTAATTTATGATTACCTCGCAAAAAGACATGTTATATACATAAAGACAAAAGTAGCCCCCAGTCCACATTTAGCCCATCCTGCTTTCAAAGTTAGTTGAGAGGACAGGAGAAATAATTGAAAAGTGCAGCTGGACTGTGTACAATCTTGTAAGGGATGCCGAGAAAATGAGATTAATCAGTGCACAGACATTGTGGGGAAAAGTTTGCAGTGAATGCCTGACAGTTGTGCTCTTTCTCTCATTTCAAATGTTGGCAGGCTAGCAGGCAGCTCCAAGGGAAATGCGCTCCTTTCATACTTGAGTAATTGATGAATTGTATGCAATATGCAAATGAGAATCCATAAATCTTATGAATGACAGCTTAATTTATGTGAGCCTTAATGAATGCAGGATTAGATTTTAATTAAATATCCTCAAAGGCACCCTGACTGGGTAAGTTTTTAAAGCCTTGTTTTGAAGACTTGTTTCATATGCATCGCAGTTCATGAAAAAGAGAGATCAGTGAGAGTGGTTAGATGAAATTTCCTCGCAGTTTGAAGATAAGACCTGTTCTGTTTTGCTAACCAAAGGCCCTTGCAATTAATAAATATTGGAGCAAAATCATATCTACCAATCTCGTTTAGGCTTTCCTGGAACTCCTCATTCTCATACATTTGATTAACTGCATTTACTTTAAGCACTATCTGATTTCTAACATTTGGTACAGTATCTTTTTAATTAAGAGAACCATCCATTAGGCATGAAAAAGTCAACCAATTAGACTTTCCTCATCAGTTCCCGTGATGTAGGAAGTCTGCTTACTCACTATCAGACTCTGTTGATATGATACTAAAACAATCTCAGACTCTGTAGTTATGGGACATACAATTATGAAATCAGCTTTTAACATTAATGATGCATGGGAATAATCAGCAACTTATCATGTTTCAGATCTTTTATAGATTCTATTTCACAGCCGAGAGGCTTCAAACAGCACTAATAGAATGTGATTACAAGACGAGACTCTTTGTAGCTACTGTAAGAGGGGGTTTTCTACAAAAAGCCCAGTTGCTGTTTCACAACACAGACTTGGAGGGATCGTGACTGGCTCCAGGTTCTTCCTCGTCATCAGACGCTGTGATGGTCTGACCCAGCGTGGGTCTAATCACCCCTGAGCCCAGACAAAGGCACCAGGAAGGCACCTACTCTCCCAACTACTGCTGATCTCAACCCTGCACATTAGTCCACCCAGGGATCAGAACACAGACAGCACTTTAAAAGAGGTTTTAGTGGGATTGATGCTAACTCTCTCCCGCCTTTGATTTCACACCATTTGATCTGTGATATATTGTTCCATAACAAAGGTTCACAGTTTGCAAGCGGATGCAGCTGCTCCTAACCTTACTAAATAAAAGTGTGTGTCTATTTTTCTTCTCTTTCCTTTGCTTTTTTTTCCCTCGTACTCCACAAACTCGTTGTAATCCAGCTATCTAGATCAGATAAGGGCGATGTGGCTACCTGTGCGAGGCAGTGTTTGACAGGTGCAAGGGGAAACTGATAGAGATAATCCAAGAATAGGTTCAATGCAAATACAGATACAAGATGAGGGGAAGGATAGATGGATGCATGAAAAAGATGGATGAGTGAATACATTCTCATGTATCACACTGTGACTGTGAGATTATGATCATCACAACGAATAGACTGCCAAGGTCAGCAGGAAATATAAATCATTCTTTTTTTTCCCTTTTTTGTTGAAGGCAACATTTATTCCTGTCATTTTCACTGTTTTTGTTTTGCCAAACTGTGAGAATCCCGATGACTGCTACTCGGGATTCTTTTTATGGTAGGTAACTGTGTAATTATTGTACTTATTAATGTATTGCATGTTTTTATTTGAATAAACCGCAGCTTTCTATAAATCTCAGTCACCCAAACAGCCAAATGAGACTTATAAATGCTCTATTTTTCTAAAATTCAAAGATTTTAAATATGAATGACAGAAGTTAAACTAAACAAAAATAGACTTCTTACTTAAAAGGCAGAGAACAGGAAGTTATTGGAATTTTGGAGTTTTTTTCCTCAGTGTTAAAGGTAAAAATTTAAAGATGACGATAACATTAAAATACTCACTGTTTCCTTATCTTTTCATATGTATTGCCAGTGATCGTATCTTTCCTGTTGTGATTGTGTCACGTTACTCCTATGTCATCCATGACTGATCTTACCGCAGCTGATTAGGTTGGGAGCTAGAGAGCAAAGACTACATGCTAATCAGCTCATAATTAATTAGACATATATGTTGTCATCACAGATTCACACTGGATAAACAATATTTATTCATTTTTTCTTTGTGCTGCACTTTAAACAAAATGTCTGTGCAAATACTTGCAGATCAGACATGCTTTGGTTATGCTTTAAAAACAAATCCACTTAAAAGAAATTTCAGAAACTGCCACAGAAAGAACTTATTTCTGCAAAATGTAAGTAAGAAAAAAAAAACACTTTTCCTTTCAATCAAAGCTGTTATCTTACCTGTGGGGATTTTCAATTAACACGAACACACCACAGACATGTTATCCCTGTCTTTCAACAAACACGCTTACCCTCTTGGGGGAGTCGTGTGCATATTTTTAAACCTTTTGATTGAACCAAATTTAAGAAAAGCTATAAGCTCAGCATATTTAGGCCCCTGATGGTCTTGTGGGGGGGAGCTGAATTTCTGCCTGACCTGGCACTTAAAAGGTAAGACGCTGCTTTGTTTTATCAATAAGACCTTGTTTTCATGGCTGGTCACCACCCCAGCAAACCAATCAATGGGGCATGCTCTGCTATCGCGGTGAGAGAAATGAAAAATAAACCCCAGATAATCCTTCAGTTAAAAGGTTACTCAGGGCGATAAAAGCTATTTTGTTAATTTATTTACTCTCTGCACTGCAGAGATAAAGAAAAGGAACAATTAGGGAATTCTAGGTGAGAGATTTTAAAAGGGCAATGACATTGGGTTAATATTTTATAAGGCCTGATTGGCAGAGACCTGAGGAGGCCTTTTGTTTACACATGCCCCAGACGAATGATTCACTCGCTTGTTTTGGCCAGCTGGGCGGAAATGGAATAAATATCTTCATCCTTACCTTTTAGAAACGTCAAACAAAAGACTGAGATAAAAGGTTAATGGCTCAATCATAGCCACCAGGAAATAATATTATGCCCTTTCTCTGCAAAACTGGAACCACTATGGACATAATCAGGTTGAATTCCTAAAGATATCCCTAGATGGGAAGAGCAGATGATTTTTGTGTAACTAAATCCACTAAGGGAGTGTGCTCACTTGGGCTAAACATCACATTTGTGGTTTCAATTGATTTATAACAGATCATAATCACTGCATTAACAGCGTTCTGGGTAATAAGATCTCAGTCTCTGCTTCCGTCGTCAGAAAAAGAGTCTGATAGTGAGATGTCAGAATTTTGCCATTAGATCAAAAACCATCCTGATATCTCAGGTGATATTATACCTCTTATTATACCAATCACCTCATGTTGGCTTCCTGTAAACGGGGTGAGAATGTGAATTTAATTATTTTGCTTTTATTGCATTGTAGTGCTGAAATTGGACTCGTGTGGAGTGTATTGTTGGGCCCCGTGTAATCTGATTGCCTGCGCAGCGTAGTGTGTTGGATAGTATCAGGTTCCAGCCGACTTTGCTGGGTCAACACACGGCCGGCCCATTAAAGGAAGTCTGGTTCAGGGAAAGTTCACCACTATTTTCTTTTCACCATGGCAGCAAAATAAGAAAGAGAGAATAGATGTGTAACATATTTGCCGCTCCAGCCCAAAAGCTGGTGGGGCCTATTTTGTTTCTTAAATTAAAGCCAGAGATACGAGGGGGCCTAAATGTCTTTGGTATAAATGTAAATAAAGCATGACATAAAATTATTTATGATTGACCTCCATAACATTGTCCAAACAAGCCCCACTTAAAGTTCACATGTTCTTTAACATCCTAAAGTAGTCAAGAGAACTTTAGAAAGAAGGCTATTAAAATTAGAAAAGACAACAGCAGATAAGAAATACACTAAACGTAGCAAAATTCACATCTTTGTCTGCAATAATGGCCTACTTTGGAGCAGTTTCTGTGCCAAGCTATTTAGGGAATCAGCATCTGCTGCTTGATAAATAGCCTGGCTCTTTTGTTTGAGGCCAGGTTGAGTTCCTTACTGGCCCCAGCTTATTAGCCTGGATGGGTTTGACCATCACAGATTTGTTCAGATATTAGCTGGCATGCCTCAGATGAGGCGTTTCAGTGCAAGCATTTACATATTGTTAAAAGAACATTAGACAAAACTAAAGGACTAACAAGCCTTAAAACAAAGGAACAATAGACATTCCTCCAACTCTTTCACAAATTGTATGCAATTTCTGCAGATTTAGACACCTACTCAGCCATAAGTAAAGGAGACAGCAACATTCATTTCTAATCGGCCTTCCTGTTGCTCGGAGGTTCCTCAGTTCAAAGCTCTGTTTTGGTTGCCGTATTGCTTTCATGGCTTGCTAGTGTTATTTGTGTGCAGAGAGTAGCTGAAATGCTATCCCTTTAAACACACGGACAGATTCTCTTGCAGCCTATCTAAACATTACCTTTACTTAACCGGGCCTTTGTGCCGGGGGTTCACATCCTTTTGACATGATCTAAGGTTGATGTGACATTTTTTTGTCCATTTGAGAGCCTTTTTTTGCTTTTAGTATTGTTAGTAAAAAAAAGCCTTTTACCCATCACATATCTTCTATTGAGGTCTTTCATAAATAATTCAGCCAGAGTACAAGTGAAAGTGATGACAGCAAAACTGTCTGCGATCTCGCCCTCTCATAAGATCAAAGAGGTGCTTCTATAGGAATAGGAATTACGTTTCCAGACCTTCCTGGGTTGAACGGGCATTCATTTCTGTTTCTGTCCCTCTCCTCCTCTCTGTCTCTCTCAATGCCCTTCTCACTTTCTCCCGTTTGCCTCCCTCTTCATCCCTCTCGCTATCTGTTTTCCTGGCAGAGGGACACTGTTGGGTGAAAGTCTGCTTTTAGTCCTGAAACCTCCAGAGCTGGTATATGAGAGAGTCAGCACATTCAGACAGATTCTGAGTGCACTCTATTAGCACTAGTGAGGTAAATAAACCTCACAAGACATGGCTGAATAAATTCAACCTCTAAAGCTGTGTGCTATCTGAAGTAAGACACTCCGCCTCTCTTTAGATGTTACCTTTGGGAAATATAGTGAAATGCACTGAAACCCAAACACTCTCATACACTGAACTGGTTGATAAAGTCCAGAATTAAACTTTTTTGTCAACTTAGATGAGCTCGTCAGATGGTTCCATTCAATTAATGTAAGATGTAATTGTCAAGACATTTGTTCATTTTGAAAACCTCCTCAGATTCAGTCAACATTAGCAGCACAACTCCATAGACTTTGGACACTTATGATAAAACTGGAATACATCTAATTACCTCATCAGGAAGGCAAAGGATGTTGTGCATGGATAAACTCTATTAAATTTGTTTTTGTAGAAATTTGTTTTAAAATTTATTGACACCAATAGATGAATCACAGCTAGCTGCTTCCAATCTAATCAAAGTAACGGGAGGTAGCCTCTTCATACTTGAAAAATCCCTTTAAAAATGTTGTTTATTTGCTTTTTTTAAAGAATAAGTAATAAAGTCGAATTCAGTATAGAGGCCTCCAGGAAGTAAGAGCTTTATAGGCAACCTTAACTACTGATATAGAAAGTAATAAAATGCTTTAATATGATTCCTCTGACCACGCAATGCAACAAAAATATTTTCTTCCTTATATTTTTTAATGTATTTATATTCCTTTTTCTCACTTGGTGGCTCACATTGCTCATGTCTTCTGCTTCTGCTGTTCTTGTTTGTGTTTCATATAATTAAGACATAAAAATCCCAAGAACAACATAAATGTGTAAAATCTACTCTTATTTGTCCATTTTCCCTTCGTACAATACTTAAAGCAATTTATAGAGGCCATTTTGTGTTTTAAAGATAGCTTTAACTCATTTAAGAAAGAACCTGGTATCCTGGTAAAGCTTGAAATGGACTACTATGTGAAATAATGTATGAAGCCAATATGTCACCTGTGTCAAGTCACCGTAATTCATCTTCGGCTGAGACATGCAGCTCCTGCTTCATAAAGAATATGCCTCTACAGAATCCTGGCCCATTACATACTCATTGTGTGTGTGTTTTTTTCACCCTGTAGGCTTTTCTTTGTAACTATAAGCCAGTAAAGTAGGTATTGATTGAAACTCGAAGCTGTATTAATAAGTGAATGAGTAAGATGTGTGGAAAGTCAGGGGTGTATCTGCTTTGAAGGCCTTTTCTCCTCCACGGTAAGGTGGCGTAGTCATTTATCACGGCTGGATCTGTGCCCCTCGTTTGGTGTAATAAAACTCCCCCATCAGAACCGTCCAACAGGTCTGAATCACTCTGTCACACCACCTTCCAGCTAAGGCATGCATTAAATCAAGCAAGCAGAACATTTCCTAAGGCAGCCATTGCCTTTTAATTTCCTGAAGAACCTTAAAATATCATTCATTACCAGAACTACACATATTTGGTTTTTAAAAGTCTCATAAATCAATAGTGGCCTGACTGCAATAATTATAACAAGTTAACATGTAATTTCCAGGCCGAGGGCCGTGCACTGGATTTTAGCATATGCAAACGAGGCAATTCAAATAGTGTGGGGATATTAATACGGAGGAACAGGTAACGAGGTACAGGCTATGAATTATGCATCAAAAAGTGGTTGATCTTCAATAAAGGAAATGAATTCACCGTGTAATCTAATTAGTTATGGAAGTCTATTATGTTGAGCTGCAGAAAGCAACTGTCCTTGAAAAGAAATTTATTTACAGTACATGTTAGCTCTTTGGAATGGAATTGCATTCTAGAGTGCTTCAAATGTTAACGCTCCCTCGCTATCACCGCTGCCCACACAGCCCCTCCTCCCACTGCCAGTCTCCTCTTCATCATGTCTCACCTGCTTCTTTTTTTTTTCTCAGCTCCAGACCCGGCCGGCCTCCGAAGAGAACCCAGAGCGTGACATCACCGGAGAACCCCCACATCATGCCTCACTCGGTCCCTGGACTCATGTCTCCTGGCATGATCCCTCCCACAGGTATGGTTTTTGGTCTGTGCTGTTCTATCTCTGTTGCCAAGGCTCTGATTCTCTCTGTCTGGAACACACACACACACACACACACACACACACACACTAACATTAGGCCTCCCTACGAGTGACCTCCCCGCAGCTTGTCCTCGAAATGGCAACCAGTCTAAAGTGACACATGCAGCCAACCACCAGACACCAGCCGCTCACTCGTTTACCAAAAACAGATCCTCTGCTTAACGCCCGGAAACCAAAAAGGGGGGAGAATAAATGGGACTGGAAATCTTTTCTCTCAGATTATTCCAGTAGATGTTGCATTTTGCCTTGAGTGTATTCTAATTAGCGCGATTAAATCCACTCCACTGGTATATGTACATAGGCAGTGGTGATGCTAAAGCAAGCTTATCGCCACAAGAATCAACAACAACCGTTTGTGCCCTAACTTAGCCCTGGGCCATGTCTTATTGCAACTAATGCTTTTGTTCTATTTGTGGCTGGCTTCATTGTGAACACTTTGATGTTGGGGGCTCTAAGTGCTCTGATTTGCATATTTTGCTGTCCTTCTTAATATGTCTTTAATGATATCGAGCTATCAAAAGCAGCTCTATGAATGCTCTTTTGGTGTGCACTGCACACTGTATTTAACTATCAATGATCTGTATTACTTAATCAGAAAAACAGCAAAGATTATTCTATAGTTGTATATTTCAGTTTAACAAATTCAACAAGCTTGTTATTATCTAAGCAAATATATTTTATAAAGGACAGAATAGACAAAGATTCTTTTTTTTTCTTTTTGTCTAAGAGGCAACAAAAGATCATCTTTGAGAAGACTTTGAAATTCAATATTAAACTCAAGTCAGTTCGTGTGTTTCAGCACAATGGAGACTCACAGCTCAGGCTGGGGCTTTGAACTCTGGGAACAGGGTGAGGTCACTGGCTATCTGTGCTCTACTATAGAAGGCGAACTTAAAGGCCGAAGTGAACACAGAAGAAGGACAATGATGAGAAAGACATGTGTTATTTAGTGGAACATAAAGCAACAGAAAAGCCTTTTGATATCATCCCCTTTAAGCCCAGAGGGACTCTGTGATCTTGACATTTAGTCAGGGTATTCGGGGGTAGAGATAAAGTAATTGAGGTTTTTGGTCTTCTCATAACTGCCTTAAGCTTCCTAACTGTGGTAAGACTGAACCACCTTCTGTGTTGTAATTAAAACATTTATTATTATTTTTTGATGATATTATTAAGCATTAAACGTCTCAAAAGTTACCAATTTTGACAGATTAGCAATTACACATAATTGACCACACATAAGTTAGCATCTAAGTAGGCGACTAATTGATCATCCTGTCATGTCCAAATGTTCGGAAAGATGATAAAAAATGACATTGAATAGTTGCACTATCGTGTCATGTTATATTAGTTCATTTTTCAGACGAGCTAACGCCTGCGCACACAGATGGAACGTGGGCCGGCGGCTTTTCCTAAAGCTTCTCCAATTTTTCAAGACAAGTAAAACAGGGGGAAAAAAATAGCTTCATCTTTCAGTTTGTTTGGGCTGCATGAAATAACTATTTTTTCATTTCATGGTCACCTGTAATATAAAGATAGAAATGCAACACGTGATACTGGTGGATTCTTCCCTTCATTTAGCATTTCATTTCATTTCAGTAGCTGTGATGTCCCCATCCAAACACTACTCACAAGCTTTACTCCTGAGACCAGACATGGGAAGGGATGAGACGTACATTAGAGTTGTATCATATTAGTATCACTGCTTATATGAAACACAATTTCAAAAATGTATTTTTCACACTCAACAGGACCAGAGAGGGGATGTGAAACACATTGTTAACATGTGTTTCTTTGCCCTTGATACCAGCTCCGTTTAGAAAAGGACATTTTAATATGCTTAGTTCTCCACTTAAGGAAATACCCTCATATGTGTGTAAAAGCACATGCGTGTGTGTGAGCGTCTGAATGCTTGCCTTCATGCCCCTAAAAGTGGGGGTGGTGGGGTAATGCTGGAGCCTTTCCAGTTGCTGATGCATTACAGGCAGATTGGCCCCCAAATCGGATTATTTGCTGTGGACTGACACCACACTGAGATGACATCTCCTTTAAAATGGAGAGGGGAGGGTGGGTGAATGTATGTGTGTGTGTGTGGGGGGGGGGTTCCGCTCACACTCTGGCCACTTCTTAAGCAGCGGCTTCCATATAATTCATTTATATCCTGGATGTGGCTTCAACCTTTTGAATAACGCAAGAGTACTGCGTTTACCATTAGAGAAATGAATGTCACCTGCTTTTTACAGGAGTGCATCCTGTACTTTACAGATAAAAAACTAGCGTGTTTAGCTGCTTCTTCTTGCACTGCTAAATGAGACAAATCTTGAAATTTATACTCTGTCCATATACAATAGGTGTGCCATTTTTTACCCTTGTTGAGTAGATCATCTAATCCATGGCTGCTTCCAGCAGGTTTAAAATAGATCCAGTATTCACCAGGTAATTTCATGTCACTTCTTATGTCTTTTACCCCGCCTCTTTCAGTTGGCTCCTTGTCATAGGGTTAGCACACCCTGTAATTGATACTAAATTTGTCATGATGTGGATAGCACAGTTCAAGTGGTTTAGTGTACCTAAGAGTCGCGCCGTTCCCATCCCCGCGTTTCCGTCACTGTGTTGCCACCAGTCCATGCATAAAATTAGGCAGCCATGCTCATTGACATGGAGTGTCTCTTCTCTGTTTATCCTGCTCTGCCCTGATAAATAGTGTGGTTTCATTGTTGCCCATGGTGCAGTTCTTAACTTGGAACAACAGAAACACAAAAGATAAGCTGTGGTTATTTTTATCTTTACATTTTTTGGTGTGTGTTTGTGTACTCAGTTCTAGAGAAAGTCATAAAAGTCTTTCTTTTGTGTGCTGATGTGAAGTTAATCTGATTTTAATTTAATTATACCAGTTAGTTGCGGAGGGCACAGGCATTGGGGTGTTTGTTGTAAGAATGTTCTGACATTGGCGCAGGTATGGGGCAGCTAGCATGTTAATTAATGATGAAGATCCTGACAATATGCAGAGGCATGACAGCGTTAAGCCAGTCGGCTGCTGCTTCCTTTGCATATTAATAGATCCTTCATTATTATTTAATATGACAGCTGCTCCAAGGGCTACCATCAGACCTTGTCTCTGTTATTTGCTGTTTTGTGCTCCCCATGTGACAGTGCCATGCTATTCTCTATTTGTTGAAATGTTCCCTTTTCTGTTCACTCACTGGTGTGACTCTCTACATGCCACCGTGATGCGCTGTTTGTTTTATGCTCAGGAGGATTCGGACTCGTCTGTGCTCCAATATCAGAAAAGTGTCTGAATCTAAAGGTGACTTTGAAAGAATATATGAGGCTGGATTGTTTTGTTTGCATAGTAATGAATGCAGATTAGCACAGAGCGGGATTGCTCTTGTTGACGTTTAGACTTCTAGTGGCTAATAGACCTGTTGGAGGGCAACCGTGTCTCTCTGGTTCCTTATTACATCCACTGTATTGAAGTGCGCGTTATGTGGATATGACAATTGATCTGACGAAATGAAACAATTATCAGAACAAAAATTTCGATCTATGGAGTGTGTCACTTAGTCAAAGACAGGAGGGAGGATGCAGCAGAATGATAAATGAAAAATGGAAAAGTGATCATTCCATCTGTTTCACAATAGTACAAATCAATTTCACAGCCTTCATTTACTCAATATGTCTCTGATAAAAACCTGTTACCTTCTAATTCATGTATTCATTTCCCTTTTTTTCTTTACCCCAGTCTATACACAAAAAAAGATAAATATAGATAGTGAATACAGACTGGCTGCAGTCAAATAGAGCCGGGTGTTCATACAAGTTAGAGAGCATCAGAGAGCTCCACTGCGGCACTCCTTTGAGCAGCACCTGATTTGTGAGGGGAATTTATCTCACAAACAGCCCAGAGGTGATTTCAATATTTACTCGGCAGTCTGTTCTGCATACGTCTCATTTGGAAAACAGTTGACTCTTGCCCATTATACACAAATGAAGGCTGACCTTCAGACTGGGCAGAGGCCACATTCATTATGTGAAGAAGTATCACCTTCTTATGAGGCAGTGGCTTTTTTTTCGCTTTTTTTTCCTCCTGCCCTCCCTATGCATATGGAACAGCAGATAGGACCCATTGCAAACGAGAGGGCCCTCACTGACATGATGTATACTGTACGTCAATATGGTACTGATGTATTTTAAGATGCAAACAAGGCTTTAAATTATATGCACCTCCATGTCAGTGGCTCAGAGTGACTCCCACCATCTGCCTATCAGCTGGAGATGAGGGGGGAGAGGGTGTCCAGGCTGCTATGTTTGCCAGTGTGTGTGTTTGTGCGCACGTAGGCTCACAAGTGTCTGTTGAGAGCCACGTGTTTGATTTCTAGCTCTCCTTGTACTTGTGCCACTCCTCAAATGCATGGCTAATAGCCGCTTTGAGTCCCGTCGCAGAGACGTGACAGCTTAGCGATGATAAACGCAAACGCAGCTTTGTTCTGCGCCAGACATAATGCAAACCTGCATATCAAGTACAAACAGCTCCTGTAAAAAAAAGGGGCCGCTGATATGTGGATATGAGTTATAACAGTAATAGCTACATATCTTTTTCCCGTTGTGGATCTTTTGATTTTGATGCTGGGGGTTGGAAAGAAGAGTGGTGGGGCTCTCCTGAGACACACCAGGGCCTGAAGGAGCTTTAGCACTATCTGTCCCTGCTGTTTTAGACCAGCGTCATGAATAAAGATTTCAGTCACGTTCAATACACTGGAACGCTGGAACCACCACAATGACAAACCAATGCTTTATGATCTCTGCTGTGTGCAGAGCATACGTATGTCTATAATCTAGGTCTTACTATATCAATCATACCAAGTTGAGTTTGATTGATGTAGACGACTGTGTTAGATGTTCTTATGCTATTCATCTGCCTATTAGGATATTCCACTGGAAATTTGAAGGATTATTTAGAATGGGGTGTCAATTGTCATTTAGCCCACTCCCTGTAAAACAGCAGCCTTGGGCTTGAGGAGAATGCGTGTAAAATTCTCAGAGCTATTTGGCAATTTGTCAAAAATGTACAAGTGATATGAATACAAAATAATGGCCGTATTGTCACTGCAGGGCAGAAAACTCGATATTTCAAGAGTTTTTGTTTGATTCTAAAGAGAGCTCTTCATGTTTTATTGAGAGTTTTAAAGATATCACCAAAACAAACATAAAAATGACAAATGAATCCATTCTTTTTACTGGATCATATCCCTCACTACATTTTGGGCTTGATAACTCTCCTTGACACCCAGAAGAGCGCTTGCATTTTTGCACGTAATTTGAACAACAGTATTGGACATTATTCTGGTTGATTAGATCTGATGAATATGTCAGAAGTTATTATTGAAATTTCGCCCGACAAGATTCAGAAGAGCCAGTTCTCCATCTGGATTTTCTTTCACCGTTTCTAGCCTGAACTCTCCTCGCCTCACACTATATCGCAAACCCTCTTTCATACTCGTGCATTCTTTGCGTTGTTAGAAGTTAGACACACAAAATGCTTGCATCGTGCACTGTTATCTTGACTGCATCTGCTCCCATCAAGGGACAAATACATCAATGCAGCGGCAAGGATCGCAGGAGTCCGTGAAACATTCATAAAAATCATATGCTGCTGCACACACAGGGATCCATCTCATCAGCATGATAACCTGCTGTGAAGATATCCCCTGTCAGAAGATGAAAAACCAAGTTGTGATCTCATAGGAGCTTATTCCCTGTAGTGTATAAAATTATTCATAGTTTTAGTTTTTCAAAAGTCCTTTTGCTTCGATTTCTTTATTCACAGAGGCAGGTGTGTGGAGGTTTTGCAGGTGCTGTGGCTCAGCCTCAGCAGACTTGTAGCAGTCTGTAAGTGCTCTGTCTCCTCTCCAGGCCTGACAGCGGCGGCGGCAGCAGCTGCCAACGCAGCCATCGCAGAGGCCATGAAGGTCAAGAAGATCAAGCTGGAGGCGATGAGCAGCTACCACAGCAACGCCAACCATCACGGAGCTGATGGAGAGAATGGAGACCTCAGCTCCAGCGTTGGTGAGGATGCCCTTGACATAGCCACACATACACACACACATACACTCTTTTGCAAACACTTACATTAATGGAATTTAAATGCAAGCTGCAAACTAGTTTATATCACACAGCAGACACAGACAAACACATTAAGGCTGTTTAAGGCTGTTTCGAACTTCTACCTCACTAAAAACTACACAGTTTTATATCTTATATTAATAATGAATACATGATAAGACAATAACTATCATTTACTTAGTGACTCCCTTTTGTTTAAAAATACACATAAAGTGGTAAAATAATTCAGATAAGTTGATTATAGCCATGACATGAATTATGTTTAATGAAAACAACAAAAAAGAATCAGTTTTTTACTAGACTTTCAGCATGGATTTAACACACCACAGTTGATTTAATTTAGTTGTTGAAGGTGAATTTAATTCAGCAAAGTTGTATCGTGAAACATAAGCTAATATTTGTTTAAATATGTGTTTTCTTTTTTTTCTGTAAGTCTTTTTGAGCTCTTGTTTTGGATCCTTTCTAGAAGCCACATCATCAAACTCATGCTCATCCATTTTTCCGCACTTCTTTTGTATTTGTATCTTTTCTACCCAGTAACGGAAACGACATGTGCTTAACTTGAAAAAGGTTTGTTTTTGTGCTAACTGTGCATCTCTGCTTATGCTTACATCTCCTTTTACCACTTTTTTCTTTCAGCAGTTCTGTAAATTCCAGACAGATTTCCATCTGCTCATACAGCTTCTCATAAACCAAAAATTTGCTTGACATATCAAGGATATTGCAGTTTATTTATTTATTTATCCATTTATCTAACTTTCTTTTTATTTTAGAAAATGCTAAACTATTGGTTCAGCTGGGTTGTATGTACTGGAAACACTGACTTTCATAAAACAAAGTAAGTTGTGTTTTCTCATGACGTATTTGATGTTGAAAGACCACGAGCTTGATAGCTCAGAGAAACACAGTTTCCCAAAGCTATCAGCTTTTTAACAGGGTCTAATTGAATTGCTGAGAGCTTCGGTTTGCACTATGCACCATTTCAATTAATTATTAGCCCTAGAATCCAAAAGGATTTCTGTAATATCACACACAACCACTTAGTGAATTAAAAAGAATAATAGTGTATGTTGGTGCAGATTCACTGGCCCTTTTCAAATGACAAAACCCCGATGTAATCCCTGCAGCTTTTTGTTGCTACACTGAGGTTCAGATTCACTGGCTGTAATAAATGCTGTGACTTGTGAATACATTTCTACAATAATACTTGACACAGCGGAGCTTGTGGTGTGCGAGATGAAAACAGGATGTGTTTCAAAGCAGATTTAACAATGCAAAATGCATAAAGTGTGAGGTCATCACTCTGAGAGAATGGAGTGTGTAAAAAAGAGAATATGAGCCTGCGAGGTCACAGAAATAAAGATAAATGTGTGTACCAACAGCAAGGCTGTGGCAATGGAGCTAATAAGAAACTGTTTTATCTTTTTACAATTTAAATTGTAACCTTGAGCCCACAGTCAGCCACATGGACTCCCGGAAGAATCATAATTCTGGCAAAGGGGGAGCAGTTCTAGGAGTGGGTGCATGGGCCACAGCATTAGCTCTCTGAGTAAAATATATGGCAGCGACGCCTCTCGGCCCCATCCACAATCAATTGGATTCTTTTCCTTTAATATTTACTCGCAGCGATGAGATGCTCGTCTGCATGGTGATGAACAGTCTGCCACTGGCGTTTGAAGGTGACCTGTCAGTGAGTATGGACAAATCTCTCGCTCGCAGAAATGTAGAAAATAAATCATTAGGGCCAGGCAGTCAGACAGGGGCCCTTCTCTCTCCCTCACTCTTCTCGGATTTAAATCAGCTCAGATTTATGATTTGAATTAATGCTTCGTTTGGTCAAAGGAATGGTTGCAGAGACAAATGATGTTTGGTACTGAAACCATCCTAATATTGATTACTGGGTGTCGCAGCAATCTCTTGTTTATATCAAGCACTCTCCTGTGACAGGGTGGCCAGCAGGAGTCATCCTGATAATACGCTGGAGATATATGGCCTGCTCTGCACTGTAGAGCCATGAAACACAGCTTGCAGTGTGCTGTCTTCTTTATCTGCTCCCAGACTTTTTCTTTCTTCCTTTCTTTTTTTTTATTTTGCCATGCTTGTTTTGAAGGGAAGCATTCTGTAATTACACTAAAATAAGAGCCAGCTCACTAGAAAGCAAGATTACAGAATTATTTATCTTTCCAAAAGTGCCCCACTCTGCTTTGATTTATGAGTATGAGCATTTTGGAGTGCAAATGCCTAATATGTTCACATCTCAAGCCCTATTATCCAACAGCAATCCAAACGTATAAGTCATTTGACTGATATAGAAAGGAGTGGACAGAAAGGGAAATGTTTTTTTGGCTGCAGCTTTGTTGGGACTGGACTAAATGTTTTTCAGAGTACTGACTTGGGAATGACTTCATGCTGTTTTTAACAGACTTAAAGGCGCAGCTGCTGCGAGGAAATGGACTGACATTTTATAATCATCAAGCTCAAACCCACACAAACGGATGTGTTTACTTAAACAAATTATGTTACCAACCAAGACAGGAATTGATATGATAATGAGCATGCTTCTGATAATACCTCTAAGGATGTGCATCCATTCAATCAGAAGGAGCCACTACATAAGCCCATTGGAAGAAAATACAGGCTAAAATACAGGTGCCTCATCTCAATGTTTGTCTGACGCTGATCTTGTATTGTGAGGCGCTTAAAGCAAAGCACAACAGAGCCAGCTAGTGAAGGACACTCTGTACTGTTTGCGGAGTTGAATTGCTTGCTGCTGTCTTTGTGTTGATGTAAATTGAACAGGCTAATGTTTCTCCCTCTCATCAAATATTCATCACAATTAGACCTTCCTGTTTGCATCAGTGTTATTAATTATAGGAAGAAAAAAACAGCCCATTTAACCCAACCAAAATAACCAAACATCCTTCGAGAGAGATGGAGGCAAAACTTATAGATGGGTCTTAAAAAAGAACTAAAGTGCTAAAGAAGATTGGGAAATGTGTAAGGAGCTAGAAGATAGAATTAGAGGTGTGTGACGGGGGTCCCTCTTTGATTTTTCCCCTCACACTCTCTAGTTGGGCGCCCTCTCAAAGCACATTGTGGATTGTTCCTTCGCCTCTCAGGAAATGCCACAATTACAGATCACAGACCAAGCAAAACATGTGTGGCGCTTGGCCTTGAGGGGGATAAACAGCCTGCCATTCCCTCCCAGTGCATTGACCCCAGCCACAACCTTCATTACTGGAAGAAAAAATATTGTCAGCTGTCCACTAACAAACACCTGCCAATTTCAAGAGAAGGAATTGCTTTCTTCGACTGCAGAAGGAAAATAAAGTGTTTCTCCGACCCGTGTAAAAGCAGTGGGGAGAAAGGATAAACCAAGGTTCACCCTTGTCCTCTTCTCTCTCACGTTTCTCTCTCTTTTTTTTTTGTTTTTTGCTCTGTCTCACTTTCATCTCTTTCCTTCCACCCTCTGTCTCTCTTTGGCCACTGGGTGCTGCCCTGCCACTCATCTGACTCCTCACCACACAACTCTAATGGAGCTGAAATCCTATTTGTAATTAGATATGGGAATTCCGCTGTCATCAGCCAGATGATGCCACAACATGCCGACCAAACAACTCACCGAAAGACAACACCGCAGGAAAAGGAGAAGGCATAACAATCACTTCTCAATATCAGACCTGCTGTATATTTTGAATGTACCCTACACTTGTAACACCTCATTAGCTGTAGAAGCTGTTAAAAAGTACAAAAGTTCTTTGTGTCACATAAGAGGCTTCGTCCAGATTGTCTGCGCCCAACAGGGGAGGAGAAAGCCACATGCTAGGCTTGAAGTTGGACGAGCGGTGACAGATACCTGGAGTGTTGCCTCACTAAGAGTTGAGAGAGGAGGTTCTGGGTGAGATGATGAGGAAGCATCATTCTCGCTTGCCAGGGTCATCAGGCTAATTTCCGCAAGCCCAACCTCTCACGTTTGTTTGCATGTGTGGATGTGGATGCCTGTGTGCGCACGCTCGCGTGAGCGAGAAAGAGGGGGCCTTGGCCCCTGAGAGCGCTCTGTGAGGAGACCACAGCTGTACACTCCCAGCAGCTAATTGGTCCTTATCTAGCTGTCCCATTCATCTTCATTTTTTACCAATTACTGAGCATTATCTGTGTTCTCAGTTGGGTATGGGACTTAATCCTTTTTGGTTAAGCTGGTGCTACAGCTTGCAAATTTCAAATGGAGAAAGAAGGAGGGGAGGGAAGGGGAGAGGTGCTTGGTGGGAGGCTTAGGGGCACCAAAAGTCACAGCTAAAACAAACTCTGAAACTTCCCATCATCCCTCACTGGCAGGAACCGATCGATAAACAATGACATCACATGAAGGAGAGAGGCAAAATGGAATGGATCAATTATTGGCATTATAATTCAAGTCCTTGTTTGCAAACGTTGCAGCCTCATTGATTAGGCTGTTCTTGTTGCACTCACCATTATTGACTTGTTAAAACCATATTTTCTCCTCATCAGTGGTTTTACGTTTGCGCACACAGATAACGACACTTTACGGGGCCACGGCATTAATTATTCAACGTGTATTCATTTTAAAGCGCAGCAAGTCAGAATCCTCCTGTTTACTCTACAAACAATACAAGTACAGCACATTGCTCATCCAGAAGGTACATCAAGACGCTGCAATCTGGGGCAGTTAGGCTTAATTTTCTAAGATCAATGCATAACTAGGCTCCTCTCTATATGGGGTCCATGCTTGGCCATGTTGCTGAGCTGAATGAAGTCAGCTCGAATACCACGCACTAATTACTGGAGTGTTTACTGCTCTGCAGGATAGCATTTGTAACATTTTGGACCTTCCAAGTGAGTCTCTGCGCTTCATGATAGACTGATAAGATATTAAAATGAGAGTGGATGTGCAGGAAATTACAGTGTAAAACGATCTGCTATGAATACAATTACAACAACGCGTACTTATGGAAAATAAAATCATGCATGTGAGCACACAAAAGCCGAACACATATAGACACAGCACTCCTGCACTTTGATAGGGATCTGTTTGGTCACACTCTCTGCGCCAGCTGTCAGCTCAGCTCCACTGCTGCGATTTAATTAGTCTGTTTATGTCCTTTCTAATAATAAAGCTCTCTGGGTGGAAGGACACATCCAACAAGCGAGCTGGGTGCTCCAACCTGCTAGCTGCACTGGTGCTGGTGGCCCTGCGCTGCTAAATGTGGGCCATGATGGAGGATGGTTGCAGCTTCCTGCTCTTCCAGACAGAACTCCGGCCCTCAGGCTCAGATCTAGTATCACCCCCTACTCAATCCTAACCTTAACCATTAGGGGATAAAGCGCACACTGACCTGATATGAGTGTCTAGGGGCAACTTCATCCATCTTCCTCTGTAGTGCTCTTATGGGAGCATTTGTCAGCCAAATCTCTGTAGAGAGACTAGAGAGCTAATTTCTTGAATATATCATAACACCTCTTTTACCTCTCCAGGTATTGTTTTGTCTGACTTCTTTTTCCCCTTTTTTTCTTCTTCTTTTCTTTTTTGGGATATAAAGGCTTCAGTGGACAACACACGGCCTGTTAAAGCTGCCACTGTCGGGGAAATGGGGATAGTGGTGTTAACTGAGTCAGACACACTGAGCTAGACAGAGAGTGGCAGAGCAGACAGGCAGCTTTCCAGTCTGAACGAAGAGCTTGATGGGTCTCTGTTTCTCTCTTGGGCTTTGGCCCTCACCATCTCTCTATTAGTCTGCCAGGCTCATGGGAGCCAGGTGACAGATAAGTGAAGAACGACACACACATTTTAATAGACATTTCAAAAGATAAACCTGATAATCATTCTCTCTTTAATGAAGTCTAATGTCCTCGTTCTAATTCCAGTTGCGTCTGCTGTTAAGCATCGGCATAACACTTGAATATGCATGGTTGGGAAATTGCGAGGCAAGGTGTAACTGCAAAACACACAAACGCAGACAACTGCAGAAATAGATTGCAATAACAGGGGGGATTGATTAAACATTATTTCCGTAATGATCCATATCAAGTTCTATCGTCTTTGAGTGGCAGCAGAGTCGCAGTGTTACAAAGAAGAAGGGATGCAGGGATAATCAGCGTGCAAATATTTGTCTGATTGTCTCTTGCGGTTAGTTCACAATAGCAGAAGCAGAGCTATAAAAAACAACTGACCAGTCGAGTTGTCATCCCTCATCAACATTAGGCCTCATTCTTCATTAATTGGATAGATTAATTTGGAGCGCTTTGATGCGGGGGTGATGCATGTGTTCGGCTGTCCCCTCCTCACTATTCTCTGTCAGGTTGAATTTAGCCAGGGAAGGGGCTGACCTTTGAAAGTGAAGAGATCAACACAATTTGAAAAGACAATGTCACTTGGTGTAAATGTGATACATGTAATAAATGACATTCAACCTTTCAGTGATGATGAGCTTTCGCAGGTCGGAGTAATGCGAAATATACAAGGCGTGTAATTGTATAGAATAGGAGTGTTTTCCACATACGCAGCTAAGATGGTGCTGCGTTAGAGCCCTGCGTATCATGTGCTCTCATTTTACTCTGATTATGTGTAAGAGGACACATTAGCATAGAGTAATGATATTACAGTGTACACAGTAACAGTAATGACACTCTGATGACAACAACAAAATGACAATCTCTTTCACTGTGATTACAATGTAAAAAAAAAAATCCCATCGCCTGACTGCAGCGATCAGGGCTCGCATAGAAATACTTGCCTCTGCTCTGAAAAAGCATTTTTCCTTACATGTCTGAATTGAAGCACTTTTTTCCCCCCTCTTTCTCAATTATGATATGGGAACCCTCTACCAAATAGAGCTATCAGCCATACTGAACCCAGACATCTTCACCATCTCAAAGCCTCTCCTCTGGGAGAGAGATAAAGAAGGAGAAGATGAGCAAGTTCAAACAGTGTTGAGGAATTTCTCAATCACAGTAGTGCAAACAAACAAATGGAGGTATTTCTTCAGTATTGCGACCCCATCTGAACAGTAGGGATGGAAAAAAGAAATTATGTAAAAAGTTACGATGAGAAACATGAAACTTTTACCTTGAACTCATTAACAACACCATAATAGGATAGTAAGTGCGCAGGAGGTAGGGATGCTAATATTTTTGTAATTAAAACAGATGATCTGATGACCACTTGCAAAGTGACTCCCATCTCTCCCCCACCACCTCCTCTCCAACTAAACCTGATATGACGGGTAGAGTGGGTTGTGATTGATAACACTCGTCAATATATTTCATTTCGGGAGCCTTAGTCAAATGACAACTGGTTGTCATTGACTGAAAGCAATCTTTTTAAAAGGGGAGCCTTTGCTAAGTATCAGATGAAAATGATTCCTCTGTCTGCTTGGGTGTCACTGTCTGCAGGAGCTTTATTGATTGGACTTGAATATATTGCACCCGCAGTAGTAACAGCTGCTAGCAATATCTCCTCTCCTTCTGCACTCCTCTTCGGCTCGCAGCACTTTCCGCGCCTCAGCTTATTGTAAGTGCTCGGATGTCAGGGCTCTCGCGCCTGTTTTGGTGAGGTTTTATAAAGAGTGATGTGTGACAAATGTAAAGTGAACCTGGTTCCGACCCAAATGAGAAAAGTGAGCCCTGTTTTGCTAATGTGTCCTGAAGGGGGCCTGGCTCTCTTGCCTATCCACCCCATTCACGTGCATGATTGCATTAACTAAATCCACTATTGCTTAGGGGGGGGAGGAAAGGAAGGAGGGGGGAAAAGGGAGGGGAGGGAGGGGGGGGGGGGGAGGGGGGGGGGGGG
>JBAMHX010000014.1:8615453-8631485 GCA_037177515.1 Pseudomugil tenellus | reverse complement strand
CCACCCCCCCCCCCCCCCCCCCCCCCCCCCCCCCCCCCCCCCTCCCCCCCTCCCCCCCCCTCCCTCTCAACTTTTTTGTGGTGAAAAAAAACGTGTTTAGCATTTTTCTCTTTAAAGATAAGAAGAACTTCTTTCACAACAGATCTGTCACAGAGATGATTGATCTTTCAATTTTCATAAGGAATGCATGCCATTAGAGCAGAGGATTTAAATTATCCCATAAAAGTTGCCTGCCTTCGATTTTATACACTTAAAGGACAAACACCTCTGTCTGTCTCCTTGATAATTTCTACCACATGTTACACTCCGATGGCTTGGGTTGGAAAGCAATTATGTTACCTCATCAAACCAGAAATGTTTTCCTATCATGCTATCTCTCACATTACATGAGGCAGTTTGGCAAGAAATCTTTGCCCACCTGAATCATTGTGTATCTTTATCCTGGTATGCGGAGCACATTTTGTTTGTTGATGTGAATTAGCTTGAAATGTATCCAATCCTCGCGGCTCTTGGAATGTAAAGCATATTGTTTGCATGTGTTTTTATGTCTTGCTGGCTTCGCGTGTTCATGCACAATCATCTATGCGGCATCATTGTCTGAGTGTGTGTTTTCATGTTTACTTCTCTTTGTCGGTGTGTAATGTGTTCCTTTTATGTATCTGTTTTATGTTGTTTGCCTATGTGCATATGTGTGTGTGTGTGTGTGCATACGTGAGTGTAAAGCAGGTATTTAACAAAGACAAGATGTTTGCTTTATTATCAGCATTAACTGCGTAAACACAAAAAGCTTCAAAGTTTCATTCAATGACACTGAAGGGCTGTGGGTGGCTACATCAAAGCTCAATACCTTCCTCACTCCCCCCATTTTAATGAGAAACAGGACTCACCAGCCTTGACTGAACCTGCCATCTGTAAGTGTGTGAGTGTGTGTGTGGTGTTTTTTTTATTTTTTTGTTTGCATTTGTGTCTGTACGCTTGTTTGAATGTTGGAAAAGTTGTGTTTCCGTGCACATGTAACTATGTGCCTGTGTTTTCTTACATGGCTCCACGATGGCAGGCGGCATGTTTATGGAAGTTGCCTCTTATGTTTGATTTAATGGGTGTGAGGATTCCTCCATGCAACATCCAGGACCTCTGATTTTGGAGGAGATTAACAGCTATGGAAAAGATGAATAGCTGATTAGTGCCACAGAGAAAGCCCCTAAATGTCTTGCGGCATGACAGACACTTTTTCATGAGCCATTCATTTCCTTTTGGGACCGGTGTGCAAATCCTTGATAGGACCACAACAAAGACTCTCTGTGTGCGTGCACCTCCGTTTTACCTTTGTTGGAGACATGCACAACATGGGGGCATTTATAGAGGTACAATTAGCAGGAAAGTGGAGATTGTTTTGCACACTGCATATGCATTGTGCTGAGAGTTGGTCCATTTAGCAGTTTGACTGGAATGGCCCTGTTCAGTTTGACAGATCAGAAGGAGGAAGAAAAAAAAACATCTCAAGACTATGAAAACCAAAGGCTTAGCATAGAGCAAATCAGCCCTTTGTCTTGTTCAATTCCAATCAGAGGATAACCAGGAATGTTTGTTTGACAACAGCATTTACAATGCATTGTTCTGAAGCCCAGAGCCTCCCAAACAAAGACAGATAGGCTTTAAACAAGTCATTTAATTAGCACCGGATCCCCAGCTTTGGCTGCGCCAACCAATTATACATTCCTCAGGCATGTGCAGGTCCTATTTCACAGGAGCGAGAGGCAGATCCTCTCCAGCCCTGTCTCTTACAGTACATCTCTCCCCTTCCATTTAAGAGAAGGTAAATAGCCCAGACAGACAGCTTCATTAGCCAGCGTCTGAAGAGCGCGGGGCCGATTGTCGCTTAAATAGTGCGCTTTTACTGCAGGCCCAGCCAGCGACCTCCGATCAATTACAGCTGACATTATTGTTTGTCGGGAGCTTTTTTTTTTTTTTTTTTCCTGGACAGAGGGAGTAAAAAACGAGATCAAGCCTGAGCTTTGGCTGGAAATGTAATCTTCCCCCTTTCTTTGGTTCCTGCGCTCCACAAACAATAAATCATTCAGTTGAAGAGATAATAAAGTGCCAAGTAGGAGCTAGTTTAATTTTTGTCAGGGGAAATCTGTCCACAACAGAGTTAAGGGTAAGGGGCTGGTTGCTTTCTCATACAATTTTCAGCGGCTTAAGGTTCTTTCTTTTTTTCTTATATCCCTCTGTAGATTTAGATGACCAGAAAAGCTGCAGTTCTGTTCCGGTGAAGATTAACAGCAGCACAAATCACTGCAAGTTATCATTTTTGTCATCAAAATGAATTACTGCTCTCTTTTTAATCATTTTACAGCATTCAATCACTTCTTTTTTTATTTGATTTGTTTAAGTAACGAAAAGTACCGTCAGACAGGCTTGGTCCTGATGTAACAGCTTTTTAATCATGTTGTTACCAAGGGTTGTTTTAATTCATTCAGTTCATCCTCAGTGATTCAGATCTTTGCTTATCCATGCATGAACTCACAAGCACTGCACAACGTAATAGCTGAGCTGTTTATATTGGTATTAAGTGATTTGTAGTTTTAATGATGGTAAATAGGCGCTCACCTTTGCTCGTCCCTCTGGCTTACTTCAGGTAAATTACTCCAAATCTATTGTTTATGCCCTTCAGGAGAGAAAGGGGCTTGTGGGAATTCACCTTTCATCAGGTCTGAACTTCTGTGTTAGAGATAAACAGTAGACGATAAATATGTTTTTAGCTGTGATGCAACCAGGATATTTGCACCGGCTCCAAAAATATAAAGTAGTGACTAGTGTTTCCTAATTAAATTAATTAAATATCTTCTGAGGAGAAAGACACACACATCTTAGTTTAAATAAATGTTTGAGCGGTGTATTGCATTAACAAGACAAAATGAATAGAAATAGCATATGAATGACACAAAAACATTTAAGTGTCTTGCAAAAAAAAAAAAAACCAACATAAAAACAGATTCCTTGAATAACTAACTATCCTTCTCACCTGGCTCCTTTCAGCTACAAATAAAAGGGATTTGGCAAACCCTTGTTGCACTGTGGCACATTCCCCTACAGCGGCCTGAATGGGTCTTTATGGGGAAAACATTGCTTTGGGATGGGGTGACATGAAAGGGGCCGGACAGGCACTGAAAGCGAGACTAATACCCGCTTAGAGTGAACAGAAGTCCAGTGTTCTTGCGCCAACCAGGCTGTCACTACAGCAGAGACACATCATGAAATTCATGTATCATCAAGTACAAGAAATAAAAAGGAGATAAGTAAAGGAATTTTGTTCAAGTCAAAGACAGTACACTTGTGCATTTGCTGATGACTTTTCATCTTTTTCAAACTTTATTATTATGGTGAAAATGTGCCTAATGCACATATCTGTGTTTAACTGAATAGCTGTAATGTATCTACCTCAAAGGCAGAGCAAGTCTCTTCACTCTGGCCCTTGAGTGGCCTTGAAAGCCTGATCGGTAGCCTAGATCTCTCCAATGTTGTCCTACAGTAAGTACCCCCACAATCAGGGCCCTCTGTGGTGTTTTTTAATTGAGCTTAGCCTGCTGAGTGGTAATTGATTCAGTCTGAGCTTCAGCAGAGGCGCTGATACAAGGTACTGCTTGGCTTCTGTCTGTCTTTAATCTCCCCTGCTTTATATTGTTTGGGAATACTCACCACTGAGAAACTGCATGCCATCTTTCTTATGGAAATCAATGCTTCTTTGGAAGGAGGTGGAATGACAGAGAGAAGTACTTCTCATGTTCTTTCATTTTCAACCAGTGTCCTTCTCTTTAGAGGCTTCGCCATGCAGATCTCCTTGCCCTTTGGCTACTGATGTTTTGTGGGAAAAGACGAGCGGAGATGTTTTGTGGATGGCGTTCTGTAGCATGGTATCTTTTTCTTTTTGTTTTATCCACCCTCTTTCTTTCACACAGCTTTTTCTTCTTCTTTTTTTCTTTTTTTTTTACCTTGAACTACGCTGCCAAGAAAGAGAGAAAAAAGGAGTGAAAAATCAACAGTCAGGCTCAATCAGATCCAATAGTGTCTATGAGGTTTTTCTTTAAAGCGTTTGAGGAAAAGCATCTGAGCGGCGCAGGAACAAGACCAAACTCTTCCCAGTCACTTTTGATCCTGCCAGTTCAAAGTCCCTATGGAGTGGAAGGGGGGAAAGAAGGGGTGCCATGGTTGGGGAGGGAGGTACAGACACCTAGCTTTGACCTTCTGTTTGCACTCATGTCCTTTGAAAGTGGCCTTGTTTTCATTAAGTCAATCAAAAACACTGCAGTTCCACAGTTTGACTAGCTACTACCCCCCCCCCCCCCCATGGTATCTTTATTGGGCATTCTGTACGTTTTCATGCTGCTAATGTCTTCAATTTTCCTAATTAGGCGACCATTGCCACACAGCAATTGAATAATTTAAAACATTTGCAGTACATCTCTGATGTTGTAATGGAATAATTTGTGTGCATATAAAATTGGAATAAATTGGAACTCTTATTATTATGCAGTCTGAACTCTTTTTGGTCTATAGACTGCTATAATTAGCCGGAAGTCATTGCTTTACTGTAGTCAAACAGAACTTGTTTGTCATTAGCACATTTAACTAGTCATTTTCTGTAATGGTTTTGAGATTGGGCTTGTTTTTACAGACCTTCTTTTTTGCTGTTAAATATTGAGACAATTTCGATAATATGTGTTTTTTTATTCCTCATAGAATAATTTATGCTTCTTTATTGCACCGCAAACTTTGTTATTTAAAGAGCTGTTTATATAGTTATTCCCATTTTCTTTATAATTATTGCAGCAGTATCCATTATTAACATGTGCAGTAAATTATTTATGTGTATTATGTTAACATGATAAGATACCCAAGCAATTGTTCATTTAAATCATTCTCTTTTTAACTGATGGCAGGGCAAAGCTTTAAAGTTGTTGGACACCCATATTAAAGGGCACTGCAGTGGTGAAAATTACTGACTGAATTAACACCATCAGGTTCTGAGTTTTCAGCCAGAGCTTCACAAGTTTCCCCTGTGAATATCTCACTCATAATATGCATCATTGAGTAACCAACAACCTCTTCATGTGTCTCAGGGTTGGAACTCCCCTTCATGATGATGCCACACCCCCTGATTCCAGTCAGCCTGCCTCCAGCCTCTGTCACCATGGCAATGAGCCAGATGAACCACCTCAGCACCATTGCAAACATGGCTGCTGCAGCACAAGGCCAGAGCCTTCCTTCCAGAATGGTCACTTCTGTAATAAAGGTAACTTTTAAGGAATGCTATTTGCATTAGATGGGTTAATCCCCCCCCCCCCGACCTTTCTTGGTGTGGAATACTTCAATATGCATTGGAGATTTATTTTGGGTGTATGCATTTGTGGCTGTTGGGGTTGCAGGAACGTGTGCCGGACAGTCCCTCTCCTGCACCGTCCTTAGAAGACAACAGGAGGCCGGGCAGTCACCCATCGTCCCACCGCAGCAGCAGTGTGTCCAGCTCCCCAGCCCACACAGAAAGCTCCTCAGACAGAATACGTATGTTTTATTTTATTTATTTTTTGTTTTCTTCCATAAAACTTCACAATGCAATTAATCACACAGCCAAATGACAAAGATGTTGTCTTTCTCTCTGTAGCAGCACACCACAATGGCCTGTCTATGAACCAAGCCCTGCTAGGCCTGTCTCCAAACATCGCACCGGGACCCAAAGAGGGAGACCTGGCCCATGACATGAGCCATGAAGCAAAGAGGATGCACACTGACAAAGGTAAGCGAAACTCTTTTCATCTTCTGAACAATACCAAAAACCTCAAATTCCTGCTACAAAACATTTTCATCCAACTATCAGTGCTATTTATGATTGAATAAAAATGACAGTCTCGCTTGAATTAAAGCTGAACTTAACTACACAAATGTTCTACTACTACTATGATTATAATCCAAGATACCTTTCTAGAGACTGTGTCTGATAACAAACAGCATTGTTGCACAATTTTAAATTGCAAACCCATTGAAGTCTTGCTCTAAAAAAGCTGAACAAAATGAAGAAATGCAGTAAGCTGACAGTGGAGATAAAGAGGCCACAGTGGCCACATTTGTCAACAGAAGCGGAGCAGCTCGATGTGATCAGCTACATTGATTTTTGTATCAGTTTCATTCAATAGAAACCTCTAGGGCAAAAAAAAGAATCTTAAACTGAAATGCCCAAAAGTGCAGTTTCACAAGTGGCCACATGGGGCTTAAATCAGACCAAAATGTACCTGTTACCTCAGAGTCTGAATGTTCAGTTTTACAGTAGAAATAAATATCTTAAGGGCTGTGTACAAAAAAGAAAGAAAAGAATGAGGATAATGACCATAATGGGAATATAAACAGACATTTAACAATCCAAAGGCTGAATCATCATTGAATTTTACTGAATTATTGGTTTTTGTTGTTGTTGTTTTTTAAATATATCTTGTAGAATCATCACAAGTCTGTCCTACGCCAGTTGTACAACGTGTCACAGAAAGTCTAAAGGAAATATTAAGTTTACGATATTTGTTGAATTTGTTTCTTTGAAGCCTTGAGATCATCTGTGCATATTAGAGCAGAGAAAACAGATTTCGAATATATGTATAAATGTGTGGTTTTGCTTGTTTTGATTGAATGTTATAACTTTTTGAGTGTGATGACTTAACTGGAATAACTTTGAGTTATTCCAGTTAAAACAACAACTGCTTGCATTAAAATGAGCTTTAAATAATCAGATTTTATATCAAACTGTTAAATTGTATTAAATTGTTCACATATATCATTGCGTATTATTTCTTATAATCATCTTTGATTGTAAAACATATTTTAAGTGTTTAACCACATTCATACTGTTAATATTTTTATTTTTCTAGAAATTGCTTATTTAATAATTATTCATTTTTTACTTAAAAAAAGCAATCAAGATAGACATCAAAACACAGATAGAACTCTTACTAAGCGTTGTGGATTAAATAGAAGATGAAGCAAATAATAGATTTTTGTATTCTCTGTTGGTTTTGGCAGAGCTGTGCTGTTCTGGGTGATACAGGGTGGGGTGAAGCTGATAATCATATTAAACCCACTATGGAAATCATCGAACTGTGTGTTCCCTGTTGGCCATGCTGACGTGAAGATCAGTGTTAGACCTTCACACACAGGGTGTGAAGCAGTGAATAGTAATAATTAGCAGGATCATGAGCTGAATCTAAGGGTCACAAAATATCTAACTGTGTGTACATGTATGTGATTAAGTGAGTGTGTCTAAGTGTTTCTGTGAGTAAAAAGAAAAAAAAAACAAGAGGACTTCACGAACAAAGAGTGAAGCTAACAAATGTAGAAAGAGGCTTAACTAAGCATCCGCATACATAAATCAGTTGAATGTTTCCACAAATCTAAACTGAAGTGCCTCCTCCATACTCAGAAAATCAACACAAATGACTCTAATTTCTTTGCAACACTAGAAGAGAAAGCAAATGACCCTGCAATCGGCGGCAGTTCTAACTAGTTGACCTCCGCACATCTACTCACAAACACGCTGTATTATCTTTGAGATTGTCAATTCCTAATATGTCACTGGACTTGATTAGGATTCTGAGCTCTCCAGTGTGTGCACCAGAGGTCTCGGGCTGTGGAAAACATTTTTATAAAATAACCCATTAATGCAGAGGAGTGCAACTAAATTAGTTACCAATTTGCTGAGCATGAATTAATGAAGAGAGCTTCTCCCGGCTCCCACAGTTGTAATTTTCATAATAACCCCAGACCTTTATTTGGCAGGTTGTTTAGTTTTTTCGTTTGAAGGTTTTCATTAGTCTAATGAGGACTGTGCAAGGGCGAGCAGTCAGCACAATTTACATGAGGAAGCTATCATAATAAATGAGGCAATTTGAATAACATGCACAGGTTTATGCAGCGAGATAAGAGAGATTGTAGCAGCAAGATACAGAGGTAACCAATACATTAGGACCAACTAATAACCAAAGTAATTCCAATAAAAGCTTTAAGTGAAGGGAATAAAATTAATGATAGAAATATTGAACTGTAATGATATGATACACGATGCATTAGATTAATAAAATAAATGTGTTCCATTGTTAAAGAGGGAAAAGACCTCGCCATCCGCAGCTTTGTTTATGGTGAGCTTTTTAATTAGCCTTGTTCATCGCATCAGTTTGTTTAGATAAATGAGATAACATTCCAATAGTTTAATGATATCTCTCCACTTGTTTGATCTTTATGATCCTGGCAGAGCATTAAATTAATCTCTTGCAATGCACTCTTAGATGAGAGCTCAGTGGGTGCAGAGGAAGGATGCAGCGCCTCAGCTCATATGGAGACTATTTAAATAGCCACCTCAGAGACAGCTGCTATAATGTCTCATCACTCATTTCCCATGAACACCTCTCATCTTTTTTTTTCTTTTGTCATCTCTGGTTATGAAGGACAAAAGCTGTTTGTTGTCATTAAAAAAAGAGAAGAAAACGAAAAAAAATACACAGTTTCCAAACTTGTGTCACCATTTGCAGAAAAAACCAGATGGTATTTTTCTCGTTTTGGGGGTGGGGGATGGGAGGCAATTATTTTAACTTGATTTTTTTTTTTGTCCAAATTTTGCCTGAGTAAAAAGGGAGATTAGATGATGTGTGAGGGGAGGTGGTGGTGTGGTGGAGGAAGAAAAGCTTAATGTTGTCTCACATGTGACTAATTGAATTGCTTCAAACAGAAAGTCTGTGGTGATGGCTTCCGACAAGCCTCTGTCTCGTGAAACAGCAGGTAGCTGACAAACAAGGGGGAAATTTGAAAGGTACGGAAGCCTTTTGGCTGTAAACTCACTTTGGACATCAAACGCTAAATATAATTTTATTTCCTCAGGGAAAAGTGCTTGAAACTCAAGCCATATGCACATATGTTGTATTTTAGGAGTTTCAGGGGCTTTTTTAAACAAAAAATAAATGAATTAATAAAAAACAATTGTGTGTCAAGAATTTTTCTCACCAAGAAACCTGAATAACAGTCCTCACAGTGCAGTTGGAAATTTCCTTTACATTGAGCTAAAAGGACTGAAAAATACCAAGTCAGAGGCAACTACAGTCTGTAAACCGATTCTGTAAACCATATTTTAAAAGCGGATGAATCATTGGTAATATGATATTTGCACTTCCATGGTAAATGTTTTATATATACTTGTTGACACAACAAGAAATGCACTCATAATGTCCCCCAGAGCACAAATGGAAAGCTATGGTGTAATATGTCACCTAAAGGTGCATCTCTTCATACCTTGCTATTATCCGAGCAAATTGCTGATGCATCTCGCACCCATGTTGACCGCAATGGACGAAGCTCATTTGCCACGCCTCTTTCATAGTCGGGAAGCTGGATGTAGATAGTCAGTTGAGGCTCCTAGTTCTCTTAGTGTCTGCAGTCCAAGCCATTGGTTTAAATGATGAAGTGATGCAGGTACCTGCATCACTTTCAATTACCATACTGCTGCTTTGAGCACAGACCTGTGGATGCTGATGGGCTCATGCAGAGAGGAGGGATATAGTTTGAAAAAAAAGATAAAAAAGAGAAAAAAGTGATTTCTAACCTTTGTAGTCTTTGTTCTGTTCCTTCTTTGCATATGCATTTGTGATGATAAAAAGGCAGGTGGGGGGACTTTGGGTCAGGCAAAAGTTTCATCCTGAGTTTTGTGCTCTTTTTGCGATGTAAATATTTCACTGACATTGATGGTATCTTCGTACAGTATCATTAAAAGTTCGATGTTGAGTGTAAGCTCCTTCTCTTCATCTTTTTGACTTTAATGCTTTGTGTTTTGTTCAGTCCTCCCAATGTCCTTGGTATTGCGAGCTTCAAACACATGCTGACTACCTGACTTTTCCTAAGTCAGGAGGCAAGATCATTAGCCATCACAACCCTGAAATGTGACTTGGCAGACAATAATGCTTTATGATCAAACAACTTGTCAGTGCGTCCTGTTGAAATGAAAGAGTGCAAAAAAATAATTCAATAGAGGATCAATCAAATTTCCCCAGCCCATGTGAGCGAGATTGCTGATGGTGCAGAGAGGGGCTATTCCTCGAGGACATGTGAGTTCATTTGGATATTTGTTCTCCCCCTCATGAATGTTCCATTGCGTGACACCATCTCCCGCTAATCACATTTCACTGAAAAGGGGGGATGCTTTTAGGGACGTTGAAAAGAGAGAGGTTCTTTTTAATCTTTGAAATGCCTCAAAAGTGACAGAATGCTTTCTCCTGCCAAGACGTGAGCCTCGGATGGGGAGATAAATATGCTGTGGTCAGCTAAGTGTATCTAGTGAGCAGAGAGGCAAATTTAATAATGCATTATCATTCACTGGCGAAGGTGAAATCTCCCTGTCCATCAGAGGGCTGAAGCCTGTTTCATGTTACCCTTCACTGCAAATGAACAAGTGCTTTACTCAGCCATACCAGAGATGCACAGTAGGCACCGGTGCTTCTCTATATGTGCTGCTCTGGACTGTCAGGAAAACAGGTCTGCAATCAAAGCAATAATCTCCGCATCTTGACTCCAGTGCTGTATCCTGATAAAACTGTTTGGTCCAATCACCTTGTCCTTCTTTTTTTCTTGTTCTTTCTCCCCGAGAACACAAGTCGCGTTTTACATATCTGAGCATCTGCTATTATGCAGATTGTGGAAACATATTTACCTGAATGCCCTTGGACAACAGCATTAAACAATTATGAAGATTATGTACAATGCGGCAAATTTGCGATTCAAAACGATTCCTACCCTTGCAGCTTGCAACTGTTGCAGACAGATAAGGTTGACCCTGAGTGTGTATTTCTGTATTTTTGGAGACATTCTGCTGGGTTGTTTGTATAATTTAATATTTACATGTAAACAGTAATTAAGTGATGCTGCCGACATGCCAGGGCCAGGCTCTGCCAAGGTAAACACCAGCCTGAGTAGTTTGCCACAGTCCATCATGTTTACAGACTTGCAGAGCCGAGTGCTGTTTGTGTTCGCTTCCTTGGCAAAGCCCATAAAACACAACCAATTGGATGCCGAGTGTTGAACACAGTCACGCTTATCGTCTGGCAGTCTGCTGGCTGACTTGAGGACATTGTGAGTCAAACCTTTAAATTTTCACTCTGCGATAATTACACTGCTATACTTGAGCTTTTATATCCTTTCACTGAGAAAGTAAATCATTCCTAATAAAGAGAGGAAGAATAGGGGGCGGAGGGAAAAGTGCTTGAGGACTAATTCTCCTCACTCCCTCCCTCTCCACTCTATTCTGCTTTTTGAAAGCCTTTCTGAGTATTGCAGTCACCTTGACTTTGCAGCTACAGCCTTATAGTCTGTTGCTTATCCTGCCTAACCCCAGCCTGTCAATTAGGTCTTTAAAAATTAATCTCTTTAACTGGAAATACCATGCCGGCTTTCTTCCGTCTGTAAATGAAGTGTTATTAATTCACACCGCGCAAAGCCACTGTTATGAATAATGTTATCAAAACAGATTTCCACACGTTTAACACGTCTCTTCTATTTAAACCCCTTAAGTATTTTTATGACTGTGAAAACAGGCCCATGAACTAATGGATTTGCATCCGTTTTTGGAGCTTCTACAGCAGCCATCTATGGAACAAGTGCTTCTAAGCCAGGCCTTTAAAGTTTACGTTTCCCCATTTCCTCCTTTGTTCTTTCATCTTCATTTAAAAGCAGCTCAGTATATCCAGTCTGGATTAGCGCCAGCCTTCGTCGACATTCGTTCAACCAGCAACAGAACGGCGAAGCCTCTCCCTGTAGGATTGCAATGCCAGGCAATGACACCAATGTGTCTGCTTGCTGCTCTTACCCCCCCTGCTTCCCCATCCTCTCTCCTCCCAAACCCAGAGAAGCTCTGATCTAGCAGCAGGCTATCTAGCCAACCACACCAAGCTTATACTTGTTCCATTAAAACCTGGTGATTATGGGGGATTTCCTTTCTGTTTGTTTGTTTGAATGCTTAATTATCAATATGTAATTGGCATGTGTATTGTGATGTTGGGTGAATATTCGGTGGCATATTTTGCTGGAATGCAGTTTGCTATCGTGTGGAAACAGGACTCCCCAGTCACTGTGTAAGTTAAGCTGCATGAGAAGTTGCTTTAATGAATTAATAAACGCTAAACAAAGGGAAACTAAACAAAGACAGACACATAAATGGCTTGATGATTAGTGGGTCAGACAGATTAGTGGGGTATACAGTACAAATGATCCCCCTCTGAAATGGGAATGATTCAAGCAAAATGCCCAATCAATAGTTGAGGCCAATTTAATCTCTGGGATTCTTCTGCCAATAAATGGACCTGGACAGCGGAGTTCAATATGCAAAGACAATCTGAGCATCTTCAAAGTGCCTCACAATAATGTCCTTCTGCAAGTATTATCTTCTTGACAGTTTGGGCTCATAGTCAATAGGAGAATTACAGAAATCCATTCAGGTCTGCCATTCCCCGCCCCGTCCCACAAGTTTATTTAGCTCCTCAGGAGTGCAACTTACCTACCTTATCTTACTTTAATCTAAGGTCATGGATTTATTCCTCCGGTTTCTCACCCGAACTCGCTCACTTCTCTCTAGCTCGTTCCATTCTAACCGGGTTTGTCATTTCACAAACTGCCGTTTTTGTCCACACTCCTGATATCTTTAGGAGCTCATTTGAAGGTGCGCGCTGGCAGAAACAAAAGTCCTGCATGCTTTTATGCAGTCATCACAGTCAGCCAAGCCTGTAATCCTCAGAGGTCCGATAATGACATAGCCCCTGCATTTATTACATGGAGGAGAGGAGAGAGGGAAAACGCTGACTTTGAACAAATGAACACTCTGACCTTTATGCAATAAATATGACATGGGCCGCATAAAAAGACAAGATATCTTCCTCCTGAATGGAAGTCAACACAGATTTTGCTCCCCTGCCTCTTGCTCTATCTGTTTCTCTTTTTCTCTCTCGCATACTGTTTTCTTTCTCTCTCTCTTTTACCAAGTTGGCTGTTAAAGAAATTATTAAATCAGTCTTGGCTGTTTTTAATTGAAGCACAATATTGCTATCAATCCAGCTTATCTATAAGAACAAATAAAAGTTCTTAGTTTTCTGGAGTGTTGGAGTTGTAGACTATCTAACAGCCCTGAATTCTTCTTAGATTGAGGCATCACCAATTAAAGGATATATGTCTACTTTTAGACATGCTATCAAAGAACTGTAACAGAGAGGATTAACCTTCTTTCTTGTGATCCCTGTTGAGGTTTGTGATTGTCTCCTTTTGTCACCTCAGACTGCCTCTCTGACAGTAAAGGATTTATGGTTATTTCCTCCATGCGCCTGTCCATCTGTGGCTCTATCTTCATATGGCCTTGAGAATACGATTCAATTTATTAAGGCAAAGCAATGGACTCATTACTTTAAAAAAGGTGGCAAGCGAGTGAGTGAGAGAAAAGGGGTAGAAGTGACACACTGAATTGGTTATTAATGGAAAGGCACAGCCATAGGGCAGTTGAAATTTAATGATATCCTACAAGAAAATATGAGGGTGTCACTCTTCAAAAAGTCATGCTAAATGTCAACATTCTAAGGTCCCGGCGCTAATTTTATGCCTGTGCACAGTAATGTTTTGGAGAGCATTTAGGAAACACGGCCCAGTGGCCAGCCTGATTATCCCACTCACCTTCTCTCCTCTCTCCAAATGGGTTTGTGCAGCAAGCGATTTCATCTCTAAGTGAAGGGAACATTAGGGAGGGGAGAAAGAGAGAGCGATAGAGGAAAACACGCGGTTTGATTTTCATGCTGTGATAAGAGAGTGGGAGCCAAATGTTACCTGTTAATCTAGCCCAAACCGACCGGGGCTCTTGACTTTGTCCCCCAGCAGGGATGGGGCAAACACTCATTTTCCTCTCTCCGTGATGAAAAGGAAATTAGCTTAAACGTGATGAGGGCACATTAGTGCATGCACTGTGTATGTGTGTAATGAATGTGTATATGATTGGAGACTCTTTGTGTACATCCAAGTGAATGCAAGTGTGTTTTATTATTTTTCACAGTACACACTGTATAATGCACACACATATGCACGACATATGCAACTGATAGACATTCCAAAGGATTCAGTCTTGTATGGGTCACTATAAATGTTTATCACAGCAGCTCTTGCACCCAAGTGGCAAGTAAATTTTAACCCTATAATATTAATATGCCCAAATTTAGTCATTTAGTTCTTTTTGCCATTGTATTGTAGTCGTGATTGCAATTTCAGAAAAAGAAACAGAAAATTTTAAAAGTTATTAAATCATAGCAAATTTTCCAACAGTAGTCCATTGCCTGAAGTGCCCTTCTGAGAGTAGACGTCATCTGCAACATCAGCAAATATGATTTTTTGAAGTGCTCAAATTGCTTGAAACTGCTTTTTTCCTCCTGTCTGTCCAGCTCTTCATTACTGCATTTGTACCAGAAGACAAGATTTTCCAAATTCACCGCTTTAAGTGCAGGTGGAATAAGGCTGTATCGGCTGCTAATGGCTGTCCGAGAGGTCATAACTACTCCATTTGTAAGAGGTTGGTTTCTCCGTAGCCCCAGCAGGTCAAATCAAATGTAATTGTGCACTGAAAAGCAGTGCTTTGCTTTGTGTTTGCTCTGCTGACAACCTCATGGTATAGCATCCCGTACTCCTACTGGGAAGAACAAAGATTTGCAAGGACAAAGGCTTCACCTGTCAATATATCACACTGACTGGCCAACCAAACGTAGCTCGGCTCTCCTTCCATTTTTCCCCTCTTACCCCATATCTTTCTTCCTCTTTGTCAGTCTTTTACTCTGTGTACAGCCATTCTATTCCACTCAGACGATGCTTCTCCTATCTGTCCATCCGTCTTGTGTCTTCAACCATCTATCCCTCATTCCTGGGATTCAACTCTCCCTCTTTCTTGCTCACTTTCTCTGTGTATCATCCTCTCCTCCAGCTCTCTCTGCCTCCGTGTGAGTACTCAGCTGAAATGTCCTGAGGGAGCCAGTTTCAAACACAGGAACCAGAAACATATGGCACATTTTCAACTCCCAAGGTCAATTACAGCTATTTATCCAGAGATTGCAGCTAAATTTCCCAAGGTTTCTTCTAGATTTACCACAGATTGCAATGTGTGTCTGTCACATTTTAAATCAGGCCACTTTTTTCCTCTGCTTCTTTTCACTCTCTGTGACTTTCCATCAAACATTTCAAAGGCTTTCAAGTGGGTTTTGGACATATTTTATCTCTGGTTATCATGTGCCCCATCTTTTTTTGCTTCAGCTTTCCAAAGACCAAGTGCTGCTTGCAACACAAATCTAATAACATGTAAATTGGAGATAAGCCCAGATCCCTCCAAGTGATATTTTTTACATTCATAGTTTGTCAAGTCAATTCCTGGGCCCCTGTTTTAGCAGCACAACACATGAGGAGTGAGAAAATTAACTGGATAGGTGATTCATCATTGCTAGCACACTGTCAAGGACTCCCTCTGCAGCTATTGAGAGTAGGGTGGAGGAGGAGAGGGGAGGTAGGTGGGGGGGTTGTTTTAAATTATGGCATTTCATTCAGAATGCATTGTATTTACAGCGTCCCATTTTTATTTGTGGCTCCTATTATCCACCGAAACAGTTGTGCATGAAATGTTATTTGTGACAGGGGTGACCTGCGAGTGTTTTTCCTCACAGTATTTCATAGTCGAGGCCTTAACTGTACCTTTACCGTACGGTAAGCACTAGAGGCTGTCACAGCTGCTGCTGGCAGCTTTGCTAGTGCAGAAATATCACCTGGAAACAGAGTACCCCATTCCACCGGCCCCCATCACTCCAACGCCTGTCGCTGTAATTAAGTTGAAGTCAATGATTCTGGAGCGATGGTGAGAAATAAACATGCAAACACATGCCAGCGTTTGCAGCCAGGCACAGGGAGAAAGACGGGAGTGTGTGTGTGTGCGTGTGTGTGTGTGTGTGT
>JBAMHX010000014.1:8587603-8615353 GCA_037177515.1 Pseudomugil tenellus | reverse complement strand
CCCCCCCCCCCCCCCCCCCCCCCCCCCCCCCCCCCCCCCAACACCACTAAAAACTCAGAAACTAAAGATTTAGATTGTGTTCCACAGGAATTTAAATCTAGCTTCATTAAACCCATTTGATTGCATTGATGGAATTAGCCACGTATTAGCTTTGTGGTTCTTTTCCATCTACAAATGCCGGTGTTTATGCATCGCTCCTGGTGGAAATGTTATCTGACAAGAGGTGTTGTAGGGTAGTTTGAGTGTGTCGAACAAAACACGCTGTTTGCTTTTCCCAGAGCATGACAGGTTGTTTCCCCCGCAACAAAGCCATCAAATATTCTCTGTGATCCAACATTGTGTTAGAAGGGGAGGCCTGCTGAGTGGGAAGCCGGAGTTTGTTAAAGCAATGATTTATGATTAATGCCAACACTAAATAAGGGACAAAGTGCCTACAGTACAAATCAATTACAAAGCTACAACGGCAGACCTTTCCCCGAGGTCTACTAACGTCTCTAGTTGTTATGGTGATTTTATTGGAGGTGGGTGATGCATGCATATAATGCATGCAATACATCTATATCAACCTGAGCTGAAGCCAGCTGTAATGCTTTTGATCTTTGATTAGTTATTTTATTGAGATAAAATGGGACTTTCATGTTGTGCCACTGTTTAAGGAGAGTGCTTTTTATATCTCCACCCAGACGCCCACCTCAAAATGCAGGCAGGACTGCACCAAACAAAATGAATTACCACAGGAGTGGCTTCTTAAAAGTAGGCAATTCATTATTTTTATGGAGTCAAATTATAAACAAATTTTAATCCATTAGGCAACCATCCATTCTAATTAATCAACAGGAGTGAACTTCATCTGAAAAAGGAGAAAGGTTGTTTACTCTCTCCACGGACCAGCGGTGCATATTTCACCAATCTCCCCCATTCAGAGAGTGAAAAAAAAGATCTCCAAATTACAAACCTAAACTGTGAATCCTAACACTCGACTTTTGGCGCCGGGATGTTTCCAGGGCATTTGCAGATGCTTGAAATAATCTCCAATGTTTTTGCTCAATCTGCTCTGAGGATGGGTGAAATAAATACTTTAAACTAATTAATGTAAGACCAGCTGTTCCCAGCACTTGGCTGGCGTTGGTGAATATTGATGGGAGGGAGAGGCAGAGGCTGTTCAGCTCTGCTTGCTGTTTGTACAAGATTCAGCCTGCCACATAAACAGAAATGAATAGTGGATGAGAGCAGAGAGGTGTTGTTCTCCACGCAGCCAGGGTTCCACATTACAAATAAAACTTCCCTCCCCCATTTCATTGAATTAACAGTTAAAAAGCTGATGGTGCAGACTTCTCGTGAAGACCCCTTTTTATCTGAAATGGATGTGTTTAATAAACTGCATATCTCCAAGATGGTAGCACTTACGAGTTCTTGGCCTGATAAAAGCTCACTGGACAAAAACATGTGTCAGATCTGATGGGGCAACAAACAGCAGTGTCTGCATACTGTTTTAGTTTAAGCAGGCTGTACATGTGTCTGCCAGTTTGCCTCCTGCTTTCACTCCCTCCCTCTAATACTCCTCTTCCCTCCTCTGAGGCCCAGCAGAGAGGCTGGACAGCAGATGGCAGGGCCTTACCCTTCTGCTGGTGATGAATGGAGGATGATGTCATCTTAGGTTTGACAGGCACCCGAGCGTGCATACACAAAGGAAGCCCGAACCTCTGGGGTCAACTGCCGGCCTGCTCCTGATTTTGGAGTCCACATGACATCTTTTAAGTAGTGATAGCTGGATTTATGTTCTAGTTGATATTGTTTAACCCCTCATGCATAGGTCTTGAGAAGAAACAATATGAAGGAATCTCAGAGGGACATGTCAGTTTAATATTTTTCTGAGCGGTGGGGGGAGGTGATTAACCTCTGGAGATAAATACAAACCTAGTCAAGGCTACATGTGTCAGCATAGCCAAAAGAAGGTACTCACCAGTTTTTTGTTTTTTTTTTAGTTAAAGAAATTGTGTGTTTTTGTGATCTTTAATCAGTTTTTTTTTCTTTCTATGCAGAAGACAACCCGATGTGCACCCCAACAGCGAGAGACAGCTATGAGCGGTTGTCACTGGCTGGACAGGCTCTGCCTCCTGGTTTCCCTTCGCCATTTCTCTTCCCAGATGGCTTGTCATCGATAGAAACTCTTCTCACCAACATACAGGTATTGTCCTCTAACTTAAGTTAACAAAACTGCACCCCGTTTGTTTGCATGATTTGGGAAACTTGACTCTCATGTATCCAGATATTTCAAGTATCTTTGCAGACCTAATTTGTAAAAGTACAAAGTTGTTTAACCAAGATTCCAGGAAGAATAAAACTTAGCAGACAGGTTTAGCCACACATTAAATGCTGTTTTAAATCTCAGCTTTGTATCCTATTTTTTTCCTGATCACTCAGTCAGGAAATGGAAGTTAGTTTCTTCACAGCTTCATCCCTTTCATGGTGAAATATGAGTTGCTGTCTGGTTTGAGACTTTATAAGCTGACATATTTAGTGGGGAAAAAAAAGAGAATATCATTAAAATCTTCCCACAGTTTTACTTAACATGCATGCAGGCCCCATAGATGCACTCAGTTTGTAACAACTCCCATCTACTCAGAGTGCTATTTAGGCTTCAGCTCAAACCCCCTCAATCAGAAAGATGAATGTATTTGCCTTCTGTCTGTGTGTAATGATGTGTGCACCCTGCTGCCCTTCTCATTGCACTAGTACCATTGGCATCAGAGTCCTGCTTCTCCTTTGGCTCGGCGTGGTAATTAGAGAGCCACAAGGAAAGCCGTCGCAAGCTCCCAAGACTTCTCTAAGTCATCTTTGATAATGATCTTCGACTTGAATATTTATATACAACTCAACAAAATGAAACCAAGCAGAAAATTAAGATAAAGCAACTTAGAATAAATTGGGGTTAGAAGAATCAACAATTAGTAAGCTATAGCCCAGTGCGTTTGATGCAGTTGCATGTAGATGGGGAATAATTGTGATGAAAATAGCTGTATTATTGGATCGCATTCACATGAGAATGTTAGACTGAAAGGCAATAATATAACTGATATGTGATGAGATGGTTGGCATTAATGCCATTAAGCTTATGTGTGCTTAAAGCAAACTTCTTACAGTTGCATCTGCTGTGAAACTTAAGGTTTTTGAAAGAACTGGCCAGTGTTTCTTGTTACTTTCCTCTATCTTGTTATAGTTTCTCAAATCACCAAACCTTTCTTTCCTTTCATGTCTGCTTCTAAAAACATCAGCAATGCTTGCATTTCACAGCCTCAACCAAAAGGGGTCAGACATACCCATCGTTCTTGTATCATCTCCTTTACCAAGAACAAAACAGCATATTCTGAGGATCTGCTTTACTAGATCTTTTGGAAGCTGTAGTGATGCAACCTGAAAGGAACATTCAGGTGGAAATCGTACTGAAAGAGTCATGTAGCAGCTACCAGACTTTGGTACTCCCATCTTTCCCTGTGATTTACCATCATGTCATATCAAACAGGGCCTGCTTAAAGTGGCAATTGACAATGCACGGGCTCAGGAGAAGCAGGTGCAGCTGGAGAAGACGGAGCTGAAGATGGAGCTGTTCAGAGAGCGGGAGCTCAGGGAGACTCTGGAGAAGCAGCTCGCCATGGAGCAGAAGAACAGAGGTACTACCTGATGACTTCTTGGCACTGCATCCTTCCTGTCAGCTATGTGCGTGTGTGTGTATGTTTGTGTAGGCATGCGTGTAAGTGTGTGCTGTTCAGACTTCACAGGCCTGTGCTCATGTAGATGCGATAGCTCTTGAATGTACTTACACAACTCTCCATGTATGTTGAATGTTTCTGATTGAGACAGACACAAGCTGCGGTGTTCTCCTTTGGTTGCACATAAAACAGATAGCTCTGGATTCCCTGTTCTCAGTCTGTTAACATAATTGGAAATACACATCCCATACAAACCCACCCTCAGACTCATGTAAAATGCATCAGAGTCACGCTAACTGTATCGTTTATGTTTAATGAGAGAAATTCATGAAAAATATCCCAATAAAATTTTCAATTAGCTTTAATTCCCCCTAGCAGTTTCTTAAGTCACAGTCACTATTTTCCCAGATTTTCTCTTTTAGATCTTTATATATTATGAAATATTTAGCTTTAATTGATTTCCACTTTTCTATTATGGCATACTTGGTTTTAAAAAATGGTTATTATCATTGGCTCCCGGAATATGTGCATAATGAGATTTCACTTTAAGAATGACGCTTCTCTAATTTGCCCCAGAGCTCATTTATTGTCACTTTGGTCGTTCCCCTGTCCTAGCAATCATCCAGAAGCGTCTGAAGAAGGAGAAAAAGGCAAAGAGGAAACTTCAAGAAGCTCTGGAGTACGAATCCAAAAGGAGAGAGCAAGCAGAGCAGACGCTGAAACAGCCCTCGCCCTCCGACAGCATGCGTTCACTTAATGGTGAGACCTTGCAACTGGAAATGTTTTCTTTTCACCAACTTATCAGTACAGGTAGGGCAGAACTATGCAGTTTGAAAAGGCCAGAAGTAAAATGAATGACATCATTGTCCAAGGTACAGTATCCCTGATTCAAATAACATCAGAATTAAGTGTTTTTAATTGATTCAGCACCTGTTTGAGTTCTGATATACTCAGAAAAGACTTCATCATTTATATTTGTATTACTTATTACTTTTAATGTCCTCAGGTATTGAAACTAAACACAACAGAGAAATCAAATCTTTGAAATAAATTGATGACCTGCATTGAAACCAGTAAATACAACCAGTAATGCGGAGCTGTGTAATACACAGGCTCTGATATATCCCCATTTTTACTGCCTCTTTCATCCTTGCTTCATTGGTCTGCCACGAGCAGCGTGCAGAGTAGAATTATTAGATCAATTACCAAATATGACTGTTCATTTCAAATCTAGGAATGATTTTCTTTTGAACTTGTTAAAACATTTAACTACCTTTCCACAGCTTCATGAGAACAAGCAGTTCCATTTAGGGTCTTAGTTGGATGAATTATTGTTTCAAACACTTTAAATAAAACATTTAAGTGTCTTTTTTTATCACAGATGATCATTACAATGAGAGAGAGGCTTCATCCTGCTCAGCTACATTGAGCAGATATGAAGCTCAGCTTCTCGTTTGGGCTGAACGAGGTTGTGAAAGTGGCGTGCTGATAGGTGGATGTCAGGCGTGTTTAACGGTGGTGATCCCTCTCTTTTTGCAGACTCTCTGACCCCTGAGATGGAGAGTGACCGCAGCAGTGGAAGAACAGATGCTGAAAGGACAATACAAGGTACAGGAGCTCAGATGAGACAATAAATCTCTCCCTTTTCCTGGCTCTCACTTTTGCTCTGTTTTTTTTCTGGCCCCCGTTTCTCACCTCCTCCTACATCTCCCTCCCTACACACACACACACACACAGCTCCAGTTTATGAACATTAGTGCTTCTGTGCCTGCTGTTCAGACATACACCACCATCTGGGCCACAGCACTAGGTCAAGATCATTGGTTTTCTGGTGGAATAATATTATTCTTTTGCTTGACTTTTAGTGGTTGCAGTGCTTTAAGGAGACAGGTCTTTGTCAGAAAACACACATTATAGTAGCAAACCAGGGGAGCAGCTAACCTAAAAAGACTGTGGAACAAAAAAGTTGATTATTTACTACTCAGGAAGCATTAATGAGTCATAAAACTGCAAAAAGCAGCACAAGTCCCTCCTTTGATAGTAATAATCGGGGTAAATCAATCCATTTTATGAATAAGCCTTGTATATTTTTAATGGTTTGTTTGTTTGTTAGCCTTGGGGGTGCAGTTTGTGTTTGGGGAAGGGCACTGTAGTGATAACCTCTGCAGACTGTCTGCTATCTGTGTTTACCCAGATACAAGACACCTTGCAGAGGTTGAATATCCTCATTATTACTCGAACGTCTTGCTTTAATACGCCTCAGCTGCGTCTGCTCAGAACCGCCCTTATCAGTGGGAGAGGTCCCAATTTATCTGGGAAAATGCTGCATGTAATTTGCTGTGAAAAGTGGAAAATATTCATCCTTGCATGGAAGAATAAGTGAGGTCCCTTTAACTCTTTAATGTGCGATTAGTCTACTTGAACTGATATTTTGTGAAAGGGCAAAAATAAGGAAAATGTAGCAAGAGAAAGGATGAGTCCTCTTTAATTAAATGTCATTCAGTCACTGCAGGGATCTCAAACAGTTTGATGTCCAAAAAAAGGAAATTCATATGTCATCATTTAAATACAAAGATAACTTGCAGATACAGAGTAATTATAGCTCCCTATTTCATACCAAATTAGTATATTTAGCCACTTCTGTACTTTTCTGAAGAGCTGGCTCTTTATGGTGTAATAGTATTTAATTGAATGTGTGTAAAAAATTCACACTTACAGTAAAACAACCGCATCTACTGTCCTGCTTTAAAGTTAGGTTAAGCTATAAATGATTTTTTAAATCAAATCCCTGCATTTTGCAGCTTCTTATTCACTCTGATCACTACCTCAAGGAGTGGAACGAAACCGAATAACAGGCTGCACTTTTGTGTTTTGTTCAATTAGAGAAGCATTTGTCTGCCACCCATGTCTCCTCTACTCTGCTCTGCAAGCCTCGCTGTATAATTAACCTCAAATGGCAAAAAATGATGTTGATAAATTACACAAGCAGAAGGGGGGAAAAAACAAGCCTATCACCCGCATGAAAGCCGAGAGAAATGTGTGGGTGCATTCTCGACTCCAAACTCAGGGAGGCGAATGAAGGGAGAGGAGAAAAAAAATAATGAGGGCATAATTTTAGAGAACTAATTATTTCTATTTGTCTTTTGTCACACTTCTCTAATTCTGCGATATTAACACAGTCTGTGTTTATTAATTGCTTTTACAGTGTTTTGAATCAGGTCCAAGAGGGAACGTGGCTCTTTTCACAGGCAGGCAAGCTACTGGGACTGTACCTCGCCAGTACTGCCTGGCAACGGTGCACGTGTGAATATCTTCCCCCAGTATCTTTGCTGGTTCCCTGCCGCTTCCCACTCGATGTGTTCAGCAAGTTTACACGACCCTGTGCGCAGAGATAAAGTTCTTTGTTGCAAGATTAAACATCAAAACAGTTAAAGTGAAATTAAAATTAAATGAATGAATGTCACTGAAGCAAAAAAGACTGTAATTAATGGATCCCTTAATTGTCTTCATAAAATATTTGCATGGGCATAATTTGCATAATTTACATGTATTAATTAATCTTTCAAAGGAATTTTATGCTGAGAGAAGCCAAAAATTCCCTTTGTTTTATTTAGCATCTAATGAAATATTTATTCTCTTTAATGAACTTTTCATCTGGATTTGAATATAAAAATACTGAAATTTTAACATATTTTAATGAGAACCTTTCATAAAACACCATGTGAAGACGTCACCCTTTTTTTCCAGCCCTGTATGTAAAGCAGATGTTTCAACATTTGCGCTCATATTGCGCACACTGATTGCTGTTTGAGTCAGTGAGACCTGCTTATCAAGCCCCCCCCCTTACTCCCTGATTTGATCTATTAGAGGTCCAACACAGCAATATTTAACAATCTCTCGACAATGCATTAAATGTCATCATTCATCAAATAATCAAATCGTCTTTGTTATTATTAACACCCCCCTATAAATTGCCCCAACTGTGAAACAGGAATGCAGGGAGTTGAGATGCAAGGTGATGCCTCATGTTTCATCTCCTTCCTGTCATAAACGGGGTGTGCAAAGCGTGCACGTGAAGTTTGCGCGTCCCAGCCTTCTTTCGGCATCCTCTGGCCCCTTCTCTTGCGTTCCGTTCTTCGTGCCGCAGCGTTCATGCTGTAATGACTTTTACACAGTGGTTGTTGCTCGAACAGAGGCAGCCAGAGTGCAATGCCTTTGAGACCTACGGCAGTGCTGGGTAATTAGCCTGTGTGTTTGTACACCGCCCCCCCCCCCCTCCGCCCCCCATACACACACCTCTCCTCAATCCCTTCCTCCCTCTCCCCAAACACATTGTGCACACATTCAAGCACACACAACAAGCTTTTGTTGTCTCCTCTGTCTGTGCATAATACACAAAACACAGCCACTAAGGTTAAGCAGGACTAAATGATCAAATATTTATTATGTAGGAGGATAAATTAGAAAGCTTTAATTCTGACTGACAGAAAAGAAAAGTATTCTTAATAATACATAACTGGATGTTCAAATGACTCGCAGCTGAATAATATGTACTTCAAGACACTGAAACCAAGTGCATCCTCCGGTAGTCAAGCGCTGCCTCTGATGTCCCGCACCGCTTGTGTCATGTCCGACAACCTGCGTCGCTAAATGTCTTTGTGTGGGTTTCTCTTTAACATTGAATAATTCAGGCGCTGCCACAGAGAGGTGCACTTCTTAAAGACATTACTGTAGCATTCACCGACAGAGGAAACGTGGAGGTAATAAACGTCAAACAGGCTCCTGAGCTGCGCCTAACAGATGCTTTTACCAGCTCAGCGTCGCAGCGGCGCTGCTCACTCAGGCGAACACTTCCAGACAAGAGCGTTGAGCTGGCAGTGGACAAAGCTCGTTAGGTTGGAGGTGTCTGGAGAAAGAGTAGCAGAGGAATGTCTGCCATTTTCAATAAACGCTGTTTCCATGCAGGAAATGTCACTTATCTTGAATATGCTATTATGCTCAAACACAAAGATAAGTAGAGATGTCTTAAATATGTGTGGCCTCTGATGCCTTTAGTGCTGCGTTTCTACATTGTTGATGATAAATTTGAAGGTAACAGTGTAATTATTATGTGCAGGATAGGATCTCAGATGCATACTTCAATCTACTTTGAATTTTAATGTTTTTTGGAAGTAATACAGATAATCACACTGCATGATTTTTAATCACATTTGTCATGGCAGCTAACTTTTATCTTATCCCCAAATCAGCTCATGAATTCATAGCAACGCCGCTGACTAGAGGGCAACATTTCAAAGTTTCATTTCATCAACAATCACGTCCTGAAAAGTGCATTTCGATCAGCAAGATGTTAGCTTTTTGCTAATCCTTGGCTCCTGTGTGTGCGTGTTGTTTGTCCTCTGTTGCAGATGGAAGACTTTTCCTGAAAACTACAGTGATGTATTGATAATTCCACGAGGAGCAGAAGGAAAGAAAAAGATCATTTACAAAGAAAAACAAACAAACAAAAAAAGACAGACAAGAAAACCCATGAAGATTCTGAGGAGCCCTTTTCCAGGCCCATTTAGTTGTGGAGAGAAGTCAAGCTGCTCGTAGGTGGAAATGCTGTGTTCACCCAAATGCTGGAGGAGGTTTGAGTCTGAATGTAGAATAAAAAAAAAGTCTTTTTCATCACAGAAGCCGACATGAAATAGTTTGATAAGACAGGTTTTGATGTGACAGGTTGGCCGATGTGAAGGATAAACGTATTTACTGAGCACAGTCAAAAAAAATAAAACAAATGTACCCATGGTACATTGTTGGTAACTCATAAATTCACAGCACTGAAGATTTTTATACTGTATCTCAGCCAGCGAGAAAGCTTCGAAGCAGAAATTCGACTGAAGTTTTGTTTTGTATTTCAAATTGAATTTTAAGAAGCTAAATATGACGTGTGGAGATGAACCTTGTGTGTGTGGGGGGGAGGTGGGGGAAGGGAAAAAATGTGAATCTATCCACATGTTCATCCAAAAGAAAAGACTGATGTTTGATTTTCATGTTTTCTAAATTAGATGATAATACAATCAAGTTTCCTTTTTACCATCGTTGTACATACAAGATCTGATGATAATGATAGGAAAAATCACTCTTCCGAACCCGAGTGGATTGATAAGGTATGTGTATATAACGTTAAGAGGTATTGTGTATGCAGTAGAGCTATTAGGCAAACAATACCACCATTTATATAAACCTCCAGTTTTGTTTCGTTCTATCTCTGAGCCATCATTCTTTCCTATAGCTGCCATTTTGGTGAGAAAGCATGCAGGCATGTAAATGTTTGTCCTGGAATTATGATATTTAATAAATCCTATATTGTGCTGAACAAATACTAGGGTTGACACACTCAAGCCCGGGTGATTTTGAAACCATAATTAACAAGCATTTCACTTTCAAAATGAAGACTTTTGCTGTTGATAGTACTGTAATATTTGTAACAGAGGTAATATTTCTTGGAATTTACTGTACATTTTTGTCATGAGACACGCTCAGACATCAGCACTTCTCAATGCTTTTTTCTTCTTTTTTAAAGTGTCTGGTCTAATATCATGACATACCAGCTTGAGAAACAATCAAGTCAGGATGCAAACTTTTAAAAAGTGAATACGTTCAATACATTGTTCAAATCCCTGTTTAACCTACACGAGTACACAGATTTGTTTGAAGAGTGTTTTATGATAATCCTGGTGAGAAAATGACTTCTTTCCTTAAAGACTTTTGAATCGTGGTGCTGAAACACCTGTGTATATTCTCTAGTCCTGAACTGATGTCAGTCCTTTTAACTGCAAAACAGTTTAGACCTTATGTGTTACAATCAAGAAGACAAGGAAGAAGAGGAGTGTCCCATGTTCACAATGTGTTTGTTCCTTTTGTTCTCTATGGAGTGTCTAGGTCTGTTGTCACTGATAACTTATATAGCTTCTCAAATCATCTCTTCATTGTACTTCAAATTCAAATAAAGTTAACATGTTGATGATAACCCTACGTGAGTCGAATGTCTTGCCCGAGCACAATTGAGGTAGACGACCTCAGACATGACTGTAACATTCCAGATGCAGAAACATGTGGTAGCCAAACGCTGGAGACAGAAGCTGCTTTCTTTCTCTCTACTTGTTGTGTTTTTGGTGATTTTTGAGACAATTACATTGAGCCTTCACTCTTAAATCTTTTCTATGTATTATCTATGGCTGAAAATAACATTGCAGGCACACTGTACTGTCCTAAAAAGAATGATTAAATTGTTTTGTTTTTTTATTTTACGTTAATAGCAGTTAAACAAAAGAGTATGCATAATCAGAAGATGAGAATATTCTTGATTTTTTATTTTTTCTGAGTGTTGTGTGTGTGAGCGCTTTTACTTGCATGTACGCATGTGTTCTCTTTATTTTTTTCTTTTCTTTTTTACATGCATAGGCTAGTCCTAGATAAAATATGTAAATGAGACTGTGGCCGAGCTCAGTGTAAATAAATTGTTTTTCATGTGTACCTCCACTTGTACAGCCCTAATTCTTAATATATAAACTAAACACGTCTTTACCCAGCTGTAAGGGGTCATGCATCAGGATATGTGTTTAAGCAGCACTCAAGCTGTTATTTCAGACCTGCATTGTTTTCATCACGTCAAACACTGCTTTAATGATGAGTCGTGCAAACTTTTCCAGAGTGACATGATGTGTTTTTTTCTCCAGAAACACAACAGATGTCCACAGGGATACCTCCTGAGCAGGTACAGCTCTTAAAACATGTGCAGAAATATGAAATCGACATTGGGAAACAAATTTCTCCTGTAAGCAATTCTGGGGGAAATGTGTTGACACAGCATGCCTGGCCCATTCCCATTTTGCATGCTTTTTAAAGCATGGCCATAACAGCCACAGAGATGAATAATTGACTGATTGCTGCATAATTCAGTTCTGCTTTGTAAAAATTCAAGGCCTGAAATATTTCAAGCTTTTCTTCTTTTTATTAAAAATGAGGTTAAAGTTTCAATCAACCTTGAAAGAACAATATGACACACAATGGGCAATCAATCATGAAGCCGTTATTCTCGCCGAGTTCTGGCTCACGCCGGCTGTCGCAGCACCGCTCTAAAACTTCATCTCCTGCTCTGGAGTGAAAGAAACTCCAACATCACATCCACTTCATCCATTTAATAACTCGATGGCTCCTTTTTTTTTTTTTTTTTGCTGCGGTGAACGATTCACTCTGCTCACCTCCATTGAGCCTGCGAAAAGTGGGCTGTTCACAGCAATTACTCACATATTCGGTTTATTTCTCTATTTGATGCTTTTTTCTGCACTGGCATGTGAGAAAAGAGGCCCTAAAGCTACATGTTTCATATCACTGCACATTTTGTAATAAATTCAATTCAGTACAAATATGACCATGAGGCACGAAGACTTTAAATACCAAATGTGCATTATAGATGTGTTGTTGCGTTGCACTTCCTGCGCTGTAGTGTGGAATGCACATTGCTGATTGCATATTCAAAAACATTAGCAACCATGTCAGCTGTGTGTTTTATTTACTTGGCTTCACGTGGAGATGTGCTGTTAAAGACATCATCCAGATGTGATTATTCTGCATGATCCCGCATCCTTTCACTTCACCTAATGTCACACTACACAGCTTGTTTTTCCTTTGTGCTTGCTTGACCAGCTGAAGAAATATGTTCTCTGAAACTGCTGAGATTTTTTTTCCATGAAAAGGAAAGGATAGTTTTACAACAGACAAGGGAAGTTGTATTCCTGCTTCAGCATTATGTCAGCTGCACTGTTAATTCCAGCTGAGCTAATTTCTGGCACATCGTTGGAACCAGGAGATGACCATTTAGTGAAAGCAGCACTATTGCGTGTCTCTTGATAGCTCAGTGGTGCCCTGAGTCTGTGGAGACATTAGGAAGGTTCAGGCTGATTGTCTGAAAGATAGGACTAATGTCACCTAATCAGATCGACCATTATGTATTAGCGAAACTACAAAACAGTTTTATCTGACAAGAGCCAGGCTACATTACCTAAATTAACATTTTGCAAGCATGAACATGGAAGACCACAGAGGCGAGAGGAAGGCTACAGGACTATGGCCTATGCTTAGACATTTGGCAGTAATTATTAATTTATGATTGTCTCTGGTCTTAATGAAAATGAAAGCCAGGAGAGAGAACAGGGAGGGATAATGTGGCGTGAAATTGAGTTTCATTTGTACAGGGGCCACCTTTTAACTCTGCTCTTCTTAGGCGGAAATAGAGCCGAGTACTTCCCCGTCTCCCTCTAGAGAATGTATTTTAGCATTTCCTTCTTTTCTTCTGTCACGCTTTCTCCCATTTCAGTCTTTTAGTCAAGGCTTGTTCGTATCCTCTCATCTTTTTATGATATTTGTGACCAACGCGCCCGTTGACATCTCCATTACTGCCATAAGGCCTTTTCAAAATGACGCCAGGCTCTTTGATATCTGATAACTATGTCAACAAGTTTTTTGAATGGAAATGTCTCTACATGGCTCTTCTAATGTCAAAGCAGTGGAGAAAAGGGGCTCAGATCAGTTTGGCAAGAGGGGCTGAAAGAGACTTGGTTTGATTTACACAAGATTTTATTTTTCTTTAAGCACTTGATAAGGTAGCATTAACTTCTAACATGTGATTTTTGTTATTAATCCTGGTCTTTTTTACCCCTGTGAAGGACGACATGCCTATTTAAAGCATACAGCCTACTTCTGCTGTACTGAAGTGATAATGGTTTGACAGCTGGAATCTTAGAGGTGATAAAGGGCTTTGCGCACATGTATGCATGGATGAAAGGAATTAGATGGTCTGGAATTCCAGCCAAACATCCAGTAAATGTCATCAGAAATAAGGAAAATCATTATTTGTCTCATTTTCTCTTTTTTCACTTTTGGTGACACCATTATGTTTACTTTACTGGTAATAAGGACAATCTTGAACACACAGAAACAAAACACTGACTTCCTATCATGCTTTCTTGTCCCAGCGCAGACAGATTTGTTGTCTTGCTTTAAATTGTACAAAAACTTGATGGCTAATCTTACATTATATTATCATTCAATTTTCATCCAATTAAATCAGTTTTCCTGTTTTTAAAAATACTGTTGAAAGTGTTAGGGTTAGGGTTTTTTGGTGGTGACATTGACCCTGCCAGTATGAGAAAGTATGTAAGGGTTGATTTAATGTAGAGATTTAGCTCTAATCAAGTATTTTGTTTTCAGATGAAAATTCTGTTAAGAGCTGTGAATGAACCACAACACTGTTTTAGCTGAGTGAGAAATCTAAACGCCGAATGAAAGCGTCAGTGTCTCCATGAGGTAGACAACAGCTCTGTGTGGGTTCATTACTAAAAGCCAGTAGTAATGCCAGTAACCATGTCATCCACCGTTAATGGAAAAATTGATTACATACCTCAGAGTGGTTTCTCTATTCATACCAAGGCATATGAAGATTTTAAACAGTACAATGCAAGAAAAATACCATTAATTTAATTGCCTGTCAACTCAGCAAACATAAGTAAAAGGAGTTAAATAATTAAAGATACATTCCAATATCAGACATTGCTCTTACAATAGTTCTGTTGTCATTTTCTAAATGAATTAGAACCACAAAGCTTACTTTAGTATTTTAAGCAGCTAATTTATGTCGTGATCTATCAAAACAACATCAGACTTTGAAGATGCTCCACATTTGAAGTGGCGTCTGAAAGGTTTAGCAAAAATCGCTCACAGCCAGAGTATCCAAATCGCCAGGGTTGGTTATATTAAGCCAATTACATTTTTACAATTGTGAGCGAGGGATGGTTAATTTAGTTTGACCTGAGTGCTCCCGACACTCCCCCAGATAGCAGATGGATGAGACGAGTGACCACAGGCATGAAGGAGTGTGTGTTTGAGTGTGTGTGAGCCCACTGGATTAGTCTTCATTTGGTGCCTCTGTCATAAGGGAGGGAAGACTGAGAGCTGAATGTTGGAGCAAAGAAAACACACAGGGTCAGTAGAACACACACAAACACAAGCACACACTATTAGCCTCCCCCCTCCAGCTCATCAACTTTATTTTGCAATCTTCCCTCAGAACCATTAGAATACCCTGAAGAAATGACTTTCCAATTAAAGGGGATCTAAAGAAGAAGGGGTTTTCTTTTTTTCCTCCCATCTCCTGCTCCTGGAGTTCTTTATTCCAATAATTTAAATTGGAATTGATTTTTCAATTTACCCACTGACTGTTATGGACACAGAGGGTGGGGCCAAATGGAACCATGTTCTCAGAATATTTGTCACGACACAGTGCAACATGCATATTTTCCCAGGGTGTGTAAGTAGTCATGTATTTCCTCCCATGTGAACAATCTGGCTGGACAACCAAAATAAGGTCTTATGTAATTATGGTATCTGGTATTTTGTGTTCTATGTTAAGCATAAGTATTGCCAGAGGTGTTTCACTGGAGCACATAAGTGAAAATTGAATATTTGACTTCATAATACAAGTTCTTCAAAGTGAACCGCTAAATTAAGGTTAGATCAATATTACATTACGTGACTGAATTTACCACAATAACCATTTCAGTTTTTCTCACTTAAATCTCTATTCATTTATGCATCTGATAAGATTAAAATTTCTCTATTTGTATGTTTTACCTTTTAGTTGATACAAAAATAAGGTGACTATTTCAATGAACATATTTCTTATATATAATATTGTTTATATTTGATGTTTCATCTTCAGTAGCAGTTCTTTGGAAGCAACAGTGAGAGTTGGCTTAGCAAAGGGAAGCAGATGGAAAATAATGTTGGTCATTTCATGAACACAGTAGGTCTTCATGAAAAAAATTATCTGAGTGGGGGGCCTGTGCCCCAGTGGAGGTCCATGTCTAGCAACACCACTGGTCTGAAGGTTATTCACATTTCCCTCTAACAGGTAAGAAAAAAAAGAGAAAGACGGGGAAAAACATGTTTAAAAGCTCTGCACTTTAGGCAGACTAATAGGTTTAATGTTTTTAGGATTCCCTGAAGTCAAAGCCTCCACACAGACCAAACTTCAGTATTATGCATCATTTCCCACAAGCCTCAGGAGCACGAGGTTACAGTAGTTTATCCCAAGCCTGAGCCTCTTATATTTAAGTTTGACAAACTATGCCCATGAAGAAGGCGAGAAAGAGCAGCTCCAGCAACGTTCTAATGAGCATTTATTGTGCCTCGATTACAGCGAGTGCTTCACAGTCTGCTTCAAATCCAACCAGATTCTACTCGAGCTGTTTTACAGATGCTTCTAGAAATCCTAGGCCGTTCTTCTGTGGACGAATGGTTCTGTCTTTTGCTCCTGACAGCTGCACGGGCTTGTTGTTCGCTCTCTCCTGAGTTGTTTTAATAAAGTTGTGCTGCAGGACTAGTGAGAGAAGATTAATGGACGCACAGGAAGTGTGGCAGTTGCGAAAGGATGCAGGACAGAGCGGGCCAGCAGCCATCTGTTCCCTCTCCTTTACAGCTCTCTTAATGGAGAAGCAAACCAAACAACATGGATCTGAGCCCTGCAGACACACACACACACATGCACACAAGCATGCGCACACATGTCTAGTGCACATAGATAAACACAAAGCATCACTTCATATGACAGAGATGAGAGCTAGGCTTTTGTCATTGTATTCCCTCTTGTTGGATGTGTGTGCTGGCGTGAGTTTATGCGAGTGTGTGTGTGTTTTCTCTCTCTCTCTCTACCTTTCAGGGAAATAAAGTTGGGTGTGAGCCACGGCTGTGAGATTTAGATGAAAGACACAGCCTGGATGGAACGTGATTAAGAGATATGTTCTTGAGGCAAAACAGGACTTGGCATTTGCTGAGACAAAACCTAATCAAATTAAAGCAAAACATGGCCATTGTTGTGGAGTGTGTTCTCTTCTTGTGTCACGTTTGAAATGAAACAGTGTAAAATAGATATGAGCTTGTGTCTGCGCAGCATCACCACCACAGTGGTTTTATTCAGATTTACACACAGGCACTGACTAATGACGGTTGTGCCCAATGATGCCTAAAGCACTTTATAGAGCTGTCTGGGTTATAAAAGATGTTTACTGTGATGGAGCTGAATGGCTCACTGAAAAAGTATTATTGTTTACAAGTTATTGTTTCAGATTAATTCACTCAGCACAATTGTTAAACTCTCCATCCGAAGGGAACGCTGACCTGCGATTTAATCTTCAGAAGCAAGAAGTCTGCAACAAACACAGAAATCAAATAATACTAAAGCATGAGGAAATTTCTCGGAGTAGAAAAACACAACAGTAATCCGTAAAACAGAATATCGATACACACTGGGAATAAATTCTCTGAATAAAGGAGTTTTTGGAAATGTGTCTTTTTGTTTTTCTGTTTATTATCAGTTTGTGTTCTTAAATGCAACGTTATTTTTTATGATTATTTTGTTTGTATACTTTTCTGTTGTATTTTTTTTGGAAAAGTTTGTGTTTATTTTGTATTTTTTTTTAGTTGTCATTTTGTTTTCTGAAATGTTTTTTTTTATATTTAGTTGCTGTGCATTTTCTTTATATTGTTTTTTTGGTTTCAGATTTATGTTTGCTTTTCTCTGTTGGTGTGATTGGTGTGTTTTCTGTATCATGGATGGGTTTTTAGTATTTCGGTTTACAAAACAGTTTTTTTTATTAGTTTGTAATTAAATTGTCTGTTTTATTATTAGATTTTTTGTAACAAATTCTGTTGTTCTGCTTTTCTTCATATAATTTCTTCATATAATAAGTATTGTATTTTTTGTTTTTGGTTGTGTTTTCATGAATGAATTTGTTTCTGGATCGTTGCTGTGTAGTTTGAAATGCTTTTCTCTTTAGTTTTTTTTTTTGTTGTTTGCTTTTTCAAGTTTGTGTTTGATTGTCATCTAAATTTTTTTAAACATTTTCTATTTGCATATTTTCATTTGGTAAACATATTTTCTGAAAACTTTTCTTATGGTTCTGTTTTTGAGTATCGTTGGGTTTTTCTGGAAATTTTTTACACCGCGGTTTTGTAAAATGTGTAAAATTAGCTACTTTAGGGCCTCTTTGTTTTGTCTTGTTCAGCCATGTTTTTCATTTGTGGTTGTGATTTTATTTTGTGTGTGTCATTTTCATTGTTGTGTTCTTGTTTTTGCGGTTATGGTTTTGATTTTGTTGTGTTTTTGGCACCTCCGGGACATGATGACTCAGTTTTCTCTGTGGCGTAATGTTTGTGCTCATATACGTTATGAAACATATAGTCCAACTGTTTCTCATTTTGTTTGTTTTGAACAAACAGACTATGTCACGTTAAATGACAACATGCATCGTCTCCTTTTTCCCAGTGAGGACATCTGTACAACATGATGAAGTTTCCTCTCAGAGTATCAATCCTGTAATTGAGCTCAGGCAGAGCAGACGTGACATGCACACAGAGGAAGTCAAGAACCTCTCTCATTCTTCTATCATTCCTTCTTCTTTCAGTCTCTTATTCCAGTCTGTTTCTCTTACTCTTCCTCCACACGTATCCACATGCTGCATCTCTTCTACAGCTTGCATGCACACCAGTTGAAATGATTGCATTAGTATTACCTGCCATCATATCTCTAACTGTATTGGCAGCGCTGCACTATGCCTGGCAGATGCAGGTGGAGTCTCATAATAGCGTCTTCAAAAGCTTTTCACAACACTACATCCTGAGTGATATCACTTCCTGGAGCCAAAATGTCTTTATTCATTTTTACTCATTGATCCTGTAATGTTGTTTTCACATTTTGCTTTCTTACAATATTGTGGATCATGAAGAAACTGACGTGAGAGTGGATTGAATATTAACACAATCTGAGACAGTCCCTGCCGGAGTTCATATTCCACCCCGCATGATACAATTAAAAACATCCCTACATGCACTGAGCTCAGCACTGTCAAGAAAGCATTGCAATACAGACTTAAAATAAATCTGATCTATGGAAAACATGACAAGGAGGAGGCCAAGGTTTCCATGCAGGCTCTTAGCTGAACAGAGTTGAAAAAAAAAAGATGTAGAGAAATGAGGGCCTTACATTATTTATATGTGCTAATGGTGGCTGGCTGTGTGTGAATCAGCAACAGAACTATCTGCTGAAATAGATGCACAGCTGTAATCAAAGCCATACATTTCCTCTATTCTTCTGTCTGCAGTTAAATTCAGGGTCAACTGGAATCTGCTTAGGACCATTTGAAATTCTTCCACAAGGTAATTTTCTTTTAATGAAGATGAAATACAACGCAGGAGTAAAATTGTATCTGAAAAATACAACATATACTCACTGAAGGACCACCTCGCACAGTTCCTGTGTAAGATATCACCACAGATATAAACAATAGCTCATGTGCTTAACCTAGTTTTGTTCACAAAAGGAATCCATTAGTCTCATTGTGCAGCCCTTAAGCTCAGCATCACAGGGGGGAACCCGCTGCCGTGAAGCTACATCCATGCACATGTGCCTCTCATTTCCTATGGCAGTCCAGAAGTATCCTTCAACATCCTATTGTAAAGTTTACCAGGGGAGAGGTTGGGCGTATTAAAGTGCCCTAAGAGAAACACTAAATGATGTAAATGCAGGCAGCTGCTTGCTGCTAATGCCGTACAGTAGACGAGGAGGCCCAGCTGAGCGTGGATGTGTACTGTATCTATATAACATTATAGGCCGTCTTTCATGTCCTTATGATCACTAATGGGAACAATATGAAGAGTAATGGTATGGTAAAAGTATTGGGAACAGTGCTTCAGTCAAAACTGCAGCATACTCAGTTTGTGTTCTATTTATTTGAATTATTTATCAGTACTATTACAATATTTTTCCATTCAGTTTAACCTTTAGTGCTTAGTTAGTGTTTGGCAGTTTGCATGTATGATAGTTTTGTCTAGATTTTTGTTTTCTAATTGCTTTTTTACACTCATCATTTCGGCACATATCAGCCAAACATCTCCCCATGTGTGCCCCCCTGGAAGCTGCAGACGTATACCTCCAGGAGGAGAAAGAAGTACCCCAAGTTGAGAATAACTGCTGCAAGCTGTCTACTTGCTTTTCTTTTTTTTATGTAATGTAAAGGGGTCCTAAGTCCCAAGTCTGCTTCTGAATTCATAATGTAACCAAATAACCAAGAAAAAATAAACATATGAGACACAAACTCTCGAAAAGCACTTTTAATCAAGATAAAGATAAATACCCCAACAAAGCATGATTTGGAAAACGAATGCAGCAACACTGTCTCTGATCATCATTTGATGGTGCGCTGACACGCAAACTCTATTAAGCTGTCTTCAAATATGCAAAAATGATATGATTTTACAATGATTACATATTCACTTCCCCAGCTGGCTGGCTCCAAGCGTCTCCATTTGTCATCGACTATTGTGTCCAATTATATGATTAGCTTTGAACACTCCAGCACTTCGAGAGCTCTCGTGTGTTCTGCTGCGCAGAGTGATTCACAAACAAAGTCATTACAACATGTATTCACACATATCAAATAACAAAACAGATGGCCACTGCGCCTGCCGCCTGATTTGTTTTCCACACAAGTGGAAGAAAAAAAAAGTATTTTGTGTGAGCTGTGTTTAATGCTGACTTTTTTTTTTTTATTTCCAAAGAAGAGCAGCTGGCTGTCGCGCTGTTAGATCAGCTCCTATGAAAGACAATCTTGTTTTCATTAATTTCTCTACAACAAAGGCACTTGTTGGGAAGATTTAGAATTACAGTGAGTAAAGCTTCCGGATAATTCATCACAGAGACTTGACAGGAAACTTAATTGTTTTAAATGCCAGTTTCTGTGAGCAGTGATGCTGGTTTTTCTTTGATGTCTAACAGGTGGGACAGATAGACGACCCTCTGATGTTTCATTTGACCTTTGACTTCTTGGTTATAAATCCACTTGTAGTCCACCGGCCAATAAACCTATCACTATATGATGGACTGCAGTTGCCAATATTCCATGTGAGATGGAAAACTTGTAGTCTGCCTCCTCTTATTTAACACCGTGTAAATCTTTGCTCTCTATATCATACAGAGTGGCCACTTCTTCACCTATGAATACTGTGCAAATCAGCAAAGCATCATATGGATTCTTTGTGTAGAGCATCCTATTTACAGGCATGATGTGTTAACTTGTCTTTGTGTAACTGGACCTCCTTGTGGATTTTTTCTTTCACATGAACTGAGTCGCTATAGAATACTGTAATAAGAGAGAAATATTAATATCTTTGAAAGGAATATCACTGCACTGTGCCTTTTATTTAGTTCTGCTTGCCATTAATCAGCGTTCTGAGAGCTGCTTTATAACATAAGGTTAGAACACAAGGTCAACAACATTTTAACTGAAAAAAAAATACATCACAGAAAACCAGTTACATGGATTTATGTTGTATGAAGGTAAAACTGTTGAAGCATGTTGTTTCTATGGCATATAATACAGCAATAATGTATACAAAATGCATTCAAATTTCAAGACATAATAAAAAGAACAGCGACAAACTGCAAGTACAATAAAATGAAAATGTTTTTTCTGAAACAGAATCGTATTTTGTCTTTGGTGAAATAAAATATTTTATTCTCTAAAATGATGTTTTGTGTTTTATAGCCTGATAGTTGCATGTTTTTCCTTCTTTGGTGTTTTATTTGTGGAAATATTTAAGTATCTGAAATATTGTGGTTTGTACTCTGTTTTCTTTTTAGATTTGTTTAGTGAAATCTTGTTTTAGATTGTTGTGTTTTGTTGAATGTGTTTGTATTTCATAGTGTCTTGTTTTTTTCTGACATTGTTTAATTTAAAATGTTGTGCTTCTAGAGTTGGGCTGTGCAGTATTGGTTTGGGAGGTGCGTGTGATTGGGTGTGTTAAGATATTTGTATTCTTTCTTGTATTTTATTTCCTATTGTTTTAATATGTAAATGATTCTGTGTTACTTTTTGTATGAAAGGTCACATCATGATCTGCTTTCTGTGTTGGTCTTATGTTTCAGAAAATGTTGCTGTTATGCATGAAATGCATATGCAGATTTTCCAATTAATTTCCATTTTTTATATATATATTTAGCTGAGTTTTCCAAAGTTATATATGTGTTTTAAGTATAATTGTTTTTTTCTTTATTTTTTTCTTTCAACATTTATGCAACAGGGGAAAAAGAAAAAACATTGCTGAGATCAAGTTTTCACAAAAAACTCAATACATTGAAGGTTTTCGCGTTTTTGTCATTTACAGCCTTCTCTGTGACACGTCTGCCACACATTCTGATTTGACTCATTACTTCTCTCTTATTTGAGGAATAAATTAAGATTAAATTGCATTTTATACCTGCAGCAGAGGCCTGAAACAGAAATGTCCCTGTGCTGAAAAGGTTTAAAGGTTACGGTTGCAGTAAATCTAGTAAATAGCCTCTCTGACATCTCTTGAGCATGTTACTGTAAATGCACTCCAAGCAACTGAATCATTTAACATCTAATCAATACTATTCACATTGCACCATAAACACATTTTAGTCAGATTCCTGGTTGAGGAAGATGTAATGGTTGTTGTTAACTGGAAAAACGGGATATTGTTTTCATGGAGCTAGTTGTAACATGCTTGAGTACCAAAACAACTCCAAGAAACTATATCGGAAGAAAGTGCAAGAGTCACAATTACCTTTCGCAGTTTTCCAAAAAGCACTGCGCTGTATAACTCAAGCTGTTGGATGGGATCTACCTATGCCATGCTGCCATCACCTGGTCAATACATTTACAGCAACCTTTAGAAGACCTGCTGTGTGTTTTGTAACTATGCTCTGTGACAAGAGGTTAATTTTAACTCTATATTTGAAAGGACTGCTCTCAAACAAGTGTGGTGCATTCTTACTACATGCTCTGGACTTTATGTATCACTGATGGTTTCATTTGCTAATTTTGCCTCTGTGGAACTGAAATGTCACCGAAGCAGAGCTTCAAATGTGGCTGAATGACTAACAAACATAGCAACATGTAAGAACCCACCACTGTTTCCTGTGGGGGCTTTGGAGCCCTTCATGCTTCTCAGCTGGCACACTGAGAAGGTTGACAAAAGTTTCCGTTTTTTTTTTTTTTCTTGTTTGTTTTTTTGTGCACAACAGAGGCAGAATACTGTGGGCTGTTTTTAAATGATTAGGAGGTTTATTTTCACCTGCATGTACCACACCTGAGCCGCAGACACCCGTGCTTTGTGTACCAGAGAAAAGATGTACGCAAAACATCTCAAGTCTCATGGGTGAATCAATCAGCTCTGAACACAGATGTTTTTTGCCACAACAGCAGCACTCCCATACTGCGAGTGTAAATTACACCGTGAAAATTAATTGCAATTTTTGGATCCTTTTGATAATTAACTCTGGAAAGTACACAGCGATGCATTCAGTGTTACATTGTGCCAAAGCATGCACAGTAGGCACAGTACCAGCTCAGTGCAGTACTGGGGACCAGCTTAAAATGAAGTTTTATATCATAGCACTGGTCAGATTGCTCATTGATCTGACGCTACCTGTCTGTGTGTGCCTACTCTTTCGCCTTACGCTTCGCAGGTAGTTCCTGTACAGAATTACACTGATCACCCTGTCCTGGAACTGCTTGGAGACAATGTAATACAGAATGATATCCAAGACTGTGCTTAGATTCATCAGGAATGTGGTGAACACAGCCCATGTGCTGAAACCTCCATCTTTTTCATCCCTCAGCAACCGAAACACCAAACACACGTGAAAAGGCACAAAACACACCAACACTTGAATAATTAGGGTGATGATGATGCGGATAGATTTCTCTTTCACTTTAGGTTTGAGTTTAGAAGTACGTCCATGGATTAGATTGTCTACAATGACGATGTAGCAGCCAATCATGATACATATGGGCACCAAGAAGAAGAAGATGAGCCTCACAAAGTTTATAGGATTGTCATGACGCATGTAGATGATGTCCTGCATCTTGATGCAGGTGGTGAAGCTGGAACTTTGGTCAGGGTCGTTCTCAGTGAAAAACAATGGCGTTGTGCTGCCCAAAGTCATAACCCACACTCCTAGGCTACCCACCACAGCTTTCGGAACATTCCTCAGCTCCTTGGCATGTTTTGGCTGCACAATGGCCATGTAGCGGTCAGCACTGATCAGAGCAAACAACCACAGAGCCATGCAGGGGTAGAAAATGGTTAGAGCTGCATTGATTCGGCAGAAAATATCTCCAAAAGGCCACTCGTTCCGGTGGAGGTACACCATCCTGAAAGGGAGCAACAGGATGTAGGTGAGGTCCACCACTGCCACGTTTATCATGTAGACGGTGACCGAGTTCCTCTTCTTGGTGGTCAAAGAAAACACCCATAATGCAGTGATATTTACTATGACTCCAATTGTGAAGATGACAGAGTAGAAAACCAAGCCCACTATCCGGTACTCTACTGGCCCCTGTTCCGGCGTCGTGTTCCCAGTTTCCACTGACATGTTGGAGGGGTTTAGATCCATCTTCATGCTGAAAAAACACAAGATATTTGTTTCCATTTAAATATACAATCAATACAATATGTTATTGCCTTACAATGACTGTAAAAATTAAGTTGTTGTCATTAAAAAAATCTTTTAAATATATATTAAATGAAAAATAGCGCACACACAGATGTTGAAATGGAAACTCGCTTTGAGTTTGATGCAAGCAGATATATCATATCATAGATTAGTCAATAAAAGATTGGAAAGGTTGCGCAATGCTGAAATAAATAATCACCTTACTGAATGCTTAACATGTCCGTGACTTGATGAAAAAAGGGGCGTCCCAAGAATATTCATCATTTTTTTCTAAGTGAAAGTGTGGAGGGCTTTAGTGCTGTATGAATAACACTTCGAGCACTGACTTGAAAAAGTTTGGAGATTTAATCATCCACAAGTACAAAATATTAACCAGGAAATGCAAAGAAATCTATTTTTACCATTCTGATCAGTGCTGTTATTGTCTAGCACTCAGGCAAAACTGATTCAACATGATTCTGTGGAGGAAATAACTATGTCATGAACCCATGACATCAAAAACAAAGAAGAACAAAAAATACTCTCAGAGTTTTGGGTTGGATGCTAGCTTAGCTAGCTGCAATGGTAGATTAAAGCAGATAGGCAAGGTTCAAAGCTTGTGGCACTTTGCAGCATGTGAAACAAAGTGTGTCAAGTGTGCCTATTGAAGAGTATATGACAACTTACTTTTTTGGAAGTTATCCATCATAAGTCCAAATAAGTGAAATCTAAGGGGAAAAAGAACAACAACAAAGAAACTTGATAAAGATGATCTAGGATTATCTTTAAAACAAATTGTTTCTGAGATATAAAGAAAAGAGAGCCTGGACCAATCAGGCTTTTAGAGGAAACTGTGTGGTTAGAACAACCAGAGACCGCCGCTAAATATGGACATTAGATGTAGCAGAAGCTGCCAGTTGATGATTTGAATACTTATTTTTAGCAGATGGGCAGCTGTGCAAATGGAAACAAGTGGACCGTGACTTCAGTTAAAGTTTTCTTCTTACACAAAAAGTAAAAGAGGTCGTTGAATATAAACAGACAAAAATTAAATGTATGGAATAGCTCTCACCTGTGGTAAATGTTAATGTGTGGAAGTGAAATTTGTAGATGTTCCTGTGAAACAGGTTTTCTATCTTCATCAGAAATAATGTGGCTTTCACGTTAAAGAAACAGATTCATTTGTATTGCTCTGAATCCTCAGTTGTATACATTTGCTGTGTAAAAATTGAAGTGAAACGATAATCTTTAAAATAAAGAACAGATCACATATGTATCTTAGATAAGCAGTAGCAACAACAAAAAATCAACAATCACCAGGAAGCTGTAAAACATGTCTGCTTAGCATCATGCTCTTCCTCCATCTTAAATGTGAACCAGATCAGGTAGCCTTGCCTGAACAATAAAACACTTCACTTACCACAGAACTCAGACAAACATCTTGACAAGCTCACCCCACCAGGTTTATGAAGTGAAAGTGATTTCATGAAGATTTCACTGAGCTGTCAGCTCTTAAGGTAAAAACAGGGAAGTGAATGCTGTATCAGTGTGATGGCGAGACTGAGTGCACTCAAAAAGCCCCCATCACTTCCTGTGAGCTGTACTTTCTGCACTTTCACATTCCTTTACAGTATCTGCGTAGTTGGAACAGAAAGGGCTACAGCTTTCCACAGTCTGCAATTACACCCCCTTAAAGAAAATGATGTGCCATTAGAAGTGGGAGTGTGTTTGGCAGGCAGAGAGATGGCAGATTTAGGGCGAGTTATTGATTGGAAAAGTGGGGTCTGTCACAGCACATTAGTTCTCAGGGGAGTAATCCACAGCAGGTTGCTGTGAGAAGCATCTGCTGCTGGAGAGAAGTAATTAAAAACAGGATGTTGAGGCAGTTGCCATATAAACAGGAAATAAGACGGTGGTAATAGACACTTCACGCTGATGCTGTGAGGTGGTTTTACACCACATCCACTTAATAGATGCAAAGCGCATACCTCAGGTGAAACGCTCAAGGTCAGTCTGGACCTGGGTTGAATACAGATTAATGTGCATGATTAATGTGTGTGTGAGCTGCTAACAAATATGAATTAGGACATTTGGCTACAAGAACATTGTGCAATAAAAACTTCTCCCCCAAAACTCCTAACGGCTACTTTCCCTTCCTATTATAGATCTTATGAAATATGCAGCATACTTTCCCACAACTCCCAAGTTCTGCTTCCTGGGTGACCGCCGCTGTTTCTGACTTCTGTAAAACGCTACTATCAGAGACTAGATATGGATTATGCAGACTTGTCAGCTTCAGAGCTCAACTTTTTTTCCCAAAGTTTGCCACATGTATTGTATTGCTGCTTTATCAGACTGGTGTTTGTATTATTCAGTCTAATTTCTATTCCTGGAAAATAATTATCCATCGGCTCATCCTCTTGATGTGTCTCAAAAATCTCGTACCAGATGGTACTTGGTGTTCATTGCAATATGTTGTTATGACAACAGTCTGTGTGATGTTTTCCTCTCTTTGATACTTGTCATGTGGTTGCCTCAGTAGAGTATTCCACTCTACAGAAAATCCCCCTAAAATCCACCTGTTTAATAACATCATCAGTGTGTATACTAATAATACATTTATTAAACAGATTTAGACAGCAGCCAGTTGTATGTTTTCAATCTCCTATCTTACATCATTAGTATAGATTTCTTTTTTTTGGTAAAAGTTAAAATGCAACAGCAAAACAAGCCAGTGAAAAGATTGTATTTCTTGGTTTCTCATCACTTTCTTATCCTGTTTTACACTGTCCTCTACAGGCTGACATGAAATATTACAAAACTGTTCATGTGTCTAATAAGGAAACTATAAGAGGTAGGTAACATAGGTAATTGCTAAATTATTTGAAAGCTTCGATGCTTTGTTTTAATTTATTCTGATGCATACCATTTTGATGAGGTTGTTATATTAATTGTGCTGTTAAGCATTCGGGTAAACCATCAGTTAGCCACAGCTTTCATTGTATGCATTAGATCAGGGTTGTCAGAGTCTAGTCTGTGAGGGCCAGTGTCCTGCAGGCTTTTGTTGTCTCCATGCTTGCCGACACACTAAATGACTAATTTGTTTTCATAGGTGAAGACATTTCTAACAAGATCAAGCCTCCTAATGGGCTTTCTTACAATCATTGTTTGACCAGTAACTATATAAATTATTTTTTATTAAACCGAATGATGCTACTGATCTTTATTTATTATTATTTTAAACTTATAAAGTGCATGGACAACAGTAGTAGCAGATGGAATATGCAGTAAAATCCTAAAGACTGTTGCTCATATAATTCATTGCATTGACCTATCATTATCACATGGGATTTTTCAAAAAATGACAAAAATCATTCCAATCTACAAATCAGGACAGAGGATTGATCCAATGGTCAATCCTCAGTCCTTATTCTGCTGGACCTGTCAGCTGCTTTTGACACAGTCAACCACAAGATTCTT
>JBAMHX010000014.1:8570370-8587503 GCA_037177515.1 Pseudomugil tenellus | reverse complement strand
CTTGTGTTGTTCTTATTCTCAGATGTAAGTCGCTTTGGAGAAAAGCGTCTGCTAAATGTCTGTAATGTAATGTAATAATGTAAAATCTGGAGATAAAAAAAAAAAAAAAAAAAAAAAAAAAAACTATTGTCCAATCCCGACCCTACCAACTCTCTCCAAGATATTGGAGAAGGTGATACATAATAGTCAGTCATTATTTGGACAAGCTTCATATTCTCAGCAGTTATGATTTCAGGAAGAAAAACGCAACCTGCATGGCTATCCTGGATCTTATTGAAAACATAAATAATGCTTTTGAGCAAGTTGGCATTTTCCTGAACCTGTCCAAGGCATTTGATACCATTGACTTCAAAATACTGTTGTGAAGATGCATCATTATGGCATTAGAGAAACAGCACTGAATTGTTTTAGAAGTTACGTATATGGCAGAGAACAATATGTCAACATAGATAACATTAAATCTCAAAGTCAGGAAATAAAATGTAGGGTCCTCCAGGAATGAATTCCAGACCCGTTACTTTGTATAATCTAAATTATTTTTTTCTTACATATTACATAAGGTAGTGTTAGCAGATGATACTAATTTGTTTTTTTCACACAACAATATACTTGACCTTTAGCTTCTTTGAAATGCTGAACTGGAAATAACGGACACCTGGTTCAACTACAACAAATTTTCTTTAAATATCAGTAAAATTAATTATATTGTATTTCGATCAAGTGAAAAAGTAATCAACACAAACCAGGTCGGTATTTACGTAAATGATGAGAGTATATCACAAGCAGTTCTACTAAGTTCCTGGGGCTACACATTGATAAGTACTTTAATTTTAAAAACCATATTGAGTACTTGATATCAGTCTTGTCTAAATACGTAGGACTATTTTTTATCCATCTCCCACTAAATGAACTTCTCACTCTGTAGAAAACATTGTTTGAAATCCATCTCACCTATTGTAATGTCATATGGTGTAATATGTTTCCAAGCTATGTAAAGAAACGTGAAAATTTACAAAAGTAAATCTTGCAAGCCCTGTCTTGGTCCAGTTATAATGCTCCATCACGCCCCTGTTTCATTTTGATATCCATATCCAACTTTAAAAAAATGTTATAGTAAAATCTCCTCAGCTCATATTAACTGTAGTCCAAAAATGGATTTATCACGGAAAGTATAGAGTGTTTGTGTGTCTAAATCTATGTTTCTTGTATGTATATTTGGTATGTATGAAAATCTAACTCTCTTCTTCTACGCATCTAATAAAATTAGGCTTACTCTGTCATTTTTTACTTAGACTTCCTTCTTAAAGCTTGTGAAAGCTTCTTTAGAAGTTTAGCTTCACACATAAGCAATAGCAGACCACTATACGAAATATGATAAATTTGTTAATATAGATTGTGAATGTGAATAAAAACAAATGCTCCAACACAGCTGAATGCAATTAATGAAAAGTTTGACAAAAACCTGTTGGATCCATTTGATTTGCATCAGGTGTGTTAGTGCAGGAAACAACAAAACTTGCTGGATACCGGCCCTTGAGGCCCTTACTTTGACACATGTGCATTAGATCCACAACAACTAAGTTTAATTTGGGAATAAACATGTGACTGCTTTTTTTCATTTAGGGGGTTCCCTGATTTTCATTCCATGTCAGTGGGGATAAATAGGAGCATCAAGTCTGGAAAAAAAAATGCATGGATGGATGAATTTTAGCGGAAATAGGCCCATGTTAGCAGTATACAGACTGCAACAGACTCTGTTATGACTTCTAAGGACAAAGAAATATGCCACACACACAGACGTAAGCACACACACCCACAATGTATGCAGAGTTCAACATATGTAATAAGAAATTCTCTCAGGAAATTAGAGAACAAAAACTACATTGTAAAGTGTTGTGGAAAATCTTGATAAATAATTTTCATTGACTGCTATTCATCTCTTCTATCTTTTATTACAAGGCTGTCCTTTTTGACTCATCAAATGGCCTTATGGGAAAAAAAGCAAAAATTCCTCCTCAGTCATATTTTGTACTTTATATAGAAAAAAAAATTTCTTTATTTTTTTGGGGAAACATTACACAAGTGCAAAAACAAGGCGTGCTGGTTTTCAGCTCATTTCTTTTGTCTGTGTAGGGGGACTTGGCATTTCTATGAAAGCTGCAATTTTGATGATTACAAAATGCTTTGATGAAAAGATTTAGTAAGTAAATAAAAAGTGAAGAGGAAAAGTTTTTTGCATAAAAAGACTAAAAGTGACTTTATTTAAAATGGTTAACTTTACAATATGTATACCTCTGACAATTTGCCAACCAGAGTTGAGTCCTTCATGGTTTCAGCCCAGCCCTGTGAAAAAAAAGAAAAGCACATTTCCCAAATCCCCAAAGACACTAGGCAACAGAAAGGAGGCGATGAAGCAGATGGCAATTATATGTGTGAAATACAGTGTTTATTGCGACACAGCAGCTAGACTATCAACAAGGGACACATTTCAGTGAAAACAAATTAAAAAGAGAATAAAATCTAACATATGAAAAGGTCAAGATGCAACACATGTAATATTATACTGTAGTGTGTTAATTCGGACAACTATAAAACATAGTCTTAAGTGATAGCTGGTCCAGTTTGCCAAGAAAAAAAGTCATTTCCTTTGTTTAAATTCTTGAGAAGTGAATGGGTATGTTTCTCAAGTAATTGTTTCAGCCAGGTGGCTTGTTGTTTCTTTTTCCTGTTTGTGTCCTATTTAACAACCACTTTCAGATTTAAGTATTGCATGCATCTTGACAATTTATCAGTTTTGGTTTCTTCAGATCTGCATCCAAAAATATTAACTTTTCTATCTCACTGAAAAAAAAATCTCATAAGAAACTGCAATAGTTATTATTTTGCAAGAAAAAAAAATGAAAACAGTTGGTTCTGAGTTGAAACCCAGTCAGAACCAACTTCAAACCTTTATAGACAAACGCAAGATGGCCACTGCTGAAACTGCAGACAAACCAATGTGGAACCCTTATCTGTTGCCCAAATCAAGCAGTATGCCTCAATATGGACATGCTGGCTGGGTTGGGTTAGTGTTTAAGAGTAAGGTAACAGATCGGCTTGTTCAGCATGTTTAGTTTTTGGTTACACTGGTAGCATGCACTACATACAGACAGTATTAGACATAGGAACTAAATATTTCCTCTTTTTATTTTAGCTGTGATAGAAATGTCTGAGTCTTACAACAAAACAATAATTGGTCATTCATGTCACATGATTTCTTCATGTTACATGTAGAATGAGGCTGCCAGTAGAGGCTGGATCAGTGGGCATGGCCTCCGTGGCAGGCGACTAGGCTCTCTGGGTTGCTCTGGGGTACAGGGTACAAGAGAAACTGTCATTGAGCACAAAGAAATTTAGGTATGTGGGTGGGTGATTGGGTAAGGGGAGGGTGGGAATTGGTTCTCTTGGGGCCCTGGGGCCGTGGGGTCTACCCTCTCTTTACCCTACGTGGCTGAAGCACAGTAGAGTAGGTGTTTGTCAGTTTGGAGCCACTGGGACCTGTTCCCTCTGACTGCAGGAGTCTGGTTGGCACCTCCTTCTGCTTCCTGCTGGGTGAATGGAAAGTTTCCTCAGGAGTGGAGTCCATGCCCTGGACTTCGCAGCCTGTATGTACCCTGTATGTACTGCATGATGACATAGTCTCTGTATTGTAATTATAATTGTTTTTGTTTCTTCTTCGGGCCTTAATAAAGAGTAGATAAATCAGAAAATGTGTTTGAATTTCAATGTAAAACTGTTCTGTTTACTGTCTGCAAATTGTTTGTGGTTTTCCTGAGGCCTCGGTGGTAATTGTAGGCTGATGTTGTGACTTTTTTTTCTTTTTATGCAGTTTCAGTTGTTCTTGTTTCTGTGCTTCTGTCACGAAAAGCTCAGTAGATATGTAAATGTACAACTATAGTTTAAATGTGATGTTATATAAAGAAAAGTTTAGATATTACTGCTTCTGCTTAATTTTGTGTTGCTAAAATCTTACAACAGACACAATGCATGATCTGTTATGAAGAAGTAAACAAAAGTTCACAATTTTACTGTGTGTGGACTGAAAACGAAGGTCAAAATGCAGAACTAACATCAAATTTCTACTGCTGTTCCGTCTTCTCATGAAACCAAGTCTATTGATCACATTTCTACTATAACCCAACAGTTAGGTCTAACTTCCTTTTTAACTTTAGTCAAACATATTGTGTTTGACTTTTACAAGAAGTCAACGATAATGGTATTTGTGCGATTTACTATAACTTGATCTTGTATTGATTTCATACAGTTTAACCAGCATAAAATATATTGACTGGAGAGAATCCATGCACAGTACAGACCACAACCGACATACAAACCAGAAAACATTTCTTCATGCTATATGTTTGCAAAGACTTAAACGGAAAGACAAAAAAAGACAAGTTATCAAATTTATTAACACAGTTAAGGACAGCATCCTGAAAAGTACCAATGCTTGATGCTTTACAAAGTGTTGGTATTAAAGTAAATGTATATTGGTTGTGCGCAAAACATTCACTGGTTGTGACAAATCAGTTTTCATTTAGTTTGTGTTTCTTTAAAAGCCACAAACATTTTTTTAAGCCATGACCTCGTTACTACTCCAGAGTGGTTACAGTATTATCACGAATCATGAAAGTTAATTTGCTATGCACATCTTAGTTTATGATCAATAATAAGTTCTGCACTGCTGAGTTGGAAAAGAATTAACTTGATAATTGAAAAAATATTAATCTCCTATTAATACATTAACACAAAATAGGTTTTAACTGCATATAATAATGCAAATCAATCCAGAATGTATTTGAACTTAATTTTTTCCCTGGCTTTTACTGATAACAATGGAGGTGACTCAACTTGAAAGGATAAGTAATAGAGTCCAGTCTGATCTTATGGGTCTGTGTCTTCAGAGTGTCCACAGAGTGATCACTGTGGACTTGAAGAGGAAGATGACATGAAAACACAAACTCTTCCACTGTTTAAGATTATTTACTTTTATTTCACATATGTTTGCATGTATTATCAGCCATCAGTCCCAGGAATTGTAGGTTTATAAAAGAATGAAACTGGACTTGTATCTGTTTTACAAAGTTTTCAATCAGCACATGAAGCATTTAAAATACTATTTTTTATTTTTACAAAACACAACAACATCACACCAAAGTTTTAATAACCAACAGTGAAAAGACAGTGATTCCTTTACAATAGATGAATAGCTTTTATTTATAAGCTAAATTTATGTATTATTCAGTTAAATAGCTGTTTTCTAAAACATGTTTTCAGGTTTTCCAGGCATTTGGAAGAACTTGACACAGTTTGTCTATGAATTTGTTCTATCGCTGAGGTTTTAGTTTCTTCAGGTTTATTTTTAGACACTGAGGTATGTGATTTCTGAAAATCAGGGTTGAAACCATAGACTGTATTGAAACGGTAGAAGTCCATGCTTTTCATGGCATCATAATAGCATATTTTGGCTCATCTATCTGATAAAAGAACTTATAAAATAGTCATCTCTACACAATCAATTCGAATTTGAACATTTAAACATTTAAAATATTTTTTATAGCTTTTCTTTTTCAAATAAAGAGCAAATAAATAATTTCACTTGTGCTATTTGCCAGGATGAAATTTGTTTGACCTTTTGAGTGTATATTAATTTATCTTTTAGTACTCCAAACATGCTTGTTCATATCTTTTCAATACACAGTACTTGTGGTAGAGTTGTTACATCACTGATGTACTTAAAACTTTTCCAAAAGAGAAATTATTAGATAGCCTTAAAGACATGAGGATTTTCAAAAACATGGATGTCATTGCAGCTGCCTCAGCAGACATTTAATTTTCACAGAAAAAGGTTACTTCTATAAATGATTGCATAAAATTACATCATTATCCAGACCAAGAAAACAAATGCTAGACCCAAGAATAATATGTTCTGCTTTTCCAACCAGTTAGGGCAAGTTCATTCCACATTAATACAGATGGTTAGCTCTGCATACACAGATTTTCTGGGAAATTGTAGGCAGATAAAAAAGAAAAAAACATAAAAATCAGTCTCATCTATGATAGACTGGAACTCACAGACCTCTCAGAATGCAGAACTACTTACATTTCAATGTTCTATTTCATACTCATAAGCTCCTGTTTATTTACAAAAGCAGACATATTTTCTTCTTACAAAGATGGAACAATTACAGATCTTATGTACAATTCAGAAATATTAACAATGAAATATGTAAACATACGACATGCTGCTTGTTCTTTTTTTTTTTAAAAAAAAGGCAGAAAAATGCATTTTTTACAATGATCTTGAAAATCCTTGACTATGGAAAATATTTTGCAGAAGTCCAGTTGATCAAGTAGTAGCTAGGTGATACAACCTTTTTATGAACACTTTATTTGACTCAGTGTCCCATTGAAACATGCTACACCTCTTGTCTCTGCTCTTGTTTTACATTGGTTCTTGTTTTTATTCATGCCAGTGTGATCTCCTCTCTGAGAGCCTCTCAGTGGTTGTACTTAGAACACAACTGTTGAGTTGGATCTTGTTGCCATCAAGGAAGTCCTTGGATGAGCCTTCAGGCGATGTTCTAACTGCACTGGAGAAGGACATACTGACGTGCATCTTCAGCATCTTCAAAAGTTTCCTTTTGTAGCCTTTACAGGCAAAGAAGTAAACAAATGGGTCCAAGCAGGAGTTGAGGTTCATCAGACACAGTGTGGTGTGTAGCAACACCTGAAAGGATCTAAGATCACTGCAGTCAGGATTCGATACCAACTTACGAATCATGTACTGCAAAAGGCCAATGTGATAAGGGGTGTAACAGATAAAAAACACCACAGACACACAACAGATCACACCAATGGCCTTGCGACTCCGACCAGACTTCTCTGTTAAATGGTTGGTCTTGGCTGTCAGGTGGAGTTTGGAGCATAAGACAGTATAACACACTGTGATGGTGAGCATAGGGGTAACATAACCCAGGAAGACAGCACCAATCAGCATATTAGCAATATGGTCCATTTTTTCAAAGCTGGGGTATTCCATACAAGTGATATAGCCATCAGCTTCCTCATTGGTCAAATCCATTGCAAGGAGAGGCAGAGTCTGTGCCAAGACAAGCACCCACACACCACAACAAATGTAGCGCACATTGCTGACTTTCCTGAGTCGGGCAAAACGAAGAGGCAAGACGACAGCGATAAAACGGTCCACACTGAGGCAGGTCATGAAGTTGACTCCTGCATAGGTGTTGATGTAGAAGATAAAGCCTGAGATCTTACACGTCACTTCACCAAAAGGCCAGTGGAAGCCTTGCATATAATAAGCTATCCTCAGAGGTAGCGAGAGGGTGAAGAGGATATCGGAGATCACCAGGTTCATGGAGTACAAGGTTGTGGAGTTGATCTTCTTCAGATTGACACGGATGACGTGGAAGGCAAGGCAGTTACCGAACAACCCCACGCAAAACACAACACAATACAAAAGAGGCATGAAGATGTGGGCATAATTTCGATGTTCATACAGGTTATCACAGATGGTACTATTAGGCTCACGAGGGCTTGAGGTGGTGAGTGTCACAGTTATAGTGGCAGGACCCATCTTGACAGTGTAGGAACCAAGAACTGCAGAGGAAATAAAAGAAATACCTTGTTTAACACATTTCAACATGTGCTTTCTTTTCTCCTTTTGTTCATATGACAGGAAATCAAATCTGAGTGTCACACTCGGGTATTTTATGAAACTCAAATTTGGTTGACAAATGCTTGCATGCTTACAAATTTAACACCTTGCTTTCACAAAGGAAGTAGAGGGAGATGTATCATGGCTCCTTTGTAGAATGTGACCAGAGCATTTGATTTTTTAAAGTATTTTCATTTTCCAGTATTTTACATATTTGTACTTGAACTGTAAAAAATAAATGGTTATCTCCTTAAAAAATACAATCAAACTATTGTCATTATATGTAGTTACATATGGATGGTCTTGTTTTTCATAAAATGCAAATAATTATAAAAAAAGTAGAAAATATATGATTATCTTCAAGCCATATGAATTTATAATGCCATATGTTTGACCACCATTTAACAAAACTAATTTGTGTTTCAAGTAAGTAAAATCTCAGCAAGTAGAAAAGAGTTGATTAAAAAAAGACTTTCCAGTTGTTTGTGTGATCTACAGTGCCATCTTCTGGATTTATTTGAGCCAAACATCACAGGAATTCTTAATAAATTTTACCTTCACTTTACCAAAACTTCATTTGACCACATGAAAATACTAATAAAAACAGCAAATGAAAAAGGTTAGGATTTTAAACATGGTCATAAACCAAATTGGAAATGAAGTCATATATCTAAATCTCCTTTTGTTTTGGGTTTGGGATGGTTAGGTCTATTTTTATTACCTTTTGATTTGATTTTAATTAGTTGGGATTTCAAAGAATGACAAAAATGCAACATCAGATAAGAGTAATTAACTCGTCTTTAAAAGCACACTACCATATAATCACTCATTAATTTCCTTTTCTTTAGTCTGCTTAAAATACAATTTGTTTTATAACACAGCAGTGGCTGAAATTGACACAAAGGAACAGTGAATAAAGAGTTAAACAGGAATTCTGAATACAACTGGTATTCTCCTGCATTAATGTTAAACAAGCGAAAGGCAAAAACAACAAAAAAGTGGTGATGAAAGATGTTCTTCTGCTTGAGGAAGTCTACTTCCCCAGGGTGTTCTGGCTTAGAATGAGGCGATGGAAAGTTGCATTGTTTAAAACGATTTACAATCGGCTCTAGTTATGTCCTTGTACACGTTGGAGGGCAGAAGCCCATTTCCTGGCATGTTAACAGAAGTGACACTTACAGGTGGGGCAGAAACCTGCTAAAGAGACAACGGTTTTTCAAATTCTTTTAAGAATTATATATCAATGTTTGATGATACATCTGCATTTGGTGTCCATATACATTTACTGTTACTTTGAAGACATATCTTTTGAATTAAAAACCCAAACTCCAGTTCACCTTACCACAAGTTTATAGTAGATTATTTTCAAGTGGATAAGTGCACATTCAACCTACCAGAACATTGCTATTTCTAAATCCAACATGAGAAAGAGAGAAACTTTTCAGTCAGTCAAAAAGTGTTATTTTCTGATTTATATTTTATTTTATTTTTTTGTAAATTTATTCTTATTTTTTCATCTTCTGGATTACAACTGCAGTAGTATGTAGTAGTCTCATTAGAACTTTTTTGACTTGGAAACACAACAACAGTCTTTGTGAGCCGAACAATCAACTGAAGTAGTAAGTTTTCCTATGTCACAGAGCAAATATACTATCTCATTCATCTAAAAGAAGTATAGTTTTTAAGGCGCACTTACCTCACTGATTGAAAAGCTGTCCTACAGAGTTACCCAAAATTCCATTGTACCAGAAGATATCAACACTTTCAGCAAGAATTTGTTACTTTTACCACAGTTTCCCAACAGCGCACCAGTCACACTGCCCAGTCTGAAAACAGCATGACATTCAAAAATCAAGATCTGTATCTGCTGGCAGTAACCATAGTGACAAAATATCCTGTTGCACCTCGCTTTCTGTCTCTCTCTCTCACTTTGTCTGGGTGTGTATGAACTTCTCTTGCTAAACTTGCTAAACTTCAATGTGCTACCTCTCTTCAAACACCCTTCCAAAAGCTCCTGCTCATGCAAATAAAATACAAATTTTATATAAAGGTAATATTTTCCTTTCAGTGATTGATAAAGTTGAGTGGGTTGACCAGATCAAGGGAAATGAAAATCTAGGTTTCATACATCACACAGAGTTGTGCGTACTCTGATGGGAGGATGTGGCTTCAGTAAATGGCAGACTACAGAAAAGTTTCCCTTTTTCTTTCTTGGCTTTTTTCCAACCTTCTTTGTTAAAAAAAATGTGCCTTTGTAATATTGATATATTTATTTCTCCTAGTTACACCACAAATCTGACAAGTCTTAGTTGAAACATACTCCTAGTTTCAGTTTACCGTTATGTTATGTCACTGAGTAGAAGCGAAAAAGGGGGGAATTCCTATTTGCCCCAGGAAGATTTATGCTTTTGGTGTCTTGGGCTCAGAATGACATATAGGGAACAATTTCTTTCACTCTTTTCTTCTGATGTCAGTGAAGTCATTTATTTGCTTGTGTCAAATGTAGCTCATCAGTGCATGTGATAACATTTGATCAATGTGGGTTGAAAACACTCATCTGTGAGACAACTCTAGGGATGCATGTTAAATGTCAGCACATTTCAACACATAAAGGTTAATGCTGAAGTTTATCTTTTTTTATTAGGGATGCCTCTCCATCTGGTGATATAGTTTACATGCTTATAAAAACACAAATGAGTAAAAATAGTGAGCAAGAAAGAGGAGAACAGCTGTAGACAGTTGTGCTGAGTGGAAGTGAAACAACCTGGTCTTTCTGACTGACTGTTTGTAATGTAAAATGTGTCAAATCTATGTAGAGTGTTTAATCTAAATGAACTTTGTCCCTGATTAACAGTCATAAGTTATCTGCACCCTACTTCTGAGCAAGATTGCTCTCTTTTCCTACAATGGCACCCTGACAGCTTAAATCCATCATGTTGAAAGGTATACACAGGTGTATTGCAGTTAAACGTGGGTATAATATGCTAATTTCGCTATTAATTTGTCTTTTAACATGTAAAACAAATTTATAAGCGTGTTTTTATAAAGGAATGGAAAGTTTTCTTTTAAACAGAAATGAATTTTCAAGAGGCAAAAAGGTATGATTATGTATATGGAATATATATTGTTATATTGTTAGATAATAAAAAGAACACATAAGCGAGTTCAAGGGCAAAACATATTGCTGAAGGTCTACTGAGGACTGTAGCTTAGTAACAGGAACTATTGTACGGTGGAGAAAAACAGTTAAATGTGATCATTATTTCTGTAAAATTAGTAGTAGAACTTTGATACTTGAAACTTCCTCACATGTGGACAGATGAAACAATTCCATTGTAACAGACTGGAGACCTGTCCTTGATGTACCCTGCCTCTCTGTCTCGTTCTTCCTCTCTCTCTTTAACACACACACACCCGCTCAGTCGTTTGAGCCTCGGCTCATACAAATGGTCTTTCTGTGAGAAGTTTGCATGTTACCCCCATGTTAGCATGGGTTCACCATCCAAAGACATCCCTGTTAGGTTGTTCAAAACTTTCCTAAATAGTGATTGTGTGTTTGTCTGGTTGCTTGTTTCTCTCTGTGTTGGCTCTGTGATGGACTAACAACCTGTCCAGGGTGTACCTCTAGCACAGTGATTGCTGGGATAAGCACCAGCTACCTAAGACCCTTAATTGAAATAAGTGGTGGAGATATTTAGCTCCAAGCAGCAACATCCAGCAGTTAAGCAGTTTGACTTAAAAGTGAAGCCTGTGAGGAAGTGCAAAAAAAAGAAAATGCAGTTAACTCCTCATCCTGTAGGGAGTGGCTGCAGGATGTCAATCCCCATAGACCCATAAAACCATAAATTTTCTCAACCTCTTCATCCAAGTCAGGGTCACGGGTAGCTTTAGCCTATCCCCAGCAGTCATCGGGCGAGAGGCAGGATACACACTGGACAGTAGGTTAGTCCATCACAGGGCCACACAAAGAGACACACAAGCAGACAAATAACCAGGCACACTCACATTCACTCCTTAGGAGAATTTAGAATGACCAATCAACCTAACATGCGTGTCTTTGAATGGTGGGAGGATGCCGGAGTACCCAAAGAGAACCCACTGTAACACTGGGAGACCATGCAAACTGCGCTAACAAACATGCGCTAACCACCATCGTGCGACCCTTCCACATAGACTCTTTAAAAAGCCAACTTCAAAGCAAAATAAACATGTTTACAACTGGAAGACTTATAAATATCATAACATATAGATTTCTTTATTGTTTAAATTTAGTATAATTGGAGCCCTTTCCTTTTGATTGACAGGTGTCTGATGTCAGGTTGCCAGGAGGAAGAATGTTGCAGAACCACAGTTTTTAGTCAACTAATTAGCCTACTTACCTCTGTTAGCTGGTTAGCTATCTTAGTTCTACATTAGCTTGGTTATTTCTTAGCTACAGGCAGGTCAGAGCGTGATAGTGTCTATCATCCATCCCCATTCTCAAATGCCCCATCCAACCCCAACCCCCATCACCAGCTCTGCCTCTTAGCCCCTTTTTGTATTTTATGGGATCTATGGCATGCATGATGCTGCCAAGATGGCAACAGTGGGAACTGAATCAACCAATGATCTTCAGTTCAGATCTACAGAAATCAGAGCCTCCGTCCATGTTTTGACAAAGGCAATATTCAGCACACATGACAATCAAGACAATAAATAATTAGATACATAAATGAATAAATAAATACACTACCAGTGAAAACTTTCTCATTAAATCCATTTGGAAAGTGTGTCCAAAGTTTTCATTGGTAATGTAAGCGATGTTTTAGAGGGACAAGTTTACTACTAGAAAGCAGTGGTCCAGCAACAGTGGTTCATCATTTGTTGCCATGGGGAAGACGTAGTCTTTGCGTTGAAGTGGAAGACTAGTGGTGAGAGTTTTACTTCCTAAGTGTAAAACCATACTATGGATAAAGTATTATCCATTTTCTTAACTGCTTCATCCAATTCAGGGTCACAGGTGGCTGGGGCTTATCCCAGCTGTCATCAGGCAAGGTACACCCTGGACAGATCAAAAGTCCATCACAGAGACGAAAAACAAGCAAATTACCAAGCACACTCACTTCGATGGACAATTTTTATTGACCAAACAACCTAACACACATGTCTTTGGACGGTTGGAGGAAGCCAGAGTACCCGAAGAAAACCCATGCTAACATGGGGAGAACATACAAACTCCACACACAAGGGCCCCTGCCTGAGCCGAGATTTGAACCAGCAACCTTCTCACTGTGAGACGGCAGCTTGAATCATCACACCACCGTGCAGCCAAGAGTTTTGTCCCCCAAAGTCATTTACTAAAGTTTGCTTTCACAATCCACTGTAATACTCATTTCACGGAGCCGACACAGTTAGGTGGATAAAATGTCTGAATTCTCCAAATCTTAAAATGTGCTTGAAATGTAAGAAGAAGAAAACAAAACACAATAATTGCCAAGCCAGGTTATACTGAATTAATAGAAAAAAACATGGACTCTCTAACTGGAAGAAGTCATGCAACACCCTATATTACAAAGACTTTGCAGGTCTTAAAAGTTTGGTGTTCCTTTTATTGCTTTGTTTGAATAAGTGCATCATAACTTCCATGGAACAGATGTGGCATCCATATTTTCCAGCAAGAAGTCTTTGCAGAAGAGACATAAATAATTTCCAGAAAAAAGGCTATTCTTTCACAGTTTGGTGTCTTTCTTTTTGGTTGGTTTATTGTAAATTTGCATGTGCTCTTAAAGTGATTTTTGCAAGTCACTGAGTTCTTTTTTGCTACCTCATACCATCCAAGCAGTCGTCTCTCCATCGTACTCCATTAGTTTTATGCTCATTTGATGGACATGAAGAAACAAAGTAGGCCTGTGCTTCTACCAGTTCCTAATGATCAACAGGTCTGTTTGTTTGTTGTGCTTAAATGCTTTAATTTGGTGTAGATTCTCTACTTCTTTCATCACCAAAATGTGCTGGCTGCACTTTTGTTTGTCTAAAATTTGGACACATTTTTCTTTACTGCTGCTTATAATTTTATTATTTTTTTTTCTTTTTGGTTAAGTACATCAGATACTGAGAGTTGGTGTGTGTCACTCAACTCTTAGCAAAACCAAATTTAGCTAAGAGTTGCGTGTAATTATTGGTTCTTGTCAGTGTGCTTCGACAGGGGTGGATGAAACTAATCCCAGCTGCTATCAACAAAGATGTGGTACAAACTAAAAATTATACATCAAACCATCATAGAGTCAAACAAGAAAAGCAATCACTCATGCTTCGTGTCTTGACAATTCAGTGTTAAACAAATGGTTTTGAATAATAGCACAACTGGTGAATGATCGGCCAAATGGGTGAGATGTTATTTCTCTACTCCAGGGCCATTAATTTTGACCCCAAGAGGGCCTAAGACCTTGTTTTAAGTCAACATGTCCCTCCTCCAACAAGATGTGTTTGAGGTTATAATGTTAATACTTTGGTATTAGGGGGGGCCTCAAGTTGTGACTTGTAACACCTGTTCACAGATCTTTTTATAATGTGTTGTATTGTTGGGTTTTAAAATAACAGATCAAATTGTGTGTACAAGAGTGCTTACTTTATTGAAATTATTATGTGCACATTTGAGCAGAAGCTGTTACTGTGTGGTTTAACACCTTTAAATGACTCCCGCCCTTTTACATTCTGCTCTCTGCTAAAAGAAAAATGAAAACAAATTCAGCTGCAGGATATGCTGTAAGATGACACATGCTGTTGGTGTGTACCCATTTATTAGCGAAAATGTCTTGCATATCAGCTCATTCTGTGGATTTCACAGGGTGTTGTCTTTCAACAGGTGATAAAAGATCACCACACTGTAAGAAAAATGTTGCTCATGGAGAGTGTTTAGCACTAGTTGTTGGCTGGATGATGAGGAATAAAAAAGTCAATGCTTCTTCCTTTTATTGACCACAGCCTTCATTTGTTCAAAAACAAGGCAGTCTGGCTGTAAGGCAAAGGAAGCTGTTAGACTTCCTCACAGATGCCATGCGGTCCTGACTCACTGGGCCTCAGATGGACAGATCACACGCACCGCTGACAGAAAACCAGTGTGCTGTTTTGCCATTGCTATTCTTAGAAGACAATGGAACTAAAACTAAGGAAAAGTCACATATCATTTTTGCACACCCTTGTTGTAAACATTTACACTTGTTTTATTTTATAATGATTAAATTTGATTATTACAATGAAACAAAGCAATAAACAAAAAAAAAATGTTTGTTGGATAATTGTTCATTTTCTGTTCTCTGAAGCAATACAATGCTGATGTTTACCCTGCATCCTGTACATGATAAAGGATGCTTGGAGTGTAAAATGATACAATCTTTTGTGACAAAACACATTTTTGCGAATGAAAGGTTAAGAGTTCAAGTATATATTTACCTGTGGTAGATATTATTAATGTTGTGTTTATTTGAAATCTGTACAATAATGGGAAAAAAGAAACAGAAAAGAAATAGGTTCTATGAGACACAGCTACAGGATATGCCTGAAGTCAACATGTTAAATTCTCCTGACTGAAGTCCATAGATTTCAAAACATATTCATATTCCGTAAGATCAGAAATAAACTATGATTCTTTGCTCTTATCAACTTTATTAATTTTACATTTTGGCAAATTCTTTCCTTATCATAAAAAACGTATAATTGGACGGAGCAACATGATTACAAAAAATCCTTTTAAAGATTTTGCTGTGATAAAATTCATATCCTGTTTCAGAAATGACATGTACTTTCTCACAGAGATTGTGTGTTGTGGTGACACTACAAGTGGAAAAAAGTTTGTGACAACATTCCAATGAATATAATGAAAATTGTCTGATAACAGCTGTCATGGTTGTTTTTCTGCATGTGGGTAAGATAAGGTGCAGCAGAACAGGAAGCTTGTGTGTCAAAACAAGACTCGCATCAGGTTGGCTAATGACATTTTCACACACCTCTAATTAAATGAGGTTATATCTTAAGTACAAAGGTTTCAGAATTACAGGATCCTTCAATGTATTTTCAAAAGGTTTCTATTGTGAAATCCTTTATTATTGTGCTATTCTAGCCTTTCAGCAATTTTTATTTTTATGGAAAATAAATAAAACTTCCCTGCGACCCCATTTGGGAATAAGCGGTAGAAAATGGATGGAAATAAAACTTCCCAAAATCTATTTCCTTTCATTAAAGACTTCCACATATAGCTCCAGATTCCCCCTTTTCCTGTTGTAAATGTGATTTTTAAATATATTTATTTTATGGCCCAACAAAAAATGCACATATGGGAATCACAGGACCCAAACAACAACAAGTATATAAGTTTTGTCTATGTACTGGCTATTGCTGTCATTACACTTTGCAGCACTGCAGCAGTAGAATGTCCGTAACAATTGTAATCATCAGTGTGGTTCTGTGAAAGCTGATTTTCAGTTTCAACACAGGACATGTTGTAATAATTGCAATCGTGAACTTATCACAGTATATCCTGTTTTTTCCACTATGCATGCAATAGTTTATTACATTAGCATCCATAAAGACCTTCTCAGAGGAACAGTGCCTCCATCTGGCAAATAGAGAGTACTGCACTTGTACATGTTCAGCTCATTTTTGACACAACAGAGAGCAGTATATGGTGGGTTAAGTATAGGTGTCTCTGGAGCACTTCAGAAAGTTTACAGTAAACAAAAACATGTGCTGTATCGTAACTAAATCACAGGATGGCAGCAATGTACTTGTTGTCATATACCTCTGAAATTAAGTGCATTTTTAAAATTCAAAGTGAAAATGCACAAGTTGTGTTATAGGGGTTATGTGCACACAATGCATATATCCTGTATCATCTGAGTAATGGAAAAATATATAGTATAGTTTCTGATTGCATGCTTATCATAATGAACACTAATTGGATAGCGTTAGAAATATTTCACAATGTTTCACAACTACGTTTTGCAATAACTTGATTATCAAGAAATGTTGCAACAGACTACATGCTACAAATCAACAAAAACAGAGTTCTTCGCTTTTATTCTAAGGAACTATCTCCCTTTTTTCTTAGCATCATCAATTTGTGTAAAGAAGTGTAGAGAACCATATTGGTAATCTGTCTATTTGCTTTCAAACTAGTGCTGAAGAGGTTGCTGCTTTAATACCTGTTTTTTATTGTTCATTGTCCAGCATTAAATAAAGATCCCATTATAATCTGAATTCTTGTTTATTTTGAATAAAGAGAGGATAGAAAAAGGACAAAAAGACAATACAAATGGAAAGAAAACAGAAAACGGGAGGGGGGGGGGGGGGGGGGGGAAAACCCCCCCCCCCGGGAAAAACCCCCCCTCACCCAAAACTCCCCACCCCCCTCCCCCCCAACCCCAAAAACCGAAGAACTC
>JBAMHX010000014.1:8501382-8538613 GCA_037177515.1 Pseudomugil tenellus | reverse complement strand
TATATATATATATATAAGATCCTTATTTTTTTCCTCTTGTAATGAAAAATAATATGTTGCTTTAGTGTCAATTTGAAACATTTTTGTGGACATTTTTAAAAAAAATTTTTTTAATTATCAAACAAATCAGTGGTGTGCTTAACCAGTAAACCGGTGGTTATGTTTATATAAATTGTTTGAAACAAAACTAGTTAGTGTGATGTAGCCACTCTTTATTCTAAAAAAAATTATTATGTAATAATTGTTTTTTAAGAAAGGGCAGTGGTTATTTTAATGATAAATTCAATTAAATAAAAAAATTATCAGTTATGTATTATGCAATAACATGTAATTTATACATTCTTGTGATCTTTAACCTTTCTATGTTTGGAGTACAGTAGGTTGTGCGGATGTGTGCAGGTTTGATGGATGCAAAGAATGGACAAACATCAGCTCCCACTAAAACCACAATGGAGACCTTGGATCTAAATGTCATGGTTTCATAACGGATACACTGACATTTGTGTGATGGGATTTAGCCATGGGTTAATATAGCCATTGCTGGCACACTGCATTGATGTCCATCTCACTTGGGCTGTGAAGTCTATCTCACCATTTTAATTTTTTTTTCTTTTGGTGCCCTCACAGAGGTTTCTTTCAAAGGGATGAATTGGTTTCTATGCTGGTTTAAACCAATTATTTTATCAGGAAAAAAAGCTGTTTGATATGTAGGTTTGTTTTATATGATGTTAATGTGCCTCGGGAGCTGTTCAGATCCTTCTTTTTTGGGTTGGGGGAGTGTTGGGCCAGGGGTGGGGGCTGTTGGGGAAGGCAGGCGATCAGCATCAAAATCAGAGCCATGTAAATCTAATCAATTATACCGTTTTTCAGATAAAATGTTGGTAAATCAAAACACATTTTCCAAAAGTCACAGTATAATGAGAAATTTAAATTGGAAACAGAAACCATTTGTTTATTATAAATGCCAGGGTGAGGTGGTGTCTTGCCATCCATAAATTTTGTTATCCTTTCATATTCCTTTTATCTCTGACTACAGCTTTGGCACTCGTTCAAAATTTTAATGAACCCAGACTTCTGAGGCATCAAGGCCTGGTGATACATTGTCCATTTGGATGGGGGAGTACAGAAGGGGGGACAAAGGCAAAAAGCTCTTTTCCTTTGACATAATATCTTAAATTCTGTTTCCTTACAGGGGGGTCTTTAGGTGATAGCAACATTCAACAGCATAACAGACTGACAAGAATAAACACATGTGCAGCATATATCTCAAATTAACCGCCATACTGATGAGCTGTAAACATTTTTTGTATATGTGTGTGTGCATGTAGCAAGGGGTGACTTGAATCAAAAAATAATTTTCTGTGCTTCATGAGGACACAGAGAACCCCCCTGCTCTGGCATGACCTGGTGTCGGCTGCTTTCTTGGGCTCAGAAGGTTCCTAGGGGAGACCAGAATGGAAGTTGAGCATCTTGCTGTGATCCAAAGAAAGTGTGCCAAATGCTATCAAAACTGGATTAGTAGACAACAATTGTGTTTGATGAACAGAAGGAGGACAGAAAGAAGTAGTTTCCAAGTAACCCATGGATGGAATTTTCCTTCTCCATGGCATTTTTATCTCATGCAAGAATGGTTTTAGATAGCCTATATCATCTCTTTGTTTGGGAGTGCAGTCATTATTTTTAAATGCAAGTTTGCTTAACTTCATTTCCTTTTTCAAATTTACTGTTATAACTATTTTAAAAGTATTCTATGTTTAATCAGGATTTTTGATCTGTCTTTATAAAGTATATTTTTATGCTGTCATCCAAATAGTTTATCTGGATAATCTTTTACACAATATTTATGACTTGAAAAAGAAGCAATATACATTAGATCTATGTCCATTGTCTTACTATGAAATGTAGGGTTTATACTGGTCAGTTTGTAGGGTTAATAGTTGTTTTGATTATGATATGGGTTATCACAATTATCAAGAAACAATAAAAATGCTTACCAAAATATGCAAAAACTACCTATGTGTGGCATTTGTTCTTGTAATTTATCTTGAAGCTTCCTGTGTTGAAAAGAAGTGCTCCTATAGTTATAATCTAACTCTAAAACTTTCATTATTTTTTTTGGTCCCCCTCTGAAGTAGTAGTCTATAAACAACTGCAACTGGCCCTACAGTGTTCATGAAATACAGTAAGTCTAGCAGCACATTCAAATACAAAAAACCCTCCCCAGAGACTGCCCTTGAATGCAGACATTTGGAACAAATCCCCTGCAGACTTAATCATGGCAAATACCGCGTGTCATTTGTGCACCACACTTGGACCTGGCTGATGGTAGTGGTAGTAATTCACCACTGCTGTGAGAGACAACTCCTGGGGTGGCATGCCATTGCGCACAAATCTTATATCTTTTATTTCTCCAGTAAGACCCAGTTACCTGACTGTCTACAACAGTGCAAAGACGGGAAGAAACTACACTTTTCGTTTGGGTTCTAAAATGTTTTTTCTTATTCCTTTTTTTTTATTATAATTATTATTATTTTTATTACTTTTTTATCACAACTGTTGTTCCCTCCTCCTACAGTCGCGGAAGCCAACCCACTTCAACATTGCTGTTTACTTTCCCATGTTGAAGCAGATGTCAATAGCCCCGCCCTTTTCATGCTACAGCCAATCATATGACCTGAAATGCACGTGGGAACCGGTATTGAAACCAATCGCCGCTTGCTGTGTTTATCTTCCCCGGAAAACATGGCGGCGCACATTACCAGAGCAATGAGAGGTCTTGTTCCACAGTAAGTCAGCTTGTTTTTACGCCTTTCATGGTGTACATATTCTTTCATTTGCAGAAAAACTCCCCAGTTTAAATTAAACGGCGCTAATGTTGAGCACACAGCTTTCCTCTCTTACACGTCAGCTGAAGTCGGCCAAATGTCAGTGGTGTTGAACGAGAAGAAGGTTGCAACAGCAGTATTATTGAAATTTTGCTATATTTAGCTAGCTAGAAATTAATTACATCTCATATCGAACACATGCACATAGACACTTGAACAAATTTTCAATACTGCTTACTTTTCCTTTGTAAAATACATGTTTACCACCCATTACTTAAAGGGTTGAAACTAATAACAATACAAGACAGTTGATGGCTCGCTGTCTTGCTGTGTGGCACTATGGCTGAAGTCTGGTTCCCCTAAATGGACCATACTGGCAGTTATACAAGAATAGTTCAATTTATTTTTGTAGGGGAAAGTATATAAATAGTTTAATCTGACTTTTTCATCGAAGCCATCTTCAAACCCTCTTCATGAACAAGAGAACCAATTCAACACAGGAACACTAGTTGGGTTATATGGTTGTCTACATCGTACTATTATTACTTTTATTGCTATAACATGTAGGTAGAAATGAAAGACAAACATAATGATCATGATGCCATTACACTTAGAAGCACCTGTTTTGACCAAGTAAACATTGTAACTGCAATGTGTGTTGCTAATTGCAAACAGAGCTGGGAATTTTGTGACAGCTGTCAATACTGTAAACGCTACAAAGAGGTAGAACCATGTTTTCTGTAATTACCTGCACACACTGAGCCAGAGGTTAGGTTTTTAGAGGCATTGGTTTATCACTTTGTCTGTCTGTTCGCACCCTTACTGGAAAAGTTATAAATATACATAATATACTACATATTATAGTTTATTAGATTATAGGTATAAAGTGGATGTCCACCTGCATGGATTTAAAAAGAAAAAATTCTTCACAATGGAGATGATTTTAAAAACAGAGCTTCTAACTAAAAATAATGCCACAATCATTGCAAAATAAAAGATAATAGCTTGTCAGAGTTTTGTGCTTCCTGAGGGCTTTTAGTTTCAGTGCAATTATGTGTGATAATATATAATAAAACAAGTTGTGTAAATTTCTCAAAAGTATGATGTTCTCCCCAGACACACGCTATGAAATAGAGCACAATAACAGGAGTGTCTGTTTATGTGTAACACTGCGTTTTTGAAAGACCAATCAGAACCGCAATGGAGTGACTCTCACCACAGCAAATCTTTTTCTTTAGTTTTTCTTTAGTAATTTACATGTTGATTGCTCAATAAATAAATCAATAATAGATTTGAAATCAGATATCAAGTTGCAAAGTTTGCTTGCTGGAAACTGGATATTGCACCAAAGATCTCCCGTTCTTATCAGTCACTGCTAGCATGTAGCTTTATTGCAGATTATTCAGAGGTTTGGGAATTAATGGGACTTGTCTGAGAATTCTTACTGTCTTTCTTTGGTGCTTCCTTGCCCTCCTTGGATATCTGGATACCCAACTCTTTTGGCCTTTTTCTCACTCGTCTGCTGAAGTGGTAGACCCTTAAGGTGTCTTTCCACACGGCCCTGGTTCACCCGGCCTTACACCAGTCCACCCGGATTCAGAGCGTTTCCATTACGATTTGTCGGACTGTACTGGTACACTTTTCTGACCTACTTCCTAGTCGGGTCAGGCATGTCGGGCCGTGCGGGTAGCGTGAGGTCTGCAGGCCGATTGGCTTGCAGCGAATGATGTCACTATACACAGCGATGTACACAGTAATGGTTACTGCCTCTCCAGGTTGTCTTGTCTTGCCCGACTAGACGTCTCCTGATTTGTGCGGTTGAGCTTATTTACTCATTATAAACCATAACCCCAGCAGCAGGTAAAAAGCTGCTTCACCACCTACCATATTGTCTCTGTCTTCTTCTGTGGTATCTCTGTGAATTTTTTTTTTTAATTGTTTATTACACAAATTAAACAATAGCCAACATTAAATCTCAGAGAATGGGTTGTTTTGTTGCGTCGTGTCGCTATCAGATGACATCGGTAACTTTCTAGAAAAAATGCGCCGGGAGAGGGATAACCCTAACCCCTCCCATATTAGGGTGTCTGGATTTGCAATGGAAAAGCATTCAAGCGCTCCCCGGCCGGTGGAGTACGGCGGACAAGTGATAATGGAAAAGCCCCTTTAGTTTTCCATTTAATAAGTCATTAAAAATCATCAGGGACTCCTTAAAATCACAAATCGCATGCAGGAACCTTCACAATTCTACACCGCTCCGCTGATGATACTGCATACTGTGCTGTTTGAATCACCTAAAATCACAGCTGGGTAAATTCCCTCACCGTGACATCTTTGGTTACACCGTCCCCTTGCTTGAATGTATTAGATTCATTACGTTAAAATGAGTTTGTTTCTTCGCACAAGTTTTAGAAGCTAGTTTTTTTTTTTAAAACAACTTCTAATTAGCTGTTTTTGTTTGGCTAATTTGCCTATCCTAAATATCTCTGCATATGCAGGTTTACACTAGTAGTGCTAATGGGTTATAAATTCCCAGCTGTTACAAATGATGCCTTTTATAAGTACTACAATATCTGATCAGCTTTTGTAAACATAAAAAGAGAGAGTATCTCTGTGTTCAGTATTTATAAAAAGGTTCTCACTGTCTAAATTTTGCTGAGTTTCTAACTTGGGGTTCTCTCCATAATTATTGTTAGTCCAGTCTTGGTGTTGTTATGCTAAGTGAGCACTGCCTGTTGCAATCCTCAATGAGTAACATTTTAAAAGAGAAACAACTACGTGATAGATCTTTTATCAGGAAGCTGACCTACTGTGCCATTTTACATTTGTCTTGTAAGAATGTGATAGTAAAGTTGTCATTTACAAGGATAACAGGACTTTCATGATTTGGGGACTCAAAAGGTAAATGTTACAAACCCATAGTTGAAACATTTGCAATTCCAGATCTGCTGGTAAATTGCTAGTTCCATTGATCATGTGGCAGTGGGTATAAAGATGTCTAATTTTTACTCTAATCAGATATTAGCAAATGTTTGTTTATTTATTTCTAAATAAGTACTTTATTTTAGTAGTATTTTTGTGATTTTTATCAGTGACAGTAAGGTAAATTTGAATTTTGCAGCTTGAATATCTGATCTTGGCACTTATAAATTGTAGCAAATATGACTACAACCACAGATCTTGATGACAGAAGTTAATTGTGCAACAACTTTATTTTAATTTTTTGTATTTAATCAGTAACCGAAACTGACAAACTGCTCTCTGTCTTATCATCATGTGTGAGGCTGATCTAAAAATGTTGGCAATCAGTTGGGGCACTGCTTGCTTTAGTTGTAATTAATGACTGTTAAAAGTCAGCATAGTAATGGAAAATAAAATCAGATTTGTTGCACAGTCTTGATGTTATCTACTACTACTTCTCTATTGAAACTGAAATCATAGAACACATTTTAAACTCTGAATTGATGTAATTTTAGTAAGTCTGTGGTGATTCACCATCTCTGTTTTGTATGCTTTTGTAACTAAGACCAAGTCCATCTTATTCTAATTAAATCCTTTTTAGGTTTGTAGTAATAGCATTTGAGTACAACATTCCCATCCCACATTAGCTCTTCATGCAGTAGAGGTGCATCAGGTCAACTCCGTTTTGTGTCATTGAATAAATTGTTGAGTCCCTCCTATGGGTTTGACATTTCCCTAGAAAGCAAAAATGCCAACCTTGTAGATGTCTGACTTTACAGGAAAGGTCAGATGATCACCCAAATCATCCGCTGTGGACTATGATTGTCTGAGCAAACTTTTATGATGATCAACTCAACAGTTCAGACTTAAGTGGTTGAAATGGAAAAGGACTTGTCAGTTTAGTAAGTGTGCTTACTAGGCTTTAAATTTTAATTTTGCCACACAGGAAATCTGCGCTTTTATGAAATAGTGATCAGTTTACATAGTCTTACAATCTGCAGTTTTGGTTTTTACATGCCCCCTTAATGAACTGCAGTACTTAATAAGTGGAATATATGTCTATTTCATTCTTGAGAGTCTTCAGAGGGTATGTCATGAATCTTACTGACAGATTGTTATCAATTAAAGATGTGTCATGCCCCTACCCTTCTCATGTCTTTGTGGAGGAATAATGAGAAACTTCAAAGAGTTTGATTGTTGGTTTCAAAGAAGTTAAGTGTGTTTAATATTCCAGTAATGTGTCTGTTCTGGTCAACAACATTGTGACATGTGGGTCTAATTCAAGGAGCATGAATTTCCAGAGGCACAAATCTGACGATCCTGCCAAATTAGAGTGTGAAGGAACTGTCACGCCAGTCTGGCGTGTGCATCTTTGTGCATATGTGTGCGTTTGTGTTGCTTCTTGCTTGTGGGAATAACCTGAGCAGATTAGAAATCAGGAACTATTGTTTTTATTCTCAGTCAATTTCCTTTTAACTTTGCATCTCAGTTCCTTGTTGTAGATGGTATTAGTAAAAGCAATTTTTTTCACGTGTACTTTGACGTGTATTGCAAAAATATTCTAAGGTTAGGTTTTTAAAGTTATAATTAATTTTAACTGGTGCTTCAAGTAAGTCAGTACTTTGGTGGTTAAAGGCAGACCTCTCACATGCTTGGAACTAAGAGAGGTATGCATGTGCTTGTTTTATGGCCAGCCTAGAGCTCTCGCCCTAGCATTGGCGGCAGACTGCTCTTTGTCACAAACACCCTCATGTCAAAGATGCAACAGCATCCTGGAGGAAGCATTGGCTGCCGCTATGAAGTCGACAAGTGATGAAAGTAGCCTAGAGGTTGTCAATTAAGAGAGCCAAGGCCTGGACCTTATAAGTTAATGGGCAGTTTCCCCTCTCAGGGTCTGCTAGTGCTTTATAGCACAGCTTATAAAAACCCTAAGTGTAATGCACCCCTATAACGTTTTCAATTAAGAGAAGGGGCATAAAGCAGTGCAGACACTTGGCAGTCATGCTAGAATGTTTATGTAGTGACATTTGGCATAAATTGGAAGAGGGAATTTTCAATTGCCCCAGTTGTTTTAAGCAGAAGCTACTGTGCAGATTTTTATTTTGATGGTACTTCATGCTGACTAGAAACATTATAGACTTCCTGGTGTCTTCCCATTACCAGTTCTTTTAGTTTGGTCATATGGACGCACAGTCAGAAGTTTCAGAGCCCTCACTTCTCAGTTGTAAAATGGATTAGAAAATGAGAAAATGTTTAATATCCATGTTGAATATTATATGCTGTTAATATAATGTCATTATAAACGCATCAGTAATTTAACAGTTAATTGGCTAATTTCAGCTGAAAGCTTTAGATACAAGAGGAAATTGCTTATAATGACATAAGCAAAAATAATCAAGCCTATATGTGAATTTTATTAGACATTGTCGGTAACATTGTGAAATGCTTAACAAAAATCCCTCACCTCATCTGGTGTCCTCTGTGGCCAGGCTTTCTTTGGCTTCCGGTAGAAAAATAAATGAGTGTTGAATAAACAGCAGAGTGTTGACACCTCATTTCCTCATTGATTGTGGTGGAAGCTGAGTTTAAGGTGTGTGGCCATAATCCAATCAAGCAAGAAAACAACCATTAGGACTATGTAACCAAATTCTGCAGCCATGGAAAGATGGGCAGGTTGCACAGGTAATCTGAAACTCTGTTTGTTCTTGCATAAAAGTTTTGTCATATCTTCAACATGTCCACAGGACATGTTTCTTGGTTGTTGATTGGGATGTTTTGGTAAGATAAGTAACCATGCTTTGTTAGACTGAATTAAACACTTAAAATAAATCCACTAATGTCTTTAATCATCATTGCCTACAAAGGAAGTCTTTTTTTTCCCTTTATTGCTTAATTTTTTTGAGCGAAGGAATCAATAAGTCGCCCTATTACCTGCTGTTGACCCAGCTAAGCTTGCCTTTGAAATCCGTTACAGAGCATTAAGTTAACACATGTTGCTGTGTGAAAACAAAGCTCTAGCGGCTGGTGTGGGGACCAGCTGAGTAAACAGGGTTGAGGGAGCAGTTTGAGATGGCAGGGAAAAGAGGCCTACACTTGTCCCAGATCCGACTAAGGTGGATCCATAAGGCCAACAGATGGATATGTTAACCTGTATCCCCACAGAGGAGTGGGGGGGACTAGAACCTCAAGTAAAACAAGTGACTCTGCTTTAGCTGCAATGCCTTTGATCAACTGCACATCGCCGGCTTTGGTGCAGGACTTCTTATGACCCCAGAGAGCACATGGAACTGCATCTGTATAAACATGACCAGGGAGGAATGTGTGAACAATGCAACAAAAGAATTTTGTTCTAGAAACATGGGGTGGACTTGGCTAATGGGTGGTTTGTGTGGTTAGAGCGTGGTGGTCAGATTAAATGAGAGGCTGGGGAAATATACTGTTTTTAATGACAACATAAATGAGAAACTTATATTTTTGCGTACAGATGTTTGACAGTGCAGGTGCAAATGGAGTTGTCAGTTTTAAGAATAGTATAATGTTTATCAACTAAAGTGAAAAGCATTATCTTTTTCTTTGTTTCTTTTCCCTCCTATTTTCCTCATTTAACTGTTTTTTTTCTGAAGTTAATTTTCCAGATTACTTTTCTATTAACTAGACTCATTACAATCATCGCCTATTTGGTCATTTTATTGTCAAATTAAATTACCATCGCTGTACTTTTCCAAAATGATATTTTATAAGTTTTAGGTAGGGTACAAGTTATGGAACTTAATAAAACATTTAGTCTAGATGTGAAGAAGAAATGGGTGGCTAATATGTTTCCAGAATGTAATTAAGGAATTTTGATATAGGTGAGAACAGGATATTCCTTCCAGGTTTAGAGCACGGCCCCAACTTCTCCATCACATCATCATATGACATTACAAAGATACATATCTAGATTTAGTTCACAACTAAAAAAATATCTAGGAGAGCATGTGGTTGGTTTTAGATCATCTCATTGGAAAATCTATCTGGCCCTCTCTACCTTCCCCCTTTCTGAGCCACAGTGCTATCTCGGCCTTTTTACAGCACCAAGCTTGGCTCATTGCCATGATGATGTTTGACTAGTTCCAGGGCAATGAGGTATAATTTGCCCAGCATTTCCTGTCTGATATACAGCACATTAATGAGTAAGAGGCCAGCTTTTATAGCAGAGTGTTTGTTAACCAGGCCCAGCAGGGGAATTTGGTGTGCATGTGTTTTTTCTATGTACCTGTGTGTTAGGTTTTGTTCCATGTGCTGCTCTGTTCACATTGTTAAATGTGTGTGAATCTATAGGTGAGGTTATCTTAATGGTTTATAGGGCTGCTCTATGGCAACAGTGTTGCAGTTCTTGGTTTAACCCCTTGGGGTCAGTGTTGACGGTGAGCTCTGAGGGCAGCTGGTGGTGTTCTAGAAATTTGTCATCTCAGTTTCTTGGATTGGATACTTTGTTTGGGAATTTCAGGAAATATACTATTTCCTTTTGACAAATACATTTAATTACCAGGAAAGCTGTCAAGTAAACAGCAATCCCAATAAAAAAACAACAAAAAAACAACTTAAGCTAGAAGTTGTGATTAAAACTATAATAAAGGAATTTTTACACAAAAACAACCAAAAACCTTTTATTAAAAATCTATTTACATTTATCTGAATTTGAAAAAACACTCTTACTGTATTTAACATAGTAATTGAGGGACAAGTTTTATTCTAAACCACTTGGTCATTTAGTGAATTTGCATGTGAAGCCCTCTGAGACAACTTGTTGTGATACTGGCTATATAAATAAAATTGAATTGAATTTATTAAGTGTACTACCAAATATTTTTTCTGTGACTATAGCGACTTGGGTGAGTTTTTATGCATAAGTATTTATATTTCTCTGCTTCATACTGTAAATTGTATTTGTAAGCGTTTTTATTCTGACTAGAGATTGATATGCACAGCAAACATCTGTTAACTCTGAAGTTCAGATTTAAAGATCAGTGGGTCAACTGTATTTCTTGAGATAAGAATTTGACCAAAAGGTAAATAGCTGCATCAGAAGCTGTTTTCTTAATTACAAATGTCTAAAAAGAGTTGGTGATTTGATGTTCACTAAATTCAAAGAGTTAATTTAATAACTTGTGTGTACATTAAATGCATTTGGCCATTGCTGATTTTATAACGAACAAATATGTGTATAATTTTTTCTCCTCCTTGTTGTTGTTATTATTAATATTGTTAATATTAATTTGATTATTATTAGTATTATTATTTTTGTTGTCATTGTTGTTATTATTATTTAATCCCTAATATGCAAATTGGTTATTCAGAGATCAAAAAGTGTTATTTCAAAGGTACACTTAATACAGCATCCAATTGTATCCAGGAGCAACATTATACAGAAACACGGCAAATATCTGTCTTGTTGTAGATATAAAATCAAAAGAAAAAAATCTTTTAGTCCAGGTAGCAAATAGTTAGCTAATTTCTTTTGGTGTTTTGCTGCATTTGGAACTTCTTATCATATCACTGGCACCAACATAGTTGCAGACAAGTAGCCTCCTGTTAGCGCCACACTTCATTAGAACCAGGTTTCAGTGGTACCACACACATTCAAACAGCAGGGCCATCTCCCCAGCATCAAAGGATGTTCTATACAAAGGGTTGTCTCTGTGTCTGTCTTCCCATCAGTCTCTGCTAATGATGCAAGCTGCACATGTTTTTTTTTTTTTTTGCTTCTAACATTGACACCCTCCTCTCTTTGTCATTCATTCACACTCAAACTCTTCCATATTTGATTCAATTTCTCAGTCTCTTGCTTTCCATTTCTCTGTCTTTTCTTGTCCTTCTCCCCCTCTGCTATTGGTGGTGTTTGTTTGGCTGCTGGGTTTTGTTTGTTTATTGTTTCCAGATGGCAGACACAGACTTCATTTGTGTGGCTTTCAAGTTCCCAGAGAGCTTTTTACTGCCTTGGCTCAAGCGCTTATCCTGTTTCCTCTAGCCAAGCTTTATGATGGGTCCTTTTATATGTAGCAACTGGAAACAACTGTCACCACCAGTCTGCATCTAGGAAAATGTGAGAAAGGCTGGAGAAAGTTTACCCCTTTTCACAGAGCCCTCCATCTGAGCGTCTTCATTACTGGCAGTACAGTTCATCCACAGATAAGGAAATCTCTGATCTTATTGAATTACATTTACAAGCCTCACGCTCACTTCTCCATGTTTAATCTTTTTCTCACAGAAAAATGATCAGGTGCCAATGAGCTAATGCATTAGAGATATGACTGTAAGGCACTACACTCAAACTATGAACAAAATGAAAATGACCTTTTTGAGGTAGGGGGGTGGGGGGCTTCTAAACACTTGCTGAGTCTAGTCTGGGCATCATTAAGTGCTGTGACGTCACGTATTTACAGGATCCTGGGAAAGCAGCCCGCACAGTAAATATGGGGGAGGACCAGTGTGTGTCTTTACTCATCGGATGCGGTTTTAAGACAGGGCAGCAATCGAAGCTCTAGGCTATATAAAAACCTATCCCTTCTCCTTGAGGAGGTCTGCTGAATGAGGGATTTCTCTGGCATTCCAACCTGACTATTCTCATTTCTAACAGGGACTTATAACAGAGATTAGCAGTCACAAAGATACCAAATGCATTGAACTGAGAGCATCAGTTGCGAACATCATTAACCCCAAATAAATTCTTATTTATTGTTTTTGTGTGATTATCATGACAGATTTTCTTAAATATGTTGGAAAATGATAAAGCTGTAAATCATCTTGTGTAACTGTTCTAATTTGCTCTCAAAGTCATGGCTGATGTCACTGACATCACAGTATAGTTGTGAGTTTTATTATCTCCGATTTCCGTTAGGTGTGTAAGATATCTGTTGCAAATAATGTCCAGTTATTATGGTAACCTGCTAGTGACCCCACGCAAGAGAATCAGAGCTGAAGTGTGAGGGGATTGGACTTTAATGTTCACGTAATCACTGATGTTTATGTTTTACCACCAGTAAGCGACTGGCTGGTCAGCTAATCTCATCAGGGTCTGGGCTCTGGTGCTGGGGTGATGGAGAGGACAGCCTAGCATGACCCATATCTCTGTGCCAGGATAGTTACAACACATTAGCTCTACTGTGCAGTTCTGTCATAGTTTACTACAAGGCCCAGTGCCAGATTGTTTACTACTGAACTGTCTGGCACAACAAGATAATGCCTGTACTAATGTTCTCTGAAGACACGATTACTCTCGCATAGAAGGCTCTGCTCATTTCAGCCATGTCAGACTGTTTGAATTAAATAGATAGTTATACTTTGGCCCAATTATAAGAGTGTAGGATTTTAAATGATTGACATAGATCACATGGGTTGTAAACTTCACTCTAATGCTTGGGTCGACAACTGAATGCGGCCCAGGGCCAAATTAATTTTTGTTGGAAAACCAAGAAAAAGCAGCTCACTGGGAGCAGATTGCGTTTTGTCTGTTCAGACGTTATGTAGTCAGTTTACTCAGAATATGGAAGGCATTCAGATGTTTTTTGTGTTAATTTTTTAACTCTAGAAATTTTTTATCAGTCAGTATTTCAATCCATTTGTAATTGAACACATATAAATTGTTAAACAAAATATTTGTCGTCAGAAAAAAATATTTTAATCCATCTAGTTCGTTTTGCTCATTAAAGATTTCAAAAGAAATGTAGGAGTAGATCTTATTTTAGTACTAGGGTGCATTATCAAATCATCATCCAGCTCTGTGATGCATATGTGTACATAAATGGGCTTTCCGCAGTAGTAAAATCCACTGCAAAAAACTGTGTTCATAGTCAGGAATCTGTTACTCAAAACAGACAGGGTATGGTATGGTAATACCCATTTGGACCCTGCATCATCCTGATAAGTGAAGATGCATTGATCATGCCTGATTGATTTTATACCTCAGAGGGTAAAAAAAGAAGTAAAGTTTTGTTTTACATGATGTTGTCTTGGTAAACTGACACGCTTGCACCTACTGTTCTGCATTCATGCAATATTTTTGAATCCTGCTCTGTTTTTCTCCACAGTTCATCATCCAACCACAACACAGACTTACCCTGATGCACACGTATACAGGAAACAAATCAACAGCTGGCTGTTTGATGGCATAATTTAAAACCGTGGATATTTTTTAAACTATTTCAGTACCCTTAGATCTGTGCTTTTGTAGGTGTTTGGACACAGGGGTATAATGAAGAGTTATTTTTATGTGGGGGATGGTTAGGTTTCCTGTTTTGATGTAGAAATATATTTAAATATTTAGTTTTCAATTTTATTACCAGGAAAACAAATGTTATTAGAAAATTACCGCTGCATTGCTCTTTGCCTCTAAGTTCACTTTTACTGATGCTTTAATAGAAACTGGCTGAGTGCCAATAAAAGCGCTCAGTCAGTTTCTATTCACACCAAGCCCAACTTTGCAACAGCTAAAACAGAAGAGAATTTATTTAGCACACCTTGCCTTGTTATAAATTACCTCCTAGGAAGACATATATTCCAAGTGCAATTAATGAAGTTTATGTTGATTGTGAGGAAACAATATTGAATCTAACAGAGCCACAGCTTTCATGCAGTCTTAATGTGATTCAATTTGCAAAAATGATTAAGTCACTGTTTTTAAATATCCATCTGCGAATACCTACTTAAAAAAACCATTTCGAATATAAAAATCTCATGCAGGTCTAATTATCACCTAATAGTTGACTTGACAACAAAGAAGCACTTATTATCTCTTTTGTTAGCTCAACCTGCAAGTTAATCCACTTTTGCAAATGTAGGGTATGTTTTATAAAAGAAAAGAAAAGAAAAAAAATACCATGAGGAGTAAACTTTATGATTTTAACTTAACCTTTCTCAACAATTAAATTTGGTCTCTGTGAATGTGTTGTGTGTCAAAGCAGTTTTTTCAAACAGAAATCAGTTGCTTAGATGAAATTATTTGTTTTTCATGAGCAGCAAGCAAATTTAGTCTTTGTTCTTGACATAAATTTAAGTTACACACTGCTCTGATCAATCAAACACAAACCAGATTTTGTCCAGCTACCTGCTAACTTAATAAATCAATAGATTCAAAACAGGCCTTGTTCTACGATTCTATGGACTTAAATACACACACGAACACGGAAAATACAAACAGAAACAGCATGGTAAGTTAGTTTACCTTTGATGTACCCCGGTTGACAAAGCAACTCCCTCCTGTCAATGGATTCAAAATAAATATAATGAAAAGGCTTATTCACATAATATTTAGTCTGTTTGTGCTTGCTTGAAATAAATGTTAATGTGAATAAATAGGGTGTCTTTCTTCCTTTCATCTGAGTGTACCATAATATGACCGATAATTTTAAATGGAGTGTTTTTTAAGCAAGCCTTACCAATAAGTGTTTTTGATTTAAACATGATTAGCATGAATGGTGTGGGCGATGCACTGAATCAGATGGCAGTATAGGCTACACCACAAGCAAATTGCCATGTCTTTCAGTTCCATCTTCGCTGATGCGGTACTTCCTCAGGCTTTTGTCTTCAGTTTGGGGCACAGCTGTCAGGCAAGGTGCTATCCACGCTCCCCTCCTAAAAATCTCAGGCCACGCGCCACTGCACCCTAAACACTAAATAGGAGCATTAGACACACCATGTTAAGAGGTGCTGGTGTTTGAGCTGTGGCTTTAGGTGCTTGTCTTGTCCTATGGTCAGAGACATGTGCATTATCAAAAGGACACACTCGCAGCTGCCCTCCACAGCAAAAGTTATTCTATGCTCTATACCCTTCTATTAAAAACAGATTTACTCAATTGTGTTAAATATCTATTGTCCTACTGCTGACTTCTGTTGTGTGTTGGCCATTGATCCCTATCTATCCTTGCAGTTTCTTCCTCCCAGCTACAGATCTGCACTGTGCAAATGCCCACAAGGCCTATCTTCCCATATGTAGTGTTGCAGATTTTGATTATGCACCACTGGCGTTGCACCTCAGCAGGATATAACCAAACATGAAAATTAATTCACAGCTAAATGCTACTATATGCAGCCAAAGAGGGAAAATCAAACACAAATTTACACTAGTGAACAGCTCCAGCAATATGAAAGGTAGCCTAAAGGTATAAAAAGGAGTGTTTTATTAATGTGTGAAGCAAATGAAATGCTTGCTTTTTCAACCAAGTGGCGCAGGTGCATGTCCTCCTACACATACGTGTGTATATGTGAAGTATCCACACACTCAATGACCAATTCGGGTCAAGTAATTACAGGGAATTCCAACTGGTACAAATAAAAAAAATAAAACAGATGTAAAATGCTTATTTGAGCTGTTTAGAAATCCAGTTGGAAAAGAAGAATAAAATTAGCATAATGAGCTGAAATTGTAAACATTGCCTCAGTCACATGAGCATTTCATTGATCAGTTTGAAATTAGTAATTGAAGAAGCTAACTTTTGCCTTTTAAAGGATGTCATACTTTCTTACTAACTTCAACATTGACATAGGTCAGCTTCAGCCCTTCAAGTGATTTGCACCCTCAGGTTCCTGGAGGAAAAATATGTCCTCATATCAGTTTGTACAATATTTGGTTGAAGGTATTCAATCAGGGTGACTTTTTAAGTGCTGCTATAGACTGCCTGTTATGAACTTAAGCATGAAAGTATTTGGGCATGACTTTGTCTGAGAGCAATGCAAATGGAATTGCCCCCTGATGGTTTGGAATGCACCCAGCTGGACTTTAAAAGGTGATAATTGGAAAATACAGGATGAAGCCACAGTCAAAGTGGGGACCTTATGCAAGACTAAGTTAGCCATAGCAAAAATGAAATTGATAGAACAGAGGAGAACTACAAGAAGATATGAAGAGGAATGATCAGAAACACAATTAGCCTTTTATCCTCCCTGTTGTGATACCAGATACTGATTATGGAATAGAACCCTTGATAGATAGCATTGAAAAAAAATCCTTACATTTTACTGATATTCTAGTTTAGCTGATACTTTAAGCACCACTGATGAGTATTGCATTTGTTTTTTCTTTGACAGATTGTTTGTTTGTTTTTATTCTGTAAAATAATTAAAATATTGAATAACTTAACTGCTGTAACACATGCATGTATGTGTTAGAATATAGAAAGTGAATGCAACAAAGATAATTCTAAAATTTTCTAATACAAACTTAAATTGTACTACTTTCTAGTTTAAATTTAGCAAGCATCATCTTTGACATGACACTTTTTTTTGCTTATGACACAGCTACCCTCTATAATGATGAAGTGATGAGATGGATAATACTCTGATGTATTTTTTTTTTTTTTTTGTCATGCGATCGAGGGGTTGATCGCGATCAACATAATGAGAACCCCTGCTATACATGTTTAGTTTTCAAGCATCTTTATTTCCAGGCTGATTATTGACCAAAACCTTTGAGATGAAAACAAGCAAAGGCCTTAGGTTATACCAATACTATGATATCTTTGTGGTGTAGTGTAAATGAATGAATATGAAGAATATCACATTTTTAATGCATTTTTCGCTATGCAAAATGGGTTTATACGTTCATATATCATAAACAGCAGAGAAAAAATAAGAACATTTAGAAAGCTTTTGTTATACCGTAGATGTTTTCCTTATGAAAAAATGTTAACACAAATTTTTCTGCATAAAATCTATTTCTTCTTAATATGTTAAGCAATATGTTACTTTGAATTTTGCTCATCTCATGAGACTAAAAGGTTATGTAAAGTTTAGATTGTCTTTTTCCTCTTAAATGATTGCAAAAGGTTCTGCTTCGCAGTGGGATTTCAGTCACATTTAAAACAGCTACATTGGCAATAAATACTAATTTAATGGACAAAAAAGGGCTCTTGAGTTGATAAAGAATAGGTTTTATGAAAATCATTCAAACATATTATCATTTACTGTATCTTAGTACGTGGTCGTGTGTGGCCAGACTGCAATTTAAATTAATATCCAACTAATTGCTTTGATGTGGAATTTCTCATATACTGAAGTAGACAACTGAGGAAGCCTCCAAATGCACGTGCCTACTAATTTATTAAACCTGACACAGCATTCCTTTACTTGTCAGGAAGGAAGTGGAGTGGGAAGGTCAGGAGGCCTATACAGGAGCTCTTCCCTTTACAAGCCAAAATTCAAAGCATTTCTTCACTCTTTTCCTTGTGTTAGCCTAACTTAGTGTAAGCCTGTGCATCCGGTCTCCATTACTGCGTTCCCTTCCAAGAGAATGTGACAGTGATAAGGCTCTTTTGAAGTTCAGCTTTACTATGAGACCTTAAGAGAGGGACAAACCCTGTAGCCAGATACTTAACTGGACAGAAAACTAAGCCAGCTTTCTTTAGTTTTCTGTACATTTAAAGGTGTTTGAATAAAGAGTAATTCAGATTTTCAACCTCTTTGGAGTATGATGTGAGCTTAGTTAGAATTTCCACGTCATATGTTTCAATAACATCTTGGTCATTAGGCTGCAATCCAGTCAAAACAGTCTGCAGCACGACACCCGTCATACCCTGTGTCAATCAGCAGGCATTTCCAGTAACAATATGCCAACACCCATTCTGGCCTGTTCAGGAAACCTTTCGCTTACTCCAAATGGAATTTTTTTTTTAATGATTTCCTGTTTCTGATATCTGCTTTTACTATCTGTATTCCAGTGATGGATAAACTTGACTGTGCTAGCACTGATTTTCAACTTTAAAATTGCACTTTTGTTGTGTTCAGGAATCACCAATGCTAATGTCAATACACAGACTATTTAAGAAAATGTTCCCAAATTTCCGTTTAAGCACTTCCTCTTGAATGATGACACAAAGCAGAAAGTAACACAGGTAGTTTTAAAATTGCCTACTGTAAGTTCTGACCTCAGATCTACCCCCAAAAGGCAAGTAGGTGTTTGTGTGGGGAGAGAAAGAGTACCTACTTTAGGATATGAACTTCTTATCTGAAGAGAGAAAAAAGAAAACCGTTAGCGCTTTGCATGAAATTATCACGAAATAGCAGAAAGTTTTAAAGGGCAATGACCTATAGGAGACAAGAAAAGGAAACACAAACTTCAGTTTTACGTTTATCACAGTTCCTTAGGATCTGTAGTTATATTTATAGCTTTCAAAATTTTGATGCCTTGATTTTTTTTATTCCTTAAAGCTGGATTTACATATTTCAGATGTCAATGGATTTATTTCTCATCTGCTTAAGGTTGAGTGATGTCTTGCGTTGCCAAATTGAATTTTTGAATTATTAATTCTTACTTTGAGGCTAAAAAAATTGAGTTCAGCATTTTTAAGTGGCAGCAGAAGTGTCAACCAGGGAATCTTAGAACTGGTCCGTTGTCTTTGTCACAACAGTTCCGTCAGGCATACTCGCAATAGAACATTAATGCATCGCATAGAAACAGGATAGCTGAAAGTACACATTAATGTTGGTCTGCTTTTGACATTTGAAGATGGCAATAGTGAGGCAGTAAGGATGTTACCATGGTTTATAAGTGAAGTTTAAAAACAGTTAAGAATAAATATACTTAACTAAGTATAAGTTGAAGCTGTTGATCCAATTCTGATATACCATGTATTATTACAGAGAAATTAATTTGCATTAAACAAATCTATAATATATTTTCAACTAAAACAAATATTTTTGGAAATGTGTTGGACACTTGAAAACATTTTCTCCTCTGGTCCTGAAATGATTTGATGCCAAACAGATAGAAAATGTTGCAATACGTTTTAGTTTCCACGATCCTCCCAGTAAGGGAAGGAAGGGGCTCTGGTTTTTGTCCACCCCCTCCCACACCACACCCTTATTGGAGCATTAGGCCAAGGTTGGGTCTTGCTCTTTCCCTGTCGCTTCCCACATTGTGGTTGGGTTTTTGTTGTTGTTTCATCCTGTCTCATCAACGCACTCTACAATACTTAATGGCACTCTACGTAGATTATTTTAGAAAGTATGTCAGCAATACTATTTAAAGTCACCTGTTTTGTCAGCTATTATCTTCTTTTTTCACAATTATCACATAGTAGACGCAGTTTCAGATGTAACAACATATGTAGGAAAATAGCCACACTTATACTGCATGAAGTGCAAGTTTCTGAATTAAATACAACTTGAACTAACAACACATTTGACAGAGAACTTAATTTTTGTTAACCACTGGTGCACCTTTTTTTCTTCACCTAGAGCTGTGTAAACTTGAAAATGTGGAGTTTTATGGAAGTCTGTGTAATGATCAAGAGAGGGAAATTCCTTTTTTCATTTAGGTTCACAAACTTGTGAAACATCAAAGCCTATCCTTCTGATCTAAGTTACTTAATCCTTTCTTACAAAGCATATGCAACGTATTTGAAAGTGCTATAAAATATGTCCTATTGAAGTAATACTTGGGTGTATTTATTGTACTTGTTGCATGTTTTTTACATTTTTTCCAAGTTTAAAATTGGGAGAGACTCATCATTCTATTAATCTAGTAAGTCAGTCCAGTTTGTGAGAGTCATTTCTCCTTGAACCTGAACACTGGTCTACTGTGTTTGATGACTTCCAGGGCACTTCACAGTATGCAGCAGTCTTCTGGGCTGTTTGTATGAATTGGAAGTCCTGTGTATTCTTACAAGCTTGGGAGATAAATGAAGAGATGTGTGTATGTGTAAAAGTTAATAAATTTATATCAGTTGTGTACAAGTTTGTACTGTACACACTTATTCGAGTAAGTTTTAATACTTCTTTGAATGCTTCTTACAGCTGGCATATAGTTTGGAGTAAAAGAGGTCTCAGCCTTTTTCATGTTAGAGCTTAAACTTGTTTGGCTTTTTGTAAGCAAAATAAATCTCCAGACACATTTAATTTATTAATTTGATCTTGTCACTTAATTCAGAAACATACTGAAAAACCCCATGAAACTTCACAGTTGTGCTTGGAGAGCGGTTGCTCTTCCATTGCGCTCACTGAGTCATCAGTGGCTGTGCTATAGTGGAAGATGCTACAAGAATTATCTTCATGTGGCACAGCACCTGCAGGACTGAGTACTCTGACAATCTCACAGTCCCAGCTTATATGCATCACAGCTTAGGCTGCATAAAATATGTTGTTGATTAATGACATGGTTGTGTGTAGGTTTTATGTGAAAATGCTGGAATTGGCCAACACAAATTTCATGTTAGAAGAAACTCACTCTACATGCTTTATAGGCTATTTACAGAATAATTTGTATGTGTATATAAAATCTCACTATTTATTTAAGCAGTACAATAAAAGCCAGGTTCTTGACTCGAGAGTCTTGTATTAACATATTAATAATGGCCACAAATTCAAATAATAAGTTTAGAAATTTGAATTCCAGATGGAGTAGTTAAAGGTTAATAGAAAATTATATAAGTTTAAATTATTAATTCTGGGTCTCACTGGCTGACTTGAGGCTCTTTCAGCTTACAGTCCTCTTTCTTGTAGGGTTTTGGGAGGGGTTGTGGGTGTCTATGGGGGGTTGTGGCCTATATAATACTCCCATGGTTTTGGCTGTCAGATTTTCAAGAAACTTCCTGGTGTGTCAGGATCAGTCAGGCCTAAGCCAGTCTTAATTAAAGGCTTGGGGCTGGGCAAAAGTTGAGGGCAAAAGGCATCCCTGTTGGGTAAAAGAATGAACTTTCTGTCATTAAACCACTATGGGGAGCATCAGCTTTATTACTTAAAATTCCTCCTTCAAAAGTCCAATCATTCAGTTCCGACACACAGGAACAACGATTTATCTGCATCTGTCCCTAAAAGACAAGGAAAGAAAGTGGTAGTCTGTTTACATATCTGTTTTCCTCTTTCTTTTTTAATTTGCCTGTTTTTTTTCTTATTTTTTGTATTAATGCACTAAAAGCCTTAAGACAGTGTCAAACATCCAACTATAAAATTTACTTTCAGTCTCCCCCTTTAGAAGTTTCTGTATAATTAAATTATTTAAAATAAGCTTTGCACTCTGTTGAGATTCTTCCTTGTTTTACTCACTTTCCTCACTTAGCTTGCCAGTACAGGGACTTGAATTTAAGAGTAAATTTGACAGTAAATGAAAAATTTTCAATGGTTTTGGATATTTGTGTTATTTAATTTCAACATTTTAAACTGATGCAGTTGTAAAAGAGATGCAGTTATGAAATTCAACCACTTGGGGGCACAGGCAACTTGCAGGGAAGATGAGAGAGGCTTGGGCCTGAGTGTTAATATCACATGCATAAAGGTGAGGGTGTGTGAGGGTGTTTTACTTTTCTTTTTCTTTTGCAGAGAGGGAGGGCAAGGGGGTGTACACTAATGAATTGGAATATGATCCAAAAGACTATGCTTGCTCCTGACACATTTTGCTCCACACAAGAGGGAATAAGATAAATGCCACAGATGTCCCTTTTTCTCCGTCAGGTTTTTTTTTTTTAAACCTGTTTCTAGTTTTCCATTCTACATGTCAGTTAGAAAATGCCTTAGTAGGTTTTGGTCTCCTGAGTTGAGCTTTCCAGTACATCAATCTGTCAGACTTGTTTTCTGAAGTTCAAGGAGGGATATAGGAGTGTATTTGTGTCTGTGCCCCTGCTAGTGAACTGGTGGGGGCAAGGGAGTAGTCATAGTTCATAATAAATCGCAGGCCAGATAACCGGATCTGAAAAGATCTGATCTACTTTCTTCTTTACTGTCTTTTCTTCTTTTTTTGTCTCTTTTCCATATCCATGTCCAATACTCAACATGTCATATCCGAGAACAACAGTTGAACGTACCTGGCATTGTTTTTTTTTTTCCCATGCCCATTCATCTATAGCTGTTTATTCTCATAATTCCACAAACTTAGTAATTGGTCCCGCTCCCATCTTTCCATTTTTCCTATTATATATTTTTTTTTACTGCTGTAAATTTTACCAGACATCATCATCTCTCCTAACTAAAAATTTGCAGATATTTATAACACTCAGCTTAGATGTGATGCATCTGGAGTGCAATTTTTTTTTTAAAATGTGCTGCCGACTTGCCTCTGCATATCAAGTTTTGATTACACAAATACTTCTGTTTTGATGCATACATGTTGTGGCAACAGTATCTAATATGTAAATTTAGCCTCAGCACCACTATTGAAAAGTGAGAAGTGTTCTCACCTGACAAACTAATTCTGTTAATGCATTCATATCATGGAGGGTTATGTAACAGTACTAACTGAGAAGGGAAGTGCTGCCTCCTTGCAAGTCTTAATGCATTCAGGCTGTACAGTGTCAGATGGCAACATGGCAATGCTGTTTAGCAGTCCGGATATGTGTGTCTGTGGCCAGGTGAGAATATGAGTCTGTGTTCTGCAGTGTTTGTTAGATTAGGTTCTGATGTATGTGTCCATATGGTTCGATGGCGACACATTTGAGTTCTCTTGGCTTTATGCCAAATATGCGTAATAGATATAGTGTGTGTCTGTGTGTGGTAGTGTATTCACACTGAACCCTTGCCAAATTTGTGTGTTTTTCATAGGGATGTTTGTATCCAAGCAGACCTACTTAGGGCATGTGACTGGTTTGTGATCATGTGACTACATGGTCACAGTGTGTATCTTGCACCCAGGAAAGGTGAGCGAGCTGGATTAGTTAACCCACAAGAGGGTGTCGAGGCAAGATGGTCCCATGTGTGCTGTTCTTTTTAGATTGCCATTGGTTGAAAGGCTGCTTAAACGTGAACACCGATCAATCCTCTCTGGCTCCCTGTCTCTTTCTTTCTCTCTCTGACACAGAGCTGGTGACATGAGTTGTGGGGAAGGCTCCCCACATCTCCTCCCGCCTCTTTTCTCCTGTGCGCTGTAATCCTGACACCAAAAACCACCCCTAAGAGAACAAGTGTCAGCCTTCAAATGGGCTGCACAGTCAAACTCCCCCCTTTTTTCCCTCTGGTTTAGCATGTTAGAGAGTGTTAATGCTGATGGAGGTGACAATTAACTATACATTGATCACAGTGATTGTGATCACTGCTGCCTTTCAGTCTCACTAAAGAGACAAGCAACTGCTTGACAGATCTGCACATATCGACAGATTTATAATGATGAATATAATAAAAGCTTGCCAACCAGTTGTTCTGAAAGCCCTCTGTGCTGCATATTTGACTAGCTAATATCAGCAGAATATATACAGTTCTTGTTAAGCTCTAGATTTTTTATGGAAGTTTGATGGAACATTCATTTTTAATATGTACAGTAATTATTTGTGTCAAATGTTGCACTTTGGAAAAAGAATTGACAATGTTGCCGCCTGGGGGGTCGGAGAGGAGAACCTTTACTTCCACTGGGGGTACTGTTTTATGTGTGAAAGAATGAACCCTCGCCATATAGGCAGAAATGTGCATATACCTGCTTTTGCTTTTTACTGCACTGATTCCACAAAAAACAGCAGAGATGTTTGGAAACACAACCTGAAATATTGACCATGTTGCCCCCCACCACTGTCAGGTTGTGCAATGGGCCAAAATTATTTGCATTAAATAAATGAGAAATTCTCCCATGTCCAACCCTGCTGCGGCCAAAGGTTTACTGTCGCAGATGCATGCTCCATCTGGCCCTGTTCTTCTCATCCCAAGTCGTTAACTGTTCTGGTACACCATATATGTTAGTGCTTGATCAGGGAAAATCTCAGTAAAAGACTCAAAATGGAGTCATTAATATCAAAATGAGTTAGGCCATGAAGTAAATTGAATAAGTCTAGTATAAAGCTGTGATGAATTTTCCAAGCTGTCCTTCTTGGTGACAGGTTTAGACAGTGCGCCCTATATAGGTGGACAAATATGATGATCAGCCAATGTGACAACAAATTTCCACGAGAAAGATGCTGTCGTGTCAACATTCTTCCTACCTCTCCACTACCGGCACAAACCCTTCACCCCTTGGCCCAAGGCTGTGATCCTGCATAGCCAGCATAATGAAGCCATATAAGCCTGTTATTTGCTGCTTTACGGCTTGTTTTATGAAGGTGACTTGACAAGCAGCTCCCAGAATGGTTCCTGCCACTTTAACAGACGACATTACCAAAAGAAAAGGAGCAGTAAGGAGGGAGGGCAGCACAGGCTGGAGAATGTGCTGAGGCCTTTATGTTGGCCCTGCCAGGGCTTTGATGGGTAGAGGTCTGGCTGCAGGCTATCACTGGTACTTTTTACGTGTTCCACCTTTTGTCGAAGGGATATTATTGACGTTTGACCTATGTTACTATTCCCACCTCCTCTTCACTAATCAATTCCCTCATCGATCCATTAATCAGACAGGGTGATGGCTAGTGAAAGGGCCCATGGGTATGTGTGAAGAATTATGGGACAGCCCCCAGGCTGCTTTGGAGGAAGGCTTACACCTGTGGAGTGCACTGTTTGTAGTTAGTTTATTAAGTAGTTCTTGTCCTTAATTTAAGAGCTCTGGGAATCTTTGTTAAGAAAATAAGACATTTTTCTTGCCTCTCAATTCATGATATTTGAAATTGTATCAATGTAGAAAAATTACATTTCCAAATAAGCTCAATTGTTTTCATCTCTTATAACTTTATGCTTGAGCAGGATGCAATTTTAAAATATGTGTTGCCGACTTGCCTCTACATATCTAGTTTTGATTACACAAATACTTCTATTTTCATGCATGTATTTATTTCCTACTTTGAAAAAGTTATTCCCAGGCTAGAGTCAGGATGAAAATTGGCAGGAAACATTCTCATCAACAAAGCATTTAGTATGACTTATGAAACATTGGCTCAAATATCAGCAGCACTGTGTCACTAAAACAAGGATGCTTTTTGAATGAAAGCAAACATGTTTTTGTTCGTCTGACTGTTTCCATGGAGGTTGGGCAGTAGCATAATTGTAGTTAGGCCCCAAACAGAAACAGATCAGAGACACTGAGAGCCAACAGATCAAAATGGAAGCTGCGGGAGTGGAAGCCACCATGCTTTGATTAGGTTTGGTTTGGTTTGGTTTTAGTTTGGTGTGTGCAGACTAAAGCCATCACCCCAGTTTGTCTCTGCTGTTGCCAAGTTGTTTGCCAAAACAGCAGAAGATTTGGGAAAGAAAGTTAGGGAAAGATAAGCTGTGGTCTATTTTTTTTTCTTTTTTTTTTCTTTTTGGCTCACTCACCCCTCAGCCGACAGTCACTCGGCTCTTGTGGGTTTAGTGAATTGAGAAGACACTTCTTGTGTGGATTTTTCAATTCTTCAACATGTCATTTGGCTGGGAGTGCTGTTGTCCCCTTCCCCTTTTCTCCCTGCTCCTTCTGTCCGAGACGAGTCGTGTCATCCCCTCATGATCAGCACTTTTGTTGCCTTTGTTTTTGGCCCTACCTCAGAAGTCCATCTTGTCTTTTATGTCCCCTCCTTTCATGCATAAGGGAACAGTTGTGGCCTGTTGTGGGGCTGTTCCACTGCATTTCCACCAGTGGGGTTTCCTTTCATTCTCTTCAAAGCACCACAATGGAGCTCTGAGGGCCAGAATGACCAATGTGGAGCACACAATCCTACAGAGCCCACTCATTTTGTTTTGCCAGAGTCAATAAAAATGCTAAGTTAAAAGCTAACCCCCTTATGCCCTCCTTGAATTGAGCGACTTGTTTGACCTTTTTAAGCCCTCCTCTTTATGAACTTTTAATGATGAATTCATTGATTTCTTTTTCTTTTAACTGTAATCCAAAGTACACCATTTTTGTACACGTTTATTGTTGCAGTTCTCAATCTCTCACCTCATTTAACTATATTACAGCATGAGTCAAAGAGCATCCAATCTATACACAAATTGATGTAGCCAGTATGTCATGACAAATTGAACGTGAGGGAACTGCAGCCTTCAAAACCTGCTTGTAACTTCAACCAAACACAAGCCCTTATGTCCTGTTGCATTCTAACTTTTCTTGTCCCGAGATTTAGATTAAGACATGACTGTTCTTCTAAAGAGGAGGTGAATTCAAAAAAGTTTTATGTGAAAAGATGAGAGAGAAAAAAAAGGCAGAAGCAGGGCTGCTGTCGTCCCTCAGCATAACGACCAGGACCTTGCATAAAAGAATTGTGTGCCAATTTGTGAGCTGTTAAAAGCTGGGGACTTTGAGAAGGATTACAGGTAGACAGACATTGCCTTCTGAAGATAACCGCCATGGCTTCATCCTCATTGTGTAGATTAAGACATAAAACCTACACTAATGAGACTGGAAAGGGGAGAGGATATGGATGGTAGGATGAGTAAAGGGTTTAGTTGATTGTGAGGAATATTGTCATTGGGACTGGCTTGATAATGATGTTTGACAATTGATGTAATTTAAATTTGTGGTATTAAAAAGGGAAATGAATTAAAATAATTCATACATTTTGTGGCCAAACAGGTTTCAGTACTTAAAATACTTAAGTTAAAAGAGAGTAAATTGTTCATGTAGGAGCAGACAATTGCATTGTATGCTGCTGCAACACATAAACATTTGTTTTTACTAAGGGGTAACTCCTAAAAATCTGTGCTCTTGTTAGGAATTGGAGTTTATCTTCAGCAACACAGTACAATGGGTATAGACATTATCAACAAATGGTAACATGTCTAGCATGCTATTGTCTCTAAAAGAGAGGCTATACCCTGTAAACACTAGAGCCCCCAGCTGATCTAATCTGGAGGGGAACGGATTGCTCATCCTGAGCGCCAACTTGCTGGAGGGCAAGCGAAAGAAGCAGGGGGCAGAGGAGTAGAAGAAAAGTGTTTGATTCTTTCCTTTCCCTGTCTTGGGTGTCTCTGGTTAATTTTTCAACATTTTCGACCATCCAGTTGTGTCCTCAGTCCTGAGGCAGTGTAAGGGAAAAAAAGAAGAAAACATACACATTACAGCATCATGCTGGGATGAGGGCTATGTGTGTGGAGTGTTTCAGCTCTCCTTTTCATTCTACAAAACAAAGTGTCAGACAGGCAGGTATGTGATGCTAGGTAAATATTGATGACTTTTTGACCATTTTACTTCCCCCCCACAGTCAGCTTTCAGCAGGTGGAGGGCTTGTTGATGCTTCAGCAACATCGATTTCCTCTCCCTACTCTTTATTCATCTTTTATTTTTACAAAATTTAATCTAAATTCTTAAGCACCACAGAATGTGGCATACATAATAAGACATAGCTGATTATTGTGGGGTGGAAACACAGATGTTTAATTTTGTGCATTTTAGACACAGCTTCTGTCTGCACCACCATGCAGGAGATAATTGTAGAAATCTACATATTGAGAGGGTGCTGTCATCAGGGTCTGGTTTTGAGTGGGCCTCTTGTTATCTGCTGTAATTCATGTAGTAGGATGAATATTACTACCTGAATTAGGCTATTATGTGCCATGTGGAGGCAAGTGGAGTTACAAGAAACGGTGATCATCATGTCATGATAATGCAGCAATTACTACAAGCTGTCCATAATAATAATAAAAAATTGCCTGGCCAACCACTGGCTTTAAACTCTTTAAACTGTGGTGTAATGACCTCCACAATATAAACAATATGTCCCTAACACTGTGTAGTCTTTGCTGTTTGACAGAAAGATAAGAATATGAAAATGATGGATGGGTATATAAGGAACGTAGTGTGCTGAAAGCAGAGCATCGGACGTATTGTTCAGAGATATATGGTTCAAAGTAGATTATTGTAGTTGGCCTTTACAAAAATGTTGACAGTGAGTGTCACATCATCAGAGGTTTTTCTAGTGAATTGAAGTTCTGTTGATGGTTCTATACCTGTTATAGATGTGTCCCTTAAAGTGTGTACACAAAACCACATGCAAAGTACTGCTCAACCACAATGAAAAACTATTTCTTAGGGTAAAATAAGCGTAAAATAACTTTTTGGGGAATTTATAGTCGTCTTAGAATAACGTTCTATTACTCACCCTCACCACCCCTTCACAAAACCCCCTTTCAGTGCCACTAGGTCGGGTTGTGCAATGTCTCTCTGCTAAACAAGAATTCTGATACATATTCCTGATGTAAAAAGTAAATGACTTGCCAATTAGGCCAATTAGTTATAATTTAGATAATCGGTATGATTAATTGTGATATTTATTTTAAGTCGTATCACCCAGCCAGAGCTGTGAATCTATGATTCATACGGTATGATTGTCTGTCTGATCATAAAAATAGGGTTTTTTAAAGGTTTTTACCGGAATTTATTTTCGATATAACAATCAGCAGGCACACAAATACATATCCCCTTGTCAAACATAATTGTACATTTTGTGTCAAGCTATTTCATCAGGTTGGTAAAATTAGTCCTTTTGCCACGTCTTAGTCTACAATCCCTCCTCCATCCTATTTGCTTTTCTACATTAATAATTTTTATGTCAGCTATTAATATTGCTTCTCTCAGCTTTCTTTCTGTTGTGTACCTATCTACTTCTTCTTTCCTTAAATGGGCTATGGTCTGTATGAATTTAGGTAAAGGGTGTCCTGTCACCAATGTCATTTTTTTCCCAATCCTTTTGTAAATTGGCTTACTGCCGGGAAGAATTAAAGTGTTTGAAGCTTTCAGAATTGGTTTTAACTGCTTACCACCACTGCAACATCTCAGTGTAGATTAGGCCTTATTGGGACTGGAGGGCATGTGGAAGTGTAGTTGAAAGGATTAAGTGGCTATTGAAGTCACTTAAGCTCCTTTAAGAGAGCAAAAGACGAGAAAAGAGAATAACTCAGTCCCCTCTTATCAGAGGGGATATCCCCTTGCTTTCTTATGCCTTATAGGCAAAGGAACTATCGACTCATAAAAACCCTCTAAGGACTAATGATACCCAGAGAAGGTTGGTGGTGGGAAATGCTGTTTCCCTCTAATTTCTTGAATTTAGTTATTTATTAGAATGTGTTGTTTTGCAAGGTAGCTTGATTAAATAAATATTTAACATGTTTATTAAGAGTGCACCCTTTGCAGGCTGCAGCATTAGATGCATGAACAGATTTGTTTTTTTTAACACTGAACCAAAAAACCTAATCAGACAAATGACGCAGGAAAAGTCAGCTAGAACACCAAATGTAATCAAAATTTTACTTTAGAGCTTATGCTAATTTATCTACTTTAAGAAAGGCACACAATCAAGGTGTTATAAAAATCTGAGATTCTGCTGATTGCAGAGACATCTGTCTCGTCACTGTGGGACCAAAATTGTGATCTGACAGCCAAAAAGTTAACCCCAAAAAATCCCTAAGTCATAAATCATGTCTTACCTTTGCGGTTCTGGGGTCAAAAGTTTTATTTCAAGATCAAAACAACTCTGCTAATGGATCGTCCTGTGACTCTGCCTCTGAAAATTATTAAAGCAATTTTAAAACCGTTCAGGTTTACTTCACTTCACTTTTAGCCTTTGCTTCTGCCCAGTTCCTATTAGACATCATTTCAGTAATCATTTGAGGGGTGTTAATCGTTTTTAGTGGGTGTTGATGACGATGAACTCTGAACTAAAATTAAATAAAAGTACAGAGGTTTATAGCTATCTGCATAGTAAAAAATAGGGAAATTTTTGAGTAGAAAGGAGGGATTTTTTTTACAATAAAGTCTCAAGGACCTATGGTCTAAACCAAACAGGACGGCCATTTGGGTCAAAGTCACCATTGTGGCGTTTTGCGCATGTCTTATTTGAACCAACTCGTCCTAGGGCTTTTATCCTAGTGCCACTAAAATTTTGTTGCTCAAGAGCCATGTGTGATTAAAAGTTATTAAAAGCTTTTTCCCAAGTCATCGCATGTGCGAGAGACGGGGCCTCAAAGTTTGATGTCTTGCCATTAAAAACAGAAATGCTATAACTCCCGCATAAAACAAGATATCTGCACCAAAATAGGTATGATAGGTATGATCTCAGTATAACTCTGAAGAGGTGTCTACGTCAATATTTCATTTATGAATTCCTAACGCCCCCTGGCCGCTGAAAATTGCATTTTTTTACTCAGACAGTCATCATTTTGACTAAGTAAACCCAACCATGTCCAAATTGGGTCAGACAGTAGAAAAAATTTTGGTAAATTGATGGAATGATATAACCATTTCCTGTCTAAACCTTAGCCCCGTCCACTTCCAAAAGGAAGTGCATTTTTCTATTCGAGAAAGTCGTTCTCAACAGGAATTGATCCCAAAGAGTTGATACTTATTCACAGTATGTCAAACCCTTTTAAATTTGAAGTTTGTACACCAAACGTAAATATGGCAAATGATGGTTGGAAGCCATGAAAGTACCTGTAACTCATCAATTGATAGGTTGATCTCAACAAAACTTGGCAATGATGATGTCGGCAGAGAATTCAGTCAAACTGATAGATGTTGAATAAGTCCTAATATGGATGAATAGCGCTCGCTAGAAAACTTCAATCGATTACCCCCTCTATTGACTAACGTGCATGAAATTTGGTACGCACGTGCAACAAGTCAGGCTCTACAAAAAAAGTCTCTTGGACCTGTGTTCTAGTTTCATTGGACGGTCGGCCATTTTGAATTGAATTCTACATTTTTTTAGCATTTTTGGCTGATTTGTGCCTTTGACTTTGGTCAAACTCGTCCTTGGGATTTTATCATGTTGGTCTCAAATTTTTACAGCATAATAACACATCCCATTTGATTAAAAGTTATCAAAAGTTTTTTTTATACATAAATGGGAATAGCTGTGGAGCTGGCTCAATGTTCAGAAGGGCTTGCTGTACATCTATAATTCAACACAGGAAGTGGGAAGCAGGAAGTGACCAATTTAAAAGCACCTGTTCCATCTGTTTTATAACAACAGTTTATCTATTTAATTTTACATTAACTATGTGAAAAATGTTTTATGGAATTAAGAAACCCCACATTTGGCGTAACATAAAATGTTGTGGTGACTAAATCTTTATCCTTGTTAGATCCAAAAGCTTGAATTGGACATTTACTCTGACTTTTCTAACCATCTCATGCACCTGTTAGCAAGGAGCAGCCTTAACAGTGTCAAAATGTGACAGAAGAAGATTTTAACTCAGGCAGATGTTTTCAGGCAATGACTGTCAACAAGCTGATGTATTGAAAGGAAACTGAGGAAAACGAGCCATTTTCACTGAAAATGTTCAGGAAAATGTATGGCCAAGTAGGTCTGGACATTTTCTACAACTGATGTTAACACATATAGTTTGGGGGACTTTTTGCTGAAGATGTGCTCTTTTGGGTGAAAATAAGAGGGAGGAGGTGCAGGGTAACATCAGTCCAGTGTGCACACGAGAGAGGATGTGTTACAAAAAGTGGGCTGTGGAAATCACTTTGATTTCTTTGCAACGTGTTGAAAACAGCAGATGAAATTTCTTCTGTTGATAATGGTACTGCATGTATCTGAACATAGTCTTGTATTCGTTGTCTTACCAACAATTCTTCCAGCGATTTTATTGGGCAGTATTTGGACACAAAAAGTCTAGAGTAAATCATGCAAATGTTTATATTTGCACATAATTCTACAACATATCTAGAAAATTTTAAGGGTCCATTGCACATTTAAAAACAGTTTTGGATGATTTGTTTCAGCCTTCTAACCAATGTAGCTGGTAATATACATTATTTATAGTTATTGCATTCTTTCAAGTAATTTATTTTTGTGAACTAAAAAGAAGTGTTAAATCAACATATTTTGAGTAGTTTTACGGTACACTAACATTTAATCAGTTTTAGATTTGTTAAAATTGAACTGGTAACACAGAATTAACAATAACTCCAAATGTTGTCAATTTATGGGAAATTGTTTTTAGCTTTAGAGGCATCTCATTTACCAGAAAAAACCTCTGTCTTGACAATGTGTTGACGTCTGTGTGGGTCTGGTGCGCCTAAGTGAACCATCATGCACCTCATGTGTAAATGTGACTGACATTGGACATGGGAGTATGTGTGTAAATGGATATAAATAGTTTGGATTAGAGATCAACTGTATAAATCCAACGAAATATCACTTATTTGCTGCATATATGAATTAATTTATAATACTCACTGAATGCTCACAATATACACTTCCAGGACCTTTTAGGATCATGCAGAAAAGATACATTTGTGATCTGGGATTTGTAACTGAGTGTTAATCATTGCAGTGTAGCTGTATCATTCGCATCTGCTTTCATTGGTGTTTTGGTTAAATTTCTCAACAAAGAGCTCTAAAGCACAGGACAGTGTCTCACATGAACTTCAATGAACAGCCGAAGGGCAAACACACCTCCTGATAAAAAGTGCTTCCACACTTTCACTCCAAAAGAGTGTTCCTCCTCCAGCAGCTGCTTGTGTAGTTTAAGACTGTAGATATTATGAATGCAGTAACAACCTTTAATTATTAATTGCCCTCAGCTCAGTATTGATGCTCTGTGCTCATTAGTAATATATGCACTAAAGACATGTATTTGTGTATTCATGGTGCTGCTGCCTTAGTGTTGTGAATGTCTGTGCTGTACAGAAAGTGTGCACATGCTTGTGTGTCAATGTGTGCTTATGTATATACTTGTGCTGACAGGGAGAGTGGCTTGCTTCTGCCCGCAGTGTGGCAGTTGTTTGCTGAAGCACGGCGTTGCCACCATCACTCTGCAGGCTCCTTGCTGCGCTATATCCCCCGTAGGGCAGTTCTCTACTGCCCTGGCAATGATGAACGTAAATTGAAGAAACTGGCCTCACTGGATGTTGACTGTGCTGTGCTGGACTGTGAAGATGGTGTAGCCCTCAACAAAAAGGTACATAAAAGCACAAACACCAACATATAAAAGAAACTTAGCAGTCTATGAACAGGAGCGGAAGGAGAACACAGCCATTTTGTGTGGAATCCTGATTGATTTTATTTTTCTACTTCCCCCCCCAGACAAGTGTTGAGTCTTAATCACTGAAAACTACAGATGTTTAAAACAAGCACATTACAGCTCCATTATGCTTGTCGAAAGGCAGTGGTGCCTCCCTTCATCAGTCATTTAAAGCAAGGTGACCATGTCCCACTGGGTGAGCAGTGGGAAAGCACCAGATGCAGCAGGTTAAAAGCATTCTCCTCCTGCCCACTCAACCTCCCTATTGGTCCAGCTGAACTGCCCATGAAATTGTGAGTGGAGAGTAGGATAAAGAAGAGGCCCAGGCAAAAAGTTAAGTAACAAAGGATTTTAAGTCATGATAATAAAGATGATTGATATTGCTGGAGGCTGTTCCTGTAGCAGACAAAGACAATAAAATGATGGCCTATGTGACTGACAGGGTAAAACTGTGACCCTGCTATGGTGTTGGTGGATGTCAGAGCTTCTGTCTTTATTATGTGTTTAAAGGGAAGTGTGGAGAGGAATGCAACACAGAGGGGGGCATTTGGTTAAGAGAGGGCAGATGATGGACTTCAGTCCAAAGAATTCTGCTTCAACCTTCTTCTTTTCCTTAGAATTTACAGAAGCTTTTAAGTCATACGTACTGAATTTGCAGAAAATGATTGCATATTTTGAAAATGGCATGGTTCATTTTATTTCCAGTGTTTCTTAAAAGGCTTTTTTGTCTGTTAGCAATTAGGTGGTGAGTTGCACCTGTCGACTTGGTATGTGCTGTTACAATTGAAGGGAAGAATTGCATTAGCTACAGGGTAGTTCCATTCCTTTAAAATGTAGAATAATGTCCCTCAGCAGGATTACCACTTTACCTTCCAATTGTAGCTCTCTGAGTAATGCACATCAAAATACCAACAATAACTTCTGGAAAATGGCTTTGTACATCAATAGTTCTCTGTCTAATATTCCCATTACTTTCTCTATTTCTGATTTCACTTGGTCATTGCTGCATTGTATGAAGTAATCCATGGCATCAAGGTACTTTTTGATATGATAGATTCCAGCACAGTGTGGGAAAATCTTGTAAGCTGCAATATGTTTTCTTGGTTTTGCTGTGTAATATAGAAATTAATAATTTGCTCGATTACAAAATTGGTATCCCTCTCTTACTTTCATTTCCATTTATCACACACAAGGAATCTATCCCATCTGTGACAATTGGAAAGTCACTGGGGTTGTCTACTTTCCTTTAAGGTTCTGGAAATGTGAGATATTTATGAATGTTAATTAATTACATGTGATATCCTTTATTTTCTTTGTCTTTAAGCTTCTTTTTAAAATATTTTTCATACAGAGGGACAGAAGGACCTGTGAGCCATCTTTAGGAATGGAAGCTTTAAAATGCATTTTTCCATATTTTCTTAAGGACATGTTCCTATTTTAATAATATTGATGTCTACATGTACAAATGTTTAGTATTGGTTTACATTTTATCATTTATACTTTTATTGTGTGAATTTTTATTATTTGCTGTCACACTGATAAGATGATGCAGTGTGAGCATTATGTACACTAATGCAGAACGGAAACTCCAGTTTCTGCATTGATATGAAAGTTGTTAGAAAAAAAATGAGTAGACATCCAGCAAAACCTGGCATGTGCAATATTATATTTTTGTGTTGTGAACACCTGTTGCTCTACAGGAGCTAAATACAGCAACACTGGAGTAAATGTTCTTGTCTTTTTATGTAGATGTATGTTTTGAAGCTTTATTTTCTTAAATACAAAATTTAAATAAAATTTTAAAAATTGAGGCGTTGAGTTTTGTTTTGTTGGGGATTGCCTGGCATTATCAAGCACTCTTCACTATTACTTGGTAGACCAAGTCTGGTTAAGTTTGAAAGTATAGCCAGATTTTGATGACATCTGCTTCGTGTTAAATTTGAGTTTTCATTAATTAATTAATTATCTATGCAGCCATATCAGGTCCAAATACTGCTAGCCACGCTTCCAAATTAATATCTTTTGAAATACCTGAATTTGGCACTGGCACAAATGTACCATTGCCAAAATTTGTAGAAAGCTTTGATAACATAACCTTTAATTTCATGTCAAAAATATCATCCCTAACCTGTCTTTTATAAAGTCAATTTAAGAAATGCTCTGGGACCAGCTGATCTGTAAATGGGTGAGATATTTAGCAATAATAATGTGAGTGTGTTTGCGCTGATAGTTTCTACAGTGTATAGCGTAGCTGCGATTATATTCACCATGACAACCACATAGTCCGCTCCGTGGGTTTGCTAAGACATGCCAGGCCTCAACAATGAGTCAGTCTCGTAATGCATGTCTAATGGGAGCAAAGCACAGAGTGAGCTTTCTAAATGCCATCTTGAAACATTGTTTTGGCAAAAGCAACCACAGACTATTTAAAGTGTGAGAGTAGTCACTGGATATGCATATACATAAGCCCTTAATGGGGCAACTGGACACCACTGTCCTATTATGTGGTCATTCTTTTTTTTAAAAAAATTATCCTTCGCCTTTAAACAGGACACAATGTTCTTGATGCAAAAGTTTGAGGTGAAGATTAATCCATGCCCTTTCTTTTAAGGGATATCTGTTTTAATTGCCTGTTGCTTTGACTCTGTGAAAATCTGAACTGTGACTTGAAATTTCTATTTAAGAGATAGGAAGACATGACAGAGAGCAAAAGCCACCCAGAGTTTGCTAACTGTCACCATGGACCTATAGGGGTGAGAAGAAGGAGGAGGAGGAGTGTAGGGAGGGAAGACAAGGCTGACTGCTCCAACACTCTTACACATATCATCATATCTGTATGATCAGTGGGGTGGAGGAATAGGCAGGGCAGGTTGAAACCCTGGAGCGGAACTGACGGCTACACCTGTCCTATCTCCTCCTCTCTCCCTCACTGTCTTGTTCTCTTTTGCCTATCCTGCCTTTCCAGTGTCCTCGGGGTTAAAAATGTTTATTTCTCCCTCCCCCATGTTCTGTCTCTGTCTCTTAGTGCCCTTTGGTCCAGTATTCCTCCTGGTGTTTCTCTTTCTCCTTCTCTTTTCCCCACATGGGTCCCTCCATCCTCCATGACTCCCCCCTGCCTCCCTGCCGCAGAGAGTGTCTCCTAATCCCTGGAAGTTTGGAACTAATGAACTAACTGCTGAGCCGCTGCCACGGAGCTTGGTCCCAAACTATACTGTACTTCACACTCGATTTCCTCTCCAGATGGCATAGTGGCGCGGCCGACACGACGGGGAGTACCTCTCGCACACCAGTGCGTGTGCCCGCAATGCACACAAGACTGGCAGAATACAAACATGTACACACACTTTTGTGTATATCTAGACACACGGACTCTACGCGTAAACACTGAGTTATAGTTGAGAACCCATAATACATCAGGCAAGAATAAAAGAGGAGCAGGGTTGTGCATTTATTCAAATTTGGTACAAAACGCAGTCCATATTGGCATATGAAATGAGTTCTTTTACTATGCATGCATTTGTTGTTATTTCAAAAGCTAATATGATGTTTTTCATCTTCCTTCAGAGATTTCACATGGCTCATGTATATAGATTGCAGTACAGAACTGGATTATATGCAAGTGTCATACACACTGTTTAGGAAATTGTAAAAAGTTGTGATATTGCACAACTATGATATGTAATATATATACA
>JBAMHX010000014.1:8470913-8486030 GCA_037177515.1 Pseudomugil tenellus | reverse complement strand
ATGTATATATATATACAATATGTAACATGTTTAATATGCATTTTACATTCATTTACATTAATTCTGCGTAAAGGAAAAAATTAACGCCCATGTTTGATTTTAATGTTAACTGGTACTGAACAAAACCTGTTTTTTTTAAAATACATTTGCAATAACTTCCTCTGAATGGAGTTAATATTTGATTTATTAGTTGTTTTAAGAATAAATGAATGGAAAGTTGTTTTAAATGAAATGTAATATAACTTAATGGAAAAGTTCTGTGACTGAAATACATTAGTTGAGATCCATAATTATTTTTGAGTAAAGGTGCAAATGTTCAGTCATAATACTTATTTTTTTTAGGTGTCTTCTGGTTTTAGAATAATATGAACCTGAAAAAAATAATTATTTTCACTTAAGGGGGTCTTTAATGTTTTATCATCTTGTTATTTATACCAAATTGATGAATAACAACTTTGATCACACATTATTTTTTTGTTCATAATGCAAAGATTATTTTCATGCTTTTGCTCAGCAGCCAATATGATTTATATAGAAACATTTGTGTCAAGTAAATTAGACTTTCATTGCATTCCTGTACGATTTTTCAATTATAATTTGATAAATGAAAATGATCAATCAGTGCATTTTCTGCATGTTGAAATACACATTTCCCTTGTGTGACCTGACAGTTACAATAATTGCTTCTGAAATAAATGTACTAACTTCATGTGAAATGATTGAAAGTGACTTTTTACAACCTTTTTAATATGAGTAAATGTGATGCATCAAAAAGTCAGCTTCTGTCTGTGTGATTCTGTTTTCCAGGCAGAAGCCAGGGAAACCATCCCCAGAATCTTAGCAGAACTGGACTTGGGCCGAACAGAAAAGTGTGTGAGGGTTAACTCAGTTTCCAGTGGCTTGGCTGAGCTTGACTTGCAGGTCATTCTGCAGGCAAAGGTTCTTCCTCCAGCCATTATGTTGCCCAAAGTAGAGGACACTCAAGAGGTTCAGTGGGTGAGTTGCAAATCATGGTTCCAATCTTTCTTTATGATGTTATGTTAAAACATTAAATAAATAACAGAAGCAAAAAAATTAAAGACGATAATACAGACTCAGAGTAAGAAGAAACCACAAGAATAATCAAGCAGTCATAACAAACCTTCCCATCTCCCAGTAAAGCGAGAACTGATCCTTGTGTCAGGACCGTCTTAGACATAGTGTGTTTTTTTTGGCTGTTCCTCAAACAAAGAATGACATTTCTTCATATTAGTGTCATAAGCCTGAATGATTTCTGTAACAACACAATGGTGCCTTCTGCCACTAGTGAACTCGCTGTTAACTCAGATTGTTTGGATTTGCCATAGTACTGCATCACATTTACTTACTCATATTTGCTTTGAAATCTTTAAATATGCTGTAACTATTCGGGCATTTTTCTACTGAAAAATTAAAAAAAATGCTTAGGGAGTCTGTACTGTATTGATTAGTGCATGTAAGATTTATCCTGAACTGACAAATTTTGATGCCAGGCATTGCACACTTTTATTGATACCTTGTTGTTTTGGTCCTCCAATTTCTTTCTTTTTGTTTTTTTTGTTAGAACTAGACCTGTACTTTAGTTAAAATGCGCATGTTTGGGCTCGGCCATGCCTCTGGCTTCCTATATAGAGGTTCTATACGGATGTCAAGTCCCAAAAGGTCAAGAGACAGTGACATCATTAATGCAGACCTTTCTGATCAGCACCATATGCTTCACTTACAGGAGAAACTGTCTGTCTTCTCACTGCTTGTATCACATGGTTCAAAGTTCTTTCTTTAAATTTTCTGTAAGAAAACAATACTTGAACTGTTTCTTTCTCTCTTTCTGTCTCACTTTTTGTGCTTTTACAGGCAAGCAGTACAGTCCAGCATTTTCTTAAGAGGTTGATATACCCATTTAAAGCTTCAGTTAAATCAGTAGTGAAAGGCATGTGTCTAGTCTGGCTTTTTACCTTAGCCACAGTACGCACACAAATGTGGACGTGCGTGCACACACATACACATAAATATATGTGCATGCTCTTGGGGCAGGCACAGGAAGTTTTTAACTAGTGGTTTTAATTAGAACACGTCTATTTCCTGCTGCCCTTTCTTTCTTACAAGTATAATTGCTGACAGGTGTTCTCTAATTCTCTCCCCCAGCTTTTCACCCTTGGCTACTTTTCTTTTGAAAAAAGTCACTTTTGTTCATTTTTCTTTTCTTAACCATTCACCTTCATTATAATTATTGTTAAAAAATCTCTGTGATCACACTTGATGCACTAAAGTCCAGATAATTGGACGTGTATTTATGTATGTATGTATGTATTTATTTGTTTTTTTCTGCAAATATTAATGTCTTCAATAATAAGAAAAAGCAACGTTTATCAAAGTAACCCTCTATTCTCATATTGTCTCTTTTTCCTGTACGTGAATTGATTTTCTCTTTAAATGTCTAATTCTGGTTGATTTATTTATTTGGTTTTTCTTTCTGTTTTTCTTGCTTTGCCCCAGCAGGTGCATATGTGCTCCTGACACAAAGTCAAGTTGGTCTCTCTGCATGCTCATCTAATCTTAACTTTGTCCGTCACAACTTCTTCCATCTCAGTTCTGCCCTGACTTTTCTCTCGTCATTAATGTGTCTTTGTTGTGAGCATGTGTCTGATTCTCTTCATTCTTGTTAGGCAGCGCAGTAAATCCCTCACTTGTTTATTTTTCTCCTGTTTTATTGATATTGGCACAAGAACCTCCAGACTGATTTGTCCCTAAAAGATGGACTTGCTTGTTTCTCTTTGTGCGGAAACCTTTTGCACTGTCTTTCTGCTCTCCTCAAGCCCCTGTGTGACTGACAGGCCTTATTCGGCTGTAACAGGCGTAACTCCCTCCTTTGTTTGAGGACAATTCTCACACAGATTCGGAGCCGTGTGCATTCTTTGCCCACCACACTATTTGGTGTGCACTGGGACCAAAAGAATCGCACTCTGTCCTGCTCCTCCTCCTCAACTCCTCCCCCTTTCCCCTCCCCTCATCCTTTTCTCCGCTTCCCCTCTGTGAAATGAACACTTCAACAGGCCGGAAACATTTAATCTGGCCCCCTTTTGAAGGAAATTAATTGAAACTTGTCCCACTATAGCCTCCTTTCTCTAGCTCCATATCTCCCTCCTTCTCTTTTCATGATTGGGAGGCGAAATTGTCAGAGGGCTTGTTTGTAGTGTGGCTTTGAATGGCAAGAAGAGGTGTTATTTCTTCTTTTTACGCTTCTTTTATTTATTTTCTCAATTCACTTGTGAATAACACCTTTAAAGGGTGCTGGACATGATAGCCATTGACAGCTTATAGTTGCTGTGTTTGTCAGTCACAATAAACAGGCAATATAGCACCTCTTATCCAGCGTAAATCAGACCCTTAAAGCATATATTAGCTGAAGAGGAGTGTGCTACAGAAGGGCAGAAACATGTAATCAGAGAGGCTATTTGGCTGGTGGTACTGCATGGAGCTGTCACTTGTTCTCCTTCGGTAGGATCTAAACAGCTCACTTGGCTTGCGGCAGCCTTGTTAAGGTTTGCATGGCACAGTGTAGTGGTGGTAATCTCTGTGTGTGATATCTGTGAGGATTCCCCACAACAGGCCATACCTAGTTTCCTCTGTCACAGAAATCGGTTTATCTACACCCTCTTTTCACACTGCCTCTCGGACACCCCCCATCCTTTCCCGTGTTGGGGAAAGGAGGGGGGCATATTATGTTAAGCCCCCAGCGTTAGTTTTTATGTTGCCATAGCAGCCTTGCTCCCACAGGGTTGTGACCTCAGATGATTACAGTACAAAGCCTATTGGGTCTTGAAACACTCTTTGAAGATGAAAAGTCTTTGATGGTTTGTATTTATGCAAATCTCTCAGATATGATTTATCCAACTGAGATTGAATGGAGAGATGATTAAAATTGCCCCTATTTTTGAAATCCTTCAATGGAGGCCCACTCTTTCAGTTTTGAGAACAAGAGTGGTAAGTATGAGCACAGGGGTTATTTTGCTCTTCATTTGTGGTAAAAATAGTCACGGTGTACCTGAGGTTACTTATAACCATCTCTCTTTTCCTGGTGTGTCAAAGAGGGAGCAGAAGGGGAAGAGGGGAGAAGGGGGGAGCATGGAGGTAGACATTTCTACTTTGAGCTTTTGCACTTTTTTTTCTTTTTGTCTGGCTTTGAAAGGAAATATCTGACGGAGAGGGCTTTTGTGTGTTTCCAGATGATAGATTTAGGAATTTGGGCTACCCCACTGGCAATCCAGGGCTAGCTGTGAACTGGTCTGTTGGAAAAAATTGGAATGCTTTGGTCTTCAAAGAATTAAACTTGGTTTTAAAGCCCTACTTAGGTGAGCTTGCATATTAGCAGGAGGAGACGTGCAGAATAAAGGCCTCAGCAAAGTGTCACATCACACTCTGATTGTTGCTCCAGTCTCCTCCAGTCTCCCTGTCCCCTGCCACAGAGGGATGCAAACCGGAATAATGTAGCAGTAAAACACACTCAAAGACATCCCAAATTTTGTTTCTTCCCCCTCCTTTTCTTTATTTTTGTTTTCTTTTTTTCCCTCTTGACTTTGTGCATATGCTGCTGTGTGCATGTCTGCATTTACATGTGTGCACACTTTCTCATGGGAGCTACGATCTGTAGTTGAGCAGAGCTTTTGAAAGAAGATAGAGCATAAGACTTCAGACAAAGTAGGGAACCCTGGTGAAAATGTAAAATATTTCATTTCACTTGCTTTTGTTGCTGCTTTTCTTTGCTTCTTCTGCATTTTTTAACCCTCAGAGTAAGTATTGAAATTGGAACAGTGCAGGTAATAAAGTTGTCAAGATTTGTATCGAAAGTCAGCTTTTACACATGTAGACTTTTTTTAAAAAATTGACTGTATTTTAAGATCAAGATTGAATGAATTACAATTGCAATTACAATTTACATGTAGAGGATCGTAACTCTCTCTTTCTGGTTAGTTTGTTTCACTACTGGATTACTGACAAAATTTTCAATGCAGTGTCATTTCCCAAGAGAGCTGCATTGGAAAAAAAAACAGTTACTAGAAAATATTATTATCAACAAAATTACAATTGAATTCCAGCTGATCTTGACATTTTTAACGCAAAATGTACTGCAAAGGCCAAAACATCAGAGGGATGGGGTTATGTGCAGAAAGTGGTGGGGACAAATTAATTTCTTGTCATTGTTGAGAGGTTTATTGCTTTCTTGTCATAGAAACAGTGGGTTTTGTTAATGAGTTGTGCCTGAGATGTTCCCTGTGTGCGTAGTTTGTTGACAGGTTTCAGCAGAACTTGAAAGGACGGCCGGTGACAGAACCCATTCGCCTAGTCACCTTTGTGGAAACTGCTGTGGGCTTGCTCAATTTTAAGGTAAATTACAAACAATACCACACTCCTAAAGAAAAAAAAACTGCATGCGTAAGGCATTTTTCTGTTTGTCCATTGTTCAATTCAGATTAAAGACCGCTTCATGAGCAGAGAACTCCACATGTCCAAAATAAAAGGGATCCAAAGCTTTCAGACTGTCCCTCAAAATGAGCCTTTAGAGGCTTTTATCTGTCATTTTCTTTCTCTCTGTCCCTCTTCAGACATGCTGACATTTTTTAATTAGTACTGTTTTAATATCATCATAATAGGAAAGTTCTTGATGATATTTTGGCTAGCATCAAAGCCGTTTCTATCATAGTACAGCGTGACCTTCGGCTACAAGGGGAAAAGGGAACAGTTTGGGGCATTTGGGTAGAAACCAGCTGGCAATCCTTTTGGTTTGTCTTTTAGTTCCTCGCTCAAATTCTGCAACTGTGTTTGTGATTGTGAGTGTGTGCATGTGTGTTTTGTTAGCGGGGGGTGCCTCTGTGTGCTTTCTTGAACACACCCTGTATTTTTGCCCAGACTAAACCCCAGGTTACAAGCATTAAAAAAGAACTTGCTGGGGCACAGCTAGTGGTGGTATTAATTTGGAGGTCAACAAAAGCATTAAACTTTTTTGCCACAGATAATCAGGATTTATTGATTTTTTTTTTTTTATTTTCTTTTTTTTGGACAATTTTGTCTGCTAGTTTTAGCTTTTACGGTTTTACCGTTTTTTATATATGTAGCAGCACTACACTTGTTTTTTCTTTTGACTTTTCTGGAAAATATAACATTTTTGTCTTGTTTAAAATAAAATAAAAATGAATAATTGAAATTATTATAAATTGGAAGTATTTTATCTTAATATTGAAAAATATAACCTTGAAATATTTATAAATAATATCGTTATTAAAGATAATCATTACTCTTAAATAAGCAAACAAAGCCAATAAATCTCTGTGTCATGAAACTCCATTTAAATACAGTTGAGATCAAATATCAAACTTCTTTGGCCTCTGAGTATATATTAAAAGCCAAAAAGAGATATATCTGAAATTATTTACATTTTCCAATATATATATATTTTAACATATAAAATTGTCTCCAAGAGAAAAAAAAACCCACTTCTGTTTCTGGTTGGATTTAATGGTGGTTTGAAGCATTTGTGCAGAAAAGTATTTTTCACCTGCTTGCATTTGTCTGCCTGTGTCTTGCTGATCTGTACATTCTGTTCAGGCTGTGTGTGAGGAAATCCGACAACTTGCTCCAAAGGTTGGTCTTCATCATGATGGTGTGGTCTTTGGCTCTGACGACTTCTGTGCCAGCATAGGTAGTAATCATACATACAATCTCCCATTCATCAATCATCACACATAAACAATTCTCTTTCATTGCTCCATGGAACATGAGCAACAAAAACCATTAGATATAAAAAATAGAATAGATTCAGTTTAACTGGTTCTTAATACAAGACACATAAACCAGAGATTGTTTTCATTGCCTTGATGTGGAACAGAATGTTAATAGAACTGTTGACAAGGTAGTAAATAGTGTTATGTAATGTTGCATGTGGGAAAGTGCACAATGGTGGACAAAAACAGAGAGATTAAGCTTTTAAGAACTTGTTTAAGTACTTGCTATAAGTAGAGAAGGAAGTTGATTAAATTTGTTCATAGGTGACACGACACAAAGACTAAATATCAAATGAATGATCAGCTATATATACATATATCATTATCTTACTGTTATGCAACAAAAGACAAGGAAATAAATACATTTTATATGCTGTTATAGTTTCCTTTTGCGTTTTTACCTTGTCTTGTTTTGTTTTCTGAATTTTTGTACTTAAGGAGCTACCCGTACTAAGGATGCCAAAGAGCTTCTCTACGCAAGACAAAAAGTGGTTGTAACTACTAAAGCCTTCGGGCTGCAGGCCATCGACCTAGTTTACATTGACTACAAAGATGTGGAGGGACTCAGGCAACAGTCCAGAGAAGGTGCTCTCATGGGTTTCACAGGTAAAGATTTTATCTCTACATCTGACTTGACACATTACAAATGTCCTTTAGAGGTACTAAGAGCTTCAGCTTTGTCTTATTTGTTTTGAAATTGTTTGTGCTGCATTTGTCATGGCACACCTCTCTAAGCCTTCAGCAGCAAACAGCTTTTTTAGCCATCCAAAAATTTGGTTTTCTCTCATTTTTGCTGTAGAAAAAATATACCTTTGGAAGGTTAATCTTTTATTGTATCATGTGCATTCTTGGATTTCAATTTATAAGATGATAATGTTTGTGTTTGTAGAACATGTTCAATGAATGTGCCTGTATGGTTAAAATAAGATATTAGGAAAGTGTGACTAATTCTCTTTGTCTGTCAGCCATTTAACAGACTATACAAATATCAACAGGCAGTAAAGCCATGTCTGGAATCTATATTCTAATCATCTTTTTCAACAGCCGAAAATGTATCTTCTCTTTATTGATTTATATATATATATTTCGTATTTATTCTATTTTACCCTTTTTATCCTATTTTAATTATTTTACCAGGACATCAATTAGGGGCTACAGATGGGGAAAAAATGAAGTAGAAGTGTTGAATTCCTGACATCAAATGTTGCCCCTAGCAAGCATGTTGTCTGTACTTAAAGCATCATGTCAGAGTGGAGGTGTTTGTCACCTCGTACTGAAACTCATCCAGGTGACCTTGTTGCCACGTCTGTTCTCTGATGTTGGAGAATTGATTTTCTGTGCATTTTTTTTTTCCTGATTGTGGTCATTTCATGAGTCTCCGCTCTGAGTCTGCGGGCTACATCTGCTGTTCAACACAAGGCGTTCTCAAATTTATGCAGGATTTGATTTGATATTCTGGTTCTAATTATTTGAAATTGAGTCAAAATAATTTGCAGCTTATCTCCTGTAGCAAGAGGAGACAGGTGTAAAAGCCAACAGAAACAGCTGGTAGATGAAATAAATGCTTAGATTTGATATGGAACAGAACCATTCAAAGCACTGGATTAGTGGCTTACAAGCCATGGGCACTCTGTATAATCTTGGTTAGTAGCTATTACTGGCCCGAGTGTGCTTAAGCAATAATACGGTGCAGCCAAAAGCCTCTACCTGTGCAGTAATTGACCTTGGCACTGATTAAGCTGAGTGCAGCACCCATTAGTACAGAGCTTGTGAAACACAAGGACTCAGTGCTCTATACTGGTAGCAAGACAGCAAAAAAAAAAAAAAGTATTACTGTCCACCACGGTAGATATCAAACACAGTAGGTTTTTTTTTAAAAGATGGATTTTAAATTTAGATGGCAACACAACATCTTTAGTTATTAGGCTCTCTGTTTATACCATACGTCAAGTTTTGTGCTGCTGCTAAAACTCAATGATGTCAGTGAAAATGTTCCAGAAATAGAAAACTGTTCTTCAAAGAATGCTCTGCTCTAAGGGACCACATTTCACCTCCATCCCCTGGACACTGCCCATCATTCGCCTGAGAGCACTTTGCTAAATAGCAATCCTCCAATGAGATGCAGGCACCACATGGCAGCTCTGGATTGGCTGCAGGCCACGAATGATGTATTTTCGGAGAACCAATGGGTTGTAACTGAGGGCACCTGAGTCACCCAGTCTGCCCCTTCACTCAGTCATTCTTCTGTTGTCCTAAACAACCACGCACACACAAACACACACACATACTGGCATAAACGACACCCTCTTACAGTACTTTTAAACTGGCAGTTTCTGTGTGACACCAAACCCCAGTCTTCTGACTGTCAAACAGGTGGATAAAAAGGAAACCAACACTCCTTTTACCAGAGTTTTCACCAAATGCAACACAGAAGCTTGGATATACTGTATTTACACAGCAGAATGTTACACTGAGACACACACAAAGTATTTGAACCGTTTTCTGATCTAAATACTGTAGCACTATGTTTGCAAACACGCATACACGCATCTGTTATAGACTGGGGAGTTTTTAGGCAGTTAATCTGCTTCGGCTTTACCCAAACAAACACAATCACTCACAAAAACACACCAAGTGCCTACTTATTATGAATTGGCCTTAATGAGTAATGTTTGCTTTTGAGTAATTATTCTAGCTTTCAGTCACAGTTTGTTCATTGTGTCACTGCTGTGTTTTTTGAGGTTAACTAGGGGGAGCAGAGCTGGTTGATGGGGGTGGATTCTCTCCTCCCCTTTTTTCCTCACTTCTCCTCCATTCTCCTGAACTAATTTTTTTTCTCTTTCTCCGCTCGTGCAGCCCGCTTGGCCACCTTGAAGGATTTGTTGTTGGCGACAGAGCTAAGCCCTAAAGTGTCGAGTTCCTGCTGGCTGCCTCTGAGCCACCGTTCTCACCAGACGTTTCATAACCTCAACTTATCACTACAAGTTTGATCTGGAAATGTACACGGGATTATGTCTGTGGCATTCGCCCACATTTAACTGAGAGGAGTTGGTGGGGGGAGGATCGTGGCAGACGGAGCCTTTACTCCTCCTTATAATTCTGTTTGAGCTGTTCGTTGACAGTATTTGGCAAAAAGAAAATATTCTTTTTCAGAAAAGAATGTGTTGCAAATAAGAAGGAAAATGCAAATATAGTTCATCTACATCTTCAAATTCAGCCTGATTTACAAAGGTTTTTTCAAAGGTTCACTTGACTATTTTGGTTCCGTCAATCCATAACATAGCAAAGTTATGTTCTCACTGAAGCTTCTACATAACAGCAAGGTTGCAGGCAGACAGGAGAAGCTTTATCTTGGCCATGATGCAATGATGCACGGCATCCATTCATCCCATGCTACCGGTCTAACCCAACTCCGTGGGACAGGCTAGACTGACACTACACAACTTCAGTCTTAAGCATATCACATTTCTTCTCGCTGGTTGTCTGTTCATCATTCATCTTTTGCAGTGCAGCAACAGCCTCTTTTTCAGAAAAATAGGATATTGGGCAGACACTGTAATTGAAAATTCTGTACTAACATCAAGTAAATTTCTCTTTATATATATATATATATATCACATATATATATCACATACATATATCACATATATATATATATATATATATATCACATACATACAGTACATATTTTTAACTTTATCAGAGGAAAAAAACTGTTAAAATGAGCGGTTAATATTTTTAGGACATGTGTTTGTTTGCAGGTAAGCAGGTCATCCACCCAGGACAGGTCCAGGCTGTGCAGGAAGAGTTCTCCCCCAGTCAGGAAAGGGTCCAGTGGGCCAAAGAGCTCATCACTGCTTTTAATCAACATCAAAAGGAGGGAAAGGTAATGGTTAAATGTTTATTCCACACAGAAATTTTTATGAAACTACCATTCAGAATAAAATATTTAAATGTATCTTAAATTGTTGTTCTTTAAACCTGCAAATAGTTTATTAATGAGGCCATTAAATGCAGAGAAAAACTAATTTTGCTTGTCTTCTTAGATGACATGAGTAGATAAAAAAAAAACAGATGTGAGATGCTGGCATTAAAAAGAGCTACCAGACTTCTGTCTCACATATACGTCTCATAATGAAATATCTGTGCAGCGATGACACGGCTGTTACTCTCCTTTGACATTCAGACTGATTCTTTTGTGTGCCCCCTCACACACCTCTGTAGCTCCAAAGAATACATACTGTACACCCCTGGGTGACTTTTGGAGACAGCAGAGTTGAGTGAAAGGCAGTTGGGCCAATTAAGTGTACAATATTATTGTTCCTAATTTAGTGCATGGTTGGATCCTGTGTGTTGAGCTCTGTGGGCTATCTGCTGAGGTAATACACAATCTGCCCACACCTCTCTCCATGCCAGGGCTGCTCCCAGTAAGCATTGCCCGAGGGATTCATATCTTACCCATCCCTACCCTGCAGAGTGCATGTCTGTGTGTCTTTCTCTGTGTGGTGCGTAATGGCTTGAACGATGAGCCGTGTTAGTCCCTTTGTCTTTAAATGTGGCTTTTGCTGACTTGCTTCAGATATTTGTAGTATCTCAACTGGAGGTGTACAGAATTTTACCTTTTTTTTTTTACTTGTCGAACACCATCACATACATTTTAGTTGTGCATTTCTGCTGTAACGTCTCCCTCTCTGTTTTTCCCTGTGTTGCAAACCTCTTCAGGGCGCGTTCACGTTCCGTGGCAGCATGATTGACATGCCCTCCCTGAAGCAGGCTCAGAACATCATAACACTTTCTGCCGCCGTGCCACACAAATAACGCCACCTGTGAGAGGAAGTGGGAGGGGCCATGCCTCTAAACCTGGACAAGAGGTCAAAGAAAACTGGAAATGTTTCAGGTCTCTTTATTTATTTTTATTTTTTTTTTATATATTTTAGCACTTCAGAAACTTTACAACCTGATTATTTGCCCGATGAAAGAATATATTGGTTTTTATTAATGTTTTTAATAATAGCTAAAATTGTGGAAGAAATTCAGCTTATTAAATCTGCTTGTTCTCACAAACATTTACTTTTGCTACTGTGCCGTATCTTCCGACATTTTACACAGCACAAGTACATAGTGAGTTTGAACGGCATTGGCCTCATGAGACCAACCTTTTCTGGTAGTGCATGCATCATCATCATCTTCATTCTCCAGTATATATGTGTGTGTGCCCATACATTTCATCTCTCTTGGGTCATGATATATGATCTCTCATCTCCACAAAGGTAAACAGACACACTGAGTCACTGTTGCAGGGTTATTCATCGAGCCGCAGTTAGGCCACAGCTCTCTGCACACAGCCTGACTCGCAGCCTGGCTTAAACACAATATGAAAATAAATAAATGGAAGTTTCTAAACCTGTATGTGTTATTTACCTTTGTAAAGCCTGTGCAGCTGTGAGCCTGTGCAAAGAAGTCTTGACAAAAAGTAGAGCAACCAGTTTGCTGATCTCACATGATTGAGATGACCAGCGTTTGTAACTTCTTTCTGACTATTGAATCTAATTAAAAGTGGAATATTAAATTAACTTCTTGATGAAATAAGTATGTGATTCTTGTCACAATTAAAAAGACAAATGAAAACACAAAAAAGGGCTTTGTAGAGAGTTTGTCTACATGTGACTTACAGAAACAGTGAAGTGGGTGTGATATTAGAATGAAACAGATTAGTAGCCATGTTGCTCCAGCAGACCAGGACTGAGGCTTTGTCTCTCTAACTGTGGATGGGAGGATAATTGGGGGGGTTGTTGAATGGTTAATACTGCCATTGGTGACCATGGTAATGAAAAGGCGCCATACCTCCTCTACCCCACCTCATCCACTCGTCTCCCTCTGTGTCTCTCTCATACTGTATGATCTATTGTGTCTGGGGAAGAGCTGGTGTCTGTGCCAGGCCAGGCCAGACAAAAAGATCGAAACCACTCCTGCGTCCAGCCAAGGACCCCAACAGTAAGCTGTCTCTTTGGCATTTGGCCACGTTTCTCTCTCACCCCTGGTTCACAATTTCTGCCATGAGTCCACCAACAGCTTGTTTGTTTTCACTCAAACTAATACAATACCATGAGGTATCGGTGGGCAGAAGCGTCATATGTGACCGTCATATGTGACCTTCATTAAAAAAACATTTTTTAGGGGGAAACATTTTATGAGACTTTACATGGGTGCTAATGTCATAAACAATGACATGTATTTAAAAGACGTGAAGCAATAAGTGTCCTGTACTGTTTGCTTTAATTGTAAATACATTTTCTGTCATCATATTGATTACATTTTTTTTATCAAACTTTGCTAAACTTTTTTGTGACTTTTTTTTAACTTTTGCAGATTTCCTACCATGGACGTGATGAATGTTTAGAAAAAGTTTAAACGAAAGAATTTCATGTCACATCAGCATGACACTGTTCTTGAATAAGGCAGTTATTTTAATTGAAACATTATTCGAAATAATAATAAAAAAAAAAAAAAAAAACCTCTGTCAGTCTCTGTTCAGGACACTGTAGAACAGCATAAAAGGCTACAGAAAGTTATTCTCTAGCAGTTTCACTTGACTGAGTGCTCGGCACCTCCAGTCCACCAGTTCACTCCTTAGTTGTGAAGGACATTGGTTTGATTGGACAACTTGACTCTTGGAGCTCCTATTCGCCAACAGGTGTCCCTGGAGACAGGAAGGAAGACCTCCAAGCAGAGGAAGCAGCACTTTGGCTTCATGCAGGAATAAAGGGGGTGGGCTATGGGGGGTCATCTTCTGAGGAGGTACAGGAAATTATTTGGCCAGTTTATATTTCTGTAAACCATAACATATTCCTAAATCTACACACATTATCATGTTTTCTCTTTATCCAATAATCCTGCTATTGTTTGGTGCATTTGCACCCACAGATTTTCACCCCGCTCCCTCTGGAAAAGTAAAACGTCTCCTCTGCTCTAAAACCTCATTTTGCTGAGCTTTCTGTTCACCTCTCTGACTTTGACTCTGTAAATTTAGGAAAGCGAAAGAGAGAGAGAGCGAAAGAGAGAGGGTAAAATAAACCATTTCAATGACATCTCTGTAGATTAGAGAAATACATCCCTGTCTGACTATGCTGTGTAATTCTACATGACATTTCTATTATGTGTGAAAACTGATAAAAAATCTTCTCCCTTCCCTGGCAGTTTTATTTAAATACATCTCTCCGGTATTCCCTGAGAGATTAAATTACAATTAACACGATTATAACCTCACAAAATTGTGACGGGAATCAATTAGGCTGCGAGCTGTATTTCATAGCCTGGTAATGTGTTGGTGGAGATTGCTTTCATAAATAATGAGCAACAGCGCAGGCGGAGAAAATGCATGTATGCAAAACACTGTCAGAGGAAAATTAAAACGAAATGTTTTACATATTTTTCCATTAATCTAAATGGGACCCGTGTGGCAAAGATAGTTTTATTCTAATTCCCCCCGCCCGGGGATGCTTGAATAATGACTTGATGTTTTAATAGACTTCTAATGACAATATATGACAAACTAATTGCAGGAAAAGATTATTGTGAAGCAATAAAATTTGGTCGTTATTGGGGTTGCAGCGCAGTTTGAGAGGTGTGGCTTCGAATAACGTGCACAGAGCTGATCAACGTGAAGCTTTTGGGCTTTAAGATAATTAAACTGTTTCGGTGATCAGGAAAAAACCCCTTTTCTAAGTGACTCCAGCAGGCCATCTTCTGAGAAACTGTGACAAAAAATATTACATCCAGTCCTTAATTTGGAGCATATCACACCCTTCAGGCAAGAAAACAAAGTATTTTCTTTTTGCCCTTATCAATAGTTACTTTGAAAACATATATAAAAAAGACGGTAAATTATTTCTTTATTTTTTGTGTCGCTTCCTTTACAGATAGGCATTTTTTAATTAGAAAATAATTTAACTACAAGTAAAACCCCTTCTTTGTTACATTTTTTTCACTTGAAAGAACCTTCGCACCTTATTATACTTTGTACGCTGGAAGTGACCAGATTTTGGACATTGGCTCATTTTCTCCAACGTCAGACGACATGACAGGCTTCTTCATCCCAAACGGAAACTATAAACTTGATCGTTTCTTTCTGGATGTGTTTTTTTATTAAAAAAAAAAAAAAAAAAAAAAAAAACCAAAAAGAATCTCCTGGTCTCTTCAGTGATGACACACGGGCCTCTTTTTTTTTTTTTTTTTTTTTTTTTTTTTTTTTTTTTTTTTTTTTTCTTTTTTTTTTTTTTCTTCGACCTATGTGGAGAGAGGAGAAAAGAAAAAAACCACA